>OY992532.1:44820750-45448212 GCA_963921185.1 Dasysyrphus tricinctus | reverse complement strand
AATCCAGATGGCGCCCGAACGGAAAAGGTCCTAAATTTGATCCCTGGGTTAGTTCATCAAATTAGGAGCGTTATTAACTCGGAGTTAACTTAGGATTTTTACTGACTGGAAAACACGTTTCTGCAGTTAACTCAGGTTTAATCCCGAGACAAGGATGATATAGCACTGAAAAACTGGCCCTAAGTCTCTCCAGGAACTTCATGGTGTGTACACAGGTTTTTGACTCTATCTGACAAACTTTGGGTCCTTCCTACCAAGCCTGATAGCTTATTCATATTAAATGTAGGTGGACAATTTTTATGTATTGATTTTATTTCCGTTATATCAGTTGATTTTTGCCACACCTTTTGCACTCCAAAGCTTTTCTGACAATCTTTTATAGCATCACTTGAAATATTTGGCAATATGATGAAAAAATAAAATTTTTGGCGTTTAATAGAAGTAGGTATCAAATGTTATTAAGGTTTTCATAAACATAATAGAATATGAACTTTTAACTTGAATTGGTTTTCATAATATGAAAACTTTTTTCAAAATATTCACATAAATAAAGTTGTTTGAGAGAACAGTTTTCGAAAAAATTAATTTTCAAACTCAAAATTTTGAAGAAAATTTCAACTTATGTTTACATGGTTAAAAACTATTTTTGTTTTCAAATTTTTTTTAATTTAAAGTCAAAAACACAAAACAATTGAATTTTGAAAACAAAAGGGGTATTTAGTCAGGTAAAATTTTGAAAAAATAGTTTTATATTTTTTTTTTGCTACTTTATTTCTCAAAATTTTGAGCTTAAAAATTAAATTTCAAAAAACTCTTCTCTCAAACAACTTTTTTTAAATTATAAATAAAAGAAGAGATTTTTGGCTTTAAAAAAGGTTAAGCATGGCATTGTAAGTGCTCTGTTTTAAGTCAATTTTTTAGAAAATCGCCCCTTCCGGCTGAACGGGGGAGAAAAAACCCCTTCCCATAACATAAAATGCGTAACTCAAAGCGTTGTCTCAATAATAACTAAATTATTCATTTTAACAAGACCTACTAGAATATAAACTGCCACCATTAAACCAAAACCACCCTGCATTACTTTGTAAGGCTATAATAAATGCGCTAGCACATGCACTATGCAGTAACTAGTGCAACTTTCGTGTGTACATCATCTATAGCTTCTGAAAATATCGTCAAAACAATCTTGCTGCTGCTGCTGCTAAAATAACAGATTACATGACATTACGTTTTGACAAATAAAATGGCGTTCAGAAAAATGCTGACTTGCTAAAATAATATAAACGCGAGATGATTTTGGTTTCATTTCCTCCATTTGGAAAAAACAAAATACAAATTAACCAGAAACAAAAATAGATTTTTGCGGATAATTTGCGAGCCTATAAAACCAGTTGGCAACGAGCCAGAATGGATTAATATGTACGACTGGTCCATAAGAGCTAGAATTTATGGCTTGCAACGCCAGCATCTCATCATACAAAAGTGTAAAAATAAATAAATCATAAGTGGATCGTTTGCACCAATTTCGAATCGCAATAATTATACATTTCAAATTGCTACTCTGTGGTGTGGCGCCTTGAATTCTCCCACGTTCATTTGGTCCTAAGATAGGAAACTTAAAAAAAAACACATATTTTTGCTTTCTCCCGAAGTATAGATGCAAAAATAGTTTTTTTTTTTTGCATCTGTAGAGTATTTTTGAATTAAGTGTGCATTTACCAAATGAGTGCGCTAATCGATTTATTTATTTGAAATTGCAATAAATATTGAGATAGGCAAGGTGGGTTGCATCTCGGAAATCATTTCTCAATTAGCTTAATCGTTATATGCGTTTGAGGTAAGGAGATGCACATTAATGATGATGTTGCATCAAAATTGATAGTTATACGAGTATTTCCATCTGTAATTTCTATATTTGTAGGTAGTTTTGTGTGAAATGGTGATTTTGTTTGTGAGGGATTTCAGCGTGGCTAATTATGTCGGATGATGTGATGATTTGATAATAGTGATTTTACTTAATATTACCAAGTAATTGATCACCTTAACAATTATGAAGGCGAAATGGAAGTCATTTAGAATTTCCAATAATTTTATATTTAGTTCTTGGAAAATGTAGGTTCATTATTGCGGTTTGGTTGATTGTGATTATTTGGAATTGAATTTTGGAGAGATTCAACCTTGGTTTAAGTTTTATATCGATAGAACTCTTCTTAACCAAGATATTTACTGTGCACACGATTAAAGTAATATACTTATTATATAGCTTAATACCAAACCTCAAAACCCTTTAAAAAGCCTGATGAAGTATTGCATTTTAAAGTGAATCGAGTAATCTTCTTTAAAGTTTAAAGACATATAGTGAGAACTTCTTGAGACAACGCTTTGAGTTAATACCTCACTTATATAAATATGTACACTTATTTAATACAAATCTAATAAAGGTAATGAAATAAGAGATACCTATATAAATGTATGTCAATGAAATGCAGTGAAATTGTTAATATTGAATCATATTTCTATAATATCTGTCCGACATTTTAATATTCACACGAGATCAATGGAGCTCATAGACTGCGTTATAAAGGTAATAACTTTTTACATCAAAGTACCTTCTTCCAGTTTGAATGAGATAATGTATTTTTGAGTGAAGCGAGTGACCTTCTTTGAGGCTTATATCTCGCTTTAATTGTCTTAAAAAGTTATGAATTAAATTTAAAGATAAATTTATTTTATTTCACTTAAAATTCATTTTATATAAATAAACTAGCTGACCCGGTGAACTTCGTACCACCTAGAATTGATTTGATGGTTAGATGACCACTTTTAAACATTTTTTTTTTATAATTCATGTATGTATAGTATAACTTGTTCACCTCTTACAGCAAAAAAGTAAGAAAGTTTTTTCAAAGTGTTCAACAATTTTTCATTTAATAGCTTTATAAACACATCAACTTCTCAGTTCTAGGAACTTATTGGAGCGATAAACTTTTGAAATACTTTCTTATTCATAATATTTTTTCCATTTTTTATAATGGATAGAAAAATCTAGGTTTCATTACAAAAAGAAAGCAAGAAAAAGAATTAAAGAAAAACGTTTGTTTATTTATATAAATAAATAATAACTTTTTTTTAATTTTACGAAACGTCACTTAATTAACGTATACAATGTTCTCAAAGAAAACTACTCAATAACATCAGTAACACCTATTGAAAATATGCATACATTACGTACATATGTACATAGACAACTAATTTGAAAGTCAAACTAAATTAATAGGGAATATCGAACAGTAAGCTCACTTATCCATCGTTAACTGCTGAAAGAGATATGACATTTTTCGCAAAAAAAAAATATTTGTTTATAATTTATAACTGCATATATATGCCGAGCAGCGTTACCATTTTTAATTTTTTATTGTAATTTGGAAAATACTAAGCACTAATGGCACCTTAAAAAATGAGTTTTAAATTTTATTCTCATTTAAACCTAAAAATATCCAACATTTTAAAGTATTAAGCTCTAAACCATCCTCTAAGTATTTCCTACTAAACAAAAATTTAAATTGTTTTTTCATTGACCTCGTTTCGCAGCATTTATAGCTAGAATTTGAAAAATATTCAGCTCTAAAGCCATTTTCAAGCGTTAAACCTTCAAACACAAACAAATTTTTAAAATCGGACCGGTTGTTCCAATGAGGTTAACAAACAAAAACAAAGAAGGTTAGGTACCCCGCCTCGTTGCTGCCTTTTGTAACTCGTTATTAAAATTAATTATTTCATACCAATACCGAAGGTTGCTTGAAACTGTTACAAATATATTTTTTTTCTTTGTGAAAATAAAAAGACTCGAAGCTCAAAAATACCTATGTATACATTGTTTACTGTCTAAGACGATGTTGTTCAATGAATTATACCAATGAAATACAGTCCACTGATACCGTTTTTTTCTCCCATTTCAACAACCATCTATAGCACGCTACTAAACCACAGTTAAGAATTTGAACCACGTTTGTACTAAACGGGTCCTAGAATAATCTAATGCCGGATAGTCACGATTCGAGTGTATAATTATATTGGGAGCCAAATTGGAGCACTAATTGATGTTCAGACTTGTGGATCTTAAGAACCATTAAGTTTATTATAAGTCCTCTAAAAGTGGACCCCATTGTGGTGGCTCCCGGGTAACGTACTTGTGAAGTTAGAACTGAAGGTTGTGAAGAAATACACATATCATTACCAAATTTTCTTGGTAAGATAAAATACAGAATCCATTCTGAAACACTTTCTTCTAAAGAATAACTACAGTAGGTTAAGGCGCGATTTAAGAAGGACTGTTCCGAACCGAATGAATTGTCTAACCATTTCATATCAAGAAAGAAAACCACTGGATCTTGTGATATTGGGTTGGCCCTTCGGGATTCTCGTTGTGGCTGTTTGATTACGTCCAAATTAGCGGGCAGCCAGGATAGAGTTGGTAAAACTACCCGACCAGGATAGGAAACTAACTTCCAACTCTAAATTGATACATAATTAACGAATCGTATCTTGTAGAAGAAGAAAAAGGTCGCCATGCTGGACACTCAAAGAACGTACCTACATACCTGTATTATCAAAGGTTTGTGACGATGTTGATGGCGGTGATTGACGCTTATGTTAGCTTCGTAAGCCAGAGTAACTGCCGTGGAATATAGGCATAAGGCTAAGCGTCCACGTAAAACCTTCTCACATCTGTATTATTTTATTATTATTTACATACAAATGTCAAAAGAAATTTCAAAATTTTTATTTTCAAACTCAATAGATTTTTAAATTTTTTTATGTAAAACAGGTACTCAGAGTGCGTTGTTACACCTTGCTGAAAAACTGCGAGACCGATTTTGACCAAACTTCATTTAAACACCCACCGGTTAATACCAAAGATTTGCTGAAAAGAATCATCCAAATCAGTTTAGCCGTTTTCGAGCTTTTGCGAGACTAACCCACAACGATTGATTTTTATATATAAGATATACAGAGAAGTAATAGAAAGGTAGTTAATTGAAATATTTATTAATTATTTTGTAATTTTTTTAAGTAGATAATTTTAAAATTTTTATAATAAACTATTTCCAAAAATTAGTTAAGAAACAAAAAGAAAAAATCATCATGAATATATCAAACACCTTTTTTTCAAACACTACCGCAGCTATACATACAGTATTACAAAGTTGCCAACATACAGCAAATAATTTTTTAGGGGATTCGTACCATTCTACAGTGTGTTATTAATTAATAAAACTTGGCCAAGAGTATGTTTTGCTATTTTCTTTTGTTTTTTGGAATCAAGATTAAAAATTAAAATTATTTTATAAACCCCAAAATTATCTAATTAAGATAAAAACACAATAAAATAATAGAATATGATCCCGACAGAGAACGACTTACCCTGATAATTTTTCTCAATGAGTGGTTCTCAGTTTGCTAAGAACTATCTAGGCAAAAAAAAATTGCAGTTGCCTATTGCCAATTTTAATTTGATTTAACGTAGTTTTTATTATCTTCAATTATTTGCTTACAAAAATGACTGACAAATATAGCTCTATTGGAAAATATAATACAAGAACAGACTTCTAGCTTCCAAACGAGCTATAAAACATTGTTGTAAGCTTTTCCGCTGTTTTTTTTCACTTTTTTGTTGCATGTTTAAAATGTTGGTAGGTGTGTTTATTCATATATTAGGGTGGTCATTAAAAAAGGTTTTTTTGAGTTTTTATGTTTGGATGATCCTAAATCGGCTATAAATGAAGAAAAACAAATTCCCTAATTTTTTCAGACTAGCGACTACAGCGACTAGCTGTAGCTTGTAGGGGCAAAATAATTGCATTAAATAAAAAAAATTTAATAAAAAACAACGGCAATACTTACAGTAATATTTTGAAGCTTTTTGGAAAGCCAGAAGTTTTTTTTCCATCCAAGTGGGGGAAGATATTACCACCCTTCTATAGGATTTTTTTCTTGTCTACTTCCCACATACATGTTATGAATTTTTTGGCCGATTTTACACGAATTTTCTAGTAAAATAAAAAAGGGGAATTTTTTTTCTTCATTTAGAGCTGATTTAGGCCCATCCTCGATGACTTTTTTTCACGAACACCCTTATATATGTAGGTATACCTATATAATAATAAAATATCAAAAATAACTGTCAACTTGTTTTAAGGATATCAAATAAAACTAAAACAATTTTTAAACATTAAAATATGTACTTATTTTTTTAAAAGTTTTGATTTAACGTTGTTTGAAATTTCTTATATACCTAAGAACCAGTTTTTCAGTGCGAGATCATCCTAGTCTCGGGGTTAAACCGGAGTTAACTCCAAAAACGGGTTTTTCAGTCAATTGAAATCGAAAGTTAACTCCGAGTTAACTCGTCTAATGTGGTGATTTAACTCAGGGAACAAATTGAGGGTCTTTTTGGCTGTGGCGCCATCTCGATTTCGATATTGAAAGTTATTGCCAGTGTAATTCGTTGTGGCGCCATCTCTATTCCTATGCGTTAAAGGCGTAGAAGGGTGATATCCATAGTGTCGCACATCGTTGGCCTCATAATTTTGACAGCTGAAAGATAAAGTTAATCCGCAACTGAAAAACTGTTCCTGAGTTAACGCAGGGTTAATTTATTTTCAGGATTAGCTAACTCTGATTTAAGAAAAATAATCTTAATCCGTTCACCCGATAATGAGAAATATCAAAATAAAAAAAGTTATATGAGAGGTCTGGTAGGTTCTCTTAATAGTCTCTAATTGTAAGTTCTTACAACATTTGGTAGTACCTACATTGCACTCATTTTACCATACAGAAAAAATTTATTGAAATCGTTGTAGCCGTTTAAGGAAACAAAAATATTTTCCCTAACGGTTTTTTAACATTTGAATAGTAGGTACTGTTAAAATATTCTAGAAAGATTTAGAAACCTTTAAATACCGAGTTTCAAAAAATCGACCATGTACCTAGTTTTCAAAATACGTATTTGATTTTTAACAACAAAAAAATTTGACCATTTTTTTTAAATAATTTTTTTGAAATTTTTATAAGCAAAAAACTGATTTCTTAGAAGATTCTGTATAAAAAGTATTAAAATCAGAAATACCGTTTTGAAGAAAAACGGAAATAAAAATAAAGGTTCTTAGGAGGTATAAAATATAGTAGTTTCGAATCCATAGGAAGCCTTTACTTAAAGAAATTCATTGATTTTGTTCAACGAAAAGTTGAGGGAGGATCCATTTTTAGAATAAACAGGATTTTATAAAATTAATAAAAAAAATTATAGCATGTACTGATATATTTGGTTTAACAAAAATGAAAAAAATATATAGGGGTAACGCCAAAAACCGCTATGTAGGTACTAAGTTTTAAGAAAATCGATTCAGCCGCTGGCTGCAGCCGAACAGACAGACAGACAGAAACACGAAAGACAGACAGACAGAATTTTGAAACCCACTTTTTTCGTGGTGACAAGAAATCTCGAGTTCCATTTTTGTAACGAATGCATAGGTAACTTGCCATAATAGTACCTATCGCAAATAAAATTGTTGGGTCAAGAATGTTGATTTATAAACATTTTATCAGCATTATTATTGAGAAAATCGATAACTTAAGAACTGCGGAACTGTTAAGAAATCAAACATTTCAATTTCAATTAATTAGTCATAATGAAACTAAAAATCTTAGTAGGTATTGTTTTGATAATCCTTTAGTTAATCGTAAGAAGGGTTTTTTTAGCGAGATATTGATTTACATATTTATACCTTTTATACCAATGAAAAAAAATATTTATTTTTATTTAGCATAATAGAAATTATATCATGAATTAATTGCAGACAACAATTAAAAACTACTTGAAATAATAAAATTTAAATGAAAATACATTCTAAAATTGAAGATTGATTGATTTTGAATGACCGCAAATGTTTCAAAATAATTCACTTTAGAAGAAGAATCCCCCAACTATTTTTGAAATTTTATCTCAATCTCCCCTTATTTGAGGGCGTCAATAGAGTACATCCATCAATTAAAACCGGAAAGCGAAAGACAGTCTACATCACACAACCAATACCTAACATCTAGACTTCATTATCCGAACAATAACAAAACGAGTACCTATTTAACTTTTGAAAAATGCAAACACAATCAATCTAGAACTCACATTATACCTAGTTGTAGTTTTCTTATTTAGCTTCTTATTGTAAAATTTTACCGATTGAGCAAATTGACCGAGAAGGCTTTAGACTTTAGAAGAGTGAAAGAAGCAAGAAGAGCCTACAAAATTAAATAATGCCCCGATAGCACTCATTAGTCTTGACTTTTCACATGTTCCCACATGACCCAGACAACGCCTTTATAATATAAGTCGAAGAACTATAAAATGAGAAAGTGAGTGCCTCTGCCTAATGCCAACGATTACAGCATACTTTGTAGAATCTGTTCATATACCTACATTATACATAAATATATGTATGTATTTATGTATATATATTCCCTTAGAACAAAAAGACCATTCATGCACTTAAGGAATGCACGTTTTAGAGGAAGGGTTGAAAAAAAGACGAATGTTTCATTGCAAACAGCGCGGGTATACACTTGACTTAATATATACATAAGTACTAAGCGACCTCGTTCCTGCTCGCCCAAGGGGGCCTAGGCTCTTGAAAAGTACACACAAACCGAAGAATAACAACACTTTTGAGCGTTTGGAATAAGCTAATTGATTTAGGTCAGAGAATTCAGAAAATATTTTGCTGAATCGCTTATATCTTTTTTTTGGCAGCCATTCTATGGATTTGTTAATGTAGTTAAAGTAAAGGAAGCCGCCAGACAGTGTTGTTGTTATACAAACAAAAAAAATATAGTAAAAGCATTTTTCAACTAATAAATTGGACTGTTTTGTGTTTTCATTTATTGATTCAATGCCAATCCGATCAGTAAAATGAAACCAGTGAACAATTATTTTCTTTTGAGGATTAGGTATACCTATAGATACCGTTTGATATTGATTTTCATAAGGAATATTGTATGTACATATTATGCATATCTATTGTGTACATATGTATTATATTTGTTTAAAGTTCATAGGCTGGAGGTCATTTCAATAGATGGTTAACGGTGACGCAGTTCTTGTTTGCTTGGAATATGTTCAATTTACCCTTCATAAATAACATACAAAGTGCATTTTGTTCCAAAAGAATAATGTGGAGCACGTACCTCAATAATTAATAGGTAAGGTAGGTAATTCAAATAGCGAATAGAAATAGGAGATGCTGCACCTGTTTTTTTTATATTTTAGACTGTTTCTCAAGAACAGCATAATCCAAAATTCAATATTTTTTCATGAACCAACTTCGCTCGAAGAAAATGGCATACTACGAGCTTTCCAGATGATAATGCAGTTTTTAACCGTCTTAGCCACGAATTAAAAAAAAAGATTCTGCGAGCTCAAAAATGATTCACTTAGTGGATTCCTGAAAAGTCTGACGACGAATGCTTCTATTGTATAAGTACTCCTTATGGAAAGCAGCTAAGCGCCTCAAAAGACCACAGACACAAAACCCGCTAGTAAAATCTCAAGATGGTAAATATGGATCGGAAACCCAAAACGAAAGGCTGATCTCTTCGCTCGACATTTCGCGAAAGTTCTTAAGCCATATTCCCAGCAAATACGGATAACGACCCCTTAAAGTTTGTTAGACAGAAACGATGAAAGTCAAATTCCTTTTGTCAAGTCGAAGAAGTAGGAAGCATGTGTCAACATAAGTTGTCTAACAAAAAACCACGAGGGTACGATTTAATAACTGCTCAGGTTTGGAAAGAAATGCCTTAAACCATAGGCGCCTGGACAATACCACACAACTAAGGAATTTTTAATTTTTTTCTTTGAATTTTAGCAAATACTTTGCCTGCTCTCTATGATTTGCCCCCCCCCCCCCCCCCTGGCTCTGGATCATACCAAATGTATCTGAAAATATCCTTAGTTTCGATATTGTTGGAAAATATGGATATTTTCTTTACAGCTTCTTTATTGAGTTCATTGTTTGCCCCCCCCCCCCTGGCATTACTACATTTTTGCATGCATTTTTTTACTATGAATTTAAACAACTGCCTACTAGTCAGGGTTCATGATCTACCCCCCCCTGGCTCTGGATCATGCCAAATGTATCTTAAATTATCCTTAGTTTTGGATTTTACAGCTTCTTAATTGAGTTCATGGTTTGCCTCCTCCTGGTATTACCACGCAACTTGCATTTTTTACTTTGAATTTTAACAAATACACCTACTTGTTCACAAATAAAAAATGTAGATTTTCTTATTTAAAGCCTAGTACTCACCTCTTGTGAAATAAAAAATTTAAATCGCTTCAAAATCCACGTTAATAATCGTAAGGAAAACTCCACATTTCTCCACATACATTTTTGGTTCTAAGTTTGAAATTTTTGATACTCACTTTGAGTGAAAAATAAAATGAATTAATTTATTGACAGAATCTTGAAAATTTTCTTAAGAATATAAATTTGGATATCGTTTATTTTTGTTATTTGGTGTACTGTGATGTTTTTAAACTGTCGATAGCAATAAAATGCAAATATAAAGTTGTTGGCTTAGTTCGAAATAACTCTTCACCATTTTTATTTTGAAAAAAAAAAAAAAAAATGATTGACAAAAGTCAAACTTTTCCGCATCTCAATCCTTTTTACTAGTGGTAGTTCGTTGGGAAATGAAAACCATGTCGTGATATATATAAATAATTTGGGTACTCACTTCTCGTTGTCAGTTCCATCGCTGTGAATTAACCGACATTTTTGTATGGAAATTTCATTTTCAATCGAACTGAGTACTAGGCTTAAAAGAAAAAGTCTGATTCGGAATTCGAAATTTTTGTTTTGAATTTTAAAATCTTATTTTTTTCTTATTTTTCTAAATACATATATAAAACAAAGTCGAGTTAGTTACACCATTTATAACTCAAGTACGGCTGAACCTATTTAATTGATATCTGATTTCTTGGAATCATCTCGAATAGTAGAATAACTAATAAAATACCGGAAAAATTCACGGAAAAAATTATATGCACTTTGGGTGCCTGTTTTATATATACAAAATAATAAATCAATTGAGTTTAAAAGCAAATGAATCAATTTATAATCAAATTTTGATCTGAAAAACTAAAATAAAAAAATTATAATACATTCTATTACCCGGAGGTCGATTTATATACCTACTTATTTATAGAAAATAATTTAACGCTGGACAATTTGTAAACAGTACGTCCAAAGTTGTTTTGGATTTTGTCATTGGCTGAACGGATTTAAATAAGGATCTGAAAAGGTCCTTAAATTAAATCTTTCTTCATCAAGTATCCATCCCCATCCCCATCTGTCAAGCCATTAATTTTCAAAATCTGTTGAAGAATGGCTACGATGTCGATACTTTAAAAAAACTTCTAACTTGCTGAACAGAATAGAGTGCTGCTACTGGAGGTGCATCTGCAACTGGAATAGCTGTCAAAAAGTATCGTACGTGATTTATTTACGCGCCCACAGCTGTACAGCTTTCTGACATTTTAGTATCGAAAATAAAAATGAAAACAAAAATAAAAATGAATACTGATGAAAAAGAAGATAAAATTGCTTTACGTCTTTATGAGTGATTGAAGAGAGTTTAAAATCACTTTAACCCACATGTAAACACTTCGTTTTGCTCGCAATTTTGAAACGTCAAAAAAGCTGCAAGCAAAAGTTAAAAGTTGGCCAACTTGTCCGGCTGCGTCTGCGGCTCCGTCTGCAGCTGCGTCGTGTTCTGTTCGCATCATCGAATGGGGATAGAATGACATCAGTTCTTGTTCTGAAAAGGAGAGAAAATTTTTCCGGAATTGATTTCAGAATCGTTCACACGTATCGAATTGGTCTTCCGGATTGCCAATCGAAAAGGCCATTAGGGAAATTCGTTGACATTTGGATATTTTCAAAACAGGATGTTTCAAAAACTTGTGAACATTTTGCAACTTCGTTGTTCCCTGAAAGATTTCAATGAAATTGACACAGGTTATGGCTTATACAGAATTAAAAAAGAAAAAATATTTTCAAAACAGGTTAAGTCTAGTACTCAGTTCGAGTGAAAATATAATTTCTATACAAAAGTGCCGGTTAATTCAGAGCGATGGAATTGGTAACGAGAAGTGAGTACCCAAATTCAAGAGTGAAATATGAACCGGTTCGTTGAATATTTCACGATATGATTTTCTTTTCCAAACGTAGGACCACTGGGAAATTTGATTGAGTTGTGTGAAAAAGTCAGACATTTGTCAATTAATTTGCTTTGTTGAAAATAAAAATTGTATTTCGGAATAATCCAATGTTTTATTATTCGTTTTATTGCTACCGACAATTAAAAAACAACACAACACACCATATAAGAACAATAAACGATATAAAAATTAATATTCATAAGAAATTTTTCAAGATTCTGTCAAATAACTATATCAAAAAATTCATTTAATTTTTTTCACTCAAAGTGAGCATCAAAAATTTCAAACTGAGTACCAAAAATTCACATGGAAAATCAATTATATTTTCTTTATGATTATTCACGTGGACTTGGAAGCGGTTCTAATTTTTCATTTCACAAGAGGTGAGTACTAGGCTTTACTTTAAAAATTGACAGGACAGCTGAGACAGAATTATAACAGAAACGAATATTTTAAAAACGGTGTTTCAAAAAATGGCACCATCATCACTATGACCTGTGGCAATTTCATTGAAATCACTCAACTCGATTTCAATGAAATCTATCAAGGTCAAAGGATTTCGAAACTTTTTTTGAAACTGTCCTTTTTCCTTTTGTAAATTACATTTTGATTTCTTATTTCACAGGTTCGTGAATGGATCTTCAATAGTTCTCGCATAGTAAATTCAGGAGAAACCATATTTTATAGATCCACATCCTAGCATTTTTGGTTCGATCGTGAACATGAATTTTGTTTTAATCGAATCAAAAATAACCATCCCTTTTGATTTTTTCACGACTGAACGAATGATATTTTATTGTTCTGTGAACCTTGCTTTTTATACAAAAACTTCCAAAAAAATGCCTGTGTGGTTAAATAAGTACAGTCTACTATTAAATATAAAATAATTTTACGCTGAATAACTATTAGCAGAATTTTTGAACGTTATTTTGTATTTTTTTACGCTGAATAACTATTAGCAGAATTTTTGAACGTTATTTTGTATTTTTTCATTATTGACTGAAGGATTTAAATGAAACTATCTTTAAAAACTTCCAAAAAGCTCAAATTATACTGCATTTTAAAATTAAAAAAAAAAAAATTAATACACATTTTTTTCGAAAATTCGATATCTCAAAATTGCTTTGGTGTCTGCCCACCCCTGGACAAAATCCTGCGGGCGCCTATGCCTTAAACTTAGGTATGTGCCACATCATTGAAAAATTGCAGAAGTCATTGTTATACCCTAACAAGGTAGGCCATCAACCAGTGGCGTAACTACGGAGGGGGGGGGGCAAAGGCGTCATTTAATTACAGTGAAACTAATTAGTGTTTTCGAGTGGATTTTCGGAACAGTAGAAACAAGTCCATTTTCAACTAGCGCTTGAGTCCAAATAGTTAGTCGCAGAAAAAAATCTTAAACGGAAATTTGTTGTAAATTGTGTAGGTATGTATGCTTTTTCAATTTTAAGATGAAATTTATGAATAATTGATAGTTTTCAAGCAATAAGTTAAGTTTTAAGTAATTAGTAAAAGAAAACGCTTTAACCTGACAGGCAACTTTATAAGTAATTGTCAATTAACTTAATTTTTTGAAAAATGAATGCTTTGATTTTATATGAACTTTTTTCTAATAACATTTTTGTATTTATCTATCTATCTATCTTGTTTTCATGCAATTAGTAAAAAAACTCCCAAAAAATGCATTTTAGTATCTTAGGTGCTAATAAAAAGGGTCACAGTCAAAAAATTGCATTTATTGAAGATTGTTCTAAAAATGGTGGAGAAACAATATTCAAAATTTTTCATCACAGTACTTAAAAAAATCTAGAAAAGTAAAGATGGTGCCAAACAGGCACTAATTAAAATGGAGCGGAATGTCTTTGGACGACTTTTAGCAATAGCTCTAGAAAAAAATTGATATGGAGGAATGCTTGTCATATCCTCTTTCACTTGCTCCACCAGCTCTTTGTCACTACACTGTGAAATGCATACAACTACAACTGACAAATCTGTTTTGGCAAAAAAACTAAAAAATCGTATTCCCTTTTCTGAAGCTATTTGTGCAAATGTTTATCTCATAGATGGCTTTTACTTTTTTCATCTTTTGGGACCGTCGCATCGGTTCCTCAAATATTTGAAAAAATTTATATGTTTATATGCTCATGCGGATGCTTCGGAAGTACATTTAGTTTTTGATAGATATTTCCACCCATCTATAAAAGATAGTGAACACATCTTTCGAAATTAACAGGAGACTGTGAATTATACAATTCTTGGACCATTACAAAAAATAAACAATGACTTCCTTAAGAGCCTTAAAAACACTAATTTTAAAGAAGCTCTGCTTAAGTTTCTTGCACATCATTGGGAAAACAACTAGCTTGTTCCAATTTTTGGAAACAAAAGTGTTTTTGAGTTTAGAGGATAAATGTTTTTCTTTTGAAGATTAAAATCACTCTGTTTAAAAATGTGAAGAGGTTGATTTTAAATGTAGTCATGAAGAAGCTGACACAAGACTGTCATATCATATCAGTAAATCAAAACCGCAATCGAAAATAATGGTAAAGGCATCTGAAACCGATGTTTTAATAATCTTGTTAGGAAACATGCATAAATTCAAAGATTTAGAAATCTGGTTATCAAGCGGAAATTCAAAAACACGAGATGTTAACTACATTAATTGCACACAACTGGCATCCACACTAGGAATTAACTTGTGTGTTTCCTTACCTGCATTTCACGCGTTTACTGGTTGCGGCTACACAGCGTGTTTTTTTAAGAAGGGAAAAGCGAAGCCAATCAGCATTTTAGAAAAAAGTGACCGTTTGCAAGCTGCGTTTACTGCATTAAGTTGTCTAAACGGGAGTGTCAATGACGATGTTATTGAAACAATTCAGAACTATACCTTACACCTATATGGTATGAAAAATTGTAGTAAGGTAGAGTTCAAATGTTTCAAAATCTGTATGCTACAAAAATACTGCTCCGGGTAACTTTTTCGGAAACATGAAGAATTTTGATTTGAGTTTAATTCCACGTTGCTTTAAATCACTTTTCCAAAAAATTAAACGAACTATTTTTGTTAGTTCCATGTGGGTTAATGCAACGGAGTCTGAATGCGTTAAAGTTAGACCAGAAGAATTCGGCTGGGTACTACAAAATGAAAGGTTTTGACCTCACAACACATAACTGTTTTTTGAGCTAATTTGTCAAAAAGCTACCTTTTATGCATAATAAGTAAAATGTTGACAGTTTCACTTTTTTTTTCAAAGAAGACAAGTAGACCTGTCGTTTATGGTACTAATTATATGTTAATCTGACATCACTAAAGTAGAGTTTTTACTTATTGGGTGTAAAACAAAAAACGAAAAAAAAAAATAGGTAAGGTTTTTTCTTTGAAAGTGGTCGGACACGTGGTTATTCCCTAAAAAACTTTGTCCGACGGAAAGTCTTACCTTTCATTTGATACCAATACCAAAATCCGCGATGAGCTTTTTTTTCATAAAAAAAATCGTTATTTGAACTGGTCGGACAAGCATTTATACCATCGGATTTTTTCTGTCCCACCAATTGATTTAAAATCTACAAGCAACTCCCTTCATATAGGTTTTTAAATCATTCACAGCCCTTAAAGTTTAACATATAACCAAAAATCGGTATCGAAGTGGCCTTGTTCTGGCCGAAGTTCCCTACAAAGGTTTGTCCGACCAGCAGTTTTGTGAATGTTTTCAAAAAAACTATCGATTGGGAACGATAATTTTGAGAGCCGCGATGAGCTAGGTAGTCTGACGGTCGCCTTCCCTGCTATTTGTTTTCAGTCGCAAAGTGATCCGAATGAATTCAGAATAGTGGAGTGACCAATCTCATTATAGAACCACTGTGAAGATGCTTTGAGGCGAATAGCTGTGCTCACAGCCGCAGCCGTTCGTTTGCTGAAAATATCGACAGGTGTCAGATGGAGTAGAGTGTCTAGTGCAGCGGAAGGAGTCGACCGAAGTGCTCCAGTTATACATATAGACATGCTGTTCTTTGGACTTTGCCTAGTTTGTCGCGATGTATTTCTTTTTCCAAGGCAGTCCACCATACTGCCACTCCGTAAGTTAGAATCGGTCTAATTACCGAGGTATATAGCCTGTGAATAATGCATGGTTGGAGGCCCCATTTACTACCTACGGCCTTTTTGCTAGAGAGAGTGCCTCTGTGGCTTTTTTCACTCTTTCTTGAATGTAAGGTTTTCAGCTTAACTTTCCTGGTACTGCTATTGCCACATCATCCGCATAGGTCATCACTCTGTAGTGTAGCTCTTCGCTTCTAAGCAGTTCAGAAGCTCATTAAATACCAATTTCGAAGGAAGAGGAGAAGGAACCCCGCCTTACGGTGTACCTCTACTGACAGATCTTCTTTCTGAGCAGCAGCCAAGTTTTGAATTGATAGCCCTGCTTGTAAGCATTGGATAAATCAGTTCACCAAGCGACCTATCAAGATTTAAAGATGCCCAGTGTAGATGCAGTTGCAGATGTGTCGACGTTATTAAAAGCGCCTTCTATATCTAGGAAGGCAACCATTGTATACTCTTTATAATGGAGGGTAAATTCGATGGTACGTACTAGTGTGTGGAGCTCTGTTTCCACTCAATTCCTTTTGCAATTAGCATGTTGAGCTGTGGACAGTTTAGTCTCATATCAATGCTTGATCGTAGTGGGATATCAATCTTTCGTTCAAAAATTCTTAGAAGGAATGATGAAAGGCTAATAGGTTTTAAGTCTTTCTGGTTTACGTGGGAATATTTACCGGCTTTGGGTGTAAACACAACTTTGACTTTTCTCCATAGAAGTGGAACATGGACCAGATTCAAGCAATTATTGAAGATGACCTCTAGAAATGGCAGAATTACTTCTGAATTCATCTGCCAGTTCAATACCTCTTAAACATACATAAGAGCTAGTGCGAGCGACCTCGTCGTGCATCTTATCGCCTTAAAGAAATAATTTACGATACATAATTATGTAACATATACACCGTAGATTTTCTTTGAAATATATTTTTTTATGGAGTTTTAAAAAAAGCCGGCAATGTAGCTAAGAAACTGATCTCTTTTAACTTTAAAACACGAATATCTCCAAAGCCGGAAGTGATGGAGGAATAAAGAAAAGAATATTTTATTAATTATTATTTTTAACATCAAGATACGAGCTATATCAATATCAATATAAAGGCCAATATTCATCAATTTTTTTTTTAATAACATTTATGAATAATAAAGTGATAAATTTAATCGTGGCTGCTTAAGTTTACCGGCATTATAGTAACTATCAACCACCAAAGTGCTATACCCTAAAAACATTATGACGATTATTCATTATGACGGTTATTCACGATAGACAACATTTCATTATATAATAAATGGTAAATCTTATTATGGGTTCAAATTTCAGAGTGGAAGTCGTTGAAAGAAAGAATATACATACCTACATTTGTATACATACCTACCTATTTCCCAAAAAAAATATGATAATTTACACCTTTGCCTCTCCTTGAAAAAAAAAAAATGCAAAAAAGACGGTAAAATTACCATTCTCGATCTCGTCACGAGACTTTTTTTTTAAATAAATTGTTTCAATTAAATTCTGCTCGAAATGATGTTTGCATTAAAATCAGCAAATCGAAAAAAAAGACTATAATAACAATAAAATTAAATGATTCAGCAAAAGCTACCTATATTAACTGGGTGGTGGATAATTCTTATAAGTGGGTCATAAAAAGAAGCGGACTTTAAGCCTATTACGAATGAGAATTATTGTAATTGTAATTTGATTTTATTTTTATTTTGTGCGGTGTTCTTTAAATAGCTTTATCAACAAATATATTGTCTTCTGTGGGTGGGTAAATAGTATAAAGTTGGCGGCCTTGAAACTTTGAATTTCCTCTTTCGTTTTATTCCGCTTTAGAGTCAATTTGACCGATAGAATTCCACGTTTATTATAAACTCAAAAATTATTCAATGTCCAAGAATCTGACATAATATTGATTAAAATACGGAAAGAATTAATATGTACATATATAGATACTCGTAGTTATATGTAGGTATGTGTATTATACGAACTTGTCCAAATGGATTTTCTAACCAAACCATTTAAAGTAACAAATCATCGAAAAACGGTTCTTGTTTTGGAATAAAAACTGATTGAATGCATTTGATGCCAAAATATTTTGTTTATTTGTTTTAAATTGTTTTGTTTATCGTTTTGAAGAAAATTTGGTATAAGAAATACCGAATGTTGAGGTATTGATTGTTGTAGGAAACCATAAGGAGAAATATTTGATATCTGTGTTGACATACGTGCAATTTGTTTACAAACATTCAAATCTATAAAGACATGAGTAAAAGTTATTGACTTTAGAATACGGAATAATGCTGTTGTTAAAATTGTCAGCAAATAGAGATTAAAAACTCTTTAAAGGCATGGCTGTGTCGCATCCCAAGTAACATCGTTGGAGCTAATAGAAGCAAAACTGTTCCTTAGCAGCTTGTAAGCAGTGAAATCCAAAGCTTAAGCTCTTAAATAGATTATTGCACAGCTCCCTACATTTCATTTAAAAATGGTGTTCTATAATCGAAGTTTCAGAACACTTTTAGCTCTATTAATTTTATAACGACTCACGATTTAAAAATAGCTCTTTAATAACGTTCAACGTTTTTTAAACGAGCTAACTATTGATATCAGCACATAAAGAAGCATTGTAGAGCTGCTTAATTTCATGTTCAAAATACTAACGCATGACTTTATAGAAATGTCAAAAAATAGCATTTCAAAAGCTACACAAAAAACGGCTGTAGAGTTAAATTACTAATACTTTCACACAAACTCTTGTGAAGTTAACACTAGCGCATGCGCTTGAAATCTCTCTGAGCATTATAAAATCTATCTCTGAGCATTGGGAAATGTGAAGACTCGATAGAGCTACAGCAAATCGAATATAGAGCTTAATACTAAACCTCTCTCAAATAAAATACTACTACTCAATATTAGGGTGTTCCACAATAAAATTTAATAGCCATGACTTCAACGGGAAAAATTAACCAAAACTAGAAAATAAATGTATTCCTTTCACTTTCTGGTGAATACCGAGTATGCACCACAAATATCAAATTACATGCTAAATTCACATTTTTTTTTTATTAAAATCAATTAAACAGTTTACTTAAAATTTTTTTTTAAATAATATTAAATCTATGGCTGAGTCGCAAAAGTACTTGCTAACGTGCTAAGAAACCATAATGCACTTCAATGTTGAATAGAATTTAAATAAACAAGAATTTTTTTTCCAGAAATTAGAATCAGTCAATGACTTTCAATTTCTGAACACCCTACTTTTTAAGTACTGAACGCAAAACTCTCATTTTGTGGAAACTTGCTCTAGAAGAGCTCGGTTGAAGACAAACTATGTTCATAATAAAAACTATGGCGACGGAAAAAAAAATCGTTGAATAATTTTTCTTTATTTATTTAAACGAATCCAAAATCTTTCCATTCAACAAAAACACAATAAAATATTGCAATGAAAACAAAAATATTTAATTTCATGATTTATTAAATTTAGTTATTAATTTTTAACATTGTTTATGTAAACTTTTTTAAATATTTTACAGCGTAAAATAAACAATTTCGAAGGTGCGTTGTTATTTTTCGAGGTACCTTCAATACAATTGTGATAAAACTAAACGCGCACTAAAAAATCACTAACATGGAACTCACAAATATTAAAATCATTTTTCACGACGACATTTTCTCTGCAAATATTTAATTAATTTGCGCGACATCACATGATGTTTTCGATTGCTACTATCACACACATGAAATACATCTCCCTAATATTATTTTAATTTATCATTTGTATTATCTTAACTAATACAAACAAAGTGCTGTCAAAATTGTTGCTTTAAAGACTTCCAAATCATGAGCCTGAGAGCTTCAAAGCCGTACTAGCCACTGATAAAAAGCTGGCTTCGAACAAAAATTAGCTCTCAAACTCAATGAATTTGCTGTAAACATGCTTTACACTTGCTTTAGAAGCGCATCTGGAGCTTCTTTTGAAATCAGAGAGCTTTAAGATTTGCTCTAAGAGCGCTGTTGAAGCATTTGAACAGCTAAAATTGTTACCTGGGATGTATGTACTTCCCCTTATTTATGATCCACTCTGTGGCTTTAGTATCTGAGAATTAACTTTGCATCTAATTTTAAAAGAAGTAGCTATGTTGGTTATAAGCATTTTCTCCACTTTTTCCAATTGTATTCGCTAATAGATCGTGTGTTCGACACATGGCAAGTTAAATTTCAAAAAAATCGATAGTGTATATATTTAAAAACAATTATTTTTGGGTACAAATGTCACTATCGTGGCATGCCCCCACCCTGAAGTTGCCAAATATTTCGTTGGAACTCAACTTTAATTAAAAAACAAAAATTGGGTTGATACGTATATATTAACGTCAAATATTATGTAAGAAGGTTTTATAATACAAATTCTATATACTACTGAAATAAATCAGCCAAGTAGAAGACTTAGCATTAAGGATTGGACTTGTTGAATTATTGATTCAAAATAGCTTTTTATGGCCTTTAGTCCTATAAATTGGCGTTTCGTTCGGCTTACTCACTTGAACTCATCAGTGACATAGTGAGGGCTTTGTCATACGCAATTTATATTAAGTTCAGTTCAACTTACATGAATTTTTCAACGAAAATCCACTGTAAACTATATCCAAGAAGATTAGAATTCCTAATCATTAAGCTGGAAGTTTTTTTGCCCTGGGCCAAATATTATGTTTAACTGCAGGTTACATAAAATTTCCCAATAAAAAATGGCCCCAAACAAACAAAATGAAAAAATGGCCCCAAAATTTCATATGAAAAGAAACAACACCAAAAAAAAAAAAAACAAATTCTTTGAATTGGGTGATTTTTCATGGTTTTGAGGACTTTTTTCATTTTTTAATTTGGGGTGAAATTTCATTATGAAAAGTGGCCCTATACTTTTTAACTTAAAAAAATGAAAAATTACCCAAAAATTGGGGCCTTTTCTCACTATGAAAAATTGTCTAAATTTCAAAATTGAAATGCAGACCTAAATCTAATGAAAAAAGGACCAAAATATTAATTTAAATTAATGGTTTTTTTATAGTTTAGTTTAGTTTACTTTATTTCATCAATTTGAGCTTACAATATTACTCTTATAGACTAATGAATTATAAATAATGTTTAAAATAAATTTGTACTATTTAATTTATTAAAAAGTACTAGTATCGCCAAGTGGCCGAACTTCGGCCAGCAAAAACCTAAAAAAATACACTCAAGAAAAGAAAAAAGCAATAAATAATAATAAAGATATAATTTGAGTGAAACGTTGGCGTTGGTTTCTCTTGTTTCTCTAGGTTCATATTTAATAGCATTCGTGAAAGTTTTGTATAAAAATAATAATTTTTTGACTAACTGTTAAGAGCAATAAACTAAAAAAAAAAATAATCATTCATGACCTACCTCAACAGATGCAAAAGATATTATTTTAAGATTATGCTCGTCTGTAGGACAAAAGTTTCCCAAATCCTTCTTGCAGTTCCGTTGAGTATTTATAAAGAAAAATGAACCGAAAGATTTTTTGAAGCATAATATATACATATGAACATAAATTTAAGTTTTATTTTCCATTCATAACATATATTTTTTTAAATATTTTTCAGTTGAAATGAAACTGAAACATAATAATTAAATCATTTAAATAAAAAAAAAATGATATTTATCGATTCCAGTTTAATAAATTAAGAACAATTGTTTTTAATTTGTGGGTTAATAATGTAAGATCAATTGAACGCTTACACAATATTTGATAAATCATTCTACATCTTATAAAATTATTATTTTTTAAAGTGAAATGATTTTTTTCTGATAACTTAATATTTCTTTATCAAAAAGTGCTTGCAGTATACTATAAATTCAAAACTTCAAATATTTTTATCAAAACAAATCGCAATTAATAATAATTAATTCTGGCATTTAACTTATGTAAATCAATTTCGATTCACAATTTCCCTATAAACTATATTCTTTGTAAACACCCTGTTATGATTAAGTAAATTTCCTTGCCCTTTTTCATACATAAAACCTTAAACTATCAAAGGACCGAACTCTGCTTGCAGCAACATAAGATTGTCCATGTGAAAATACTGGACTTCTCAGTAACACACCAATTTTATCGAAAGTTTTCCCTTGTGATCTACTTATATAGTCATTGCAAACACCGGTTTTGTAAAATATTGAGTCCTCCGAAATTTGAATGGAAGAATCGTCCCAGAAAATATCATATTTATCCTTGAATCAAAATTCTTTTATTTTTTGCGGTTCCTGATAATACTTCACTGTCAATACTTTTACGATACAAAAACTTCACTCTCATTCTTGAACCATTGACTAAAGGCCTTGAAGTATATTCAAATTACGAATGTGCATATCAATGGAACTCATTTTCAGCTTCAATTTATTCTCTGCTATACCACTTTCATTCAAATGAATTTAAAAATTCAACTGGATAATCATTGAGATTATTTGAACCATTATCAGATCTAATTTTTTCAAAACTATAATAAATTCTCTCATCGCCTGAAATGCGATTTAGAATATCATCATCATTGATCAAAGAGCAGTCATCATATGTTGGTGCTAAGATAGCATGTTGAGTGATTGGGTCCGATAATATAGTCTCATAAATGTTACCATTGGAGTTATCAATTATAAAACTGTGGATACTGCATTAAGCCTCCATCACCAACTTTTCTTAAAAAGTCAAATAAATCAACTTCATTTAATTGAGCTCTCATATTTTTAGCCCAGGAAAATTAGACAAAAAAATGGCCAAACTTCGAAAAAATTGCGACAAAGCTGATTTTTGGTGGAGTGGCTTATTATGACGTCTTAAGCATTTCCTGAAAAGTACCCATAATTTGGCCCGGGGCTAAATTTTTTAGGGGGGGTGAAAGGGGTTGAAGTTCAGTTTTTTGGGAATTGCTCCTAAACTATCGGTTTTATTGAAAAAATGTGAAGATAAAAATTATAGCTGATGTTATTCTACACAAAAAATGTTAACATCCTTTTTTTCGTAGAACCAATAGTTTCAGAGAAAAACGTTCAAGAACTTCATGGTGCAGTGAGTTTAGTCCAAAAAATTTATAAAATTTTTGCTTATTGCTGGGCAAACTTTGTTTTGTGATTTATGTTTAAGTACAACTCTTTATTGTAAAATCAAGTTTTTGGGGTGGTATGGGAAAGGGAACGGCCACCATCTTGAAAACAAGGTTGATTTTGTTTTTGTTTAATAACTCGTTGAAATTGCGTTTTTTCAAAAGAATGATCAAAGGACAGATTTTAGACGATTAAATTATCTAAAAAATGAGCCATTAAACAGCTCTGTAAGTTTATTAATTCCAAAGTTACAGTTGATCAAAGGTCACCTATGCCTCATATATGGTGGGGATGAAATGACGTTTTTTTTAGGTTTTTCGCTTATTTGTGAATTTTTTTGATGATGTCTAGAATATATTTTGCACTGCTCTTGATTGTCTGTAAAATGAGTCTTCTATTTTGACCAAAAAAATTCACAAATAAGCGAAAAACCTAAAAAAACGTCATTTCATCCCCACCATATATGAGGCATAGGTGAACTTTGATCCACTGTAACTTTGGAATTAATAAACTTACAGAGCTGTTTAATGGCTCATTTTTTAGATAATTTAATCGTCTAAAATCTGTCCTTTGATCATTCTTTTGAAAAAACGCAATTTCAACGAGTTATTAAACAAAAACAAAATCAACCTTGTTTTCAAGATGGTGGCCGTTCCCTTTCCCCTACCACCCCAAAAACTTGATTTTACAATAAGGAGTTGTACTTAAACATAAATCACAAAACAAAGTTTGCCCAGCAATAAGCAAAAATTTTATAAATTTTTTGGACTAAACTCACTGCACCATGAAGTTCTTGAACGTTTTTCTCTGAAACTATTGGTTCTACGAAAAAAAGTATGTTAACATTTTTTGTCGCAATTTTTTCGAAGTGAAAGTCTAATTTTCCTGGACTATTTGTATTAAAATGTGAAATGAATTGAATAGACTCCCATGAATTACACAATTCTCAATAAGGTAGCTACGTGTTGCATGCACTCAAAAGAATAGTTTTAGAATCAAATGGCAAATGTTTGTTAACTTCATCAATTGCTAAATCTCTATAAAATCGATCTACAACTTGAAATGCATTAATCGGACAGTTTCATCGATATTACAAACGATGCACTATTTAAAAAACGACCATAGACACTAAGGTGGGAAATTAGCAACTGAATTTTCTAACATTGGTATTGGCAATTTGAATGTATTATGCAAAGTTCTGCCACCAATCAAAAGTTTTCATGCAATACCAATAAAATTAGGAACAATGCATGAAAGATTCATTGCAGTAATTTTGTGTATAACTGCCGTTTGCACAAACGGTTTACCATATCCTGCGTGTTAGTGCAACACATGTTTGAACCTGTATCGTGATATTGCACTTCACGTAGAACACATGTAAGCACTTCTTTTTAATCATTATTTGCATTTCCATAAATCAGGAAAGATTTATTTTTTCATCAAAATTTGATCGGAACTCATTCAAGAGTAAGAGAAATAGTAGCAAACAATTCGCGTAATTGCTTATGGCGATTGAAAGAAAATTTTTAGCTCCATCCAAGCATTCTTTCCACTCATTATCATCAGAAGCAATACCTATAGCATGTTATGTAAGGTCTTCAAACGACATAATACGATATATTATCTTAGCACCACCGCGCAATCTTCTTTTCATTCGAAACTAAAAATTACTCACTTCAACTAAACGGGTTTTCGCATGAAAAATGCATTATTTTGCAAAAATGAGTCACATTTCTAACAACTATCCTGAGCTTTCAGCTCAAAGCTTACTAAAATATTTAATTGAAAAGTCCGACATTGAGTTTTGCAAACCAAAAAAAAAATGGTAATTTGAACACAAAAAATACTCACTGCAGATAAACTAATATTCAATTTAAAAGATGTTATTTAGCATAAAAATAAAATCTTCTGCTTGTGATGCTCTTTATCATTCTAGAAGTGACACTTCGCGTTTCAAGAAAACGACTTTCATTAAAATATTGATAATACGGAAGAGCGGAAAGATCCCTAAGTTTTTAGATTCATTTAAACATTATTGAATTGTTAGGGTAATTCTTAGACTAACCTATTTTCTTTTCTTCTTCCACTTTGATGGAATCGTAATGAATGATATTAGTCTGAAGATGTTGGAATGAATTTTGAAAAAAACCCATAAACTTCAAATCGATACCCGACGTATTTTCAACAATTTCAGGTTCACATATGACAGCATCTATACAACGCGAGCTATGCACGTTTATTGAAAAATGTTTGCAACTCCAACGGTTAACTAAATCAACAAAACTGTTATTGATAAAGTATCATATCATTATATGTATATCACACTTACCTTTCTTTGGTTCATCCTTTAATTACAATATGTTGTACATATATGTACATACATATGTACATACATATATGAAAATTAAATTAAATTAAATGTTTGAAATTTTAAGCAAAAAAGCTTTTTTTTATGAATATTCAAAGTGCTCGGCAGTGTAAAATGGTAACTGGCTAAAATGGACCCAAACTGTTTAATTTTGCGATTCCCACACCTTCACGACTAATAGCTTTCCAATCATATAAAATTTATCGAAATCGGGTGAATACTTTTTGAGAAAATGGTACCACAAATTTTTTTAAGGCTATTTATATATATATATATATATATATATATATATATATATATATGTATATATATATAGATAAGTTTAACATATTTTTGAATGTATCTCTACTTAAATGAAAATTGAAATCAATAATTGTAAGCGATACAAGATTAATTTCTCTGACACATCGAGTAATAGGTTCGTTAAAAGCATAATTAACTCTGTGAGTAGTCTCAAGGAATAAATTACGATTCCTTAGCACTCGAGTTGGAGCATACAAATTTATTAAATACAATAAAGCCGGACAATTTATGTGATACGACAATATATCTCTTATAAACATTAATACATTTTACGGCGGTTCTCTAAAGTCTGAATGCCAATAAGCTGTCGGCGGCGTGCATTATAAAAAGGCATAACTTCAAAGTTTCATCTAAGTTTGTAAATGATTATCCTTGTAAATTTTTTTTGAATCTTTTCAATTCTCTTTGAATGAGTTATATAGAATGGATTCCATACTACACAGCAATATTCAAGAACTGACCCGACATATGCGATATAAAGAGACTTTAAGGTATAGGGATCATTTAAACCTTTGGAGTTACGTATAATAAATAAATCCAAGCATAGAATTAGCTTTATTGACTTTAAATTCTAGGTGATTGGTAAAGTTAAACTTGGAGTCAAAAATTACACCCAAATCTTTCTTGACTGAAACTCTTTCATGTTTTACACGGAATGATCTTTTAAATTTTTAAATATAATCGGACAAAAAACATGGCGTGATTTTTGGTTACATCGATTAAATAATCGCACACGAAAGCAGAGCAATTTTGTTGTCCGATTACTTGGTATTTATAATCCCTCTGGAGACGGTGATTAAATAATTGTACATGGAAATCGCGCAATCTTTGTGGACGATTATTTAAACACTGTCCCAAAATGATCCTTGTAGATAATGATGTATCAGATTAAATAATCGTACAGGAATCACGCTATTTTTGGCTTTAAAATAAAATAAAATAAAATAAAATAAAATACTGAATAAGTTGCCCATACATACATATACATTTTTACATTTTACCAATGGCGTCACTTTCCTGTAGGTACGACTACTTTATCCCTGTTCCAACCGTGGAAAGCCTACAAAAAATTTACACATGTAGTGCGACCAGTTTTAGCATTAACTTTAGTAAGACAACAATCATTACGGCATTCAAAGAGTTTAAGAAATTAAAAAAAAAAAACGTAAGTTTTGCACTCACAAAAGTATCAGTTTGCGGAGAATTATACCCATATGCAAAGTCCAGCCCATTACTAATTTTTAAGATGTAGGTACCCAGTTCCCAACATTTTTTGTCTTATTTGACTGTACTAAAAGCTAAGTTCCGAACCAACCGAAACTTTTTACTAGTTTCCAGTTCCATCTAAGAAAAGAATTAGCTTCAAAAATTTGAGTTTCTTAAAGGCATCAGAAGGCCTTCTTTGCACCCTTTGCAGTTTCTTAGTTTCTATTTGTTTGTTGCTATGAATTAATCCGGCATTGGTTGTATATTGCATCTAGATAACAAACACACTATAAAACACAGATGGATGAGTGGATGCAAAGGGTGTTTTTGAGTATCAACTTAAAATCCTCTTCAATATAGAGTTATGTATATCATCATAGAGTGCATTTACCCGAAGCCCAAGCCCAACCACCTTCATCAACAATGAGTTCATTATTCTATAGTTTCTTTTCGATTGTTTATTTTTTATTTTGCTGCTTTTTTTTTTTAATAAATTTTATCAGATGCACATAAAGTTCATTCAATCGCTCACTCGCTCGTTGAGCGAACAATTTTAATGAAGCACAAAATACACTTGAAAGACTTCTTTGCCTGCAGAATCGGGAAAAAAATAAAAAAATAGTTGTGTTGTTTTAAATCAAAACTGAAAGCGTAGCAAAAGAGTAGTAAATATTTTTATTTTTTGTTTGAATGGGGGGTAAACGCTTCAATGATTCGCAACGTACCCCAGAACATAATGAAACTATATCTTTAATTTTCGTGTGTAACTAACTACAACACAAATTATAATTATATAGATGATATCATAGCATGATGATTTGGTAGGAGGAGATATCAAAGAAATACTCGTATATATTTATAAGAACTTAATTATGTTAATGAATTTTTAAATTAAATGATATTTGTCTTAAACTGATATAGGCAGATCTTTTCCAGTAGAAAAAACTTAAATACTAGCTGTTCGCATATTTGAAACCTTGGGGATTTTGCAGTTTGAATAAACACAGGAGTAAAACCTGAACAGGATTCTCAAGCTAGCTGCTTAAATCCTCTCTCACTCTCTTTTTTACTTTTGATATATTTAGGTACTACAGGGCAAGTTTTGGATTCGTTGCAAAAAAAAGATCGAAATATCAATCAAACACGACATTGTGATGATAAGGAACACTAGCGTCTGTACCTCGGCCTATTATAGCCCAAACCACCGAAGTGCAGATGTTCTTCAAATTTTGAACTTAAGGTTTTTTTTTAAATCCCTAGAGGGAAATTTTAATATTTATTTTTAGATCCAAAAATTACGGTACCTGCCATACAACGGCTAAGGAAATGTTTTTTTTATCTCAAAAAAACAACTGCAACGATTTCATAAAAAATCAGTGTATTACAGTAATGAAGTACGGTGAACGAAAAAACTGTAATTAACGGTTTTTTTTTATTTTCGATTTTTTCATTAACGGCTCAATCGATTTCGATTAAAATTTGTATGTGAAAGCTCCTTTAAAATTTCAAAATATTGCATATCAAAATTTTGAAAAAAAAAATAAATTCTGGGATAAAAAAAAATATAAAACTTTTTTTTTAATTCAATACCTACTATTTCAAAAACGGGTTCAAGATTTTTTTTTTTAAACGAGATTTATAAATGTATGTATATCAATATATTGTACAAATTCTCCAGTTTCATCGAATTCGTTATAACCGATTATGACTGTAGTTGCTTAGTGTAAATTTTTATATTAATTGGTATATTATTGTTCCTCAGTCTAAATAGACATAATTGACGTATACTCCCTCCCAGCGCTTCACCTCCATTTCACCACCTCTATTTTTTAAATCGATTTATTCCAATACCTATTGGTCGGAGAGAACATGTTGAAAATATACAGTTTGAAATTTTGAGCCTTGTTTTGTTGTCATAGGTTCAACTCTCTGTAGTTTGTTCTTAAGAATATAGAGAGTGCGAGATCTAAAAAAAATCACTCGGGATAGACACATTTAGAAGCTAATAATTGGAAACTTTAACGCTTTCTTCGTAGAGACAAATTACAAAGAGTTGGACCTTTGACAGTTAGAATTACTCTCATTCGATTTGATACAGTACAAGTGAACAAGGTTGCCACTTTACTGCAATTGCAGTAGATCTACTGCATTTTGTTCTCAAAATCAATCTGCTGCCTTAAAATAAAATCTACTGCACTTGATTTTACGATCATTAAAAATAGTTCTTGAAAAGTACTAATCCTGTGTCGAATTTGAATAATTTATTTCAGGAGCCCTTTAGTTTTCATATTATTTTTTGTGTAATTATTTCCCATAGGTATTTGGCTGGGGTTTTTGAGGGTCCCCAAAATCTTGGAGCCCGGAAAACTCGCTTCTCTGTAAACAAAGTCACTGCTGACAAAGGGTCAATTATTCATATTATCTCGGTGGCCAGTTCTAGTTGTCTATGCGTGAGGTGACCATGTCTTATATTATAACTAACCGTTATCATGAAATTTTCATTGTGACTTCAGCTGCGTAGTGCCACAGCACAGTGGACCGTTTCTTGAAATTTGGTGACAAAAATAATTTCCCCTGCCATTTCTTGATAAATATGAATGAAATTTGGTATTGTTATTATTATTAAGGGACGCTGATTTTAGAGGTACTGTGTAAGAATTCTAATAGTTGACAGTTGGAAAAACCGTCAAATTGCCATTGCTTATGGATCAATTATCTCTACTTAAAGATGCTAATGAATTGAAAAAACAACAAAAATGCAAATATGTCTGGATAAGGGATTCAACTATTCTAATTCGGAGGAAAGAAGGCGACAGTGTTATTAAGATTAAAAGTTATGAGGATTTCATAAGGAATAATTTAATTTTAAATACTTAATTTTTAATCCTTAATATGGTAGTTAATTATAACTCTTTAACTTCCTTATCAGATCCTCATAATCATAACTTAAGTAGTATTAGTATTTCTTCTTCAAATAATATTAAAGTAAATTGTTTTTGCATTGATCATCCTATTATAGAATTGAATTCAGGTTTATCAGTAGTACACCTAAATATTCGTAGCTTAAGAAAAAATTTTGACACCTTTCTTGCTAATCTCGCATCTTTAGATCATCTGCCTGATTTCATATTTCTTTTCGAAATTTGGATCTATGAGGTTGAAATATCTAACTATTTTAGGTGCAGGGAACTAAGTCCCCGGGAACCAAGTCCACCGAGGGAATTAGTTTCCATTTAATGGGAACTAAGTCCACTTCAGCGAAGTGGACTTGGTTCTCATAGAAGGTGGGGACAAAATTCCTCAAAAACTGAGTGGTTTTACTTCCCTTTAAATGTGTATTTAATTCCCACTTCCAAATAAAAAATCAATCTTATAAATAAAATAGAAATACTTTTCACAATTGTTGGCTATATAGGATAAATTCAAAGATTCCTTAAATGCCAAAAAAACTTTGTATACACCCAGCCTCGCAACTACCCCAAATCCTATAATGAGCCCAAGGAGGGGGGTTGCAGGGGGGCAGCATGCCCCCCCATACATACTATTCGCCGTAATGCTTTGTCTTACATAAATACAGTGCTAGCACCCAGCATAACGGTGAACAAACAGTGAGGTATGTATGGGGGGCATGCTGCCCCCCTGCAACCCCCCAGCTTGGGCTCACTATAGGATTTGGGGTAGGTGCGAGGTTGGGTGTATGCAAAGTTTTCGCGGAATTTTGAATTTTTGTAATTTTTATCGTTGGAAGTTAGTTCCCTCTCCATATTTCAAAATGTGTACTTAGTTCTCATAAAGAAGTGGACTACTTGCTCACCTTGCCTGGGAACTAAGTCCACTTCGTTAAAGTGGATATAGTTTCCATTAAATGAGAACTAAGGCCCTCGGTGGACTTGGTTCCCGGGGACTTAGTTCCCAGCACCACTATTTTATTCCTGGTTTTACTTTCGCTGCTTCTTGTAATGATTCTTATGCAGCTGGCGGGGTGGCGGTGTTTTATAGAAGCGATATAATGTGTGAAATAACAAATGCAAATCTTAGAAGTGCAGATTTGATTTGTTTTAATTTCTTAGTATCTGAAACTCGTTATTTTTTTGTCGGAGTGAACAGATTGCATTCCTTTACAATTAAGGCGTTTATAGATGAATTTTCTGGGTTTTTGGACAATCATGGTGGTAAAAATATGCTTCTTTTAGGTGACTTTAACATCGATATACTGTCCTCCTCACCTGATGCTGATAATTTTCTTGCTACCATTTCCTCCTTTGGATTTACTTCTTTGGTAGACACACCTACTAGAGGACCATCTTGCTTGGACCATATCTTCTTAAGACTTCATAAAAATAATAACGTGGGATTTCAAACAGAGGTTTTTGAACTTGGGATTACTGATCATTGTTTAACAAGTATTCAATTTGATTGTAGTCAAAAACGAAAACTAAATGCACAAGTAAAAACTTTTCCAAAAATAAATGTTTCTGCTTTGAAAACAGCTTTGACATTTGAGTTTTGGAATGAGGTTTATAGTGCTTGTAACCCATCAATTGCTTTTGATTTATTTCTTAGTAAGCTTCAATATTTGATTTCTACCTCCAGCCAAGAAGTTGTAAATTATAATAAGAAGAAGCTACTTTGTCGTAAGCAGTGGATGAATACTGGACTGCTGAAAAAAATAATCAAAAAAAATGAACTCTTTCTTAAACTTAAAAAACATCCTCATAACTTAAGATTAAAAAAGTATTTTGATAGCATAAGCAAATAATTAAGAACTGAAATTCCACTTTGTAGAGATAACTATTTTAAGAACAAGCTTCTCGAAAACGTGGGTAACCCCAAAAAAGAATGGGAAGTTGTAAATGAAATTTTAAATAAAAATAAACCAATAGTTGATTTGTCTATAGAAAGCGGGGGCACTATTATCAAAAATCCTTCCTCTGTTGCTAATTTATTTAATGATTTCTTTTGTAATTTAAACCAAAACACTAATCTCACCGACTTCACGAATAGTTGTCAATGTGCTAGCCCTATTATTACTGAAAACTTTTGTTCAGAAACTTTTTTCTTTGAGAACTTTTCGGCTATTGAAATTCATAAAATTATTATGTCTCTCAAAATGTCTAATTCCACATCTGACGATTTGGTATCCGCTAAGATCCTGAAAAATATTTCTTATCTTGTATGTGTTGAGTTATATATTTAACCAAAGTATAACAAAGGGTATTTTTCCTGATTCCTTAAAGTTGGCAATCGTGATTCCGTTACAAAAAAAGAGGAGCTAGTACTTGCATCAACAATTATAGACCCATTTCGCTTTTATCGGTTTTTTCTAAAGTCTTTGAAAAAGGTATTAAGTCAAGAATGCTTTCTTTTTTGGATAAAAATAGTTTTTTCAGTAATTCACAGTTTGGGTTCAGGAAAGGAAGGTCTACAGAAAATGCTGTTCTGAAGCTTTGCGATGAAGTTTATACTAGCCTTAATGATTCTGAGGTTTCGGCTTCCCTATTCATTGACATAACTAAGGCGTTTGATACGGTGGACCGTGCACTGTTGCTCGATAAATTGTATAAGTTTGGTTTTCGTGGGTTCGTCTATAACTGGTTTGGTTCTTATCTTAGTAACCGCAGACAAAAAGTAAGAATTCAAAATATGTTTAGTGATGAAAAATATTTAAATTTAGGTGTCCCTCAGGGTTCTGTATTGGGGCCAATTTTGTTTTTAATATATGTCAATTCGCTTTTTGTTCAAAACTTTAAAGGCAAAATAACGGCCTTTGCAGACGACACAGCATTGACGTACTCTACAAAAACATTTTTTGATTTAAAAGTTTATGCCAATAGTGATTTGGAAACTCTCCGCCATTGGTTTTTCCGTCATAAGCTTTGTATAAGTGAAAAAAACAAAATTCATGTTATACAGCCTTTCAGGTGCCACTTATAACGATTTGGGATTCCAATTTCATTCTCCAAGCTGTCCTAAATATGTCCTGCAAAACTCCTGTCAGCATTATTCAGATGCCTATACTTTTAATCATAGTAAATCTTGTTGTGTTGAATGCTTTACTATTGAACATGTTGAAAGTTTTAAATATTTGGGAGTTATTTTAGACCGTAGATTGAGTTGGAAAGAACACACTTCATGCCTTACTAAATACTTTAATATGGTTTTGAGACATTTTTATCATCTTAGCCTTTATTGTAGCCAAACCGTTTTAAAATTAGCTTATAATGGCCTATTTAAATCAAGACTTCAGTATGGGTTAATCTGCTGGGGTGGCACTCACCGTAATAAAATTGACCCTCTTCTTACTAAACAAAAGCATGTCATTCGCATTCTAAGTAAAGTTAACCGGAGAACTCACAGCTTTGATTTGTTTAGAAACCTAGGAATTTTGCCTATAAACACCTATATTTTTACAAAGTTCTTAAAACATTTTTTGAAAATTCTGGATATTCCGCCTCAAGACTATACGGGTTTTATAACTTTCGTGTGAACAATCGTAATCTGGTAACTGTACCTTCTATTAAAAAATCGCACTATGCTCTTTTCTATAGAATAACTTCCGCTCGCCTATTTAATAATCTTCCTGAAAATCTAAGATGCGAGAGGATTAAATCAGTGTTTTTAAAAAATATTAAAAACTGAATTTTCACATTTGATCATAATGATATAAATGTGTTAGTTAATATTACAGTTTGAATTAATATAATACTAATAAACATGTGTATGCTTAATATATTAATTTATTGTCATCTTTTTAAATAGCTTTATTGAACGAATATTACTTTTTTTCTTGCTTAATATTGTTCGTAGTTATTATTTTTTAATTGAAAAAGAATAGAAACAAAAATTGAATTTATAACAATTGATCCCCATCAATTTAATTTCAGAATTAGTGTTAAGTTAATGGTGCATTCGTCTCTCACCATTTGGTAATTGAATGTTCCTAACTATTTTATTTAATGAACTAAGGCTAGTTTTTTTTTTTACCTTGAACAATTATTGGTTTATAAGAATGTTAGCTTTATTAAAAAATGCTTGTAATTTAACGGTTTTTCTACCTGTCAACTATCAGAATTTTTACCCTGAAGTCAGATTCAAATAATGCAACCAGAAAAAATCATACACACTTATGTACCTATGTACATTAGATAATTTTTGATTATTTGTGTTTTTTATTGGCAACCAACTGTCAGATTTGTCAAATTTGTTTCCGATTCGATCAGATGAGTTCTAAAAATAATTTTAAATTGAAAAAAATATACAAATATTGATCAAATTAGTTCTTTTACTTTTGGCAGATTACACAATATTTTTACCTTTTCAAAAAATTGAATACATGGGCCTTGAGAGTATCTATATAGATTCAAGCTTATATAATAAAGACATTGCAATCATAAACTTGACCAAGTTTCTAACTTGGACAACAGTTAATTTAGAAATTTAAAATTTGAAATCATATTCTGACCTAAATTTTGAAGCCCTCGTTTGAATTAAGAGAAAACAATAGGCATTACCACCGATTTCAGCGCCTTCAAATCATCTGAATAGATCTATTACTTTGGATAATTTGTGATAATTTGAGTTTTTTATTAGTTGACCATAAATTTGATTGGCAATTTCCAACTGTCAAAATTGTCAAATTATTTAAGACTCGATCTGTTTAGGTCTAAAAAAAATTTTAAATTTTAAAAATTCAAAACAAAAGCACTTAAATTAATTGGGGACATTACTCAACATTTTGGAACTTTTCTTAATTTTGAACACATATGTTTTGAGAGTACCTATAGATTCATGCAAATATTTTAAGACATTTCAAAAATAAACTTGACTATATTTCTAACTTGGACAGGACTTAATTTAAAAATTTTAAATTTTCGACCATATTCTTCTGACTCAAATTGTGAAAAATAAGAATTACTATACTTTTATACTATTTAGCGTCTCTAAATCATTAGAAAAACTTCTAAAAGGTTTTTTAAGAATATTTTTGATTGTTCGAAAATTTTATTTGTTGAACTTAATTTTAATTGGCAACTTCCAACCGTCAGAATTGTAAAATTAATTTCAGATTCTGATCAGATTAGGTCTAAAAATAGTTTTCAATTAGAAAATTCAAAAGAATAGGACTAATGTTAGTTTTAATCGCTCGAAAACATTACTCGACATTTTAGACTAGCATTTCTAAATTTTTACAAATCTGTATTGGAATCAATTTCATATGAATATAAACATTTAAGAACATAATATTATTCTCAAAGACGTTTCAAATATAAACTGGATTAAATGTCTGATTTGGATAATGCTTTATTTTAAATTTTTAAATTTTGGACAATATTCTGACCTCAATTATTGTGAAGCTCTTGTTCGAAGGAGGAAAAATAGGCAGTAACACTGAATTCAACAATAATAATAATTTCCAAGAACTTTCTTGGTAAATATTAATGAAATTTGGTACATTTGATGATTTCTAGACACTGAATTCAGTTGGTACTGGCCCTTTTTTGTTCTCTTTTAAACTGTGGCTTCAAAATTTATGTCAGAATATGGTCACAAGTTTAAAAATTTAAAATTTTTAAAAAGCATGGTTCCTTCGTATAAATGTGATTTAAAAAAAAAAATATTTTATGGACAGTAATATTAAAAACCTCAACTGATCAAACTTGAAGAAATTTGACAGTTAAAAGTTGTCAATCAAATTTCAGGTCAACTAATAAAAAATCAAAATTAACTAATTTATCCCTTAGAATTAGTTCGACTTAATCCAGCACTGGATTCCAAGCAGTTGATTGCAATAAGTAAAAACAAAATTTCGTCCTGATTGTTGTTTTTTTTTTCTACTGGTTGTTTATAATAGTCTTCTTTTTGTTTGTCTTTGGCAAAGTCGATGTTGACTTAAAGTTTGTATTTCAATGGTTAAGTTTAGCATTTATATCAAATCTTTGATATAAGTTTGATAATTTGATTTTGTGTTGAGGTTTGATAAAAGTTTTCTGCAGTTTATTAGTATCAAGTTTTTGAAAGGCTTGCACAAAGAAAGTAAAGAGATAGGATTGTATCGTAGAATGAATATATACTGCATAGCATATATGCCAAATAGAGTTTTATTAGGGTGATGAACTAATGAAAATGAACTTGTTCATAAAAAGTTCAAACCAACTGTAGATCGGGAATTATACTGTCAGTTGATGTGGAGTACTTTTCACGATAAAGTTACCAAATTTGTTTTTATTTTGATGACTTTTATGATATTGGTGGGATTTCTAAAAAGTCAATATTTTAAGGTGCGTATCCACTTGAGAGTAAAAAGAATGCTTAAAACTCTCAAGCAACTATCGAGAGTAAGACTCGGAACTGGACATAGCCATGAAATTAGCTTACAGAGGAATAGATCCGATAGTCACTTTGTAGTAAAAGTTCTTTCAAAGCTAAAAAGCAACAATAAAGGTGGCGTATCTATTTGAGAATAAAAAGACTGCGAGAAACTTTCAAGCAGCTCCCGAGAGCAAAACACTCAAGTGGAAACAGTCACGAAATTATAGCTCACGGAGGGAGAGACAGCTATCTGAGAACCACCATCGAGAATTTTGTAGTAAAATTACTCTCAAGAGTAAAAAGAGTGTAGCAACTCTCGAGCAGATCTCGAGAGTAAAACTCTCAAGTGGACACAGTGCATGATCATGACATTAGCTCACAAACAGCTATCTGAGAGTCCCTATATAGAGTTTTGTTGTGAAAGTACTCGCAAATGGGCTTCAGAAATGTAAGCAAGCACCGGGTTACAATCCGCACAAAGCTAAATTCAAAAACATCACGTTGATCTGTGCCCATGCCCCAACGGAAGAAAAAGATGACTCAACCAAGGAAGAATTCTACGATCTCCACGAGAACACGTATGATAGGTGCCCCAAGTACTACGTCAAGATTATTCTTGGTGACTTCAACGCCAAGATTGGAAAGGAGGGCATCTTTGGTTCGATAGTCGGAGGACACAGCCTGCACGACAACACTTCTAGCAACGGAAATCAGCACTCGATTCGCACACCTCAATTTACACAAAGGGACCTTGCGGTATCCGGATCAACGAACCGTCAACCAGATTGATCATGTTGCGGTAGATGCGACACATGCTTCCAGTATCCTGGATGTCTGAATATTCCGAGGTGCCAACATAGACTCGGATAACTACTTGGTGGTAGCTCAAGTACGAATGCGGATATCTATGACGCCACAGCGACGAGCGGATGCTGTGAAAAGATTTAACGTTGCGAAGCAGACCACGTCTCTCTAAATCTCTCAGCAAGCCCGCCACCAGCATCATATGCAGAGGATCAGAGAAAGCACTGCCAAAATAACATCAGGAGGGCCGCGACTGATGTGCTGGGTCTCACTAGGCCACCACAACGAAGCCCCTGGTTCGATTAACAATGTAAACTGGCGCATGCAGCAAAGAATGAGGAGGCCTACCTATCAATGTTGCAAACTAGAACCAGAGGTGTTGAGAGTGCAGCCCGGGAGCTCTACGGGCAAAAACGACGGGAGAAACGCCGACTTCTCAGGAGGAAAAAGAGTTGCCTATTGAGGACTGTAGTGGCAAAATTCCGCTATAAACCAGAAGGCTCCATTCAACCTGGATGATGATGATCAACATTTTCGTCCACCCGACCTAAATGGAGCGCGGTTAGCGATAGCCAAGCTTAAAGCGTACAATGCTGCTGGTGCGGATGGCCTGCCGACCGAGCTATTTAAAGCAGGGGGAGATGACTTGGTAGGGAGTATACACCAACTTATCTCCAAAATTTGGTTGGATGAAAGTATGCCCGATGAATGGAATCTCTGTATAGTGTGCCCCATCGACAAGAAAGGAGATGCTCTGACCTGTGCCAACTACAGAGGTATAAGTCTCCTCAACGTCGCATACAAAATCCTGTCATCTGTACTCTGTGATCCTTTAAAACCGTTTGTCAACGATCTGATCGGCCCCTATCAGTGTGGTTTTAGGCCTGGCAAGTCAACCGTCGATCAAATGTTCACACTACGGCAGATTTTGGAAAAAAAAACCCAGGAATTTAAAATCGATACACACCACCTTTTTATCGATTTCAAAGCCGCATATGATAGCGTAGATAAAGAAGAACTATACAGACCCAAGTCGCATCTCAGCATCCCTGCCAAACTCATCCGCTTGTGCAGGATGATGATGGAGAAGTCTCGCTGCTCCGTCAAAAGTGGTAAGAACACCACCGAACCCTTTAATGTCAAGAAAGGTTTGAGGCAAGGCGACGACGCGCAATCATGCAACCTGTTGGAGCAATTGTACGCAACTTGCAAGTCAACAACAGTTACGTACAATTTTTCAAAAGTCCGTTCAACAACTTGCTTATGCAGATGACATTGACATCATTGGGAGAAGGAAGCGAGCTGTTACCGGTGCGTTTGCAAGTATTGAATCGGAGGTGGCGAAAATGGGTTTTGCTGTTAATGAGGACAAGACGAAGTGTATGCTATTATGGAGAAAAGAATTTCCACATCGTCGACTCGGGCAAAACGTCTTGATGGAATGGTACAACTTCGAAGTCGTCAAGGACTTTGTCTACCTGGGCTCCACTATTAGACTATTACATCACAAAATGACATCGGTGCAGAGATCAAACGAAGAATTTCTCTTGCCAACCGATGCTTCTTCGGGCTAAGAAGGCATTTGAGTAGTAAAACCCTCTCTCAAAGAACCAAGGAGACCTTTTATAAGACCCTAATCATCCCGGTCCTGCTTTATGGGCAGAAGTATGGACCCTGTCTAAAACGGATGAGAATCTGCTTGGGTACTTTGAAAGGAAATTTTTTGGGTGATCTTCGGTCCAGTCTGTATCGATGGAGTAAGGAGGAGGTCCTGCTTTATGGACAGAAGCATGGACCCTGTCTAAAACGGATGAGAATCTGCTTGGGTACTTTGAAAGGAAAATTTTTTGGGTGATCTTCGGTCCAGTCTGTATCGATGGAGTAAGGAGGAGAAGATTTAACAGTGAATATTATGGGCCTTACAGCGACGTTGACTTGGTCAAAAAGCTAAAAATACAGCGGCTGAGATGGCTGGGACACGTGGAGCGTATGAACACCTACGCACCAGCCCGACGAGCCTTCGAATCTACCACTGAATCTACCCCTTAGGTGGCGCACACAAGTGGAGAACGATCTCAACCAACTTGGAGTGCGTAACTGGAGGCAGCTAGCTAGGGACCGAGCTGGCTGGAGGGGCTGTTGGTTGAGGCCGTAGTCCATCCTGAACTGTGAGTGCCATCTAAAGAAATTAAGTAAGTAAGTGTAATCAAGGTTGCATATAAGAGGTTGAAATTATTGTTAAAATTATTAATTAAGTCTTCATTTTATCTGCAAATATGTTCTATGTACATCAACTATTAAGCTTAATGGCTCCAAGAGTATGTGTGCAAATGAAGTTTTCTTATTAAAAGTGGAATCACTAAACGATAGTTTATGCAGAATGACATCATGTCAGATTCACTTAAATAAGAATTGACACAAAATGTATATGTACAATATGTACGTTCATATTTAAATGTGTATGTAGGTATTGAAATATAAAACAAAAAAAAAATCCCAGAGTGAAAGCTTAAATAGAAATGTCAACTTCAGTTAGCATCCATCCCACACTTGAAAAAACACATTAAGGCACTTTACTTATGCCAATGTTTTTTTTTTTTACATTTAAAAATCCACCAGAGTAAAGAGCTGATGCTGTCACCTGAAGCTATATAGAAAGAAGCTGATGCACCCACCCTCATATATAAAAACAACAAGGATTAGCTTTATCTTTTTAGATTCCAGAGTAACAACTAGTTAAACTATCAAAGCCATGACATGACCTCAGAGCGATACGGCTATGTTGACAGAAACAACCATTCTAAGAATTTAAAAGTACTTTTATACAATAGGGACCTGACAGTCAAAGATGGGGTTTGGATATGATTGTGCAGGGTACATGGTACACCTGCACAGTACTTCACTGGCATATATCTCTGTGGGAGAGAAAGAAAAAAAGCGCAAACATGTGTTATACGCATTTGGATTTTCAATGAAAAAAGTCTTGCAAAATTTTAATAATTATTCAAGGTAAATTATTGTAAACTGTCATATACCTACCACAGAGTGCATCCGTTTTATAAGGTTTAAAAAATTATGAACTGAGGACAGGTTGTAAGTGCCAAAGCATGTACATAAACGTAGATAGCTAAACAGCTAAAAGCATGTCAAAATTATAAGCCAATGACTTATTTGACAACTGTCTTTTATGAAATCTAATGAATTTCAACTAATTTTTAATAATTTTCCAGTCAACAAGATAGTGAAAGATCACATCAATCCAACTACAGGGGGTGATTCAAAATGTAGGCATAACAAAAATTTATGAATGAAATGTGAGACTTTAACAGATTTATTTTTCGAATCCAATATAGATGCCCCTAAAATTCCTATCCTACATTATAATGTAAGTACAATCCCAATTGAAAACAAACATCATCGGCAGTGAATTTTATTTAAAGAGAAAAAAAAAACACTAAACTTGTTTTTGAAACTGAACTGCAATCGGCATCATGGGACGCCTCTATAGATTGGATGTGTTCAAAAAAGTGCATCAGCTCAGCAAATGAGAGATGTCGTCTTTCAATTAAACACGAATAAATGAAGTTAACTCTTCAATGAAAGGAGAAAACTTTCTTCATTACCCGTACCGCTGCAGTACCAATGAATGTACCATTTTATCTCACTGTCACTAAACATACATACTGCACTCAGATAAACCTGAAAAATTAATTTAAAAGCAAAAAAGACTTGTTCAAAATAAAAGTTATTGATGACGACACGATATGTCTGTCCTCGACGTGTATACTTTTTGGCTAGTTTTGCAGGTAAAATATATATAGAAGTTTGGACTGCCACAGGTCCCCATGGGGGACATAAAACGGGGAAAAAACATATATTTAATCATTGCATAAACTGTCCAAGCAAAACGTGCAACTTATGATTCGATTTGTATAAGGAGAAACTTTTTTAATTCCAAGTGCTAGAGTTAAATAAATTTTTAGTTTCCTCTAGAGATAATTTCAGAAATAAATATTATCTGTAACTACCGATTTGCTTGTAGGTAATCTTTAAGCAAATAATAATAATTTATTGTTGGTTAAGAGTTAAATAATAATTTACGTGGATATTTAGTCCAGTCAAATTAGTATTTTATATATACAAAAAATACTGCGTCGAATTTTTTTTTTGTTTCTTAAAGAGTAGGTACCTATTGGAGAGTGTAAATCCAAAATTCGAACAAAAAGCGCCCATGCGTTGTCCGCCATTTTGAAAAAGGCCTTGGAAAGCGTGAACTCTATTTTCTCGGCTCCTATCATATATAGAGCGGATTTTTTTTTATAGGTTTGTACGTTATAATATTTTCTTTAACTTTTGTTAAGAAAAAAATTTGAAACCTCTTTCCAAAAAAAAGTTATCGACGAAAAACTGTCGAGGTTTTGAAGTAAAAAATGGTTTTTAACGTTTATCTCGCCTCATGTTCATCTGATAGAAAAAATACTTAAGCTGGTTTTTATAGATCATTTTATTTCCTACATTTTGGTATATTTAAATTTTATGTGCGACAAAAACTGTAGGAAATATAACCTGTCAAAATGGCCAATATCCTCCGAAAATTAAAAAAAAAAAAAAGAAATTTACTCACGTTTGAAAATTTACCAATTTGATTATGTTCATTATGAAATTTAAAGAAACAGTTCAAACTCTTTTCCACACCACCGCCGAGGTAGAGTTACGGCGCATTTTGCTTAATGTGGTGTCCCCAGGAGGTATAATCCCCGATTCAATCGTTTTCGTTTCTATTTCAGCCCATTGAGCTATCAATGTGGCATAGTTTTTTCATTTCGTTCTCCTTTTTTTTTTGGGCTAGGCGTGCGAACATCAATGATCATATTAACGTCGTTAGTACTGCTGGGATCGTCATTGGTAGTTTCTTCAATGTATTCAGGTGAGGAAAAGTCTTCACATGCGTCTTCATCTTCCAGTAAATTTTGCAAGGAAGAAACACTCTCGCATGTTTTTCCACTGTAGTAGAAACATATTAAGGAACAATATTCAGACCAGATTTCCAACAGCCACAAGCTCGACTACACTGACCCTTGCATTTGGAGGATATAGTTTGCAATATGCTTTGTGGAGCTGGATCCTGAGTGGTTGTAACAGGCTCTAATCCTCTCGGAGTTCTTTTCCAACCCCATTTTAGTGGGTCATGGTGAACACCGATCCAAGTCTGTACTTGATGGTAGGTACGGGATGTGTGTTGCCGAGCACCTGCTGCACTAGGAGGCAATGAAGATAGATTAAACTTAGTTTTTTTTGACGTTTGTGGCGAGAATGTTCCTTCCTTGCTAAATTTACTGGAAGATGAAGACGCATGTGAAGACTTTTCCTCATCTGAAAACATTGAAAAAACTACCAATGACGATCCCAGCAGTACTAACAACGTTAATATGATCATTGATGTTCGCATGCCTAGCCCAAAAAAAAAAGGAGAACAACATGAAAAAACTATGCCACATTGAGCTATCGATAGGCTGATATAGAAACGAAAACGATTGAATCGTGGATTATACATCCTGGGGACACCACATTAAGCAAAATGCGCCGTAACTCTACCTCGGTGGTGGTGTGGAAAAGAGTTTGAACTGTTTCTTTAAATTTCATAATGAACATAATCAAATTGGTAAATTTTCAAACGTGAGTAAATTTTTTTTTTTTTTTTAATTTATTTATTTATTTATTTATTTATTTCACCTACGAGTAACAAGCTCCACAGATTACTTTAGAAATAATTACTATGTAATTTAAGCTAAGCATTAAACAATAATGAAATTAAATTCTTAAAAATAAGTACAATAAATCATTTTTGAATTTGAATCTGGAAAATGAAAGATCAAGATGTTCGTTAATTTCATTGAACTCCCTGACTGACCTTGAAATTGGTTCATTCATTCCGTAGTTTGTTCTATGTCTAGGTTGAAAAAAAAGGTGTCTTTCCCTCAACGGTCTTGTTGGAGCATAAATACAAATTAAAGATAGTAAGGTAGGGCATTTAATGTGGTAGCACAGAATATCACGCACAAAAACTATATCATGAATAGTTCTTCGGGATTTGAGAAGCTGCAAACCCAGAAGACTTTGCCTGGCTTGGGAATTTGGACAAAAGTTCCAATGCATTTTATAAAAAATATACTTTGTAAAACGATTCTGGATCTTTTGAATTCTATCGGAGAATAGCTGTTGGTGAGGGTTCCAGATGACATCAGCATATTCCAAAATTGATCTTACTAAAGTAGTATAGAGTGCAACAAGGGTGTAGGGGTCGGAAAAATCTGTTGAATTTCTTTTTATGAATCCTAACATTGAGTTAGCTTTGGCGACGATGGCATCAACATGTGGAACAAATGAAAATTTGGAATCGAATGTAACCCCTAGATCTTTAACTTTTAAAGTTCTTTGAAAGTGACTGGATCCTAGAGAGTAAGGAAACTCGTACATAAAATGTTTCTTGGATATAGAAATAACAAAGCATTTTTTTACGTTAAGGTTTAGGCAGTTTGACTTACACCAGCGGGACAAGTTATCTAAATCCATTTGAAGTTTAATGCAGTCGTAGTCGCTATTTACTTTCAAAAACAGTTTGAGGTCATCAGCATATATTAAACACTGGCTAAAATTAATATGATTTACAATATCATCAATAAATATTATAAACAGCAAAGGACCAAGATGACTACCTTGAGGGACACCTGAAGTACATCTAATAGGCCTTGAAGTATATTCCTCAATTTTCACTTCTTGTACTCTACCAGTTAGGAATGAGCCAATCCACTGGAGTAGACTTGAGTGTATTCCAAATACTTCAAGTTTTCGAATCAATGTATTGTGGCATACAGAATCGAAGGCCTTGCTAAAGTCTGTGTAAATAGCATCAACTTGGCTTTGGTTTTCAATAGATTCAACCACGAAAGAAGAAAAACAAGCTAAATTAGTAACTGTCGATCTTCCAGAAATAAATCCATGTTGGGCACTACTAACATGTTCCTTTACAAGAAAATCTAGTTTTATTTTAATTAAACTTTCTAAAAGTTTAGGAATGGCAGATAACTTACAAATTCCCCTATAGTTTTCAACGTGGTTTTTTGAGCCCGATTTGAAAATTGGAATCAAAAAAGAAGATTTCCATTCGTCCAGAAATGTTCCGGAGGATAAAGAAAGATTAAAAATAATAAGCAGAGGTAGGCAAAGGGAATTAGAGCATCGTTTTAAGACTATCGCAGGAATGCCATCCACACCGGGTTTAGCATTTGGTTTGAGGCTTTGTAATCCTTCTAAGACATCAACAGAACTTAGCTGTATGGACCCAATATCAACTTTGGGCTGAACATTAGAAGGAATGACGTTTCCCTGAGCGTTAGAGTAAACGGATTCAAAAAACTGAGCAAAAAGCTCAAGTGTTTTATTAACCTCAGTAGATTCTTCACCTTTGAAATTCATAGAATTGGGAATCCCAATTGATTTCCGTTTTGAATTAATAAAGGACCAGAATCGCTTTGGATCGTTTTTTAAATTTACCTCAGCGTTCATGACATAATTTCTGTGCGAGAATTTACTGAGAACAATGAATTCTTTACGAAGCTTACAAAATTGTATCTTATCATTCAAATCATTTGATTTTTTAAACTTTGCAAAAGATTTGTTTTTTAGATTTTTTAGGTGAGCCAACCTCCTATTGTACCATGGGGGCTTTGAGACATTCCTTTTCAACCTAGCTGGAACAAATAAATTGAAAGCATTATGTAAAAAGCCCGAAAAATGATTAAACATATCCTTCAAATTTAAATTTAAAAATTCAGTTTTCCAGTCGATATTTCCAAGGTAATCATCGAGTTCAACGAAATTGGTCTTTAAAAAGTTATAAGATTCTAAATAGCTATGATCAATTTTTAAATAATTGTATAATTCAACTTCAATATATAATTCTTTGTGATGAACTGAATTATTTAGCAATTTAAAAGGAACAATATCATTAACTGACGCTTTAAAATCATCATACGGAATAAATATAAGATCAAGAATTTTGTTTAAATTATTAAAAACATTATTGATTTGGTATAAATTAAGTGCAAATAAATGATCAATGAAAGTTATTTCAGTATCTTTTTTTAAGTTACAAGGTATAAGCATATTTTCAGTAAAAGAATGCAACCAATTTACATCAGCTAAATTAAAATCGCCGATTACGAAAACTTTTTGTGGACTATTGGTTAGATTATATACAAAATCAATATTAGCAAGGTGTTTTTCATAAATATCAATGTTACTTTTCGGTGGAGTATAACTTATAATAATATAAACAATAACACCTGGTCCAAGACTGATTGAAACGCACATTTGTTCGATTTCGATGATAGGCAGGGTTACTAAATTACAAGAAATGCTTGAACGGACTCCCAAAAGTAGACCACCACCACGATCCTCAGCAGCAAAACAACGATCCTTACGGAAAGTTATATAAGAGTTTCCGTCAAAGATTTCTGAATCAGAGATTCCACTCCAAAGCCAGGATTCTACAATAATAAGAAAGTTATATCATAGTCGGCATGACTAGATGCAAGGTATAAAGCAGGTAGTTTAGTTCGAATACCACTAGAATTATGGTAGTACATCTTCAGGCAAGCAGAATTTATGAAGTTAGATGGAGAAACATTACTTATAGCATTATTTGTTCCCCCATCAATGGTATGTTTTTTGGAATGTGTTCAAATTTCCGAATTTTGATCCCGCAAGGCCAAAATGATGGGTTGAATACAGTATTAACAAACTCAGCAGGAACTCCAATTTTGAAACAAATAAATCTTAGATTTGATTCAGATCCAGTTTTTAGAAGTTTAAAGCATTTAAATAGTGAAGGATTCGCATTTAAGTTTGAAGATAAGAAGTTTATAATGGATTCGGTGGTTGTCGAAGAAGAGAATTTGGACAAATGAAACCATTTTAAGTTATTATAAATTACAAAATCCACCTTTTGAGTGCTCGTACCAGAAACAATACGATGATTTGTTTGTTTTTCTGTATTATGATGACTTCTTCCCGATAAAAGTTCAGCAGGAGCAGGCGCACTAACACCATTTGTAGCAAGAACTCCACTAGCCCCACCAGAGGCTACGACACCTGCGGCACCATTAGTATTATTTGATACATTACCAACAGAATCAACAGCATCAACAACAACACCATCAGGAACAGCAACATCAGAAACACAATCATCAATAATAAGATCGGCAGCATCCAGGTTTTCAATATCATCAACAGCGTCTTTGGCAATAACAAGATCACCAGCATTGGCAACAACCTCAACAACAGCACTCATATTTTCAATGATAGGGTCAACACCAACGGACACCACAACTCCTGCGGCACCATTAGAATCGACATCACACACAGTAACAACTGCAGCATCACCATCAACAACAACTGCATCACCATCAGCAACAACAACTATCTCATTCACAGCTACATTGTCACCTACAGCATCGATAGCATCTCCATCCGAAACAACATCAACCTCTTTCACATCAGCGGCAACAGCAGCATCACCTTCACCGGCAACAACAACAACCTCTTTTCCATTTACCTCATCGGAGTTTTTTAAATCAGCTGCGCTGAGTATTAAGCTTTCATCATCATCAGTTCTGTCAGAACCAGCGGACAGAGAAGATGACAAATTGCGCATCAGGCTGGCATCAGTCGTTGCAATACCTTTAGATGTCGAAGCTTTCACATTACAAGCAGCTTTAGCAATATCCCCACTCTTTGTGGAAGAGCTGGACTTGCTTGTTGCTTTGGTGTTTTGCTTGGACAAGGGAACAGTTTTTCTTTTATTCATTGCAAGTTTGCTATCACAACTTTTAAGTGCAGGAGATGAAGAGGGTGTGTTTTTATGCAAAGGCGAGTGAAGAAAGCGAGGCGAAGAAGAAGGGTTATGTTTATCTTTAAAGACCAGTGCTTGTTTATTGTTGTTGGATAGATCAATAGCCGGTGGCTGCGGCGGCTTTGCTTGAGAGCGAGTTAACCGCGGGGGCTTCACTAGTTTATCGAACTCAGATTTATTGTCCACAAAGAAACTATAAAGGTCTTTGATTTTTGGTATGCAACTGAATAGAGAAATGTTTTTGCATGAATTGCATTTCCAAAAAATATTTTCATTAGATTCAAGCGTAGCACGAATTGGATCGCTAATTTTAGTGCACTTGAAATGAAATCCGGATAAACAAACTCCACAACAAATCAAATCACTTTTTGAAGTTAAAAAATTGCATTCCGAACATTGGATGTCCATATTGGAAAATGAAAACAATAGAAAGCAAGTTAATAGAACTGTCTGCATTGAGAATGAGAACTGAACTGTAGTTGTAGTTGTTTAATATAATTTGTCATTTTGTTTTATGGTTTTTACAAATAATTTTAGTTAATTTAACGAGTTAGGTTTAGATTTTCAATTTGTGGATTTTCTTGGTTTTTATAATTTTCATCAAGATCGCCCTTTTGGCGGCTTTAGGTTAAGTAGTATTAGTCATTCAAAATCAATTTATATAAGTAGTTTAATAATTTTTGATAAGCCAATACTTAAAAGTTCTTCTAAACGTTTTAATATTTAGTTTTGATTTTATCCTTTTTTGTATCTTCCCTAATACCCTAGTAATAAATTTTCGATTATTCAAGGTTAAGATTTCAAATGCACATTTATACTTATAAATAGGCTCAATAAATGTTTGTAAATCACGCCTCTGTGAATGAACAAAATGTATTTTTCTGAGCTTCACGAAAGCTCGATGGAGTGGTAGATCGATATCTAGGGGGTGCGGTAAGGCTGGCTGAGGCCCTGCGGTAGACCGTAAGTATGACTTGACAGCAATTTGAGATTTTCAGACTTTGCTATAGGGGAATTCGTACATCAGGCCAACCGAATTCCAGGTAGGGTGGGGAACGGCCATACTGCAAGTACAACTGCAGTGACCCGAAGTGTGGACAGCTGTAGGTGGTGGTAAATGTTAAGTTAGGCATGTTTTATGTTTTTGAGACAGGTGAGGTCTCGCTGCGGGGGTAAGATCCCCCCCTTATCCGACGAGCTGAGTCGAGCCACGCGAGCATGCCACAGCCCTCGCAGCGGACATTCGTTCCCTTCCATTCCCCTCTTCCCCCGACCACATTTAAATCGAATTTTCTGGCTCTAATCCCATTTACAGAATTTCCCTCCGCTTTCCTGACTTGAAACTTAGATTTCCGGTCAGCTCCTCCGATTACCTTCCGTACTCATCCTATCCGAAATCCCTCCTCTCCTCTCCAATTGCCTCGTTTCAAATTGAAGAAAAAAAAATCATACTTCATTGTGAAGTTAGCAAGTCAGTATGAAATTTTTCTTCAAATTAAAGACTTACAAATTTGGGCCTGGCATATTCTTGAAATGCAAAAAAACGAAAAATTTGGAGCATTGTTGCAAGTTCCTAGCATGCTCGAGCTCGGTTCCCGAGAAAAACGATTTCACCTACTAACTTCAGTGTGAAGTATATGCTTTTCTCATTTCCTTATTCTCGAAGCATATATATTTGGATGGGCCTAAATCAGTTCCAGTAGTACCTCGTGGCTTGATGGTTAGTGCGTAGGACTGTCATGCCGAAGGTGAGGGTTCGAGTCCCAGCCGTGCCACCTAAAAACAAAAATGTTTTATTCGAGGTACTGCCTCTTGCGAGGAACTGACAAATCCTCCAAGAGTATACTTGTCATGAAAAAGTGCTTCTCATAAAGCCGTTCGGACTCGGCAAAAAACTGTAGGTCCCCTCCATTCCTGCCCACAAAAACACGCACACAGGAGTGGTTGAGAGTTGTAAGTCACTAGGCCCTGGTTCTCCATGAGCTGTTGCGCCACCCAATTTATTTATTTATTTATTTATCGGGAGATATTGCAGATCACCAAATAAAGGTGCAATCGAGTGACCTGCTAACTTCACAGTGAAGTCTCAAGTCACGGTCATATTTATCTCAGGAACCAAGCATGCTAGGAACTTACAATAAGGCTCCAAATTTGCATTTCAAGAAGTTCAAATTTTGAAGTCCTTAATTTGAAGAAAAAAAAAATCATACTTCATTGTGAAGTTAGCAAGTCAGTATGAAATTTTTCTTCAAATTAAAGACTTACAAATTTGGGCCTGGCATATTCTTGAAATGCAAAAAAAACGAAAAATTTGGAGCATTATTGCCAGTTCCTAGCATGCTCGAGCTCGGTTCCTGAGAAAAACGATTTCACCTACTAACTTCAGTGTGAAGTATATGCTTTTCTCATTTCCTTATTCTCGAAGCATATATATTTGGATGGGCCTAAATCAGTTCCAAATGAAGAAAAAACAAATTTCTATTTTTTCAGATTTTTATTTTCATCCTTTATAGCCACTGTAGGTAATTAGACAAAAAAAAATCCCAAGGGACGGGGGTAATATTTCCCCCGCTTGGACAGGCAGAGCAATTCTATGAAAAAAAATTATAAAAAAGCAACGGCAACAGTTAGATACATGATTGTTTGGTAGCTTTTTGAAAAGTCAGAAGTATAGTTTTGGCAAACAATTTCTTCAAACTAAACATTTTGAAGAAAAACTATTTTTTTTTTTTTAATTTTAAGTTTGAAAACTTTTATTGCTGAACCTATTTATTGAAAGAACTTTTTTTGAAAATTTACCATAAGAATAGACTTCTGGCTTTTCAAAAAGCTACATCACAATACTGTAAGTGTTGCCGTGGTTTTTTAATAATTTTCTATCTTATGTAAATTTTTTTATTGACTGTGGCATTTCACAATTCTCAATAAAAAAAAATTAAAATTTTGATATTCGGTATTGTTTATAAGTATTGAAAGTTTTTGCATAAAACATAGAAACATATATTTTCATAGATCTGATCAGCCAATAAAGAAAAAAATCAAAATCAAAAGTAGCGCGTTCTAGGGGATGTACTAGTTAAAAGTTCCTAAGTCTTAATTGTTTTATTTTGTATAGTAAACCAATTTAATTTAAAAACTGTGAACAAATTTTTTAGATAAAATCAAAAATCAAAATCGTAGGAGTCATTTTCGAAAAAAATGAGGTTTTTTAAAAATTTATTTTAATATTTGTATGAAAGGAAGCGCTATTTTGCATAAATGTACAATTATTTTTAATAGGTACCTTTTCTAGAAATTGTTAAAAAGCATTACCTAAGTACCTACCAAATTTTAGAAAAGTCGACTGCGTCGTTTTCGAATAATTGAGCTTCAAGAAAAATTGAAATTTCTTAAAATCAATATTATATCAATATAGAAAAAATGGCGTGACAAATTATTTTTTGACACAACTTATTTAAAGATATATTACGACAATTGTTTAGATAAATTCAATACCAAAAAATACAAAGAATACAAAGTTTTCATATGGTAGTGCTAGAATTATTGAAAAAAAGGGAAATAATCGATTTTGGGTTAGGTATTTTTTTAAAAAATAAGTGTGACAATTTTTTTCTTTTACGATATTATTACGACAAACTTACGACAAATTCTCACATACTCCTTTTTCTTGTTTAAATTCATTTTACCCTATTTTGAGAGGTGGTAGTGCTAACTTGACCGTCAAATAAGCATTACCAGGGGTTATTTTTTAAAAAAATATGTGCGACAATTTTTTTCTCTTACGATATATTTACGACAAATTCTCACACATTCATTTTTCTTTTTTGAATGCATTTAACCCTATTTCGGAGGTAGTAGTGCATACTTGACTGTCAATTTAACATTACCAGGGGTTAATTTTTAAAAAACAAGCGCGACAATTTTTTTTCTTTCACGACAAATTTACGACAAATAATCTAATTATTAGATTTTAAAAATTTTTAAGTGGTGGTAATGCTTACTTGACGGACATTAATAAATCAGTTAGATCGTGTTTAAGAAAATTTCAAAAAAAAAAAATGGTTCCTTGGCAAGTGCAATTGATAACCATTTTTTGAAAAATTGTTTCCTACCCATTTATTTTAAAAAATTAAAAAATTTGTTTTAAGAAAATTTGTAGAGGGAAAAATAAGATTTTATAAAATTGCTAAAAAAAATTGAATTGCATGTACATAGGTACCGTGATTTTATTCATAAGAAAAATAAAAAAAAAAAACACAGCACCAAGTTTGAAGAAAATCGATCCAGCCATTTAGGCTTTATCAAAACAGGCAGACAGAATTGTGAGAACCACTATTACGCTATGGCCAGAAATGGCACGAGACAATAATATTTTTTTTTTTAAATATTTTTAAGGACGTCATTTTGTTAAATAACTTTTGTTTGAGTCAATCAAATTTACTGGTCAGAGAACTTGTTTTTTCAGCTTTAACTTATTTTGTTATTGTCTTTGGCTCTTTCAACTCAATACGACAATTCATCACAAAGATTACCTAGATTACTACAGCTCTTCAAAAAATACTAAAAAAATTGAAAACAATCTTGTCACGTCAATTTTATTGACTAGTGTATTTAAAAAAAAAAGGAGCTATCGAGAAAATTTTCTATGCAACTATATGAGAATGAGATAGAAAAGAGATTTTTGGGTGTGTTGGTTCCGTGATTTCTGATCAATTAGCAACAAAAAAAAAAAAAAACAATTTCTGACACAAATGCGTGGTGTATTCCAAAGTAATTTTAAAATACGGCCCATTTTAAATACTTGTTTTAATTATTTCACTCGAAAAACAGTGTTTGAAGCTTTCCTAATGAAAATTCCTAGGTTTTTAGTCAATAAGCAGCAATTAGGTAGATTAGATTTAACAACAACAAAACGAAATTTTCGCTCGTTACATTGTTCCGAATGTATCGCGTTGGCTTGGGAGAGCCTTAATACTGTGAATTTTATTAGTCACTAAACATCTAATTTTTCGTCTTAACTGATGAGCCCCACTATTGTACCGGGACGAGATGCATTTTGCAGTAGAGCTCATTTGAGCTTTTAATTAAATAAAAGAACTTATTAATGTTGGTATCGCGCATAAAATAATTTTTGTTTTCATTAATTTTGTCCCGGACAAAATTTCAAAATCCCGGTGTTTTCTTTTACTCTATAGCCATTTTCATCTGTCCCGTCGAGCTGCTAGAAAAATCTGGCAACCCTAGCTCCGAGTTGTAAATGCGAGATTATTAAAAGCGAAATTTTGTAATTGCGAGAATTTGAAAAACAAGATTTTTATTCTGAGAGATTTCATTAATCGATTTTAAAAAAAATGCGAGATTTCATTATTCGAGATTTTGATTTGTGGGATTTTGTACCGTTCTCATTTTGTGGCTTGGAAGATTGTCACGTTAGCATTACCAGGTTTAAACACGACAATTTCCACACCAAATTTGCGCTAATTAATCCAAATATTAGATTTTCAAAATTATAAAGCAGTAGCTAATACTAATTAATACTAATGAATGAATTATGAAAGAGAGTCGAACTTTTAACAATGCTGCTAAAAAAATCAAAGTTTTACAGGAAAATTCTTGAACTTCAATATTTCGGTGCTTTACAATACCATACAAGGCAGAATTTCGATACCACCTTTTACTTAATGGGAATGATATGTTTGGTTCTATGTTCTGACCGGATGTATGTATGTATGTACGAGTAAGTATTCCTTTAATACAAAACTTACAAAATTCTGCCAATAACAAAAAGAAGGCTTGGAAAATGATAAAAAGTGCGCGCTTTTTAACATTTTCCAAACCTTCTTTTAATTATTGGCAGAATGTTGTGAAGCAATTTTCTCATACTTGTCTCATCATAAAATAGGGAGAAGTTCTTGTAATTATGGTTTTAAGGCTGCTCTTTTGTCTAAGACAATAATTTCAAAGTTTACAGTTCCGTGCGCATAAAAAAAACTTTGTAAACAATTAATAAACTATAGGCCTAAAAATGAAAAACAATTATTTTTGGATGCAAAAATCATTTGCAGGCAAAAAAAGCTGTAAGGTGATTTTTTTTTTTCAAAGTGTAAAGCAACCAGAAAAAATACTTATTATGCACCACACTATTTTCCGCACGCAAAACAAAAATATTTGCAGCAATCAAATAACAAAAATAAATGACGAGCAAAAACAAAATCTATTCCAGATTGGAAGAAAGTGTTGCACTGAATTCTCAAACAATGAAGTTAAAAACCACTTTTTTTTCCGCCTTTGAGAAAAACCAGAATTAGCAGAATTTTATTGCTTAAAATTTTATAATACAGAATTCTATAAAACAGAATTTCGAAAGACAGAACTGAAAAATGGCAGAATTTTGAAAAATAGAATTTTCGTGCAAAAAACTGAATTTTGAAAAGCAGAATTTTTACCCGCTCCCAAATATAATATTACAAAAAAATAAATTAGATATATGGTTAGAAACTAAAATACTTGTGACAAGTTGAGGTTATTCACAGTGAACACAGTATCTAACCCACAGTTTAAAAAAAAAAACATGTTCTAATAAATCATGCAATTTAATTGAAATTTCTCGCCTATTCATATGCTTCATTTTAAAAAATAACCTTGAGGTTATCGTGAGTTTCTGACACACCCAGTCTAGGGAATTCTATTATCATCTATGAGCATTTTTAATGATAGCAAGAGCTCCGTCATAATGATTCTTTCATTCAGTCTTTAATGCACAAGTTTGTACGCATTCATAGAATAATTCATCTCGCGGGCCTAAAGTATTACTTCTAATTTAAATTATTGATAACAGCCAACGCATTTCAGAGAATTTTCTCATTTATATTTTTTATATTTTAAATTGACCTTTGGTTTGTATTTGCTAGTTATCTGGATCATTTACTTTAAAAATATTCTTTCTAAAGTTTTGTATATTGTTTAGTGTTTATTTTAACATTTGAAAATTAATTAACTTCATAATGCTACGTATATCCATTTTAATTCCAGATTTTCTTGGTTCCTGCGTAAAGTATTAATATTTGAAAATAATGCGGTCAAGCCCAATATTCTATTTTATCAAGGTCCATTCAATTTTGGTCGTCTAAAAGAAGTTTTCAATTTAAATAAGATGTAGGTAGATATTATTTTTCCTCAATTGTTTTTAAAATCAATGTTCAGAAGCTTTTAAAGCCCCTTTGTTAAATGCAAACAATCCGAGGGTCTTGTGTACTTTCAACGTACATTTGTAGATAGATTGCATATTTTCAACAGAGTCAACGTTTTTTCTAACTCATTCTATTTTTAGAATTTTGTTCTACTTAATACAATCACGCTAAACTACTTAAATGCATTTGGAGCCATTACTCAAAACAATAGTACCGATACCTGCCTAATGACTCTAATAATTAACACTTTTTTACTACCCAACTGCCACCGATCTAATGCATCGAATGACGTGACTTGAATATTTAAAAATAAACCAAAATGTTAATTTAAACAAATTGTCATTGTCAATGCACTTCTAGATAATGAAGTTACCTAAATTATAACTGCAATCAATCAACCGATCAATCAATCAAATTTATAAACCAAATACAGTATTAAGTTACTTGTGTAGGAATATTGGAATTTTGCGCGGTGATGACCTTTTCAAGAGTCTTGTATTTACATGCATTATAAACACCTCGTTGACAACCATATTTAGTAACAGCGACAGCATGCTTTAATAATAATATTAGGTAGTAAGTACAGTCCCTTACAAGCTTAACCTTTTAAGATTTTGTTTGACTCGATGCGGAAATGTTTTACACGCACAATTTTTTTGACACATGACAAGCATTTTAATAGGAAGAATACAGAAGCTTAAAAGGTTAATATTTCCACCGCGTCGTCGCTGGTTTTTATTCTTTTTTTTTTGTCAGTATAAAGAGACCGCGTTGCGCGAAGTTTACTATAGCAGTCAAATTTGGAAGGTTAATTGTTTTTTTTTTTTAAAGCAATAAAAGTCACAATAGAAGAATTATTGGGTTGATATAATAAGAACCTTTAAATTTTTTTTGTTGCAAAGCGCTTATGGAATAAATTTTTTTATTATTAATTTTTTTGTTTCTTGATTTGGATGTTAAAAAGAATTATATGCTTAAAAGATTATAACCCCTGGTTTCTATGTCGATGGGTTCATGGAAAAATTAACTAGGGGGGCAAATTAATAGTTAAGACTAAAAGGCTGTAATATGTTTATAGCAATTGTGTGAAATCGGGCAGACTTGATCTTAAAGATCAAGCAATATAGGTAGGTAGGTTTGCACACAATGTTAAAAAGATATATTTTTCCAATTAAGAAGACTGTAAAAACAAATATTTTTAATTGTTAACAAAAAAAATACATTAGCAGGCTGAAAAAAAATGCTATTTTATTAATTGAATAAAAATCATTCAATAGAAAAAATTAAAAATTATTAAAATGGATTCAGAAATCCATTTAATTTTAGAAATGTAGATAGAGCATACGAACAGAAATAGATACATACCTAAACTTATACAAAATTGACCATTAAATTGATTAAAGACATCAACTGACTAATTTGTTTGGGGTATTTTTAAGATAGCAGTCATACTTCATGGCCATAAAGCATTTGGCGGGAAATTCACATAACACAAATTGGATTTTGGTGTTTTTTGGGAAAATTTTATTATTACTGGGTTCCATATAAAGGGTGGTTGAATTTTAAGGGCCGATGTTGAATGTTAACCACACCTAAACGTCAAGTTATTTACTTCATTTCATTTGACATTTCTCAATTTCAGACTAACTCAATTTGAACCATGGAAAGATACACCGTCGCCGTCGTCAATGGTCAGAATGGTAGCAAGAAAATGGCAACAGGGGATGATTAATTTTCGAAGAAAATCATCACATTTTCACCTCAGTGGATTCGTCAATAAGCAGAATTGCCGCATTTGGGTGAATGATAATCCAAAAGTGATTGTCAAAAAACCAATGCACCCACAAAGAGTGGTTAGTTTAGGTTAGGTTAAATGGGAAGATGATGCGAGAAGGTCGCATCACCTCACTCGGATCTCAATGGATCCATTGTGCTCCCCTGGGTGTAGGCAAGGTAGGTATAAGGAGGGGGAAGGAAATTGATTATTGGAAGCTTAGGTATGGGGGGCCTCCCTGAGTTCTGAGTGAATTTAAGGATGTTTCTTAGTGACAAACACGAGACATCGCCCAGTTTGTCAAAAAAGTATTCTCCGAAGGCTGCTTTTCTAGTTCTGGCTAGGCTGGGGCATTCACAGAGGAAGTGAATTGAGCCCTCCTCTGCCTCTTCATCCTGACACTCTCTCCATAAATCAGATGAGCTGATACCCATTCTGCTTAAGTGGGTTCCCATTGTGTTGTGACCTGTTAGGATTCCATGCAATAGGGAGAGTTGAGGCCTGCTTAGCTTGAGTAAATACTCAGTTTTTTTCTTTGAAATATCCGGCCATAAGTTCCTCGAAACACGACAGGTATCAATCGCCGACCATCTGTCGTTGGCAACTTTGAGGAAACTCTGGCAAATTCTTCTTTTTTCTTGCTCTAGTGGCATAAGAACAGAGCAGTCGGTTTGGCTTGGGTCAAGAGATGATCCCGTTTTGGCCAATTCATCTGCAATTTCATTCCCGTATATGTCACGATGTACAGGGCTGGGACCCATCGAAGGGTAACTGTATTTGATGCGCTGAGTATAGTTTCAACTGATCACGACAACGAACAACCAGTTTTGACTTTGTAACAAATGAGGTAATGGCTTTGGTTGCCGCCTGACTATCAATAAAAATGTCAATATTTTTGTTAACTAACTCACATGTGTAAAGGCTCTTTGCAGCCTCACAAACTGCGAGCACTTCTGCTTGATAGACACTGCAGAAATCTGGAAGCTTTATTGTTCTGTCTAAGGGTCTGAAAAGATGCCTGACCCTACCCCTTCGTTAGGTAGTTTTGGAGCCGTCCGTGAAGACCGACACATGATTATATGACCCAGTTTTCCATCCAGAGTGTCCTTGTGGGAATATCTGTTAGGACTACCGGATTAAAGTCAATGTGTGGTAATGTATAGTCTATCTGAATGTTTATGTCGGTAAATCTAATAATAGTTCTGTGACCGTAAAGGCCCTTTTTCCAATTATTGCATTGTTGAAGTCGCATCCAATGAATGGTTTTAATGTTTGGACCCCATCTTTGACGAAGATTCTACTGCACGTGTAGAATGCTATTGATGCTTTCCTGTACTCTTTCCTTTATGTTTTCTTTCTAGTTGCGTTTACGGTAAGATATTTTGCCATACCACTGATACCAGTTATATGGAGCGCGGTGTGCTATTTATAGTGGGGAGTTATATTTGGAATGTTACGTTTCCTTGAAAAAAGAACTAGTTCCGTCTTGAGTAGATTGAAATTTAGTTCACAGCTTTTGGTCCAGTGATTGAGCTTGTTCATTCGATGTAGGAGCTCACAAAGTGTGTGGACAAAATTCTCTGAGGTCAGAATATGCCACGACTTTGACCTCACTGAGACTAATATGAACCAGGATCTGATTTACGACCAGAAGCCAGAGCAAGGGAGATAAAACCCTTCCCTGTGGAGTTCCCCTAAACGTGCTTACTTTAAGCTTGCTATGACCTATTTGTGCATTTACAAGTCTCGTCTGAAGGCCCCTTCTAAGTCAAGAAATGCTCTCAATGTAAATTCCTTCTCAATTGTGCTGAGCACCTCATGAAGTGCTGTCTCAACTGATTTTCCTTTCATGTAAGCGGTACCTGGGCGATACGTGCTTAGACTAAGGGTCACAAAACCTTAAATTTGAATTTCCATTCAAGAGTCCTCAAAAAAAAAAAAAAAACAAAAGCTGGGTGTGACCCACTAGTAACTTCCCATCATTGGTGCCCCGGTAGCTAGAGTCCCAATGATAATTTTTTTTTACTAAACAAATGTTGGTAAAGTTTCTTATATTTTTACTTGGGATTATAGGTACTATAAGGCAAGTTTTGGATTCGTGCAAAAAAAAAAATTTGAGATAACAATCAAACATGATATTACGATGATAGAGAACACCAAAAAAGTGGGTGGCACAATTCTGTCTGTCTGTTCGTCTACAGCCTAAACGACTCGATTGATTTTCTTCAAACTTGGTACTTAGTGGTTTTTGGTGATTCTGCCGACACATTTTTGTCATTTTCTTTTAGAACCAAAAATAACGGTACCTGTCATACATTTTTATTTGGCAAATTTACATAATCGTATTTTTCTCAAAAACGGCTCCACAACTTTTCTCTAAAAAAATTCAATAAATTTATTTTAGTAAAGGCTTTCTTTGGGTGGAAAACCATTTTTCAAAAATGGTTATTAATGGTACCTCCCAAGGAACCATTTTTTTAATTTTTGATTTTCTTCAAAATGGTATGACCAATTTCAATTATTTTTTTGTATACAGAAGCTTCCAAGAAATGTTAAAAGTTTTGTGTACCAACATTTTTGAAAAAATATTTTTTGGATTCTTAAACAATATTTCAAAATTTTTTTTTGAAAATCAAATATTTCGAAAACGGCATAATAGATTTTTTTGAAACTCGATATTTAAGACTTTTTTAGTACTCTCTAAAATATTTTTAGAAAAAATTTTACATTTATGAAAAAATAACGGTACCTTCCATACAAAAGTGAAAAAACCGCAAAGGAAAATATTTTTTTGCTTGAAAACGACTACTACGATTTTGATTAAACTTTTTTCATATACTAAACTTAGTACGATTTACCATCAAAAATTATAAAATTTTACACATAGCAACTATTAGTAGTACCTGGCATAGAACGTATTTTTTTATTTTGAGTTTTCTCGTTATCAGCTAAACGGATTTAAATAATTTTTTTTATATACAAATTTCAGATAAGATTAAATAATATTGCATATCAAAATTTTCAAAAAAAAGTTTTTGGATTTTTAAAAAAAGTTTCAAACTTTTTTTTTGAAAATTCGATATCTCAAAAACGGGTTGACAATTTTTTTTCAAATTTTGTTTTTATATACACATAAATATATACTTTAGATTTGCATACCAAAATTTGTTCTTAAAAATGTTTTAAGAATTTAATATATAAAAAATTAATTTAAAAAAAAAACCGCTCCAACGATTTTAAAAATTTTTTTCCCATACAATCATATTTCATCATGAATTAAGATGGCGTACTATTTTTTCATCTTAAACTGTCAAAAGAGTTGTTTTAGCTAATTTAAATGTCGTTTCATGCTTCTCAACATTTTTCTCTCATAATTTCCATGTTTGTATATACAATTTTCTTAAACTCGCAGTGTCTTGAACATAAGAGCAAGTACGTGCAACCCAGTCGTGCATTTTATTTTTTTTCGCAAAAAAACTGTTTGTTGAATTGATTTACAAAACCTATCAATTATCAGTTATAATCTAGTACATATGGGTGATTCTCTGTTAAAAGCTCCTTTTAAGCATCCAAAATGTCCCCTCCCTTAATTTAAGAAAAAAGTGATGCACGTTCAATGCTTGTTATAAATTAAACTATAACTGATATTTAAAAAGTCCGGCCACTTGATTTTAAGCGTTTTTAAGGATTTTGTCTTGCTACGGAAATGACGCCTTTGTTATGGAAATGATGGTCTGGTACCGAAATTACATTTTCTACTTATATAAAGCAAATAACAATTTTTGTTTGTTAAAATTAATAAGTTGACAGGTATCTATACTCAAATTCAATTAAACATAACATTGAGTATCTTCGTTCTTATATAAAATACTCGTATCTGTATATGGTTAGGTATTTGCATCCTATGGGATACAAATCCATTTATGAAATGCATCAATTTCAATCGTGTGAAAGTAAATTTGAAATAAGATAAAGGAGTTTGTGGGGATGTGTCCACTTTAAGGTAACAGTTTCATACAAGGGCGTAGGCAGGATGTCGAATCAGATGGGGGGAGGGGGGAAGCAGACTTATTCAAAAATTAATAGGTATAAGTATATAAATCTAGCTTTGAGATACATGCTTGTAGATTTTATATAAAGGATGCATTGAAAAGAAGGCAAACTGTATGAAATACTAGCCTCCCATAAATGTTTAAAAAGCATATTTAAGCAACAAAATAAGCGGCATCGGAGGGTAAAATTTAAGATCATACTGCTTTGTTTCAAGTGCACAAACTGGCACAATCAGTCGAAAAAAGAGTACTAAGAATATTGATTCAAAACCAACCAAGACGCCATTAATGATGGAAACTAAGAAAACCGATAACCGATGACCAGTGGACGCAAGTGGAGGTGAATCTACCCCACCAATTCTACTGCCCGACGCGGTGTTGTGCCAAAATCCGGGCATTTTTCTATGCTTAAAGGATTCCAAACGCACACTTGCAACGATCAACGCTGAAATCACTTGAAGTCAAGATATGACAATGAAGCGTTAGGAAGTGGAAGGGGTTATATTAAGTAACATTCTTACATTCTACCAACTTAACCGTTTTTAGTCAGAAATAAGCTAACAGTGCAAATGACGAAGGATTGTTTCCCTATTTTAAAAATTGGGCCTATGGAAGAAAACTATATCATAATTGCATATAGTGGCGAAAAGAATATTAATTTTGTCTCCCTAAATCCCCATTGTAGCACAGAACAATGATATCAAAATGGTGAAGTATAAAAGATCTGATCATAGACCACAAATAACTACAAGATCTAGCTATGCACGATTTTGTTTTGGATGTAAGGCCCATTATTGCCCTCAAAGTGTTTTTATTATGTACTGTAATGTAAAAAATGGAGAATTTGTAACTAATCCATGATTTTTAAAAGGAAAAATACTCTGAAGTCATTTCCGTAACAACTCGTCATTACCGTAATTCAGAGACAGGGCACGGAAATGACGCTACGGAAATGACGAAAATCGATGTTTTTTAACTTTTTAGACTTGAAAAAAAGTCTGTATATTTTTCGAATTTAGTATGAATCATTCCGCAACAAAATACCACAAAATTGTAACAAAATAATTTTGTTTCACTCTCAAGTAACAAAATTACACCCACTTACGGAAATGACGTAATTGATGGAACACGCGACGAATTCAACCACTCACTTGAAAATAACAATCGAAATTGATTTCTAATCCAATGTTTTGAATATATTTCAAAGAAAACTTGGTTGAATTTCTTCATTTAGGTTGAATTCTATAAACTGCTGGCTCTTAATTTCAATTTAAAAGCATTTACTTTTTTTTTACGGAAATGATCCAAATACCTGGAGACACATGTTTGTAAGTTTCTAAGTTAATTGTTATAAATTAATTAATTTTATTTTAAGGACAATTATATTAAACAACAATATTTGTATGCTGGAATCTAATCAGAATTAATTTTATTTATTTAAAAGTTATAAAAAAATCACTTTTTCTGTGCTGAAACGAGGAGGAGACACGTTACGGAAATGACGTTTAGGCCTGAAATGTTTTTGTTTCTTATTAATTACTTCCAATTATTAAAATTTAAGAAGTGGGCCAGTTAGAAACATTCTTTACGCTATTATTAACTGTAAAATATTTTTAATTTTCTCATTTTTTTAACCATTTTTGGCCGGGGCCACGAAAAGGAGCTTTTAGTGGAGAATCACCCATATAGAAGCCCGAAGCTAATTATAATCATTTGTTCCTAAGATAATTGAGACTAAAAAAGTTCAACAATTTTTGGTAAGGTTCCTTGTAGTTTTTTCGCTTAAAAAACTGGTTGCTGAATATTTTAACAAATTTTATCTATTATTTATTATAAACTTGTTTATAGAATAAAATTACCCTGAAGCCAATATCATTATTTGTTCTCAAGACATTGGAGCCAGACAACTTTTTTCAACAATTTCCAGCTACTTTTTTCTTATTAAAAGTTTATATGTTTCTATATTGTTACCAATTCTTTATTACGTCAATATGCGTAGCATAAAATTAACCTGAATAGTCCGGGAGCCCACCCCAATATGGTAGGTATCTACTCATGCTTGATCAACTTTTTTTTTTTGAATTTTGCAGATAGGGCAATGCGTTCATTCTCCAAGAAACAACTGAAATTTATGCGAAATTTAAAAAATTCTTAATTCTGCTGCTTTGTGCTCAGAAAATGCTACTGCAAACCAAAAAAATTCACATAATTGCAACTGTTATGGCCACAAACTTTGCGAAAGGCTGTAGCGTGAAGTTAGCACCGCCGTTTTTGATTTCAAAACAAAAAAACCGTGAGTGAGTATACAAACTTGTTTTTTTGTATCAATAATATAGTACCTAAATCATCATATAATGTAAGAAAAATATGAATTCAATGTTTTCAAGAGGCTGAGGGTTTAAAAAAAATGTACATAAAGACTAGAGTTGGAAAATAATGGTTCATTTGATAGTGGTTAGGTACTTTTTGTAATTTATTTCGAACTTCATTTTGACTACACGCAACTAGTTTTTCCAATTACAAACAATTACACATAATCGAAAGTGAATAAACATAGATAAATTTCGATTACTTGTAAATGTAGCTGAATAAGTTTCCAAATTACTTGTAATTGAAAAAAGTAATGGGTTTTGCAAGTGATTGAAAGAATTACACTGCGTGCTAATTGCATTCAAGTTAATTGATTTCCGGATTGTGATTCATAACGTACATGTTTTTATAAATTAAAATTGATAAATAAATAACATTTTTGTGTAATGATTTCTGCAAAAAGTAATCATTACTGCTTTTTTTTATTATTATTTTTGTGTTCAATTCCATGTAATTAGTAATTGAATTTCTGCAATTACATTTTAAAGTAATTGAAAAATGTTTTCAGATTTCAATTACCTACATTTAATTCTAATTTAACTTTTTCTTTTCATTATTTCCCAACTCTGATAAAGATAAACATGAGAATTATGAGAGAAAAATCTTTAAAAACAGGAACGATATTGAAACTAGCTAAAACACCTCTTTTAATAGTTTGAGGTGAAAAAAGAAAATGTTATCTGCATTCTTGATCAAATATGATTGAATGAGCGTTTTTTCAAAAATAATTTTTCTATCAAATTCTTTAAACATTTTTTTAGGAAAAATTTTGGTATGCAAATCATAAGTATATAATTATGAATATATAAAAATTTAATTTCACTTAAGACTGTCCACCCATTTTTGAGATAATGAATTAAAAAAAAAAAAAAGATTTTAGCTTTTTTTATAAATTCATAAATTTCTTTTTTGAAAATTTTGATATGTAATATATTAGATCTTATTTGAAATTTGTATATAAGAAAAATAACCTAAATCCATTAATTTCAGGATGGAGATAAAAATCAAAATTAGAAAAACCGAAGTTTTATCAAAATCGTAGTAACCGTTTTTGAGAAAAAAATATTTTTCTAAACGGTTTCTTTTTAACAATTGTGTAGTAGTTACCGTTATTTTATCATAAAAGTAAAATTTTGTTTTTTAAATATTCAAAAAAGTTTTTAATAAAATCAAACAGGTCGTTTTCGAAATAATTGATTTTCAAAAAATCTTGTGACATTTCTTATATCCAAAAAATATTTTTTTTAAATGTTGGTACATATACATATTTATTAGGTATTGTATACAAAAATTATTGAAATTATGTAGTTATATACCGTTTTGGAGAAAATGGTTTTCCACTCGAATGTAGCATTTACTATAATTAATTTATTGATTTCTTTTTAAGAAAAGGTGTGGACCTGTTTTTGAGAAAATACGATCATGTAAGACTGCTAAAAAAATGTATGTCAGGTCAGCTACCTAGGCACCTATCGCTATTATTGGTTCAAAGCAAAATTTAAAAAAAAATGTGTGGGTGGAATGACCGAAAAACGCGAAAAAAAGAATTATGAGAATTTATTCTTTTTCCCTATCATTGTAATTACAATGTTGATCAAATCCCGAGTTCGATTTTTTACGAATGTAAACTTGCCATATTTAGTACCAAATCGCAAAGTAAGAAAGGACATGGCACGGTATTATATCAAAGTGGCCGGGTACTAAAATTTGGAATTTAGTGGCCGGGTACTGGTGAAAATTCACTTTTTCGAAAAATAGTTCGATATTAAAAAAATATATTGTAGGGACTCCAAGTTTAAATTTTGTATTCAAAAACATGATCCATAATCGCTCAAAACAAATTACCTACATTAGCGTATGTAATCAGCTGAATTACCTAGTTATGAAGCTTCAAAGCAGAAAAATGTGTTAGGGGCCAGTTATAACGATCAGTAAAACACATCAGTAAAAAGTTGAAACGAAAGGAACTCGGAATTTTTACCTGATGGGTGTTTATAACGAACAGTAAAATTGTGTCAGTAAAACTAATGTCTTCTTCTTCTTTCTATTTTTACTGGATGTCAATGCATCAGTAATTTTTTTTCGTATGTACTGAAACAGTAAAAACTTGGAACACAAACAGGCGGAACGAATTGTTTCATTTTGAGTGAAATGACAATGTGCCTGATTACACGATTCGGTTTTTCGGACGTTACGTATTTCGTCTTTTTGACACATTGGGTGAGGGGTGTAGAAACGTAGGAAGAACGGAAAGACGAAAGTGCGGATGAACATTTCAAGACTTTTTGTGGTTGAATTTTGACGTTTATGATTTGACAAACGAGGTAGAGGCGGGGGATGCTTAAAAAATTTAAATAGTGAGATTTAAAATTGTTTTTCATAATTAAATAGCTATAAAGGAGAATGGGCAAATTTGTATGAAACATGGGCGTGAGCGGCCAAGAATGATTTTGTTATTTTTGGATGTGTTTTATTCCTACTATCACCGTGCAGAAATTTTTTCATTGTGGTGTACTTCAAAACCGAAAAAAATGCATTTTTGTTCTATGACTTTAATAAAGTTTAACTGAGTTTCTGGTTTCTGATTAATTCAAAACTAGAAAACAAAAGTGGAACAAGAAATCTAGACTAGACATTAATAAGAACATTTACCATAAAACTATAATATTATAATCCTCACAATATTTAAAAATCCTGAGTAAAATAATGTGTTTAAAAAAATTACAAAGTTGTTGAAATAGGTAGGTACTGGGTCTGTTTAAACCACCCGTAATGCGTCCTTGGGATATTCTGAAACCCCGTTAAACACACTAATACAGTTTCAGTAGACGTTATGAAGTTAGAATAAAGCATTACACCCACTAAAAATATAATCACTATGCAATATTGCTCAATGCAATTACAATGTATAAACATTGAAATATCTTCTTTTCTAAATGAAATGCAATGCAACGCCCATAGTGAAAGTTATTCTTGAGTAGCATACCTTTCATTTGACACTAATTTCATTAATGGCCGCTAACGCCCAAAAATGCCCATTCTCCTTTGAACAAGAAGTGATATAAATTTATTTTTGATTATTATTACTGCCTATTTATCAATATATGCACTTCAAATTTTTTGAACGTCAAAATCACGAATGGATTTTTTTCGTTGTGTTAAATCACGAAGGTACGTACCTGTCAAAAAGACGAAAAACGAAAAAACGAATCATGTAATCAGGCTCAATCAGCTGATACCTAGGTGGTACGTAAAATGAGTTTTCGTCAGTAAAATCAAATAAATGGTTTTTCTCAAAAAATACAATTCCGAATCAAGTTTCTCTTAAAAAAAAAAATATTTTATTACATTCGCCATGGATTTGCTTATACCTACCTAGTTTTTGTTTCAAAAAGCGTTTGAACATATTAAATATTGCAAAAGAAAATTTGTACTGATGTAGGTATTTTACTGATCGCTATAACTGGCCCCTTAGGTGGCCGGTTACTGGTGCACTTACCCTGCCAATTTTTTTATTTTTTTTATCCTTTTTTTATCTGTACTTAAATTATACTTAGGTCGGCACATTTAAATTATAATTAAGTATTTATGTTCTCTTCCGTCTGCGCATCATAATTCAATTCTTTTCGTCTTTGAAACCAATCTACTCACTAGGACTTACCTACTTATCTTTAATAATCACTTGAATCTACAAATATTTTTCACCAACTACCTACCAACATTTACCGCTCCATTTCTAACCACAATTTTTTAATACTGACTCTGACCTCGAATTTGATTTAAGATATTGAATAGGTAACTGGAATTAGAAACGAAAGGAATGATTTTTCGCTTAACTACCTATCAGCTGTTGAAATCACAAAGCCTTCCTTATTTATTGAAAATCCTTGAAAAAAGAAACAACAAAATAAGTTTGTGCGTGTTTTTTTTTATTTATTTTTGAATGACCTTGCGAGTGGTAAAAATCTAGTTTTGCTTTTTCGGATGTAGGTACTTAAACTGTATCCTTCGTATATTTTTGGCAACAACTGGAAACGACTTACGCATACACACACATATACCTACATAATTTATTCACCTATTTTCTGTATTGCGAACTTCACTCAAAGATAAATTGGCATGAATTTACTAAATGTATACATATTTATATGTTGTGGCGTTGTGTTGTAGGGACAAAATATATGTAATTTACTTCTAACTTTATACTTCACAATTCAACTGAACCAATTTTATTGCTTGTATATTTCCGCTTCTGGTTATGACTTTGACAAAGTTTTGTTTTTTTGTGCAGTAGTTATTTTTGAAAGGAATACTCTTGAGTAATTCCGAAACTGTTATTTTTACTTACTGTTTACAATAATTCTCTAGTGTATCGAGTTTAACGGGCATCATTCCCTTAACTTTAATAAACTTAATATGTACCTAAAAGCGTTTATTCTGTACCAGCACAAGTAGGTAGGTGCAAGTGAACTCGTATTAAACAATTTATATCTAAATAAAAAAAATCACTTAAAATTTAATGAACTCACCTTTCATTCAAGTTGTGAAATGTTTCTAAATCCACACCGCAAATGTTGAATGGAATTGATGATTTTCAAATAAAAACTTAAAAATCACTTCAATTAAATAGTATTGTCAGTCAAACTATTTAATTTTGCAGCCACAAAATAAAAAAAACAAACAAAAACAAGCAATTTGTAGGTATAGTAACCGTTAACCAATTTCTTTTCGCATTTCTCTACTTTATTTTATTTTTCTATGCACAAAATTTTGTGTACACTTTTTCACTTTTATTTTTTTTTTTTATTAATTTTCTTCTTCACCACCCACTAAATTACAACAACAACACATTCATGATTTTATCCTTTTTTTATTATTTTATATCCGACTTTTCCTTTATTTTCACTCGAGAGAAGTATAGGTACAGAGAAAAGACGGAAGAGTGCAAATTACACAACAGAGAGTAGAAGAATATGATGGGAAGAAAAACTTTGTTTTCATTTTCTTCTGCTACTGCCACCACCACCAGAACCATACGGCAAGAAACACCCACACATGAACAAGTGCAAAGCACAAAATGTACCCCGACCACCACACCACCACCGTGCCAAGGGGATGGAGAATTTAGGATTTCAGGATGAAATCATGGATCCTTGATTCTGCAATATATTAGGTACAAGGACTTTTTCACGTCAAGTTTCACTGCGTAGATGCCCGAACTTTTGTTAATTTTTCAGATAGTTTTTTTCTTTCTTTCATGTTTTGTCATTGTCCGTGAACCGCAATGAACAACAAAACTATTATTGGAAAGTATGTCAGTAGAAGCGAAAAAAAGAATCAAAACAGAGCTGTGAAGAACTAAAACAGTTGACCGGTTTTTTTTATTTTATTTTTTGCACATTTTTATTTCGTTGAAAACCGCACAATAGGTAAGGTAAGAATAGATACCGGGAAGAAAAAAAATTGAACTCTGAATTAAAGTTGATATAAAAGATTGAAATCCGTGTCAAAGAGAATAGAAGAACCTAAAATGATGAGATGAAGGAGTATAGGGATGAAGTAGGAATTCTGTGTAGAGCCCTTCGTTTTCTTTTACTCCTACACGATGATGAATACGGTTAACCCGGCACAGTGACGACGCTCAGTGTATCTGTCTGCATGTACACTGAAATTACATCACTTACAAGAAGGAAACCAAAATTCAAACCATCGCAAAGGAAAAAAAAAATACAAAAAGTTTATGTATACATAGGTATGTATGTACTCGTATATTCGGTTGCTCCTTTTTGGCCTACATTCCGAACTCAAATAACTATTTTTTGTGTAAACTATTGGGTAAGTTTCAACATTTAAAATCGATTTTATTCGTTCTATTAATTTTAAGCATAAATTAAAGGATATTTTGCTGGATTTTTAACAATAAATTTTGCTTGCATTTCAACTTTTATTTAACAGAAAAAGTGCAACCGTCCGCTAAACAACCGAACGATCTCACATATAACACTCAACTGCAGAAATATAATGTAAAAGAAGAGAGATTATTTCTTTCAACTCACTCAAGGCAAATTCAGGTAAAAAAGCTCTTTTTGTCATGCTGTTATTTCTCGTTTCTCTCAAGACGAAAAAAGAAACTTGCTCAATGGAAAGCTTTGACAAAAAAAACGTAAGAAATTGATTTGACATTCGACTAAGCTATTTGTTTTTGTATTTGTCCTTTTTGTATAGAGTTTTATGAGTGATAGAATGTGAAATGTGATGAGTGCCGAAGCCGATGGTGAATTAACGAAAACTTGAACTTGCGCAGAAACACAATTTCTTTTGTTTATTATGTTCGTTTCGATTTTCATTCCTCACCCATGGCCGTTTCTGTTTATAATACTGGTGCTGGTGTTTTTTTTTATCTACCGTACCAACCCCAACCACCAAATCAATGCTATTTTGATTTTACCTGTCAGTGGTTTTCAATTTTCACCGGCTTTTCAAAGCGGCATGGAGGAAACCCCATGAGAATGACATAAGATAACAGATTATCATTGAGTGTTTTGGGTTTTTGTTTACGTTCGCCACGTGAGCGAAAAGCTTCTGTTTTGTTTTGATGAGTATTTATTTGCTTTGACTCAATTTTTGCGGCTGTGCCAATGCTTGTGTTTCTTTTTCTTCTACTGCTTAAATTACCAGGGCTGGCAATTGGCAGCCTGCAGTATTGCCATACAAAAAATATTCTTAACTGAATGTCTATTGGATTTGTAAGGTTCATCATTTTTGAAGGCAGGTACTGCAATCGTCAAGCATTATGCGTATTCTTGCTTGTACAAAATCGGTTTGATCAAGGTCTCATCAAGCACGGAGGAAATGTGTTTGTGTAAAAAGAAACATCCGCAATGACTATCAGCTCCTTATAAATATACACACACGGAAAAAAGTATTAGCACAGTTTCAACTAATTAGATTAAATAAGTGTATAAAAATAAATATAAAGTACTTTAATAATTTTTTTTATTTGTTTTCTATTAGATAACATTGATAAAATCACTTTCCAGTTGATTAAACAAGCACAAATTAGAAAACACTTGTAAAAATACAATTTAAGAAGGAAAAAAGTATTGGCACAGTTCAGGATTAACCCAAAATATGTACTAAAATGCAAGATTAAATAATTCTTCAGTAATGGTTTGGCATCACTTTGTTGTTAATGACTTCTTTAAGCATGTTTTGCATCGAAAAAAACTGTTTTTTAGTAATCTGTTGGCCAATCATACTCCATTTATGCTTAATCACCATTTTTTAGTGATTTTTATTGGTAAATGCGTGTTTTCTAGTTCGTTTTTCCAGCACGTCTCACAGATATTCAATAGGATTCATGCCTGGTGATTGTGGTGGTGTCTCTTAAGTATGTGGAGTGTTTTATAAGAGCCATTCCTATACTTTATGGACAGTTTGTTTGGGGTCATTATCTTGCTGGAACTAAAAATTGCCAGTAAACCCCAATTTGTTTGCACTTTTCCCAAGATTTTCATTGAGAATATTCAAAAAGATAATCTTATCCATAATGCCAACTATGAATACCAACTCTCCTACTGCAGATGTCGCCATATATCCCCAAACCAGGACTCCCCAACCTCAATATATCACTCCCCGATCCAAAGACATAACTTAAAGAAATAAAGCCAAACGTTTGGATCTCTAAAAAGCTTATGTTACCATGGCCTAGACTTTTGGAACAAGATTATTTTGTCAGAAGAAAGCAAATTTAATATTTTTCGAAATATGGCAGGGAATAATATTGGAAAAAACCAAACACTTCGTTGCAGAAAGAAATCTTGCTTCCGAGAGAAATACACATACTGAGGTTGGATAGTCCTGGTCTATGTTTGATAAACATCTGGAGTAGGGGAGTCGGTATTCATAGATGGCATTGTGGATAAGATGATCTCTTTAAATATTCTCAATGAAAATCTTGGGAAAAGTGCAAACAAATTGGGGTTTACTGGCAATTTTTAGTTCCAGCAAGATAATGACCCCAAACAAACTGTCCATAAAGTATAGGAATGGCTCTTATAAAACACTCCACATACTTAAGAGACACCACCACAATCACCAGGCATGAATCCTATTGAATATCTGTGAGACGTGCTGGAAAAACGAACTAGAAAACACGCTTTTACCAATAAAAATCACTAAAAAACGGTGATTAAGCATAAATGGAGTATGATTGGCCAACAGATTACTAAAAAACAGTTTTTTTTCGATGCAAAACATGCTTAAAGAAGTCATTAACAACAAAGTGATGCCAAACCATTACTGAAGAATTATTAAATCTTGCATTTTAGTACATATTTTGGGTTAATCCTGAACTGTGCCAATACTTTTTTCCTTCTTAAATTGTATTTTTACAAGTGTTTTCTAATTTGTGCTTGTTTAATCAACTATAAAGTGATTTTATCAATGTTATCTAATAGAAAACAAATAAAAATAAATTATGTAAGAAAAAAATTATTAAAGTACTTTATATTTATTTTTATACACTAATTTAATCTGATTAGTTGAAACTGTGCCAATACTTTTTTCCGTGTGTGTATGTCCGATCTGCAAAACAGGCGATCCTATGTCTTGTTACAACTATCCAGGCACATTCCTAATTAACTTCGCCTACAAGATCCTATCCAACGTACTGTACGTCTTAAGCCGTTCTGAAATCGGCTTCAGCAAGTAGGTAGGTACCTAGCAGTGTAATAAACCATAGCCCAAATAATCACTCCGGCAAATACTGGAAAAGAACAATGAATTTCAAGTCAAGACTCACCATCTATCTGTAAAGCTGTAATATGATAGCATTCATCGTCAGATAGCAAAAACTTCGAATTAGTTAAAATTTTCATCTTCCTCGGAGTACACATTTATCCCACGAATGAAATCTTAGTTAAGATGCTGCGAAGAATTACCTTAGGAAACAGGTGCTTTTCGGTTTGGCGCAAGAAATGGGCTCAAAACTCTTAAGTATTACGAAGTGCACGTTCTACAAAAATCTTATACTGCCAGTCCTGCTTTACGTCGCTGATTGTTGGCCGATAAGTAGAATGGGAGAGCTGATACTGGGCTCTTTTGAAAGCAAAATTCTTCAACGGATATTTGATACAACCGCAAACTTTATGAGCAACGAAGATGATAAAGTAGTTAGTGCTAGAGCAATTCTGAGGCCAGATTCGAATTCAGCGCATACAAAATCATCAGATAAGTATATATAGATTCATATAAGAGAACAATTCAAATTTTGCCACCAAAGTGCTTATGGTATTGCCAGGTCAAAAAGCACTTGTGTAGCCCAGTTAAAAAAAAACCTAAATTCTTGTAGCCCAAAATCGCTGCCCTAAATGTTGCCCAAAAACTAGCCCAATCTCATTTAAAAACAAAAATTACTTATAAACTCCACGTTTTTGTTGCTTTTTTTTTAATAATTTCTAAGAGCAAATCCTTAAAAATTTTGTCGAATTATCACATATTCTGAGACTTATGTAACGAATTTTCTTAAAAATAATAGAAGTAATATAAAATTGGGCTACTTTTTTTTAAGCTCTTGTCGCATGTTTAGGAAAAAGATAGACCATTTTATGATAGACAGCCCAATCTGACAACCCTGTTAGTGTTGTCGGAGGGATTTTTGGAAACAGCAAAGAAACGTCAATTTTCGCCTGAGTCCTAATGGGTTGTTGCCGGAAACAACCTTAGACAGAAATTTGTTGGAAGTCTTGTAGGTATACTTTCAATTCTATTTTGATGCCATTCTCGAATAATTGATAGTTTTCGAGCCATAAATGAAAGACTCTCACAAAATACATTTTTGCATTTGTTTCAATGTTACGTCACGAAATTTAAGTCTGAAACCTCAGGTTTGGATTCAGCACCCCCAAAATATCAACCGGGAAAAAAATCGAAACTACTCCACAGTATTTGCAATATGACTGAACTAGACATACATACACAGTCAACTAGAGACTTATAATTTCTCATTTTTTACAGAGGGTAGCACAATTGACACCAAACCAATTTGCATTTTTTGCACTAAACCGAGAATTTAATCAGAAACCAGTGCGACCACTGTCAAACTGTGCCGAACGCGCAAGATAAGGCTATATTTTTTCTTAAATCTCACAATTTAACGCATAAATTATTCTTATCTGAAATTGATATCGCTCTGCTTGAAAGATTTTAAGGGTATTTAATCGTAAGCCTAACAGTTTTGCAATTATTTATCATAGCTTTTAAATGTTGAACTAATACCTATTAACTTTGATAATTTTTCTTGCAATATTTTCTTTTAAACCATCTACATATTTTCTATTTATTTATTTTAGTTTTCACTTTTTTAAAACTCAATGATTATCTTGAAAACAACTTTAAGCTTTGGTATCTTGTGTTTTTTGAATACTATACTTATAATAGAAGATACCGCCATAGGACGACCTACCCTCCTAAATTTGCCAGATGAGCGGTATACAGAGTTTTGTAGGTAGTGTCTTAGAATACAATTTGCGCATGGGTTGCCCCTTGAAATGTGGTCAAGGCATAGGGTTGCCAAGCAATTATTCTCAATATTTGGGTTTTTTCAATTATCTGCTTCAGCTTAGATGGTAGCTTTAAGGATATAAAAATACCATATAGGCATATCGATATATGAAGATTTGAAAGTCAAGAATTGTAAAATAGAGGTTTCAGAAAAAATTCGACATAAATCAGAATGATGCTCTACTATTTTTAAAAATATAATTTAAAAATTGTTACCCGTTTTCTTCAAATTTTGTGTGAATTTTTGAAACTTGCAAATTTATTTTTCCATACAAATGTTTGATGATTTTGGATTTTTAAATACAAGTACAAGAGCCGACAGCATATTTTGAGAGTGGATGTATTACCAAAATCTGGGTATTAGGGCTTACAGGTACATCTTTCCTGAAATCGAACACAACAGTTTGGTAGGTTTTTTTTCAGCCTTTGGGAGAAGTGGAAGGTTAAAACCCACTTGGTTTCCTATCTATGACTAACAATTCAATCCACTTTTAAAAATAGAAAATGATACTTTGTCATTTTTCCAAGGTTTAAAGACTTTAATCTTGATGATCCGATCAATCGAAGCCATGGCTTAAGCTTTTTAAGCAAACCTTTTCAGCCTTTTTTTGCAGGCTTAATGTTGTTGATTTTTGTTTTGTTCTCAAATAAATAGATGATAAGGTTCACATAAAATGGTTATATCATTAGTTTTATTAATTAAACCGTCAAGATTTTTGTGTTTATGTTTGAGAAAAAATGACAGAGCATCATATAAATTTGTTTTTTTAAATAAATTAAAGTGGTCTTAACCCTGACGGTAAAAAAGGAAACATGGTCCTTTTTAACCCACCCCCCATTCTAAAGGCTGAGAAAAAAGCCCTGCCAAAGTTCAGTATTCGATATCTCGATAGATGTATCTGTAATCCCTCATACCCAGACTTTGGTATTACATACTATAAACATTCACTCCCAAAAATGTATGCTGTCGGCTCTTGTATTTGTATTATTATAAATGTGCAGATTTCAAAATTCCACTACGGCTAAACACAAAATTTGAAAAATTCGATTGCCATTTCTTAAATTATCTTTCTAAAAATATAACAAAGTTTTTAATAGAGAATCATTCTGATTTATGGTTAGTTATTTCTGAAACCTCTGTTTTGCACTTCTTAACTTTCAAATATTCATATCTCTATTTTCAGATATTTTAAAATTTTGTTTACATGTATTAGCCTATGAATAGACCTTTTAAAAAGCAACAATTACGTGCAAGGGTTTTTATTATTGAATATGTTTGTTTGGCCCATAAGCATGCTTAAAACCGAAAATGCTACTAAATTCACCCATTCATTTCTGAGAGAATGGTCACACTGGCCACTTTTCAGTATTTTTGGTATAACTCGTAAACTAAGACGAATTTGACAATTTTACATGTAATACTTTTTGGTCAAAATTAAATTTTCTATTACCCTTGCATGTAATAGCTCTTTTATAGCAATCATTTTCCGGTCTATTCAATCATCATCGTGTCCTGTAACCCCGGCTGGGGCATAGGGCGTCAACAAAACGTCTCCATCCTTCACGGTCTGCTGCAAGGTACTTTAGCTGTGGCCACGTCTTTCTCTGGGATTCTGCTTCCGCTAAGACAGTTGATTTCCATGTTGTTCTTGGTCTTCCAACCCGCCGTGCACCCTGAGGATTCCATTCAAAGGACTGCTTTGCAATTTCATTGTTTGGTTTCCTCAGTGTGTGACCAATCCAACGCCATTTACGCTTTCTTATGTCGACGTCCAGCCGCTCTTGACTTGTCCTGCGCCACAATTCCTCATTTGATATTATTTGTGGCCACCGAATCTTTAGGATATGGCGAAGACAGCGATTCACAAAAGCCTGCAATTTCTTCGAAATGATAGACGTGACTTTCCAGGTTTCACAAGCATATAACAGCACGGATTTGACATTGGATTCGAAGAATCTCAACTTAGTGCGTAAGGAGATTTGACTTGATTTCCAGATTGGGGACAGAGTACCGAAGGCAGCACGAGCTTTATTTATTCTACTTTTAACGTCCAGATCCGTACCACCGTTTGCAGAGACAATACTGCCAAGGTAGTTGAACTGTTCCACTACTTCAACTGGCGTCTCCTGTAGAATAATACGCTGCTGTGTGGAGCGGCCTGTGAGCATTATTTTTGTCTTTTTGCTGTTTATTCTTAGACCACTCGACTCTCCCTTCACTTGCAGTGTTTGGCACATCCCGTTCAGCCCACTGATGTTATTTGCCAGTAGACATATGTCATCGGCATAGTCTAAATGACTGAGCCTTTCGAACGGTCTCCATTGAATGCCCTGTCGCTCTGCTGTACCTACACTGGCCGTCAATACGTCGTCCATCGCCAGCAGGAAGAGAATTGGCGATAGAACATCCCCTTGTCTCACACCCTGTTGCACTACAAAGGAGTCGGATAGCTGCCCGTTGTGCAAAACAAAACACCTTGCGTTGTTGTAGGACTCTTTAATAATGGCAACTATTTTTGGTGGAATTCCTCTACCAAGCAACGATCTCCATATATGTACATTCTCGGTTAACTCGATCAAAGGCTTTCTCAAAATCCACGAACATGAGGTAAAGCGGTGATTGAAATTCCATCGATTGCTCGAGGACGATACGCAGGGTGTTGATATGGTCGACACACGATCGACCACTGCGGAAGCCAGCTTGATGCCTCTTGAGTGTAGACTCGATTCTCTCCTTTATTCGCTCGAGAATGATGGTTGCCATTAGTTTTGGGAAAACGGACAAAACGGTGATACCACGCCAATTGTTGCAATTCTTTAAGTCACCTTTCTTTGGCAACTTAACAATCACACCATCCTTCCAATCCCTGGGATAGCTTTCGTTTTCCCAAATGTTTTTTATCAACGGATGTAAAATACTAGCCGCTGTTACGGGATCGGCTTTCAGGAATTCAGCTGGTATTCCGTCCAGTCCAGCTGCCTTGTTGTTTTTGAGGAGATTTATTGATGTCTGGATTTCCGATTCTGACGGGGGTTCGATGTCAATACCCCTATAGGACCTGCGCATCTCGTTTAGTTGGGGCACTTCAGCACTCTGCTCAACTGAATCCTCATTTAGCAGGGCACAAAAATGGTCCTTCCATCTACGAAGCTGATCCTCAATTGATACCAAAAGTGTGCCATCCACATCCATTACAGGATGATTGGTGTTGTTTTTTTCCCGATAACATCTATGGCTATTTGGTACAATTCCCGGATATCTCCTCTTCTGGCAGCGATTTCCGCATTATCTGCGAGTCCATCTACCTTCACCCTCTTGTCACGTCTCACACAGCGATAGACCATTTTATGTGCAATGCGGTACTCTCTTCGCAAGTCAGCCTTTCGTTGAACATCTGCTTCAGCATTTATTTGGATTTTCAACGATTTGCGAAGTTCGATCTTATCCCAGGTGTCTTGGGATATCCAAGAGTCTCTACGTCTCGTTCGCTTGGGTACAGTTTCGGATCCAGCCTCCATAAAAACACTTCTAATTTCACCCCACATCTCATCAATTGTTGAATTCTGGATTCCGTTTAATGACGAGGCTCTGTCGTTAAGGGTGGTGACATAGTTTCGACATATGTTGGGGTCATTTAAAGCATTCGTAATGAATTTTGAGCTCCTTGCTGCATCCTGCGCTGGTTTTTGTACGGCAGCGGTTCGTAGTTTGAGACTCATCAGAACCAAATGGTGGTCGCTTCCCACATCGGCATTTCTTATACTCCGGACATCACACATAGACTTCCTCCATCGCTGCTGAATCATGATATGATCAATTTGGTTTTCGGTTTGACCATCCGGATGCACCCAGGTAATTTTGTTGCACGTCTTATGCTTAAATACAGTCCCACCTATCACAAGACGATTCGCGTTACAAAAGTCGACAAGCAAGTCACCATTTTCATTCCGTGACCCCAAGCCATTTCTTCCCATCACGCGTTCCAGTCCGTAATTGTCTGAACCGACTTGGGCATTGAGGTCTCCCATAACGACTATGATGTCGGCTCTCGGAACACTACTGTAAACCGAGTTAAGATGAGTGTAGAACGCGGTTTTGTCTTCCTCGGTCGCTTCATTTGTGGGGGCGTAGCACTGAATAATTGTGACGTTACGAATTTTTGAACGAAACCTTGCTGTCATTAATCTCGCAGAAATGGGCGCCCAGGAGATCAAACTACGCCTCGCTTCTTCGTTCAACATAATTCCGACACCATGCAGTCTTTGGCCACCCTCTCTTTCATCTTCCCCGGAATACAGCATTCTCGTCTGTCCAGTGTCTGATCTGTATTCAGCTCTTCCTCTCCACTTAGTTTCGCTTATGCCCAGGATACTGATGTTTAGACGAAGCATTTCACGCTCAACCTGCTCGTATCTACCATCGCTGTACAAGGATCGAACGTTCCATGCTCCGATTTTCGTACGTATGCGGTAGCCAAAAGTAACATTTGCGCTTCTTGAAAGACTTCTTCTATTTGTCAACGATTCACTTATTATTATGGCGTCTTGATTGACGCTCGTACATGAAAGATGCCGCACCCCCAAATCCGATGTGCGGTTTACTGCAACCGAAGCTACAGAAGGATTTTCTATAAAAAGATTACCTCTTGGGGACTCATTTCCATTTGTTGTCATAATTCATGTATTTGCTTATATCCTTCCACCATGGTGTTTTCCGAGATATGATTAATAACATACATAAGCTCAGATTTGACAGGCACACCCGCCTTTTGTATGGTCAAACACATAACTGCTCGAGGCCGCCCACTATGGGAAAACAGACGCCTTTTGTAGCCGCCCAATATGGGTTACAGACGCTACCTGCTGCTGCCGTTGGCCTTTTACCAAAAAAAGCTCCTCCGCCACCAGACTATCATGCCGTTGACCGCTACCTGCAGTTCATCCGTCTTAAGGGGGCTTTTAACCATCCCAAGGACAAGTTTGTGCCCTGACCAGCAACGCTGGGTTGTCTGCTTATCCCGGCATCCATTCGGTCCCCCTGCACGTTAGCGTTACCCGCCCTCTACCACGCGGAGGTGTGCATAGGGATTTTCCTATCATTGAGCCTAGGGCCATATGGCGTCCTAGCACTCTCAAGTACTTTTAGAGGAATGCCAATTTTCAAAAAATCACACAGTTTATAATTTTTAAAAAATTTTTCCTTACATGATATTTTTTTTATATCTTTAAGGCTTACCATCTAAGCTGGGGCAGATATTTTAAAAACCCCAAAAACTGATAATAATTGCTTGGCAACCCTATGCCTTGACCACATTTCAACAGACAACCCATGCACAATTAGTTTTTTTAGACACTACCTACAAATCTTTAAACCGCTCATCTGTTACATTTAAGAGTGTAGGTCATCCTATGGCGGGATTCTCACTATTATTCAAACTTTTTTTTTTCTTTTGTTTTGAGAAAAAAAAAATTTATTAAGTAAATCGAGTGAAATTTGTACTAGCCCACATGTAAAGAAGATTGTAAATGGAAAACGGGAAGAATTATTCTTGAATATTGAAATTGAAAAAAAAAGTAAGTATACGCCTCAATGTACAATGTTCAAGATCATTTAAATAATGAAATTAAATGAAATTGAACTAAATAACATTTTATAAAATAAAAAAGGGATTTTGAACTCCGACAAAATACATTATGTACATACATATCAGCGACGAAGCGTTCATATATTGAGTGGAATGAGTGCTTCCGTAAGACAGTTCACAAAATGCTCATAACAAAGAATTTTAATATTCGAAAATTCAAATTGTAGATACATTAAATACATTTACATCATTGACCTATTGTTATAGTATGTCAACGATTTTAATTTTTTTGATATCTAATATTAATAAATTATCTCTTATATTAATTAATTATTTCCCAATATTAGGTATAACATATCACGGGAAATGATTATTATCTTTTAATAAAATCACTCACGAGAACAACGCTTAAATCCGCACATCATCTAACCAAACCTTTGTATATAAACTGATTGCTGTTCATATACAAAGACCAAACCCACAAATTTCCATTATACGCCAAGCCAAGCCATTTGAGAATGCGTAACATCACTCCATTCTCCATTATAAAATACTATACGAGAGTTTTTGCTCTAGAATGCGCAACAGCTTGGCATTCTCTGATTTTACCTTCTTGACTCAAATTCCGTCCAAAATTCAAAGTAAAATCTGATGATTTCTTTCTGTTTGCCCAACGTGTGAAGAATGAGTTGAGTGAATTCATTATGAAAATTCAATAGCAAAACTAAAGAAGTATTGAGTCGTTTCCTGCCGCACATTCCTATTGAAAAAGGGGTAGTTTTAGTTTTATACTTTGGATCTTCGGTGTTGTGATTGTGTGTGTGTGAATGCAAATCGTATATAGTGTTTCATCCATAAGAAATGCATTGATTGGTGTTTTTTTTCGATTTGATTAAGTTTTTTGGGCGAATTGTTTTGTTTGTGATTGCTTTGGCGTTTTGCTTAATGCTTATGAGTACCTGCAAATGCATAGCAAAGAGTGTTTCAAATTAATTATTTCGGCTAGAGAAAATACATTTTTTATACTCTTTATAATATTATTAGGCGCAAAAAAGCGGTATGATATAAATTCTAAATTAAAGGACTTTTATTTTTTGAGTTTTAAGTTGTGTGCTTCCGCTTCCGAAAAAGTCACGCCTCGTGCCTGATACATATGTATGAACGTACATACTCGTATGTATTAAATATAGTTGCAGGGTGTTTCGCTGCATAAATGCGTTAAGTTAGAACTTGCAATTTAAAAACAACATTGTTTTTTTATTTTTCTCAATTTATGGAGTGGCGAGTAGTAAATAAAATTCACTTAATCATTCAAAATGAGCTTGAAATATAAAGAGATGATCAACAAAAAAAAAATGAAAATTGAACTTGCAAAGTGAAATCGACGCAACAGGAATGATCTTGTTTTGAAAGATGAGTCATTTTAACGGAAACGTAATTGAAAATACATGGAATTAACATGCTATGGTACTGATATTTCAACTACACTTTTCCAAGCAATGTGGAATATGTAGCACATTTTGTCATGATTTCGAATGAAGATTACAGTAAATAGCTTTTTACTTAATTCAAACCAGGAGTTTATAACAACATATAAGTATCACAGTTGGCAGAAAACCATCCATTGGGTATTTTTTTTATTTATCTTTATTTGGAAATCAATTTTAAGATAATTTTTTATTTGTCTGAACTTCAAAGAAGCATTTTTCCAAATGTTTAAAAAATGTGTGTACATGTATTGTGATTTGAACTATACAAAAATAAGAAAATAGTACGTGTAAACTACTCGTATGTTTAGTTTTGCAGAACATATCTTTTAGGTGCTATCGTGCCTCACAAAATTTTGTCTGTGTGTACAAAAAATTTTGTATACACCAAAGTGTAAGACTTTGTTTTTGAAACAAAATTGAACTAAGTGAGAGTAAGCCCGTCCCCCATTATCATTTTCTCAAAATCTATTTTTTCCCCTCTTTAGCTTGATCCTGCATAAATTATTAACAACCAACATTTTTCTAAACTAAAAGAATTTATTACGATAGTGGAACCACCATAGGAATGAAAAAAAAAACTTAACCAAGTAGCTTCAGGCATCTTTTCGGTCCTCATAACAAATTCCTCCCCAAGTTTCTTACCAAACCCAAAAATCTCTTATGAGAGTAAGTGTAAACCTTTAATGCATTCACACTTCAGTTCCATAAGAGAATCAACATTGTAGTTCAGCTATACCACTTATGCCAATAAGAATGAATCTTAGTAAGCCGCCACTTGTTCTCTAGCACGTTTGTTAGCCCTTTAGGAGATACAGATACACCACCACCGCATCGTTACGAATCACCCTTATTTGATTGTTTATATAATTCTTCCACTTGAATAAGAATAAGGGTTGTTTTACGATAACTATAAAAATGTCAAGAAAAATTGAAACAATTTTTCGGGGATTTTGTGTAGCAATTTATGCATACCTTGTTTCATTCAATTGGGCTGTTTGTTGCATAATGTATCTACATTGCTTCATATGTAAATACAAAATTGATTGTACTCAGTACATTACTTGTTTTGATAATACAATTTTTTTCTATTTGAACTGCTGGATGCTGCACCTGATCCATAGTTATTAACTGGCCGAACAAAATGGTCAGTTGTGGCGTTTGGCACTGTCAAAATAGAAAGATACAAACAAGTACACAGTGCCACAATGTGAATTTGTAAATATAGCAAGGTATGTATGGTGTAGCAGAAGTTAAAAAAGATTCAAGTTTTGCTATAAGCTGCACCTATATTAATTCTGTTCAAGGGGTTATTTAGTACATATCGTCTGTATTCAATTTGTCAAGACATGACACGGGACTTACATCGTTCCTTGTACTCAGTACATGCCATAGCATCAAGAAGAATATTTCTGTACCTTGGTTCTAAAAGGGCCAAAGTCCATTTTTTTACAATAAGCTCACTTTTTGACTCAGCGGAAGATGTTCTAAGACTGTAATAAGGGCAAATGTGCTCCAATTGTTTCTTAACAAGATACCGATGCCGATGGTTAAAGAAAGTTTAATTTTCAAAAGAAATAAGCATTTTAAGAAATAATAAAACTTAATTTTCGATTTCCCAAAAATTATAAAATTGGACATTGGCCCTTTAAGAACAAAGGTACAGATTTATATTTTTATTTACCTTGTTTTAAATATTGTAATGACTTTCCATATTTGAACTATAACGACTCCGAAAAGCAAACAAACGGACACAATAAAGCTTACGTTCGCAGTGCAAACATACCCTTAATAGCTATTATTATAGCAACTCTCAAACGAAAGAAGCGCCATCTACCGGATTATAGCAGGAAACCAACTGTCAAATAAAAGCTTTACAAAGGGAATTATGGGAAATTTCCCCTACGGAAAGCTCTAGAAGCAGATACCAGAACCTTCTACTGATTTCCAGAGTTTATCAAACAAGTATAAAAGGCACATGTTTGACCGGCAGTGACACAGTTTGTTTTTAATCGTGAATAAATAAAGTTGGTTGTAATAAAAGTGAAAAGTAAAGTTGGTGAATTAATTTCAGTGGTGAATAATAAATTGTTTTGTTTGTAATATGAAACGTAAAGCGTTTTATTTTTTGAAATAAATAGGTGGACGTTTTTGAATAAATTAAATACAGACTAAGAGCCCACAGCAGATTCCGTGATATGTGATCCGAGGAGCTTATCTTAGGGAGAAGTGAAAACCAATTTCGGCTAACACGATTATCCTCGAAAAAGCATTCATATTTTTGTTCGATGCACTGTTTCTCGCAAAGGCCCCAGTTGTGGACTGCAAGACTTTGATTTTTTGAAAAGCCTTTAATGAAGCTTTGGAAGCCTATACTTCTTTTTTTGCTATCACTCACACCCAAAATCTGCGGTGGGCTCTCGGTCTACAAGTCAGAAAAATTCTAAAGACCACATAGTCAATCAGACTCGTTGATGGTGAGTTTCATTTGCATTCCATACATTAATTGAAATGTAACCGGTACAAATAAATTGTATATATTTTAAAGGGCTCACGAGGCACCACCATACAAGTTTCATGAAATAAATTTAGCATAAGGTACTCTGTGATGATTAGGTAAGGTAGATACATATGTATATGTTGCTTTTCCCCCAGTGTATAGATATGAAGGGCTACGGGGAAAGGTGATCAGAGTCTTATTTTTTCGATCTTGCAGAGTTCAAATTTTTAACTTTCAAGTCTAATAATTTTAAGTCAGGTTAAATAATTATATTGGTCAACAAGGTTTTGTTCCGAAATATATCATCACATCACGTTCTTGAGATATACCTGTTATAAAATAAAAAAAACCCGCGGCAGTTATGATCTTTCCTTCTGTATTTTTACTCTAACCGTTATCATTCTTTTCCAAATTGGTCCATGGTTCGATTCGTTTCTTAGAGACCTAAAAAATGGCATCATAATTTCATTTTCAACAGAAATTGAATTTGATCGTTCTTTCTATACAAAATATAAAAGTTTGAATCTTCATACCCCGGTCTCCTATGCTACTAGTTGCGCAATTCAAATTCATTTTACTCATTAAATCGATGTAATTAATTTTCATGACCAGATAAAGCTTGTCCGACCAGCAGTTTTGTAAATGTTTGGACTTAAGCTATCGATTGGGGTGGGTGCGAGGTTGGGTGTATGCTAAATTTCTTTTGCATTTAAAGAATCTGGATTTAAAGAATCTTTGAATTTGTCCTATATATCCAACAATAATTGTAGTTGCACAATTTTGAGATTTTTAAAAAGAAAAGTATTTAAAAGCAGAGCATGGATCACACCTTAAGTGATGGGCTTAAATTCCAAATCCAAAAAGCAATAACACCCGCGGTTTTTATTGCTTTTCTTTCGTGGGTCTTATTATATGAGATATTATATCGCAAAAGCCACTTATGCTGAATTTACCCGAGGAACAAAATGCAATTATTTCTACCATTTTGTATCTATTTTTTGTCATCAAACACGATTATAGCAGCTAACGGTTAACATATTGCATTCTTTGCCAGCATAAATGCATCAAACAAATCAAATTCAATAATAATTACTATAATTATATGGATCAAATCAATAAAGAATTCTTATTTAATTTGATCCATATCCATATGCCAACAATAAATAATAAAGTTATATGACAAACATATGAACATATAAAATCAGTCGATTTTTATATGAATATATGGCACAAGACTTCCAAATATATATGACAACGCCTTTGTTTCGCTATTACACTACATCAAATATATGGCTCTAAATCATGGTCATATATATGGCGTCATATATATTTTGTCATATAAATATGTCCATAACATTTATATGACCCTTTTGGGCCATATTTATATGACAAATTTGCCATATTTATATGCTAGTGTAATATCGCCTTAAGAGTTATAAAATCCAATCTCTTAAAAATAAAAAATAAAAATCTATTTCTCTATAAAATTTTTGTATTCTTAGTGTTTTGGCACTTTTTTAATTTAAAAACAATTTCAGATGTGCCTCTTTTTCAACTCTCCCATTAGTGCCTCTGCCTTTGTATCTTTTTGTTTATTTATTTATTTTTATATTTACCGCAGTCATACACAATATAACAAATTAGCTGTGATTTAAATCAGTTCATTCAAATAAGCACTAATAAACAAAAAATACGTTATATACGCACAAAAATAATTTATTTGTGGCATGGGGCAGCCTGGTTTTGTTTATTCAAAGAATATGTAAATAAAATAAGAAGGCAACATAATTTGACTTAAACACCTACATTAAAAACTGTATTTACTAATAAAATAAAGATATATTTAATTTTAATTTTCTAGCTAGCTAAACGCATAATGCTCTTAGCGATTACCTTATTAAAAAAAACAAACGCAATTCTGCATAAAAATAGTTGGCTGATTTGAAAGCCAAAACAAAACATTATTTTTTTATTTAATTAGTTTGGTTTAAAATGCACAGAAAACAGTAGCAACGTTTATTCCTTGGATTGCATTTCCAGGAACATAATGTATAAAAAAGCATATTTAAAAGTATTACAATTCATTTATTCATATTCAACACCTCTTCACATTTTTGAAAATTCTCTTTCTCGATCAGAAAGGATTTTTAATAAAAATATTTATACAGGAATTATTGCTTGTATTAAATCTTAAGGATTAGCACACTCTCCCTGGCCATTTTGAATTCATACAAATATTTATCAAAGAAAACTCAACTGCTGTAAAATAATACCAAAATGAATTTAAATTTTAATTAAAAAACCATTCTTCTAGTGAGCAACGACGACACGACATTTTGGGGATATACAAAATTCTCAAAAGAAAATACCAGTGCTGTGATGTTGACTGTTGAGCATTAACAATCGTGTCGTTCTATTCATCATATTTTTCTTCCCCTGTAACACCTGAAACCGAATACAGAAAGAATCCTACAACAGGGAAGTAGTTACATGTGTATAATAATTTAAGAATGAATGAATCAACTAAATTCTGCAATAAAAGAGGTAATCCAATATTTATGATATGAAAATGCTATCAAGAGTTGTATGAGTAGGTAGATATACTGAATACATTTATACATACTTACTTTGAAAAGATTCCTTGATGGAAGGAGATATGAATGTCTGCAATTTATCATCCATTTTTCCATTTGGGGTTGCATACCTATTTTTATGATTTCAATTCCAGCCCATAAATATATTCATTTTGAGTCCCCTTACTTATTACATAGAATGGAAATAAAGTGCACAGCTGGGTTGCTCCAATTTACTTTTTCTGAAGTGAGACTTTAAGGGTAACAATTAATTTTGTTTTTTTATTTATAAATAGTTTTCAAAGAATCCGGAAATCTATTGAGCTTAGGAGAATTTATGCACGAACACAAAATCTTTGGGTCCCTTTTTAATGTTTATAGGGCATAAATAATATGTACATGTGTATGTATCTGTATTTTGTTGGAAAGGTTTTGTCTCACGGATGTACATAAATACAAGATTTTATAAAACAAATGATTATTTCATCGTAATTCAATAGAAATGTTTTTTATTTCCAACCAACATTTTTTTCGAAAATAGTTTAGTGTCGTGATGCGAATAATGTTATAATAAACAAAAAAAAATTACTTTTTAAATATATTAGTTTTTGGCTAGCCTCCTAATTGACGACCATATTATGGGTATTTTTGTTAATATTCATTTTTAAGCCATTAGCTTGAGACGCAATTTAATTTCAAATATTGAGAAGTATTGAGAAGGAATTCAAATTGGTTGCGATGAAATTCATGTAGCCTTCCATGGACTTTTTGGACATTCACTATTCCGACTTGTCTGCTCGTCCATTTTTCCACAGTTTGGTTGATTACAAGAGCTTTGGCCTAGAAGTTCCAATGGTGTGGAAAGGTTTGATCGTCATGAAGATCGGTTGGCAGATATAAGGTGCCACCAACCTAACTGACTCTCTGCCAGGAACCATTGGTTGTGATTTCTGTTGCTAGGTCAGACACAATGTCCTTCATGGTTCTGATGCTGTTGAATCAGAACAAGGAAATTCCTCTGTTTTTCAATGAAAAAGAATTATTCCCATGAACTCCAGCCACCAAGAACTGAGTCTACGAATAAGAAGCATCCCTTCCTTTCGCAGTTAAGAGCATTCGTCGTACATCTAAATCGAAAAAATTTCCAACTTTGTTGGGTAAAAAAAAAACACACGTCAAATAAAAAGAAATTGAAATTTTATGGTTATATAAAATCAAAGGGCACGGTAGTACCCCAACCAAGTTCGCGGCACTACACCCTTTTTACAGGAACAAACTCAGTCGATTTTCAACACCCCTCTAACTTCAGTAGCAATCAAGTTAGAAACTTCAATTTCATATCGTAAATTGCTGAACTGATCAAACATAGGTGGCTCACCAAATTTCAACTCTTTAGCGTTTGTAGTTCCTAAGATATAGGACTTCAAAAATCGCAAATTCCGTAACTGATTGACTCACTGATTCACTGACTTACTGACAGATCATCGAAATCATGGAGCACTTTTCGACATCGCAGAAACTTAAAATTTTGCACAACGGTAGGCCTCGTTGTGCATACAAAGGAAAAAAGCGAAAATCTGCAATTTTCTATTCAGGGGGCGTGGCATCTTCCCACTTTCTCAGAATTGCTATTACTTTTATTTTACGTTTTCGGTTTTTATATATAGACCAGTGCCAAGAATTTGTGAAAAAAAAATTATTAGCAGTATATGGGTGATGGGGAAAATTAGGATAAATAGTATATAAATGACGAAATATAAATTGCCCCACAGCAAAAAGTGGGGTGGGGGTGTGAAAACAGGGTTTTTTACAATTTCTGGCAAAAGTAGACCTCCTATCAAAAAAAATTATAAGGAAAAGTTATAGATAAGTGAGAGACCTATAACTTTTACTCTGATCATTTTTCAAATAACCTAAAAAATATTTAGAAAAATACCAAAAACCAATTTTTTGGCTTTTTATTTTTTTTTTCCGACAAAAATAACTCCGTTTTGCTGAAATTTGATAAAAACGTAATTGCATCTTTTAGCAAGCTGTAATTTTTTCAAGGAAAAATATAAATTTTTGGATTTTTTTTGAGTTTAATTCGAAAAAAAATTGATGAAAAAATTTTTGATTTTCGAAAATTTTAGGACAGCATTCTTTTTGTTAAAACCTCTACTTTAAGACAGTTTAAAAAAAAACACTATTATTGTGAAAAACATAGTCAAAAATGGCAAAAACTAAAAAAACGTTTTTTCAAGTTCGATTTTTCCGTAAATGCCTGTAATTGTTAACTGTTCATTTAAATGAAGTGTTGAAAGTGATGCAAAACGGTAATTTCAATAAGATATATAGGTATAATAAAATAACCTTAATTAACCGTTTAAGGTTCTATTTACTGAAATCCCAAGTGTTTAAACAATAATTTTACCTAATAAATTGCTTACAATGACAATTTAATGCAATTAAAACATCCTTTTATTTATTTCGTTTAGTTCCCCAACGTTAGTCATACGTATATTTTTTGTCATTTTTATTTTTATAATTTTTTCAATTTGTATTTTTATATTTTTTTGTTTTGTAAATGTTGGTTTTTGTTTTATATTAATTATGTCACGAACGAATTGACGTTTGAAATGTATCCAACCGCTACAGCAAGGAATTCCTTCAACCTAAAAAACTATCACCAACTGAGGGACGTCTGTGAAGTTAGCAGGCCAACTTTCACCCACGCAATTGGGACCTTGACAGGAATTTGCAGTGTTTTTGCAATTTTTTTGTATTTCTATTCCCGATTTTGCAGTTCGCCAAATAACGGTGTAATTTAGTTACCTGCTAACTTCACAGTGAAGTTAGCAGGTCACATGGCGTATCTCAGGAACCAAGCGCGTTAGGAACTTGTAGTAAGGCTCCAAATTTGCAGTTTTTTTGGATTTCAACGATAGGTTAGGTTAAGTTAGGTTGAAGTGGCTGCCAGTCGTGGAGACTGACACACTTAGACCATGAGTTGGTCCATTGTGATACCACATGAATCTAGGAAACCCTTTTCCTTACTCGGTGAACCATTTGGAGCTTCTTATGAAGCTTAATAGACTGCCAATGTCTAAGTTTATCAGATCACTAGGATCATTGAAGTAGAACTCACCAAGATGAAGTCTTCGTCTATGAGATAGAGCAGGGCACGTGCATAGAAGGTGAGGGATCGATTCTATCTCTTCCTCATCCATACAGCTTCTGCAAAAATCGTTAGCGAATACGCCAAGACGCGTTGCGTGCTTGCCTATGAGGCAGTGTCCGGTTATAACACCAATCATGGAGCTGATGTGCAATCTGCTTAGAGATATCAAACGCTTAGATCGTTTTAAATCCATTACTGGCCAGATTTGTTTTGTTGCCAAACAAGTGGTGATATCATTCCACCTAAGATTTGTTCTCTCTAAGGCATCTTGCTTCAGCAAAATTTTACATGTAGCGATGGGTATACCTATTTCTGCCTTACTAGGTAGAAGAGGTAAAGTTGTACCATTTTTAGCGAGTTCGTCGGCCTTATAATTACCTGGGATGTCCCTATGCCCCGGCACCCAACACATGTGAATATTAAACTGTTGTGCCATCTCCAACAGAGACGAACGGCAGTTTAGGGCTGTTATAGAGTTAGTAGAGACCGATTCCAGGGATTTGATAGCAGCTTGACTATCCGAGAAGATGCGGATATCTGTAGTTGATATCACGTTTTCTTTCAGCCAAGATAAGGCTTCTTTAATCGCCATAAGTTCCGCCTGGAACACGCTACAATGATTAGGAAGACGGAATGAGAGACTTAATTTTAGTCTTTCTGAGTACACACCACCACCCACCCCCTCATCAGTTTTCGATCCGTCTGTGTAGATATGGACCGATTCATCATCCAAGAATGCCATATCCTCCCAGAGGGTTCTAGAAGGAATGGTGACTTGAAAGTTTGAACCGAACTGTGGCTTTGGGATGGTGTAGTCAATGTGACTAGGTAATCTGAATGAATTCAGAATGGTGGAATGGCCAATGCTATTGTTGGTCCATTGTGAGGAAGCTTGTAGGCGTATGGCCGTATTTGCAGCCACCTGTTTGCTAAAAATATCGAGGGGCGTCAGATATAGCAGAACGTCTATACATAAACAAGCCGAGCGTTGTATTTTGCTAAGTTTGTCGCAGTTTACCGCTTTATCTAGAGCAGTCCACCATACTGCAACACTATAAGTGAGAATCGGTCTAATCACCGATGTATATAGCCAATGAGTAATGCGAGGTTGAAGGCCCCATTTATTCCCAACGGCTTTTTTGCATGAGAAGAGTGCCACTGTGGCCTTTTTAACTCTTTCTTGTATATTAGGTTTCCAGCTTAATTTTTTATCTAAAATAAGACCCAAATATTTCGCTTGATCAGTAAAAGTTAATGGAATACCTTTTATAGAAGGAGGATCTACTTGAGGGATTTTATATTTCCTGGAGAACAGAACAAGTTCTGTTTTATGAGGGTTGACACCGAGACCGCCCCGGTCCGCCCAATTGGTTAGCCTATTCAAAGCATTTTGTAAGAGTTCTTTTAAGGTATTAGGATGCTTTCCTGATACGGCAATTGCAACATCGTCCGCATAGGCAATCACTCTGTAGCCCTCCGCTTCCAGGCATGTTAGCAGCTCAAGTTCCAAAGAAGAGGAGATAGGACCCCGCCTTGTGGCGTACCTCTACTGACAGACCTTCTAGCAGAAAAGCCGCCCAGTTTTGAGTTGATGACCCTGCTAGTCAGCATTTGGTTAATCAATTCACCTAGCGAACTATCTACCTTCAGGGATGTCAGTGCAGATGCGATTGCAGATGTGTCGACATTGTTAAAAGCGCCTTCTATATCTAAGAAAGCAACCATGGTGTACTCTTTATGATGGAGGGAATATTCTATGGATCGTACTAGAGTGTGTAAAGCAGTTTCCACCGATTTCCCTTTGCAGTAAGCATGTTGAGCAGTAGATAATAGCTGCATGTCTATGCTAGTACGTAAGTGGATATCAATCAGACGTTCAAAGGTTTTAAGAAGGAATGATGATAGACTAATAGGTCTGAGATCTTTCGGGCTTACTTGGGAACATTTACCAGCTTTGGGTATGAACACAACCTTGACTTCTCTCCAAGACAGGGGAGTGTGGACCAGTGCTAAGCAACTGCTAAAGATAGACTCCAGAATAGGTAAAATCAACTCTCTATTCATTTGGAGATCGGCTGGTATTATGCCGTCTGGTCCCGCAGATTTGTAAGGCTGGAAGCTATTGAGTGCCCAAAGCAGCTTGTCCCTGGTTATCAGACCTTGTGGATAGCTTGACTTCATATCAGACCTAAAATGGTCGAAGCTATTAATATTTTGTGAGCTACCAGGAAAATGAGTATCTAGTAGCAGGTTAAGTGATTCCTCGCAGGAGTTGGTCCACGAGCCATCAGCATTTTTTAACCAGCTTGGCATTACTGGATTTGTAGAGAGAATTTTCCTTAGCCTAGATGCCTCTGAAGTTTCCTCTATTTTTCCACAGAAAATTCTCCAGGAGGATCTCTTTGACTTTCTCAACGCTTTCTTATATAATTTGAGGGTTTCCTTATAGGATTCCCAATCTGACACTACACGAGTGCTTTTAGCTCGATTGAAACTCTTGCGACAATCTTTCCTGAGTGGTTCAAGCCCTGAATCCCACCAATGTGGTTTCTTTTTCCCCCTTACCTGAGTAAGCGGACAGGAAGTAGCCATAGATTTATTAAGGGCTAATGTGAGATCATTGACCTTGCGATAGACTAGGTCAGAATTTTGAAGTCCTTTTTTTGAAAAAAATTTCATTCTGACCTGCTAACTTCACAGTGAAGTTAGCAGGTCACATGGTGTATCTCAGAAATTAAGCATGCTAGGAACTTGCAATAAGGCTCCAAATTTGCAGTTTTTTTGCATTTCAACGATAGGCTATGTTCAAAATTTCCTCAATTTAAAAATTTCCCAAATTTGACTTCAATATGAAGCAAGTAGGTCACATCGTGTATCTCACGAACCAAGCATGCTAGTAACTTGCAGTTTTCTAGCCTATCGTTGAAATGCAAAAAAAATGCAAATTTGGAGCCTTATTGCAAGTTCCTAGCATGCTTGGTTCCTGAGATACACCATTTGACCTGCTAAATGCACTGTGAAGTTAGCAGGTCAGTATGAAATTTTTTTCAAAAAAAGGACTTCAAAATTCTGACCTAGCCTATCGTTGAAATGCAAAAAACTGCAAATTTGGAGCCTTACTACAAGTTTCTAGAACGCTTTTTTCCTGAGATACACCATGTGACCTGATGCTTACTTCCCTGTGAAGTTAGCAGGTCAGTATGAAATTTTTTTTTAAAAAAGGACTTCAAAATTCGGACCTAGCCTATTCTTGAAATGCAAAAAAAACGGCAAATGTGGAGCCTTACCGCAAGTTCCTAGCATGCTTGGTTCGTGAGATACACGATGTGCCCTACATGCTTCATATTGAAGTCAAATTTGGGAAATTTTTAAATTGAGGACTTCAAATTTTGAACATAGCCTATCGTTGAAATGCAAACAAAACTGCAAATTTGGAGCCTTATTGCAAGTTCCTAGCATGCTTGGTTCCTGAGATATGCCATGTGACCTGCTAACTTCACTGTGGAGTTAGCAGGTCACTAAATTACACCGTTATTTGGCGAACTGCAAAATCGGGAATAGAAATGCGGAAAAAATGCAAAAAAAACTGCAAATTCCTGTCAAGGTCCCAATTGCGTGGGTGAAAGTCGCCTTACTTCACAGGCGTAACTGAGGGAGCAACTGAAGAGCACTGTTACTGGACCTATTTTCAAGTTCAAACTTGGCTTATAGTAAAAAACTTACGGCTATGGATTGTGGATGGAAACAACATCTAAGCCCAATAACGCCTAAGTTAACAGAAGAGGAATTATTTCCTGAAAATTTGTTGCTATCTGCTGTAGCTGTGAAACTGGTTGTGATAAGGTTTTTTTTCGATAGGAGGTCTTCCTTTGCCAGAAATTGTAAAAAACCCTGTTTTCACACCCAACCCCACTTTTTCCCACCCCCACCCCACTTCCGGTCATTTTCTGCGAGGAAATTTATGTTTCCCCTTTTATGATTTAAATTTGGTGGATTCACTTAGCAAGTTTTCTCTTAATAATTTTCTAAATCACATAATTGTATGAAAACTGTACCATACAGAGCTTCGGGACCCATTTTTTCGACATCATCTCTTTCATCGTTATACCACGTTGATTAAAATTATCTCATCTTAATTTTTGTTTTTATAAATGCAAAATATTCCCTATAGTTTACCTGCTCGTTGCTCCTATGTATGTATGTTTATTGCATTACAAATTCTATGCAACTGCTGATTATGAAATTGGCACGTGTCCAAAATACCCTTCAGAAAGATGTACCTGAAATTTTTCATAATTCCCAAATGCTCGGTGTATGTACTTTTAGTCGAGGTACACTTATCTACATACACCGTGTAATCTAGTAAGGGGATGTATCTGCTGTTGTGGTTATAGCATTGAAGTCTTCTGTGTGGAGTATTCTTACATTGATTTCATTAAATAATAATAACATCAAGATTTAAGGGTTGATTTAAAAAAGAAAAAAAATAAGGGCCTTATTACGAGAGTCTATTCGAAAAAAGTCTATTTGACTTTTTTCTATTCTATTAAACTCTAAACTGGTATTGCCTTACACAGTAGAATATTGAAATAGAATCGACTTTCTAAAACAGAAAATAAAAATCTCTTGGCTGGAGCTTTCAATTGAAATGTCAAATCTGCATTAGTATCCGTCGAATTTTTGAAAATAAGTTTGGTTCAACGAATCTTTGGCAGTTTTGTTTGCGTTTAGCAGGTTGTACTAACAGTCTGGGAGGCGACCAGACCAGAAGATTAAATATCTCATCGCGGCCACACAAAAAAAGGATGCCAACTGATATCTTTACAAATTTTACAAAACTACTGGTCGGAAAAGCTTTATCTGGTGGCATTGGTTAGAAAATGCTCTTTTCAAGTTGCATTTTCGGCTAAGTGTAGATACCTAAAAGCAACTTCTATAAATGTGGTATCATATGCAATCTAAGGCCAATGGTCGGATAGACTCTTTTTGGCTGTTGCGACGGTTTCGGTCATTTAAAAAAAATATCTTTTTTTAACATGGCATTCTTCATGATGAAAAACTGAGTAAAATCATATAAAATAGCTCAAATAGCTAAGAAAGTGGCATTAACGATTTTTTTGTTCATTTTCATCTAAGTATTAAGATATTCCCTAATTTTATTAAAGTGTTCGGACTCGTGGCGAAACCAATAAAAGTCTGTCCGGACATTGGTATTATGAAGAGGACAGTTTTAGTTTTCATTTGATACCACATTTATAGAAGTTGCTTATATTATAGATACACTTAACGAAAAACGCAATCTGAAAATTGCATTTTCTAACCATTGCGACTTGATAAAGCCTGTCCGACCAGTAGTTTTGTAAATTTTTGGACTAAAGCTAACGGTTGGTGCCTTCTTTTTGTGTGGCCGAATTTTCTTTGGTTTGATCTTAGGATTGTGCCCCCAACCGCCATGCTCTTCGAAAAGTTAAAGGCTAGAGTTTACTGTATTTTGAGACTTTATTTCACTATAACTTACTTATCTTAATCCATTTTTTTCTTAAACTTCTCTATTATCAGAGGAAAGTCGATCAGGAATTATTGATAGAAATAAAAATTCTATCAAATAGAAAAAAATCTATTCTAATAGAGATTCACAATACCAACAGTAGACTTTAGGTCTATTCGACTTTAATTCTATTCTGAATAGACTCTAGCAATAAGCCCCTAAATTTCGGGAATGCGAAAATAGGTGATTTTATTTAGAGAAACCAACAACCAAGCATACAAAAATGTGAGGGTATTATTTAAATCGTTGCATTAACCTTCACTCTGCCAAAGAGAAAAAATTGTGAAAAAGTCATTCAATCGTTATAGAGTCGTTTCAGAGAAATCAATTACAAGAATTTTTTTAATGAATTTATAATGATCAAAAATCAATTTTTTCTGCCGATACTACCGAGAGTATCGGTTAATTAATTTTAGTCTAAAAAGGTATCATCTCGGAATCGTTTTGGACGATTTGGAGCAGGTATCGTCTCTGTATCGTTTCGGAAATTTCTGGTAGCGTTGTGAACTCTAGTGACTTTTAAGGCTGCCCTGCACATAACAACTTTGTCGGTGGTATATAAATGACTTTATTTTGTGGCTATATTTTCGAGCAAAAAAAGTGCGTCGTTTTGAACGCTGCTTATCAGTTGTTATGGGTACATCATCATCATCATCGTGTCCTGTAACCCCGGCTGGGGCATAGGGCGTCAACAATACGTCTCCATCCTTCACGGTCTGCTGAAAGGTACTTTAGCTGTGGCCACGTCTTTCTCTGGGATTCTGCTTCCGCTAAGACAGTTGATTTCCATGTTGTTCTTGCTCTTCCAACCCGCCGTGCACCCTGAGGATTCCATTCAAAGGACTGCTTTGCAATTTCATCGTTTGGTTTCCTCAGTGTGTGACCAATCCAACGCCATTTACGCTTTCTTATGTCGACGTCCAGCCGCTCTTGTCTTGTCCTGCGCCACAATTCCTCATTTGAAGGAGTCGGAAAGCTGCCCATTGTGCAAAACAAAATACCTTGCGTTGTTGTAGGACTCTTTAATAATGGCAACAATTTTTGGTGGAATTCCTCTACCAAGCAACGATCTCCATATACATTCTCGGTTAACTCGATCAAAGGCCTTCTCAAAATCCACGAACATGAGGTAAAGTGGCGATTGAAATTCCATCGACTGCTCGAGGACGATACGCAGGGTGTTGATATGGTCGACACATGATCGACCACTGCGGAAGCCAGCTTGATGCCTCTTGAGTGTAGACTCGATTCTATCCTTTATTCGCTCGAGAATGATGGTTGCCATTAGTTTTGGGAAAACGTACAAAACGGTGATACCACGCCAATTGTTGCAATTCTTTAAGTCACCTTTCTTTGGCAACTTAACAATCACACCATCCTTCCAATCCCTGGGATAGCATTCGTTTTCCCAAATGCTTTGTATCAACGGATGTAAAATACTAGCCGCTGTTACGGGATCGGCTTTCAGGAATTCAACTGGTATTCCGTCCAGTCCAGCTGCCTTGTTGTTTTTGAGGAGATTTATTGATGTAAGGATTTCCGATTCTGTCGGGGGTTCGATGTCAATACCCCTATAGGACCTGCGCATCTCGTTTAGTTGGGGCACTTTAGCACTCTGCTCAACTGAATCCTCATTTAGCAGGGCACAAAAATGGTCCTTCCATCACTGGGTGCAAACAAAAATGTTTTATTTTATAATTACATATTGCAGAAAAAAACATGTAGGCGAAAATGAGATTTATGAAATATTTAAAGATCAATCGATATGTACTAAGTCATCAACCAAGAAACTGAAAGTCAGCTCTGTTAATGTGAAAGTTTTAAGTGAGTCAATTTTTTTAAGGAATTACATGCTATTCCACATTTTGCACCTCTGAGATTTTTTAATACATATATCATTGACGTTCATTGATGGAAACTCTTTGAATACATTTTATTTGTAATTGAGATATCTCTCAAAATAATATTCTGGAAATAGTTTCGAATTCTGATGTAGCTCTGAATAAAAAAAAACTCTCCAAATTCAAACACTTTTAAAATCTTCTTCGTAAGAAATCCATAACAAATGCAAACATTTAAAAATAACTAAGGGAATTCCCATTGATTTTCAACAGTATGTTCTTTCAGTTGCGTTGGTTTTGAAGTACCTACTTCAAAATTTTATAAGGACTAACTAAACCCTGCGTAGCATGAGCTGATAGAACATCATGAATCTTGGCTTAACCTGCATTTAGACTTTCGTTTCCATCTTAAGTGTAGGCTGTTCATTGTTTATCGTTAGCCAAACAATAATTTAAAATAAGAGCCAACATCTAATTGTGGGATGTATACACAACCAAAATATGAGTATGAGGGTCCGTAGGTATGTACATGTGTTTTGATATCGAATGCAAAAAGACTCGTTGGATTTCAAATTTTGGTGTCAGGAATACAAACAACTACGTCAATTAATTTATAAAGCTACGTAAATGATGCAACGTCACTTTTTCTAAGTAAACAGGCTTTAATTTTAACGATCCGACTGAAAAAAAGCTCAAGATATAAGATTTTGAGATGATTGTGCCCGGTGCTGTGGAAAATATTTCATTAAATGAAAAAAAACTGTTTGTGTTCATTCATCTTAAAATCCCCCTCCATCTCACTTGAGATTTTTTGATTCGTTTTGAACTCTGAGAGCTTATTTTATTTTTTTATCACATTTTTAAAAGACTTTTTGGAAACAATGAACTGCGAGATTCGAGTCTACAAATATTATAATGAGTTCTTCTTAATTCAATTTTGCCAATGATTTCAATGCAGTGGACTGTGGACGCCAGCCAGAACGAATTTCTGTGTGATGAGCCTCAACAATTTCATAGAGTCTGGTCCTAGAAAAACAGGAATTAGTAAATTTTGAATGGAAGAGTTTGACTGTCCCCTTCACGCTATCAAAACGGTGCACTCGTAATATTTACCAGAACATAAACATCACACATGTGTCCATGCCTGAAAGGTTTTCAAAAGGCTTAAGTAAAGCCTCATTGAAATGTGGTGTCGCCAACTGTGGCACCAACAAAGCTGCTGTGATAATAATTGTTAATACATTCAATCCACCGCTTACGAAAGACCTTGTCCGTGTGCAACGTTACCTATAGTTCAAAAAGAAAATACAATCAATAATTTTTTAATTCAACATTATTTCTACATTTATGTACATACCTTCATCAAATTCGGCCCCGTGAAAGCCCAAACTTTAAAAATGTGTAACACTGGTCTTGAGCTTTAAATAACTTTTTACGATACATCTCCAACGACATGAGTAATAAAACCAATTGCTGCTAGGCTTACTTGACCACCAGACCAGACATGGCTTTCAATTTTCAAATAATTTTCATCGCTAGATGATGAAGGAATATCATTTTCAGGTCCTTAGTCCAGTTCATTTCCACTTTCAGAGCCGGAGAAGTTTTCAAAAAGTGTCTGACAGAATTCAGCAATGGCGTCACAGTATTAACCCTGTTAACGATCTGAAAAAAAGAAAGATTTTATAAATTCGTTTTTTTTGGATGTTTGTTTATTATTACTAGAAATGTTTTTGTAGCTGTTTACTATATTGACCTCGAAGTTTTCTAGTTTGAGCATTAAAGTGAAAGTCTAAAAATTTCTGGTACATATGACGATTTTGTGGTCCCCAACCTAAACTTTATGCTTAATAACATTCTCGTAATTTTCTTCCTATAACCAACGATGGGAAAACATTATTAAAAAATAAAAACAAATAAACACCATACTAAATTTCGTATTTAAAAACTCGCTACTTCAAAATAAAAATCGCGAGATTTATTACCTTCTGCAAAATATATTGACTGCCTTCCAACTTTTAGGTAAATTTTTTAATTGTTTAAGACGACCCAACGCCTTATCTACTCTCTAGAGAGCTAACTCCCACAAGCAGTAGCGGATCCAGGATTTGGCTGTGGGGGGGCTTGGAGTTCCCTTAGACACATCTTTTGAAAAATTCTTTAATCATAAACGAATGCCCTACCAACCCAAATTGTCTTTTCTCAGAAAGTAGGCTAGTCGGCAGCTAAATCCAAAAATTATCTTGTATAATGCAAAAATATATGAACATAGGTACTTAATAGGAAAATTCTGCAAAATTTTATGATTGGAAATGGAACATCTGGTAAAATTAGTAAGCTCTTCAGCTGCTATTTTGAAAAGACGCCTTTACCAATTTCTCCATATGTTCATAGGAACTTTAAATAAGTATGTAGGTACCTTTTTTTAATCTGAATATTTTTGTAGGATTTATAAAAACCTCATCCTAAAGTACTTGGTTTAACTTTAGATAGCCGTCTACCTGCCGAAAGTTATTGATAAACTTTTTAGGTTACTGTTGTCCTAAAATTTTTTAACTTGGATTGGTTGCCCAAGATTTGCTTAGCTAAACATTTTATTTACATATTTAAATAAAGCATATTTCCAACTACCTAATGAGAAATTTTGAGAAACTTTCTAACAACTAACCGTTTAAGAAAATCTAATAACCAAGACTTAAAAGAGTCACAGTGCAAACTTTTTTGTCTGTTTTTAACACTAACGTAAGATCCGTACGAAAGTTAAATGGAAACAAATGAAACAAAAGAATAATCAGAATATACTTCATATATTATTCAATTTTTCTTCTTTTGATGAAAACATTTTAAAGCAAGATTTCTGAAACAAAGTCATTTTTTTAATGAGTTTGGTAAAAATGAAAGCTAATTAAGCTCCCAAAAAAAAAAAAAAACAGTTGCAAATTTCTTGTACAAGTAGCTATTCCAAGAAATTAGTTTTTCAGTACACTTTTTGTAAATTTGGGGAAACAAATGAATTTGGATGTTCTGTACCTATTCCACCTAAAAGACCAAGTGGATTGGTATATCGAATATACAAATTCGTGTTCAACGTGTGTCATTCATTAAATATTTTAATGCGAAATCCATTCATATTTTTTGTCAATTCAAATCTTAAAGTTTGACGAAGATTAACAAAAAAAAACTGAGTTAAAATTTTGTCTGCCCTTCAATTTCGAGTTATTTATAGTTATACGATTATTGGGTCTATATTAAAACAAAAATGTATATAACACTTTTTAAAGAAAACAAAAAATTTACCGTTATAGCTGATTCTTACATTCCGAAAACGAGTTCAAAGTGAATTGAAATTCTTTCTCATTGCTCGCGGAAAGAGCTCTCTAATCTTTCTTTAGAGCCCAAAGGAAATCAAAAGAGAAACGAATTGTTAGATCAAAAATCGCTTCGTCTTAAAGCAGTTTTTGAAATCGTCAGAATTTCCTTCGGCACACGAAAACAATCTGAAATAAAGCAGCACCTAGAGCATCCGTCGAATGAACTGCGGAGCGAATCAGACTGAGTTTTGACATTTTTACTGTGATCCAAATGTCAAAATTGGGTCTGACTCATTCGTCGGATTCTGTAATCAGGGTGATTTTTTACACCGGAAACTGAGTTTTCAAATTTAAGTCCCAAAAGTTATCTGGACTTAGCTAAGTCCGAAAAATATCAAGGGGAGTTTAAGAAAAAGCTAACATTCATTCGATTTGTCAAACTTAATTTGATCTTTAAGAAATATTGATACCCAAGCAAAATCTAGGTAAAAATAAAAGCATGAAAGTAAACCTAACTAGTTTCAATATAAGGGCTTGGAAAAAACATAGCATTTAGGTATGCATACATTCTAGCCCCAAACTTGTTATTTGTTTATTCCGATTCCTTAGGGCCGCGTTTCCCAAACTGTGCTCCGCGGAGCACTTAGTGCTCCGTGAAGAATGTCCAAGTGCTCCGCGGAAATATTAGACAAAAAAAATCAAATTTCCATTACATTTGTTAATTTTGTGGTTCTGAATTTTTCATTTGGATCGAAGCAATCGAATTTGAAATCTTCGGTGTTGACCCTATATCGCATTTACACGACTTGAAATCTGTCAATATAATGACCAAAACAACAACAAAAGACTTGACAAATTCATTCCATTTGTCATTAAACTGGCAGTTTTTTGATCATGTAAATGCGACATTATTTCATAATTCTTAATTTGTTTTTTTTTTCCTATTCTCGTGGGAAGGAAAATAACGCGATAGAGATAGTGCCGTCAGAACTTTCTGAAGTTTTTGAGTTGGACAATCAGTGCTACAGAAAACAAAACAGTTAAAAGGAAGTACAACGATTCATACTTTGATCTTAGATTTGATCTTAGCCAAGTGACAGCCAACCGCAATGTGTAATTTGTGGCAAAGTTTTACCGAATAGTTCTTCTATGCCTCCAGCGAAAATGAAACGTCATTTTGAAAGGATTCATCCAGATTGAAAAAGCAAACCCGACTGATTTCTTCAAAAGGAAGTTGGCTGAACTTAAAAAATCTCAGACAATAATTGATTACCACTCAAAGACAGTGAACGAAAACGCATTGATGGCGACCTACTTAGTAAGTTTCCGAGTTGCGAAAACTGGCGAACCCCATACAATAGCTGAAAACTTAATCAAGGCATGCGTTATGGAAATTATTAATTGTATGTTCGGCGAAAAGGCCAAACAATTAGTTGAAACCGTTCATTTGTCAAATAACACAATATCACGGAGTATCGGAGACTTAGCAGAGAATGTGAGAACTACTTTACTTTCAAGAATAAAAGTCACGAAATTTGCCCTGCAAATGGATGAATCAACGGATGTTGCAGGGTTGGCCATTTAAATAGTATTTGTGCGGTACCAATACCTACAGTCCTTTCAAGAAGATCTGCTTTACTGCAAGTAGCTGCCAACTATATATGGTGCCGAAATTTTTAAATAAACAGACAATTTTTCACTGTCAATGACATATTGACATCCCATGGTTTAACTGCGTGGATGCGTGCACAGACACGAGACGGTGCCAAGGCCATGGCTGGAAAAATTTCCGGTGCCGTCTCAAGAATAAAACAAAATGCCAAAAGAATGCAGCAGTAGTCATTGCGTTCTACACCGTCTGCCACTTTCCCTCAAAGAGGTCTTGGACGAAAGCATGAAAATAATAACTTTATTAAATCACGACCTAAGAATACACCAGGCTATTTAAAGAATTGTGCGATGACGTGGGTAGTCTGCATACGTTGTTACATCTTCACGCAGAAGTAAGATGGCTTTCTCGCGGCAAAACACTGACGCGGCTCTTTGAATTGAGGGCTAAAGTCAGAAATTTCCTAATTGTAGATCATTTTGTTTTGGGCGAAAGCTGTGTTATGAGCGTTGGCTATTGAAATTGGCGTATTCGATATTTTAAAAAATCTAAATGATTTTAATTTATCACTTCAGGGAAAGCTTATAACTGTTTTTGATGCCAGTGATAAAATAGAAGCATTTAAAAATAAAAACCAGTTTTGGGCTAAATCAATGAAAAAATAGAAACCTTGACAGCTTCCCAACGGTCAACGAACTTAAAAAGGAAATGAATTTGGACATTCCCGAAGATATTTTAATTGAGTTTCATACACACTTGCTAGGTTTGCTCGATAGCCTCCACTTCTATTTTCCCGAAGAATACCACTCAAATATTAAGGAAAACCTGTGGGTTGCGAACCGAAACTCTGTCGCGTAGGAGCCCGATTCTCTGGAATCGCTGCAATTTGAGTGCTTGAATGATTTGGCATCAGATTCTTTGATAAATGAGCATTTTTAAGCGAAGAAGTCTTTGTAAGAATTCTGGTGTAGGGTAAAAGCAGGTGAGATGGCATAACTTTTTTGTTTTCTCAATATCTCCCACTGTAAGTTCCTTTCACTTTTTTAATTTGAAATATATATTCTTGACTATCCTATACTACTATAAACTACTCTGGCATCCCATACGGGCCTTTTAAGAAAATTTCAAAGTCCCCTTTCACACGAAGAAACAAGTTGCTGGAGATTTTTTTGACGTTTTCTTTTAATCTCCTTAAAAATCTCTTGTACCTTTCATACGAGGAAACAAATCTCCAGGCAATTTTTGAAATTTCCTTTGAAAGTCTATTGGTTGAAAACACCTAAACCTAGATGTGAAAGGGAATGTCAAAAACATCTCCTCAAATCCTCGACCGGGGAGATTTTGTTCGCCCCTCTTTCCTCCTGCCCTTCTCATTATGAAACTAAAAGTTGCTGGCAACTCAGTTTCCTCGTGTGAAAGGGCACAAACAAAGCAAAGCATACCGAAGTAAGAATTTTTTGAAAAATCGTTCTGCGGGTGAGATGATATACGGCCACAGTACAATCAAAAAAGTGTGCTGTGGAATGAGCCATCTCACCCTCAAAAAACCGCGCCATCTATGTATAGTAGACATCCAAGCGTTAACCAGCTTTGATACATAGCCGATGATTTTGGTGTCATAATTTTTTCTTTTTTTGCATCATGTTAGAATCGCTGAATATAGGCTACTTCGATTTTAAATGCGAAAGCGCATATTTAAAAGGTTTAAAAAGGTTCGCCATCTCACCCGCTTTTACCCTATGTTGGAGGACAAATTCAAAATTTTTTTCAAACAAAGCCAGGGTAATTATTCTGCCGTTTGCAACCAAAACAAAATATAAAAAAAAAAACAAAATATAGATCCCATTGCAGTTGTCTCAAATGTAACCAGATATCCCAGCTTAACGTAATATAAAACATGCATATAGTTCTCACTAAAAGAAGCTTCTGGAGCTATTTATTTAAATACCTACCTATGTATATGCATTTAATATCTAACATTATTACTAACCATAGTTTTTTAGTTCACCTTGTTATTTTTACTTGCAATATACATATGTAGGTACTATAGGGCAAGTTTTGGATTCGTGCAAAAAAAAAATTTCGAGATAACAATCAAACAATCAAAAAAAGTGTCTGTCTGTCTGTCTGTCTGTCTGTCTGTCTGTATGTACCTCAACCTACAGCCTAAGCCACTGAAGCGATTTTCTTCAAATTTTGAACTTAAGGTTTTTTTGTAACTCTCCAGAGGGAAAACTGAAATTTTTTTTTTAGCTCAAAAAATAACGGTACTTGCCATACAACCGTTAAGGAAAAGCTTATTTATCTCAAAAACGGCTCCAACGATTTTGATAAAAAAAATCAGTGTATTACTGTAGATATGATGTACCTTTTAGTAGGAAAAAAAAATCACCAAAAACATTTAATAACGGTACCTGCCATATAACGGTTTTTTTTATTTTTGGTTTTCTCATAAACCGCTCATCCGATTTCAATCAAATTTTTTGCACAAAAGCTTTGTTAGAATATAAATAATACTGCATACCAACATTTTTGAAAAAATAAATTTTGGATTTTTAAAAAAAGTTTCAAAATTTTTTTTTGAAAATTCAATATTTCAAAAACGGGTTGATGAATTTTTTTGAAATTTCAGTTTTAAATGTATATTAATATATACTCAAAATTGGCATACCAAATTTTTTTTTGAAAAATGTTGCAACAATTTTATATATAAAAAATTAATTTTTAAGAAAACGGCTCCAACGATTTTTAATTTTTTTTTGCATATATTCATATTTTTTCAAGTAATCAAATGGCATACTTTTTTTTAGCTCTAAGTAATTTATCAGACTGTTTATACAATTAAAAGAACGATTTAAATGCTTTTTTATACTTTTTCTATAACTACTTGAATATTTTTTTAAAGTTCTTAAGTCCCACACAACTTGAACATAAGAGCAAGTACGTGCGATCCAGTCGTGCATTTTATTTTTTGTTGAAATAACTTCTTTCTTGAATTAAATAAAATTTACACAAAATTGAGAAACAGCTTTTTTTGCAAATGAATATTTATATCTAACTGCGAAAAATGGAATATGCGGAAGTGCTCTTCCAGAAATGTTTCCCCTGAAAAGTGCTCCGCGGCTAAAAAAAAGATTGGGAACCGCTGCCTTAGGGCATTAGAAAAAGAACAAAGATTACGCACAAATTGTTAAGCCCCAACCTTCATTTTTTCCCTCGACTTCGGAAAACAACAGCTCCCATGCAAATTGTTTAGCTCTTGCCTCTTACTTTCCTCGGATTTCTTTAATGCCTGGAAAAAACACAGCTATTATGCAAATATGTTAGCCCTAACAGTGTTATAGTTTTCATCCGAATCCTTTGCACGATTAGGAAAACGCTTTGTAAAAGCTTAGAAATAAATAGAGCTTACGTACTTATATTTTATTTTTTATATAATCGTCTCTTTCATCCAATTCTCTTAGGGCTTCGAAAAAAAACACAGCTTGCATATAATATGGTTCAGCCCAACAACTCATTCAATTTTCCTACGGCTTGGAAAAACACAGTTCACATGTAAATTTTGTAGCCAAAATCTTAGTTTTGTTTGTCAAATTCTCTTCTGAATCAGCCGTGGGGGGGCTTGAGCCCCTATAGCCTCCCCTCTGGATCCGCCACTGCCCACATGTGCGTGGCTCTTATCGCGGACACGTATGCTTCCCTCCACCGATGCCACTAAGCCAAGATTATCTACAAAAATAATAATAACCATGAACCATTGCAAACGGTTTTAATCAGTGTTTGCTTTTGGAGTAATACCAACGTTATGAAACTAAACGTATCAGAGTGCAAGTGCATGACCATTTCTCGCAGATGTGCATCTTTCTTCAATGTCAATTTACTGTGCATTCATTTCATTATTATTTCATTATTTTGAAATAGGGCTCTGGACATTTGGCACCTCGTACGTGACCTTATATAAAAAAAAAACTTTAAAAAATAGTAAAAAATAATCTAGTGCTGACCAATAACTGAAACTAGCTGACCTTTTATATAGATCTTAGAGCCTTTCATGTGGTTTTTTCATAGTTTGCAAATTTCCCATAAATGCGGTACCAAAAACCGCAATGACCTTGACTCACCAATCACTAAAATTAGCTGACTTTTTATGTACATTAGGGTGGTCCTTATATTGGTTTTTTTTTTTAAATTCCAACTTGAATCAAGTGACTCTAGATAGAGAACAAACATTTTCCTATTTTTTCAGATTTTTATTTCACCGCCCTTGGGTCTCCCTTTTTTCACTTAAAGGTACAAATAAAACGTACTACGTACGTCTATAAAAAACACCCTTTATTTTCAATAATTGGTCACCCATAGATTTTTTCAATTAATTTTTAATGAATTAAAAAAAATTCAAGGTCATAACTGAAAGATCTATCTATAGTGGTCCTTAAATTGGAAATTGTCTTGGATAGCCCTCACTCTAATTCTGATTCTAATCTATAAGTTCTGATTTTTTTCGCGTGTTATTAGGATCACCCTAGCTCCATCATTTGTACCTTGAAGTGAAAAATGGGAGACCAGGGGTGTGAAATAAAATCTGAAAAAATTAGGGAAATTGTTTTTCAATGTTTTCAATCGAATGAGGGCTATCCAAGACAATGTCCAATTTAAGGACCACTATAGATAGATCTTTCAGTTATGACCTTGAATTTTTTTAATTCATTAAAAATTCATTGAAAAAATCTATGGGTGACCAATTATTGAAAATAAAGGTTGTTTTTTTTTGCAAGAAGAAATAAAACCCATATAATCTAATGTTTGGCCAAGAATTAAGCTCTAATATAAAGATAAGGGTTTGCCCTTATGTTTTGAAAATGATTTCGGGTAAGTGTAAGCCGCGGCTGCCTCGAATAAATTCCAGCCGAGAAGCCCAATTTTCGACCACTTTTTGCAGGGTTACGTACGAATGACCGACAAAAAAAATGTCGGCTGGTTAAAATGTCGACTTTTATCGACTTTTTTGAAAGTTAAAATACCGACTTTGTTTTTACCGACTTATTAAAATTTCGACAGTTTGAGATGTTGATTTGACAAAAAGTCGACTGCCCTGATAGAAGTCGAGAAAAATATCGACTTGTCGGAATTTTCCCATACAGAAAAGTCGATATAAAATATAAATCGACATTTAAACCAGTCGACATTTTGACTTGTCGATATTTTATCTGTCGGTCATTTGAAAGTAACCTGAAGAATAACGCTGTGCCTTAAATGTTTGCACGGAATAACTACTATACTCCCAAGAATCATAAATTCTTGTCTGATTATTTAACAGGAACTTAACAGTTTCTTGATGCTGTGGAAAATTTAAGACTATGTTTAAGACACATTTGATTCTTATAATAATTAACTTATTTAGGTTGTTATTAATTTTATATTACCTTTTGTTTAGCTTCAAGAAAGTTCAATAGAACGCATTTTTGTTGCCTACCTTCATTATACCTAATATCTCGAACTTTTAACTGCCTCATTTTCTGGATGTTTTATTATTGTATTAATATTAAAACACATTACAGACCCTGAATAATAGGCAATTAAGACGTCAAAATATATAGGCAACACAAATTAAATTACAAAAAATGCGATTTACTGAACTATGACAATGCGATATTAAATAATAATGATTAGATCATAGTTGATCATGATGTTTACAAGCGCGTGCTTGTAAACATCATTCCCTAAACTATGATCTGATCAAAATGTCGACTTTCAAAATGTCGACTTTTAAAATGTCGACTGTTGAAATCTCGATTCATAAAATCTCGATCACTGTCGACATTTTGAGAATCGACATTTTGAAAAATCGACATTTTAAAAAGTCGGTCAAATTTGTGTCTATATTTTGACCTGTCGGTCTTTTAACCAGTCGAGATTTTTTCTGTCGAGATTTTAAAAGTCGATCATATGGAGTCGATATTTCAAAAGTCGACATATCGTACCCAATCCCTTTTTGCAGCAATTGGGGCCGTATGCCAGCAATAACGCGTTGTTGCTGTATGGCGTGTAGCCCCGTCTTGGTGGAACCAAAGATCGTCAACATCAACATCCTCCAATTCAGTCACGAAAAAGTCATTAATCATGGCTCTACAGCGTTCCCCATTGACTGTAACATTATGGCCGGCTTCATTTTCCATCGCAGCGTGAACCAAACCATTATTTTGGCAATAAATTTGCACGATTTGAAAACGTTGTTCAGGAATAAGTAAATTCATTATGAAATGGCAAACCAAATTGAGCATAAATCAAGTGATAGCTGTCAAAAAGACCGACTGCAAGAAAAGTATTGCCAGATTGAAAGGCACATGTATAAGAACAAAACACCCTTTAGTTAGGCTTTTATCACGATCTAGAGAACTATTTTGATGGTATACATTTTTTTGTAAATTTTTTTGTAAATCCCGAGAAACTTTAAGCCTTGATTACCAGCTTTCCCATGTATATATGAGGTGCCAAAGGACCAGAGCCTAAAATTTGGCTTCAATAAACGTATTGATGATATTAATAACAAAACCAATGTAAGGTTTTATTTGCCGTTCTTCAAACGAATTTTGAAATTTATTTTATTTTCTTAAACTTTATGTTGCTCTCTTGTGAAATCGTTTATTGAATATACTGACTGGCTTTGATTGCAGTCAAAGTTACCAAACTAATGTAGTATAAATGGACTGGAATCAGTGTTTCCAGATCATGGGGAACTCCCCTTTTCATTTGGAAATTGAAATTAAGAATCTAGCAAGAGTTTAAACGGGTGGACCGATTTTTTCACATTTCGAACATTATTTTTCAAGAAACATGTTCTTAAATGTTTACAACTTGAAGAAAATCACACGATGTAAAATGAACGTAAAGATGCAAATTATTTTATGGAGTTATCAGTTTTCTACCAAACAACACAGATATATTTCATTATAAAATTAATTAAATTGCATTTATAACACCAGTAAGAATAATATTTATATGGTTAATAAGGTCAAGTAGTTTTAACATCACTAATTAACAGAGGTAAACCCAGATTATTATTATCAAATGTGATCCCTTAGAAAATATAAATTTATTTTATTAGTGATTTTTTTGTGCTTTTAGTGCAATAATAATGGGGTGACAACATTACGTGCAAACATTCTCTTAATTTGAATAATTTTTTCTCTGATTGTTGGAATGGAATAATTTACTTTTTATTTAGAGAAGAGGACTTCAAACAGAAACAGTAAAGTGATTAAATCCATAAAACCAGGCCAACCAACATTAATGGGAAACTAACTAAAAAGAAAGTTGTTGTGAAAAATAAAACAAAATAAAAATAAATTATAAAAAAATGTTTTAATAAAAATAATTAAAATTATATTCTACTAACATTATGTGCATATTTATATAACATAAAAAGATTAAACTTAAAGTTTGAAGATCAAAAATGACAAATAATAATTCTTTTTGTCATTAACAAAATTAAATGTTGTTTTTTTAATTTGCAACAATTATCTGTCTAGTTCGAGTTCTAATTAGACTTGTATAACATGATAAACATAAAATAAAAAACAAATAAAAAACAATACAAATTCAAAATTATACGCACTTAGTCTAGAGAAACCAAAAAACATAGAAGTAATAATTTCTTACAAGCATTCATTAATTGAAATTGCATTTGAGTATTTGAAACAAAATAAATGAAAAAGTTTTTGTTTAACAATAAATAAAATTCAAACTAGAATACCCGTTCACAATGCAATAATAATATGAACAATGAACATAAAATGGTGATTTAAATAATTTTGTTTTTATTTATAAGACTATATTTTTGTTTGCAGTCATTTAAACAATTTCAGTCGGTCTCTTCACGTTGCCAATTACCTTTTTCAAGGCTTCTATAACCTTATCAGGCATATGATCCGAAAACATTTCAGTTGAGATAAGTACTTGATCAAAGCCTTTTGAGTCGGCCCAGATAGCTTGGTAGATGGGTTCCTTGCTATGTCTGGATGGAAAGAAAATATTTAATTTTTTTTATACAAAATGAGAACTTAATCGGGTAAAAGCAGATTTTCGATGATGAGTTATTATTCAATTATGACCAGATATTCCAAAAAAAAATTGTAAAATATGCGATAATGCACGATGTTTGGATAGCGATAGTGTAGGTATACTGTAACGACTTTCACATTTGAACTATAACGACTCTCGAATGAAGAAGCGCCATCTTCCAGACTATATCTACCTGATAAATGTCTAGCCCCCAGTTTCACAGTGCGAGTTTATACTCCACTTTTGGTTTAAACTTTAGTTCAGCAGAGCAATTGAACTCAGTTCAAGGTTTAAACGAGACTGTGAAACTGGGGGTAGATGTTCTAAATATTTGTCTTCAAGAGAATCATATAAAAAAAAGCTCTTTACCAAATGTTAAGCAAATCCCTCCATCCGCTAAGACTCTAATAGATTTTAGCTCAATGCCCAATAATTGATATACAGACTGCACAGACGTACAACCTCACAGACGTACAGACTCACATACCATGCAACGGTATGGCGAAACACACTTTTTTGGGCTTCTCCATCATCGATTCTATTAAACAATATTTTTTCTATGAAACGAATACAAACTTGACCTTAAGAGCAAATAAAAATTGGTTATGACTGTACCAAACTGTGTATTATTTTGTACCATGTGTCATCTCTATTTAACAAAAAGCAAACGTAACTTTACTAAATCGGTGCTAACTTTATGGTGCTTAAGGTTTCGTTGCAAATTGCTAACAATTTAACAGTTTATCCTCAAAAAGAATTGTTTGTTCAAAAATCAAAAACAAACTTTTAAAACCTTTGAAACAATATTTCTAAAATAAACAAATCATCATATGTTTACGACTTTCAAAACTTAAAACCAATTCAAGTCGTTTGAAATGCTAACTCACCAGAACAAACATTTCTGAAAGAAAAACAAAAAAAAAATGCTTCAGCAAATAGCGAAAAGCTTAAAGGTACATGGACTAGTCCTTACATAAGCATATAGTTTATGGTTATAACCGGAAGTTATAGTTGGTTTTTAAACAAACAAATAAAAACAAAAACAAAAACACCTGCAAAATATTGTTTTTAAACCTTTGCCGGGATTTGGAACATATTTTTTGTTTACCTATATTTTTACAAAAGCAAAAGCCTTCACGAGTAACACACTTTCAAGCTGTGTGGTGGTTGTGGTGTTTTTGGTAGTGAGTGGTTAAAAAAACAACTACAGTTAACTTACTCATTGGGCCTTGGATGGTGTCGAACGATATGTATTATCCTTCCGGGTGGATATAGTGGTTCATGTCGTGTTAAATTTATCGAACAGTCTGTAGGATGAGCACCTGTTGCCCTCGCTTTATCACGTTCCTGTTGAAGGAAAAAATTACAAGTTTTGTTATTCAAGTACATATTTTATTTTATATTATATTTTATGTTGTACGGGAACAACATTATACAATTATGAAAGTATTGGGGGTGTAATGGAAATAAATATTATAGGTACTCGCGTTCACTAACCTCTTGATACTGATTTAAATGGGAATCTCTGAGAGACATCTCAACAGCCAACGTTGGCTCTGGTCCACAGCAACAACATAACATAGAACAAGATATAGTCTTCCACTTTAAGAAATAAAATTAAAATGAAAAGAAAAAAGTTAAAAAATGATTTTGATATGACTTTATAACATAAAAACAGTTTACACCCAAATGTACGAGTATGTTAAAAATTTCAAAAATTGAATATTCAAGTTGTGGCTTAAGCATCGTATATCATCTTTCTCAAACTTTTGTGGCTATCTTTTCTGCTTTTATAAACATAAAATAGAAAGAAGATGAAGATATTCTCCCCTCTGGAAGAGGAAACCTAAGACTAAGGAAAATGTTTTGAGAAGTTATTACTCTCACCTCTCACGATAACAATGTAAATGTTAGAAGCAAGGCAACACCACTAACCCCATACGTTGTTAGGTATTATACAAAATACAGAAATGGTATTCGTTTGGAGTTAATTTTTGGCGTAGTTTTTGAAAGATTAAACATCGGAATAATTGATATGGCTTTTAAGAAGAATCTTTAAATTAATAGGTCAACAATTGGTTAAAAAAAGTCAATTAGTTTCAGTGATTTGTCAGCCATTGTTTTTTTTAAAGTATTTTTAAAGTTTGTTTCAAGGTCACACTATAATGGAAAAATGAAGTGCTGAAACCTTCTATGATCTTGAAAAAAACATTTAAAATTTACTAACGAAATGTATGGCTTAATATTGAAAGTAGTTGACTGGCCTATGATGAAATACCAATTTTGTGAATATATGGGGGTAAACAATGAGGGTACCAGCTTGGGTCTTCGACATAAAGGACTTAAAACATCTAAAATGCAGGATTTAAGACATTTTGGTGAACAAGGTGCGTTTTCATTTCAGGATACTTTCACTTTTTACTAAACTCTCGATAATGTAGGGATGATAGATATTCATCGGTATTCACAAAATATCGATGTTAGAACAAAAAACATCCATATTTGAATATCGATATTGGCTTTCGACGTTCCGCAAAATCGATGTTAACATCCAAAACATCGACCTCTTAAAAAAAAACACATTAAGTTGGTACGAAAATGATTGGTTCTGCTATTAAAATGTAGATGGAGCGACTTTCATATTTGTAGTCATCTGAAAAAGGAAAATAACAAAGGTTCTCCTAAACCAAATTGAAGCGTTCAGAGCCACGACTTCCTCTGCAACAAGATTTTGCAGTATCGATGTTTAAAAAAAAAAATTAGTAGAGAAGAGCAAAAAATCACGACATGTGATTTCGAACCTGTGATTAGAAAATCACAATCACGACCTGTGAACAACTCAACAACAAACTGTGAGCGCCTTAAATGTGATTTGACATGGGCCTGCGCACATTTCACATTCTATGGAAAATCACAGATTCACAATCACAGTGCTAAAATCACAACGAACAGGAACAATTCACAAATCACGAAAAGAACTGTGGTCGTGATTCATTTTCCCCTGTGAACAAAATTCACGGCCAGAATAAAATCACAAAAAAATTAAAATCTCACAGACCAAGACGAAAGTATAAAGAATGAGAACGATGTCGTGATTTTCTTTGCATTTTATGGGTTGGTTTTTTCATAGATTTTGCTTTCCAATTTGGTAGATTTTTAAACTGGAGATTCTAAGTCTGACCAGCAAGGAAAGTGCGAATTTTATGACATCCACCTACTACCACGCCTCCTTTTCGTATATTTAAGTTTACTCCTTAATCCGTTGCTCTAGAGAGCTGAAATTTTGCAATTAAGTTGTTAAGACCCTAAAGAAAAACATGATGCATTTTTGGAAATCCGCCCACTACCACGCCTCCTTTTCTTTTATTTGAGTTTTCCCCTAAATACGTTGCCCTAGAGAGCTGAAATTTTGTAAATAAGTTATCTCCCAAGTAACAATTTTCCTCTCATAAGAATTTCCAAGCGGCTTAAGAGACTACATATATTTCGGGAGCTAGTTTTACTCTAGGAGACTACTCCAACATTCTTATGAAAGTGTTACAAGCTTTAAATGGCCCACTTATGGGAGTTAATTTTCCTCTTATAGAAACATTTTAATTGTTAATATGGGATGACAAACGCCCTATTAATCTTGCTAGGAGAATGCGTCTCTTCTTGTGGGAGTTGATGAAAAGAGAACGAGTATGTGCAAAATTAAAAAAAACATATACACATACATAATTATCTTTCACATTGTCTATACTTTTTTTGGAAGTAGGTACGAAGATATTACTTTTATCTGTATGTGTCATCGTCATTGTCTCATGTTGAAAAACTAATGTGTATTTTAGTGAGAGCATTTATATTTTGATATCATGGTGACGTTAATATATTTATAGTTTGTCACATTATGTGAAGCTAAATCTTAGTGCGAATGAAACTTTTTCTACTAACTTAAACATTTTACTTCGAAAAATAACAAATCGCTTTCAAAATTGTTGATATTTAAATTATTTTATTTTTATTTTGAAATAGAAAAAGGGTTACCTTGATGTTTGTTTTGAATCAGAATAATACTTTTTATGCTGATATTATTTATGGTATTTATTCATGTTATATGACGAAAAAGGTATAAAAGCAGAAAATTTTTCGATTTGATGGTCTTATTCTTGTATACCTGTTATTTATAATCAAAAAATTTACAAGAGATTAAGAGACGTTTTAATGAAAAAAAAGAAGTTGACAAAATAAACATCAATAGCCCTGTTCTTTAGTGCATTTTTATCTTTGCTTAGAAAAAGTAGTATGAAAAATACAAAAACAATTTGGTATAACTCCGTATTGTTGTTGTTTTAAACATGCAACTTTTTTAAGCGAAGATTAAAATGCGCTAAAAAACAGGGCTAATATAAACACACTAATACTGGTAAATATATCTTAAATAGATTCATCATAATGGAAACCCAAATAAATTATTTTAAGATTTATTTTCAAATCACGGTAACCCTCAAACTATGCAAACAACACTTCGTTCAAATTGAAATATGGCTGCTGTCCACTCGATACTTTTAACTCTTGAATAAACATTTTTATGAGAGTGTTGTAACATTTATGTTTGTATGAAAACAAACACTTGTTATGAGAAGTGAGATGCTTCTATGTGACTTTTTTTTGACAGCTATCAAACAAACCAAGAAAAAACAAACAAATATCGGTGATGCGTTCCTTTTTCTAACGAATGTTTACTTTTGTTTATGTTTCAATAAAAGTTGAAATGTCAAAGTAAGAAATATGTTTAGTTTTGTGCATAACAGTTTCAGAATGATAAATTTACATTATGGCGTCATAAATGTTGTAATAACTGAACAAAGAATATCAAAAATTAGCATTCCAATAGGCAACAAAATTATAATTATTTGGTCAAAGGAGAATAGGACAAAACGGTCTACAGGACCAATAAAGACGAGACATATGTCGTTGGAAAGGTATTTTTATGAACTACAATAGTTACTATGAGGGCTTACTTCAAATTGCTGTGTGAAAAAAGTTATTCGCTAAATAGAATTGTGTTCTGGTGCATTCTAGTATGAATAAAATATATTTAGTATGGGCAAAATTTATGAAAACTGGTCAAACAAATAACAACAATATATATGTCTTCGGAAAGGTATTTCCATTACCTACAATACCTTTAATAGCAGTTCAGTTCAAATCACTGTGTGAAAAAAGTTATTCGAAAATTAATGAATTATTGTGGCTCATTTTAGTGTGAAAAAAATGCTTTATTTTTAGTATGGACAAGAAGTGTGAACGCAAGTTCAACCAATAACAACGAGACGTATGTCGTTGGAAAGAAAATTTTATGTACTACAATAGTTAATGAGGAAGCTTATTTCAAATCACTGTGTGAAAAAAGTTATTCGCTACTTGTTACCCATGCTCCATAAATTTTATCTGTACCAAAATTCCCTAAAACAGCGAATAACTATTTCCACACAGTGATTTAAGATAAGTTGATATAGAAACTATTATTGTTCATAAAAATACCTTTTCAACGACATACATATTATTGGTATTGGTAAGACCAGTTTGTATAAATTTTTTTCACACTGAAATGTACCAAAACAAAACCTTGGTTAGTAAATAACTTTTTTCACACAGTGATTTGAAATAAACTGCTATAGTGACTATTGTAGTGCATAAAAATACCTTTCCAACGACATACCACTCGTTTTTATTGGTTCCTAGACCACCTTCCATACAGTTTTGCCGATTGTCCTTTACAAGTGTAATAATGTCAAAAAACCTAATATTACACCGAAACAAAAGAAAATAAATCACCGAAAGTTTACATTCGTCAAAAATAAAATAAATTTTTAATTGTAATATTCAACATCCAATTGTTCCATTCAGGAAGCAAGTCCAATAGAAAACTGAACGTCGGAAAACAATGTACACACAAAACTTTAAGAAAAAGAACGACTTGTGTATAAATCAAATATAAGCAGCTGTGGATGCAACATTTCATCTCATATGAATCCTATAGTTAGTGTTTTGTTTTTGTTACTTTATTACCTCTTGATAAGAGATTTTAAAGATTAAAACATGACGTTTAGAGCTTAAATTTGATAACAAGATTATTACAAGACATTAAATTTATATACACGAGGAATAATTGTTCTAGGTATAAAATTAAAGCGATTCGATGTTTCAAAAATGCTAAGCTCGTATAATAAAAACGTTAAAAGACGAATTTTTGTTTCATAATGAGAGATCATGTCTTAAGTATAGCAATAAGATCTGAAAGAGAATTATGGGAGTTTTTTTGAGAAAATAAGACCTAAGCTCTGGAGAGTTTGTTAGTTGGGCTAGAACTTACATTTTTGGAAAACCGCCCACAGCCACGCCTTCTTTTTATATATTTGAGTTTTACCCTTAATATATTGCCCCTGGGCGCTTATATTTTGTAAATAAATTGTCTAGAGCCTAAAAAATATCATAACTTTTTTGGAAATCCACCCACTGCCATACCTCTTTTTCTTATATTTGAGCTTTCTCCTTCATACGTTGCTTTAGAAAGCTGACACTTTGTAAATAAGTTGTCTGAACTTAAAAAGAAACATACAACATTTAAAGAAATCCACCCACTGCCACGCTTACTTTTCTTGGATTTGAAATTGAACCCTTCTCAGTTTGTTCAGAGGGTTTAAATTTTTGTCAACAAGCTGTTTAAAGCCTATGTAGGTAACTACATATGAAATTTTTAGAAATCCACCCAATGCCACACCTACTTTTTTAAGAGCAACATTTTAAAGGTAGCTGCCTAGAAATTGAAATTTTTATTTTCATATAAATGTGGAGACATTTATCTTTAATGCGAAAATATGATAGATATCTACAAAATAAATTTAGTTAAAACTTTTTTATTCCAAAATATGCTTGTTTTTAAGTTTTTTTTTTTCAATAATAAAGTGTGCAGTAAAATGGGTCACTATAACATTTTTCCGATTTTCTAATATATTTTTTTTTTAATTCAAGAATCACAATCACAGGTTAAACTCATAGTGAATTGCAAATCACAGTCACAGGTTTACCTGTGATTGAAAAATCACGACTTAGCTCATCTCTGAAAATAAGTTTCAATTTCAAGATTTACACATGAAGTAAGCTTTACAATTTCGTTCCATCAATATTCATCGATATTCAAAAATTATAATCCTCGATGAGCCGAAAGACACCAGACACAGACTTTCTACATTTTTCAATCTGCATATGTATAGCAGATGTTCAAAAAAGGCACAGATGTCATTTTACACATGAAATGTCTTGCAATAATGCTCCTGTCAAATTTGTCGACGTTCATTTGTGAAAAAAAAACATATTTTAACATCGATGTTCAGGCATTTAAATCATAGATGTTCAAAAAACACCATTGACACATGCAAATTTTGGCAAATGACTTTCTCTGTATAACAAAATTTTCCGATATCGATGTTCAAAAAAGGAAACTGCACAGATTAAAGCGCTTTTACACCTTGCAAAAGTATTCTATCAAATTTTGTTGACGTTAATTTGTGCTAAATACATAAATTCTAACATCGATGTTGACTCATTCAAATCTTTGATGCCCAGTAAGGTGTGCGCCGGCCCCGCGCTGCAAAGGGCCCCGCAATGCCACGAAAGGTCTTCGGGTTTGAAAATCAATAATTTTTACATGAAGAGTTTAATTAAATTCAGAATCTTTCGTCGCCTTGACAACTAAATTTAATTTTTAAAATTGTTTTTTTTTTTCTGTTTAGTTTAAAAAGATTAACACATATCCGAGCAGCGATTCCCAACATAAAAATTATATGAAAAATTGCAAACTTATGCAACAAATAACCCCATTTAATTGAAGAAATTTAGCTGTTACTCCAAAAATAGATACATATCTAATTACCTAAGTCACATTTAATCAAATTAGTCTAAGACCGAGAGCCAACAGCATAAAAGTCAAATCATTTGCGTAATTTTGTAAGTCCTAACAATGGATAGCCATTGAGGTGTTAAACATGTGACAAACAGGTGTAAAATTCGAAGAAAAGGTGTGAGGAGAGTCAAGTTATGTGCGTAACGTTAGCAATTTAAACCCAAATAGGTAGAATCAATTTATTACCAAAACAAAAGAGGCAGAGCTTCTTTCTTAGTTACAAAAGTGGTGGCAAATATGATCAAAAGTGAGATTTAATGAATCCTCAGTCAAGTCATTTGCCTAAAAGTTGATTGAAAGATATTCGTTTTGATAAAAATTCCTTGACAACCTAGCAAAAATACCTTGAACACCACGAAAACCAAGAAAAAAACTAAAACCTGTTTTGTGTAACGTTGCAACTCTAAAGCCTAACTGGGAGTGATTTGCGAAATATTTTGTATGAATGCTATTTCTTTCAAGATATTCTCATAAGTCTCAGTTCAAAAAGGCAGGTGGAAATTCCTTGAGGAACACCTGCGTGAGGAGACTGCGTTTTTAAACATTTGTTCATCGTTCTGGGAAAAAATAACAACAGACTGAGAAGTGTTTGATCAATAAAAAACAAGTCCTTAAAGGTTTTATAACTTAAATTAAATCTTCAGGTAAAAAACTTTGCTTCTAACTCTTCTTTTCGAAAGGGCCCGCAAATGTATCTTGCACATGCCTCGTTTTGGTCTTGTTTTTGGTCCTCCTGTGCAACAACATTTTGCAATATCGATGTTTGAAAAATGCACAAATGACAGTTAATGGTACAAATGAAGTGCCTGGCAATATTGCTTTAATCAAATTTGCTGACGCTCATTTGTGCAAAATACATATTCAGTGTCCGCTCTTTAAAATTATCGATGATCAGAAAACCATTGTTGACACATGCAAGCTTTGGAACATAACTTTCTATGCAACAAAAGTTTCAGTGCATTATTATTTTGAAATATTAATGTTGAAACAAAGAACAGTTTATACGTGAAATACGTTGCTTATGGCTTCTTATTTTCAATTTGTGTAGAAATTAAAATCGAGATTTAAAAATTAACCATACAAAAAATGGCTGGCACTAGTTATCCACTTATGACTGAATCACACGAAATCCGTTTTTAATTTTGTTTTCTTTTAAATTAAAGAAATCAAGGAAAATTGTACAGTATGTAGAATTTTAAAGAAAGGGTATTGGTACTTCAAGGCAGGGCATTTCCCCACAATTAACTTCCTCTTGTAGCTCAAATCCACAACGTGATACGTGACTAGACTTCGTGATTTAATTTCTCCAACTAAAAAAGGTCGGCCGAGTTCCTTTATTGCAATTTCAATAATATAGGTAGATATATGTAATTCTTTCAAGGAAAATTTCCAATGACATAGATAATGTATGATATAATGTAGGTTACAAAAAAGTTGACACCATCAGGTGCTAAAAATATTGATTTTTTCTTAAATTCTTTCACGAAAAATTAATAAGCCATAAACCATTTGGTATAAGTAGCTTTTACCCCTTTTCGAAGTGGTTCTTTGATTTCTTGATTGTCAGCAAAGAACCCAAAAAACATAGAAAACATTGCACGACAAATTCCAAATGTCACAACTAATCAAAGAATAACTAACGGCAAAATTTTAAGCCATGAACCTTTTTGTATTAATTTTTTTTTACAATTTTGAGGTGCTTTGCTAGTTTGATACATATCAAGCTAGCAAAGTACCCAAAGAAAAACATAGAAAACATTGAACAACAAATTCGAATTTTCACAACTAATTAACGACTAATTAATGGCAAATTAGTAATTTAAAATGTTTGTACCGATTTTCGAAAAAAAAAATCATAGAAAACATAGAATGACAAGTTCGAAATTATCAAAACTTATATTAACGACTTATTAACCATGAATTTTCAACCCTTAACTGGGCGCATGGGGTCATCAGAACTATAAAACAAAAATTAATGTTTTAATATCGAACGGAGCGTGTTCGCGTCTTGACTAGCTTCTAGATCCTTCTCGAGGTATTTCAATCAGGTGGAATTTGGAAGTAGATGTGTAAGCACGTGTCGCACGCTATTTAGTATCGTGACCCCATGCGACCACTTATGTACGTTACTTTTCTTGTACAAGAAAAATTGATGGCTAAATTTTAAAATTTCTCAAAATTTGTTTGCGTTCAGTATTGCAGCATTTTTTTGCAATGAATGTGCAAAAACTTCAGACGATGGGTCATTAAGTCTCTCAGAGAAAATATTTTTTTCAAGGTATGTATATCAAAACGTTGACACTTTTGAGATATTATTTCTTTATTTGTTTTTGTGATATGTTTCTCGTCGAAAAACAGCTAAGCTATGTTTTTTTTTTAATTATAATTACCAACACAAACCTCTTAAATTAGTTCATTCGGTTTCAGCAGTGTTTATTCATTTTTGAGGTGGTGCTATGCTAACTTGATGTTAGGTTCACATAAGGAGCCCAAAAAACATAGATAACTTTGCACAATTTTCACAACAAATTAAAGACTAGTTAACGTTAAAATATTAAAATAATAAATAATAACATACTTAGCAGTTTTGACTTTTTGGGAAGGTGCTTTGCTGATTTGATATTCAAACTAGCAAAGTACCCAAAAAACACATAGAATGCATTGCACGATCAAATTCATTTTTTCACAACTTACTAAAAACTATAACTAACAGGAAACTATTAAGCCATAATAAAATATTTAGTATAATAAGTTTTTACCGCTGTTTGAGCTGTGTCAAAATAGCAAAGCAGCCAAGAAAACATTTAAAACTTAGAATGACAAATTCGAAACTGTGACAGCTAGTTAACGGCTAATTAAAAGCAAATCCTCCACCGAACCATTTTCGATTCTCCAAAGATGCTTTGCTAACTTGACACTCATACATACTAGTTATACGAAATACTAATTATACACTCACTTTAGGATCGACGCTTCTTTGTAATGCCGTTAATAAATCGGCTCGAAGTGCCTCCATCTGATGTAGTCCTATCCTTGGAACAAGATCCTTTCCCACTACCACAGTAGTAATAAAGGATTTAGAATACTCTACAGCAGGCATACTGTTAATTAAAAGCAATATACAATAAAATATAAATACACAGAAGCCGATATGAAAATCTTTTCTTACCTTAAAAGCCCACCTGGTGGGGAATAACTAAAGCACTTCAATGTTGGATACTCCGGCTCAAGAAGTATTGCAAGAATGGATGCTGTCCCAGCACCCAATGAATGACCCACTAAAACTAATCCAAATGACTGTGTATTTTTGCTGGGATTATGTGTTAAGGCTTTTTGGATGAGATTTTCTTTTTCCAGCTTGTTCTTTATATAGATTGCTGCCTGAATCATTCCTTTATGGCCCAGCCAATCACCTCGTGGACAATTAAGGGGCAATACCTCACTCTCTCCATTCAGATCGGTTAGGATGTCCTGCATGCTCAGTGTGCCACGTATACTGATGACAACTTTCTTTTGTGTGTAGTCAACAGCGATGAAGAATGGTGTCTCACCAACATCAAGATGATACGTAACATAAATAATATCGATGTCACCAGGTGGTAGAGTCTTTTTAATGGCGGCATAGTTGCAGTAACAACAGTTGTCTTGGATTATTTCAGCATTATCGCTGTGACCACAACAGCAACCCAGACAGCTGGAAGAGTATCAAAGTTGAGATATATGAAGATTTCAATTATTAAAGACCATATATTTTGATATTTCCATTTTAGGAAGGATGTAAAACGTTAGAATAAATATGCTTTCAGCATAAATCCTTACCGCATTTCAGGTAAGAGACGCCAAAGTCCAAACCGATGTTCTAAGAAGTAAATGGGCCAACCGTAAGCACCTTGTGCGAAGTGCATGTAATGAATGACAGTTTGAAAAAAATCGTAGTTGTTGGTATTATTTAAATCTAGAAATTGCGTGTGCTCTGTGATTGGAACTCCACTCATCACCTCGTACGTTTCGCTCTGTAAAGAGAAGAAGTTGCTCACATTTTTAATTACTAAATTTCAGGAACTAGATGAAGAATAAGTTTATGTATAGATAATTGTTGTTGCCTAAACGGCTCCAACAATTCGAATACATAAGATTAACATAGACTTGAGTTGGTATTTTACTTTCAAAATGAATCTTTCAGAGCGAAGGCCAGGATGGCTCCTAATGCCTTCATGCTTTGTATCAAGATAATATTTTACTTTAAAAATTTATAAACACGGGTATAATGCAGTCTCGGAGCCAATAAAGTGACAAAAAAATGAGAAATTGATGATTAAAAATATCAAAATGTATTTTATGGCGGATATGACTTGCCAATGAAGTGGGTTACAGATGTTTATAAAGCAACATATTGCAGCTCTCTTCATTGGCATGATAGGATATCACATCGATCCACCAATAAGCAGCGTATTTAAAAGTAAAAAATGATTAACTTACATTTTGACAATAACAAAGGTCTTAGAAAAAAACGGTAAAGTCAAAATGTATGTAGCAAAACTAAAACAAACGAAAAAGGTACGCATACGCCGTAGTGAACCACGTTAGCATAGAATCAACTTTTTGATCGTGAGAGCTAAATAATTCTACGAATACATGAGCAAATTGAATAAAACGTTGGTGTAAAATTTTTTGAATTTGTATAATCAGTGTTGGCATTTTGAAAACACAACCTCTAAAAATAAAATGCACAACTGGGTCACGCGTACCGTCGGCTTACTCTTTATTGCTAAATACAGTGAAATTGAAAAGATTTAATAGTTTTTTGTTTATTTTGACAATTATTGAAGGGGTCTATAATGATCAAAAAAATGTGAATTTAGCGGCTTTTCACTCTAAGCCAACGATATACAGTATTGAATTTTTAAAAAAAGTTGTGTAGGTTTTTTTGAAGAAAATAGAGTTTGTTATTTAAAAAAATGTAGGTATCACACCGTTATTTATAATTCTAAAAAAATAAAAAAAAGATCATCGATTTAGGGTGTAGCCAAACAGGCAGTCAGAGTTTTGAGACCCACTTTTGTCGTCTTCCCCCTTATCGTCATAATAACAGTTTGATCCAAAACTCGAATATGATTTTTTTTAAATTCACAATTACTTCTGGTTTTCGAATTTTCTTCAAATTCAGAATCAATTTCATCTTCTTTTCAGAAGAAGAACAAGTGTCATCTAGTGCCAAACGAACGCTTTCAGAAGTACCTATTTGGAATGCTGGACTCCGGACGACCAAACGGAAACGCAATAAGTCTTCATCTTGAAGATTTCTACTTCAATGAGCTTAGCGATTTTAGTTAAAACATATAGCATAGGTGATTTCTTACGCTTCATGTTCTTATGTTTCAACGAGTATGGAGAAGACCTCATAAAAATATGAGGTATCACTAAGTTTTTCAACTTTCCTGCTGATAGCCACTTCAGCTGTAAACAAAAAAAAAAAACAGTTGTAAGAACGACATGATTGGAACTTTTTTGTAACCACAATAGAGTACTTTATTTTGTTTTTTCAGGATGGAGTTAAAGGCAGATTAAAAAAAATAGTTTTCCTTAGAAATTTGAATTTTTCAAAATTTAAAATTTCACAAAAATCATTTCAAAAAATATAAAAATTTCATTTCTCAGAAAACTTCGATTCGAAAATTATTTTCTGATTGACGTTTTTTTTTGATAAACGAATTTTTTATATTTTTTTCAAATTTCAGAAAAATCATTTCGAAAATATAAAAATTTTTGTTTATCAGAAAACTCCGGTTCACGCGAATATATAAAATTTACCTTACTGAACTTTAAAAACAAAATTTCAAAAAAGTACCTATTTTTGAGATTTTACCTATTTTAATTTTAAAAAATTAAATTTAAAAACTCTTATTTTTACTATAGGTTTATCTTTTTCTCTTTTTGCTTATGAGCCATACGCCTGAAAAAGCCTATACTCACGCTTTTCAATATATTGAAGCCAATCTCTTGAAATTTGACCAGCTTCGTTGACATTAGATTTTGAGCAATCATTGTGAAAGGTCTGGACGAATATGCACAAAAGGTTTTGTGTAAATAGTTTTGACCCTCTTTTGTTTATTGGTATTATTAATTTTGTTCTTCAAATGTGGAAATAAATTGTTTGTTTGACTAAAGTATGGACTTTTGCCACACTTCAAAAAAAAGCTGACGACCGCTTCCTTTTGGAGTTTTAACCCACAAGTGAGCCAAAAGCCCATTATGAACATTTGGCCTTTTAACCCTGCGCCGTACAGCACAATACGTTTTGACAGTTGACAGAATGTATAGTATTTTCTGCATCAGAAAGAAGCAAGTTACAAAAGCTTAAAATGGGTGGTAGATACAGAGATTGACAATAAATTTGAATCATCAGTTTAAACCCCGCTTGAAGGAGAGTTTTGAAATATTTGATGAGTGGAAGGAGGTTACTCAGCCATATGGTATCTTTTTTTTCACGGAAACACCTTATTTAATTTTTGTTAAAAAGTATTAAATTTAAAATTTTCTGCTTTTAAATCAAAGTTGTTTTCATCTTAAAAGATTATAAAATGTTTTGTTCGAAAATATGTTGATACTTCTTCTTACCTGTCTTCTGATTGCTTGTCTTTCGATTTTTTGAAACTTTCTTAACAAAACTAAACCAGTTACAACATCCGATGGAACAACATCTAATTCACAAAAGAAATCACTAAAAATTCTAGCAATATCTGTGAATGAATTTTTATTTCGTTGAGATGAGCCCACGCAACAGAATAGCAGTCCCCATCGATTATTCCAACTCTTTTGATAGGCACGAATTACTTTTCTACATTAATATTAAAATTTCAATTATATATTAATTTTTATAAAAATTAATTTTATATTACCTTTTTCTCCAATTACGATTCAAACTATTACTTTCATTGTAATTCAATCTAGAGTCAGTTTCGTTAATTGATCGTTGGTATTCTTTCATTTTGACCCACGATCGACCAGCAGCGTCAAATGTACACCATATTGTTATAAGAGTTGTTAACACTATCAACAAATTGCATATAACTAGAGCTAAATAAATCAATTTGATAATTATTAAGTTTAATTTGTTAATAAATAGTATATTTTCATAAGAATTTTTACCTACAAAAATCTTCTTAGCAACATCTATTGGTGCAAATATGTAGTGTTGTTTAATCCATATAACGCCTAAGACTGACCACGTAATATCACATAATATCACAACTGCAAGAAAAAGTAAGTTTTTTTTTAATCAATTTTTTTTTTAGTTAAGTATTGTATCTGAAGCTTGTTAGAGATGCATACATAAAAATTAAAAAAATCTAATTAAAAATTTAATTGATTTTATTTTCTTTAATTTTTATAAAAAAATTGTTTAAAATATAAAATTAATACAAAAATTAAATTCAAAGAAAATAAATTACTTAAGAAGTAGTCATAAGTCTAAATTCTATTAAAATATTTTATATAACTTTGAAATTGTTACGATAAAAAAGAGAATATATTTAACTGACTACATAAAGTAATAAAGAACATACATATACTTACAACTTTTTATATAAATCCATTTGTTAATCGATCTTCGGGCTTCTGAATCCAATACGCTACCTCTCATTGAAATTATACAAATTGCTAGTTCTATGCATATTGTTACTAAAGCGAAAGACAAAAAACAAAAAGGTTTTTTATTATTCTTTGTTAATTAAGTATTTAAATTTATTTATCTAATTACTTTACTTACAGCCTAGTAAGACTACATAGCTCAGTTTATAGTACCATAGAAATTTGATGCTTAATACTTCAGTATCATATGCAAATATAATTAATGAGGAGCATAAAGCTATCATGCTGTAATGAAAAAAAAGAAATTTTAAAGTTATTATGTTGTTTTTAATATTTTCATACCTTTTTTTTAACTATAACTTATAATCATTAAAATATTTAAAGTAAATAAAAAAGAATTTAGTACATACACTGCGGTTCATTTGAATAAAGGCAATTTTTTTTTTATTTTTTTTTTGTTTTGAATAGTAATAATTTATTGAATCGTATAAATGTATGATACATATTACAATATGTTAAATTTAAGTTTAAATACAATAAAGATAAAGATATATAAGAAATTACAAATCAAACATGGCACCAGCCGTCTGTTTGGAATCCAACTTAACAATTTTTTTTATAAATTTAAGTTAAGGGAAATATAAACAAAATTTACAATTATTAATAGAGTACATTAATATAAAATTGAGTGAAATAATATTTAAAACAAGTCAATAATTTTTGAGAAAAGCGATGATTTCTTTACACGAGAAAAGCAAGTAAGTCAGGAAAATTCTTGTAATATTAGAAATCTATATTTATAAGCTTCAACACTATAGCTGTACAGTGTGTTCCACTGTACAGCTAATATTGAAATGAGCTGCTTAATATTGGCCACAGGGGCGACTTTGTGCTTTGCTTAGGACGGTGGCATGCTGGTCTCGGGCTCGGCTAAGCTCGCCGGACGGGGTGGTTCTTGTCCTTCACCAAACACTGAGCTCAAATTTCACTTTTTGTTTCATGCCGAAAATAAAAATAATAAAAAGTAGAAGAAAGCTAAGAAACTAAATCGAAAATCGGACGGACTTTGGACAGGCTAAAAAAAAAGGAAATGAAAGACGAAGATATATACACACACTCACATACCTTTGCCACTACCCTGACAAAAAAATAGACGGTGAAGATGTCCCTGTGTCCCAAAGGAAGATATGAACGAGATAAAAACCTAAAACTATTTCTAAACTAACCTAATGATTATACACCTAACCCCCCATCTAATTTACCTAGAACTAAAATTGTTTCTATCTTCGCTTTTTGGAGAACGACATTCTCACTCCATCGTCCCGCCAGGATAGTGGTTCGCTATGACCAAGAAGGTTTTGCCTGGTGTTATTGGCACAGCTTGGCCTGCCCTCCCATGTGTCTAAAAGACACATCCTGTTGCTATCTTCCTTGGCCGATATTATGGAAGATAGCCCCTATTCATTTCTTCAGTTATGAAGATTAAGTCGCGGTCTACGTCATGTGGGAGTCGTTAATATTTTTACTTGCGATTAATGGTACTATAAGGCAAGTTTTGGATTCGTGAAAAAAAAAATTTGAGATAACAATCAAACATGATATTACGATGATAGAGAACACCAAAAAAGTGGGTGGCAAAATTCTGTCTGTCTGTCTGCCTGTTCGTCTACAGCCTAAACGGCTCGATCGATTTTCTTCAAACTTGGTACTTAGTGGTTTTTGGTGATTCTGCCGACACGTTTTTTTCATTTTTTCTTAGAGCCAAAAATAACGGTACCTGTCATACATTTTTTTTTGGCAAATTTACATAATCGTATTTTTCTCAAAAACGCCTCGACAACTTTTCTTAAAAAAAATTCAGTAAATTTATTTTAGTAAAGGCTTTCTTTGAGTGGAAAACCATTTTTCAAAAATGGTTATTAATGGTACCTCCCAAGGAACCATTTTTTTAATTTTTTATTTTCTTCAAAATGGTATGACCGATTTCAACTATTTTTTTTATACAAAAGCTTCCAAGAAATGTTAATAGTTTTCTGTACCAAAATTTTTGAAAAAATATTTTTTGGATTTTTAAAAAATATTTCAAATTTTTTTTTGGAAAATCACATATTTCGAAAACGGCATCATAGATTTTTTTGAAACTCGATATTTAAGACTTTTTTAGTACTTTCTAAAATATTTTTAGAAAAAATTTTACATTTATGAAAAAATAACGGTACCTTCCATACAAAAGTGAAAAAACCGCGAAGGAAAATATTTTTTTGCTTGAAAACGACTCCTACGATTTTGATTAAACTTTTTTCATATACTAAAATTAGTACGATCTGACTTCTAAAATTATAAAATTTTACACATTGCAACTATTAGTAGTACCTGTCATAGAACGTATTTTTAATTTTGAGTTTTCTCGTTATTGGCTTAACGGATTTCAATTCATATTTTTATATACAAATTTCAGATAAGATTAAATAATATTGCATATCAAAATTTTCAAAAAAAAAAAAGTTTTTGGATTTTTAAAAAAAGTTTCAAACTTTTTTTTGAAAATTTGATATCTCAAAAACAGGTTGACAATTTTGTTTTCAAATTTTTTTTATATACACATAAATATATAGTTTAAATTTGCATACCAAAATTTGTTCTTAAAAATGTTTTAAGAATGTTATATATAAAAAGTTAATTTAAAAAAAAACCGCTCCAACGATTTTAAAATTTTTTTTCCCATACAATTATATTTCATCATGAATTAAGATGGCATACTTTTTTTCCACCTCAAACTGTCAAAAGAGTTGTTTTAGCTAATTTAAATGTCGTATTTCATGCTTCTCTACATTTTTCTCTCATAATTTCCATGTTTGTAACTATATACAATTTTCTTAAACTCGCAGTGTCTTGAACATAAGAGCAAGTACGTGCGACCCAGTCGTGCATTTTATTTAGTTTGCTCCATACTCAGAGTTTTGTGACCAAAATACCTTTCCCTTATTCTACCAAAAACTGGGCAAACAGAAGTAAAATGAAAGCAATCTTCTTTTTCGTTCAAGTTACATATTGAACAAAATTGGTTATCGTTTGTAGAATAGGGGGAACCATTCAGAAGAAGTGTTTCAGATCTAAGCCTAAAAAGTAATGAAATCTTTTTGTAGATAAATTCGTCTTTAAAGTAGTTGAAACTACAAAGATTATAATTAAGCCCTGAATACAGAACTCTGCTAGAAAGAATTTCTTGCTTGGCGTATAAAATCCTCTCGTTGCATCTCATCGAGTCTTATTTCCATGATTGCCGAGAAGGAGTTTTTTAGAGATGAAAGGTCGATTACTGGATGAAAAATAAGTTCACATCCACACATTTGCCCTAACAGCTTCCATTCCTTAGCCCAAAAATGGTTATACCTCATTTCATATTCAATAAGTTTTTTTGATAGCTTGTTTTCTTCACAACTCAGAATTTTTAAAATAAAGGTAGCTTGTATCTTAAGTGTAAAATTGTGAAGAGAAGGTAGCCCACTCTCCAGATAGGTAGCATAATTAGGTATATTGGCGGGAAGACAGAATATTTTTTTGATGAAATTTCGAAGCACCTTTTCCATATTTTCATAGAAATAACAACCGCAAACCTGAGCAGCGTAACAAAGAGAAGATCTCACAACACTATTAAAAACTTGAAATTTGGTCGACAGAATAATATTTTTATTTGACATGATTTTCTTCCACGAGGCATTAACAAGACTTAAAGCAACCTTGCATTTCTCTTGCAAATGCTTGTTAAAATCCATATTTGGGGTTAAAGTGACACCTAAGTATTTGAATTAATTAACGATTTCTACTTCCTCCCCGTTATAGAACCATTTTTCTTCCAACCCGTAAAGACCACCACCGTTTCTAAAAATCATAATTTTGGACATTTGGGTATTAATCAAAAGATCCCACTTTTTACAAAAATCAGATAGTCTATTAACCATAAGTTGCAATGTTTTTGGGGATTCTGCGAAGATAACCACATCATCAGCATATAAAAGGGCTTTAACAATTGTTTCCGCAATACAAATTCCTCCTGGTAAACAGTCAACAATGTCATTAATAAAAATTGAAAATATGAGTGCACTTAAAATACAGCCTTGTATTAAACCATTCTGACATTCGTTGACCATCCCACACAGCAGCTTAAGTGCTTTCATACAAGGAAATCAAAATATTAATGAACTTGTATGAAATTCCTAAGCAAGATATCTTATAAAATAATGCATTCCTGTTAACAGAATCAAATGCTGCCTTAAAATCTATGAAAAAGGCCTATAATTTCTTTTTCTTATTGAGGTACGATTTTGCAATGGTTGTGAGTGAAAAGATTTGATCATTTGTGGAATAATTTTTACGGAAACCAGCTTGAAAATCTGATATTATCTTGTTTCTAGTAACCCAGTTCTCTAATCTATTAAACAAAACACCACAGAATATCTTCGCCACAACATTCATAAAAGAAATACCACGATAATTTTCGACTTCATTAACGTTGCCTTTTTTCTAGAGCGGGAATATTATTGACCGTTTGAACGAACTAGGCATTTCACCTGTCAGCATAATTTTATTATAGCTATTCAATAATAATATATGGAACTCTTCACTATAGCATTTTTGAAGAACTCATAACTAACACGGTCATTTCCAGAGGCTTTATTGTCTTTAGCTTGTCCTAAGACATCATATAATTCTTCCATAGAAAAATCTTTGTCTAATTCATCATTTCTAAACATTGGTTGTGCATAAAAAAAGCTAGAGTAAGTATTGAATGTGAACGCCACATCTGAATTTTTGACCATTTATTTGCTTAAGCAAAAAACACTGAAGAGACTAATCGCGGATGCAGAACGGCAAAAGATATGCCTCATCATTGGGAGCGATGCGAACTCCCATCATACAGTATGGGGTAGTACTGATATCAATGACAGAGGTGAGTCTCTTTTTGATTTTATTTTAAGTACTAACCTCATAGTAAGTAGTGAAGGCAATGAACCTACGTTCATCACTAAAAACCGACAAGAAGTATTAGATATTACTCTTGTCTCAGATACTATTCATCATAAGATCTCGAATTGGAAAGTGTCGGATGAACACTCGTTCTCTGATCACAGATACATTCAATTCAGTCTTATTGATGAACCTCCTTGCCGCGCAGTATTTCGAAACCCTCGAAAAACCGACTGGCTTAAATATAGGATTACACTTCAAGGGCTATTAAAACCTGATCTTTTAAATCCGCCTTCTAATACTAATGAACTTGACTGCAAGGTCAATGATCTCACATTAGCCCTTAATAAATCTATGGCTACTTCCTGTCCGCTTACTCAGGTAAGGGGGAAAAAGAAACCACATTGGTGGGATTCAGGGCTTGAACCGCTCAGGAAAGATTGTCGCAAGAGTTTCAATCGAGCTAAAAGCACTCGTGTAGTGTCAGATTGGGAATCCTATAAGGAAACCCTAAAACTTTATAAGAAACCGTTGAGAAAGTCAAAGAGATCCTCCTGGAGAATTTTCTGTGGAAAAATAGAGGAAACTTCAGAGGCATCTAGGCTAAGGAAAATTCTCTCTAAAAATCCAGTAATGCCAAGCTGCTTAAAAAATGCTGATGGCTCGTGGACCAACTCCTGCGAGGAATCGCTTAACCTGCTATTAGATACTCATTTTCCTGGTAGCTCACAAAATATTAATAGCTTCGACCATTTTAGGTCTGATATGAAGTCAAGCTATCCACAAGGTCTGATAACCAGGGACAAGCTGCTTTGGGCACTCAATAGCTTCCAGCCTTACAAATCTGCGGGACCAGACGGCATAATACCAGCCGAACTCCAAATGAATAGAGAGTTGATTTTACCTATTCTGGAGTCTATCTTTAGCAGTTGCTTAGCACTGGTCCACATTCCCCTGTCTTGGAGAGAAGTCAAGGTTGTGTTCATACCCAAAGCTGGTAAATGTTCCCAAGTAAACCCGAAAGACCTCAGACCTATTAGTCTATCATCATTCCTTCTTAAAACCTTTGAACATCTGATTGATATCCACTTACGTACTAGCATAGACATGCAGCTATTATCTACTGCTCAACATTCTTACTGCAAAGGGAAATCGGTGGAAACTGCTTTACACACTCTAGTACGATCCATAGAATATTCCCTCCATCATAAAGAGTACACCATGGTTGCTTTCTTAGATATAGAAGGCGCTTTTAACAATGTCGACACATCTGCAATCGCATCTGCACTGACATCCCTGAAGGTAGATAGTTCGCTAGGTGAATTGATTAACCAAATGCTGACTAGCAGGGTCATCAACTCAAAACTGGGCGGCTTTTCTGCTAGAAGGTCTGTCAGTAGAGGTACGCCACAAGGCGGGATCCTATCTCCTCTTCTTTGGAACTTGGTGGTAAATGAGCTGCTAACATGCCTGGAAGCGGAGGGCTACAGAGTGATTGCCTATGCGGACGATGTTGCAATTGCCGTATCAGGAAAGCATCCTAATACCTTAAAAGAGCTCTTACAAAATGCTTTGAATAGGCTAACCAATTGGGCGGACCGGTGCGGTCTCGGTGTCAACCCTCATAAAACAGAACTTGTTCTGTTCTCCAGGAAATATAAAATCCCTGAAGTAGATCCTCCTTCTATAAAAGGTATTCCATTAACTTTTACTGATCAAGCGAAATATTTGGGTCTTATTTTAGATAAAAAATTAAGCTGGAAACCTAATATACAAGAAAGAGTTAAAAAGGCCACAGTGGCACTCTTCTCATGCAAAAAAGCCGTTGGGAATAAATGGGGCCTTCAACCTCGCATTACTCATTGGCTATATACTTCGGTGATTAGACCGATTCTCACTTATGGTGTTGCAGTATGGTGGACTGCTCTAGATAAAGCGGTAAACTGCGACAAACTTAGCAAAATACAACGCTCGGCTTGTTTATGTATAAGTGGTGCGCTTCGTACGACACCCTCTGCCGCTCTAGACGTTCTGCTATATCTGACGCCCCTCGATATTTTTAGCAAACAGGTGGCTGTGGTTTGTACTCAGAAAAACTAAAATTAAGTCTCTCATTCCGTCTTCCTAATCATTGTAGCGTGTTCCAGGCGGAACTTATGGCGATTAAAGAAGCCTTATCTTGGCTGAAAGAAAACGTGATATCAACTACAGATATCCGCATCTTCTCGGATAGTCAAGCTGCTATCAAATCCCTGGAATCGGTCACTACTAACTCTATAACAGCCCTAAACTGCCGTTCGTCTCTGTTGGAGATGGCACAACAGTTTAATATTCATCTGTGTTGGGTGCCGGGGCATAGGGACATCCCAGGTAAATGTAAGGCCGACGAACTCGCTAAAAATGGTACAACTTTACCTCTTCTACCTAGTAAGGCAGAAATAGGTATACCCATCGCTACATGTAAAATTTTGCTGAAGCAAGATGCCTTAGAGAGAACAAATCTTAGGTGGAATGATATCACCACTTGTTTGGCAACAAAACAAATCTGGCCGGTAATGGATTTAAAACGATCTAAACGTTTGATATCTCTAAGCAGATTGCACATCAGCTCCATGATTGGTGTTATAACCGGACACTGCCTCATAGGCAAGCACGCAACGCGTCTTGGCGTATTCGCTAACGATTTTTGCAGAAGCTGTATGGATGAGGAAGAGATAGAATCGATCCCTCACCTTCTATGCACGTGCCCTGCTCTATCTCATAGACGAAGACTTCACCTTGGTGAGTTCTACTTCAATGATCCTAATGATCTGATAAACTTAGACATTGGCAGTCTATTACGCTTCATAAGAAGCTCCAAATGGTTCACCGAGTAAGGAAAAGGGTTTCCTAGATTCATGTGGTATCACAATGGACCAACTCATGGTCTAAGTGTGTCAGTCTCCACGACTGGCAGCCACTTCAACCTAACCTAACCTAACCTGCTTAATCAAAGACCAATATGATTTAGAATCTTTGGTTTGTGCCAGCTGAAGTGCTTGCATACTCTCATAATTTGTCTTTTTCTCCGAACATAATGTTTTATACCTTCTGTTTGCTTCGATATACAAGTTTTTAATCCGTAAATCCGAAGAATTTCTGTACAAATGAAGCAAGTTAAATGATGCATTCCTTAACCTACGACACTCGTTATCGAACCATTTTTGTTTCGGCTTAAAAGGGCTTTTTGGAAATTGCGGAGCTGAGGCATAAATACCCTTCAGCAAAAGTTCAATCTTTTTCGATGGATTTTGCTCTTGAGCGATATTATTACAAGACAAATAAATATTTAATTTTTCTTGGTATTTTTCTTCAAAACCTTTTCTCCACTTCAATTTGGGTAGCAGATGAAGTTCTTTTGATTCTAACTGTATCAAAAGGTATGTTGGTACAATATAAAAGTTTTCAAGGTCTAACTGACACTTTACAACTATAAACTCACTCATTTCAACAAAACTTAAATATTTAAATGAGGATCGGTATCCAAAACAACATCCTCCTGATGCTCTGCCTTTGCTATAATTATGTTCTTTTAGCTGGGATCCAGAGCTACTAGAGCTACTGTAAAATCCCGTTAATTGCATGCATTATTGAAATTCTTATGTAAGTTTACGGAACTTCTGAAGAGAATGCACTCCAAAAAACACTCTGCTGTACCAGGAATCACGATTTTTCCAAAGCTTTCAAAAATCGTCGTAGAATTATTTAGCAACAAAATTTGGTTCATTTGAATAAAGGCAGTTGTGAAATTACTTGCATTTGTCAATATTTCTTGAGAAAACTAGTGCAAAATTAAAGTTCAGTAAAGTTAACTTGAAATAGACAAATTTTGATTAAAAATGGGAAGATACAAAAATTAAAATATAGCCAAAAAGGCAAAAATAGACGTTTACCACGCGGAAGGTTATTCAAACTGCCAAATTGCAAAAAAATTGAGCGTAGTGCAATTTGTGTTGCCAATTATTTAAAAGATACACAACGGAAGGACATCTACTGTGATCTCACCATCCGACAGACGTAAAATCATTCAAACTGCCTCCAATTCCAGCTATTCCATATCAAAAATCAAATTCAAAGCAGAGGTAAATGCAAGCAAATCGACTGTTCGGCGTGTTATTCTTGGTGCTGAACATCTATAAAGGTTAAAGCTGAAAACAAAAAAACCCTGAATGCCGTGCGTAAGGAGCTTCGACTTTAGCTTGCGAAACATCATCATCATATGGATTGGACTATAGGCCAGAGCCAAACTAAAAATGATTAGGGAATGGCTGTCTTCACGGATGAAAAGAAGTTTAATTTATATGCACCCGATGGCAACAACTTTTATTCTCATGATTTGCGCAAAGAGGAACGAATTTTAACACACCATCATAGCTGGGGTGCGATCACGTGTTATGGAGCACTGGAGCTTAATGGCCAAAGCACAAAAATGACGGGAATAACCTACAAGGAAGTATTGGAATCAGCTTTTCCTAAGCTGAAGGACTTTTTTCGACCTTTGCCATGGATCTTGCACCAGGTACAGGACAAAGCATCAATCCATACTGCTCGTATTGTAAAGTCTTATATTGCAAGCCAACAAGTTGAGGTGATGAATTATCGAAAATGTCTGGGGGTGGCTTACACGCAAAGTATACGAAGGAGGGAGGCAGTACGAAAATAAAGAAGGACAATACAATTTTTGTATGGCTCAGTTCCAGATCGGATTTTTGAACTAATTTAAAAAAAACGGTGGTCATACCCACCACTAAATTATTTGTTTTATTATTGTTTAAAATAATAACCACATAAAGAATCAATAAAATCAAAATGTTAAACTTTTCCACAATTTTTGCTGTTGCCTTTATTCATGTGAACCGATTTTACTGCTTACTTTTTTGAGTAATTTTATTTACTTTGGAAAATGTTCGTTACTTTAAAAAGGAAATAATTTTTGTAGGTGTATTCCATGGAGATTTTAAAAACCTTTGCTTACCACAACATATAAGTTTGTTATAGTCATGAAAGCTGGCCATAACACACCGTTAAGTCCAGTTTTATTTTTGCCTTTATTCAAGTGAACTATACAGTGTACATCGAAGAAGGCTGCTTAGAAAACAGAACTCACTTTAAGCATAAGTTACTAAAAGCGGGTTGTCCTTTAAAGGAGGGTGGATGTTGTTGAAATGGAATAAAACAAGCTGTGTGTGAAGTATTAACAAAATTCTTTTTTTATTTGAAAGGTATGCCATTATTTATGGATATGACAACTTTCAAATTAACGCCAAGGATTTTCATAGTGGCATGGATCCAAAAGCACTTGCCTGGGTTATGTTAACCTTGAGTTGAGGGCATCGAATGATTGCGGTTTATTGTCATTGACCTGCGACTTTTGAAAACTCCACAAAAAAAAGTCTTAGGCGACTAGAAAAAGTGATCGCAACTGAGTATGATTTCCTTGAATCGAGTGTTGAAAATATTTTTGTATTCTGTATCAGTAACCTTTCTCAATTTTGTTGAAATAACAACGAAGTTCCAAGGATTTCGGAGCTTTCTTTTCGAAACTTTGTCGTTTGATACTTCATCTTGTGAAACTTTAACTTTTCGCTACTTTCTCCTTTAATAACTTCGTTTTTAAAAACTTAGTTTTTTGAATTTGTGGCAATTTCCAAATTTTTCAATAAGCTGCAAAATATTAAATAAATTGGGTGGCGCAACAGCTCGTGAAAACCAGGGACTAATGACATACAACTCTTAACCATTCCAGATGGTGTGCGTGCTGTTGGCAGGAATGGAGGGGATCTACAGTTTTTTGCCGAGTCCAAACTACTGATGAGAAGCACTTATTCACGACAAGACTACTCTTGAAGGATTTGTCAGTTCCTCGCAAGAAGCAGTAACTTGGAAAAAAAATTCCTGTTTGTAGGTGGCAGCGGCTGGGAATGTAAAATCCACCCACTGCCACGCCCACTTTTCTTATTTCTTTGTTTTAAGAGTTTGTTCTTATGAACGAAAAAAAAAATTGCAAATTGGTTTAAATCAAATACGCCCACTGTCACGCCCACTTTTCTTAATTTTTTATTTCTTTGAAACGCCTCCAACGCTTTGCATGAAATTCTGAAACTCCCCGTCTTAGACTAATAGCATGTGAATGTACAAAAAGTTCCGGTCACGCTTGTGGCTACCTAAAAACTGACTTCAAATGAATACCAATTTGCAAAAATTGTAGTGGGGAGACCTGCGACAATAGTCGTCAGATTATTCTACCAAATGAAGACGATTGTTTTGGCGATGAAATTTTAATTGAAAAACGTGACGCTGGGCCTCTGATTGAGAATAAGAATGAACTACCATGTCTGGCATCTGTACTGATGGAGCTCCATCTATAATTTAATATCGAACAGGTGAATCAACCCTTGATGTGAAACAAAAAAAAAACCTTTAAACTTACACTCATTGCTTTATACACTTACAAGCTGCTTGGTTAAATTCTAGAAAGTAATAATAGGCTTTGAGTGCATTAAGGTGCAGATTTAAAAGCGTAATTTTCAAAAGTTTAAAAGTCTTTAGTTCCAAGCTCAGACAATGTAATACCTTTAAAAACACCCACGAAAACCACCAACAACAGACCGCCTGTTACAAAGAATTATCTGTTGTATCACAGATACAATAGTTAGTAACTCTAGTAACTGATGTGGTTGTGTATGCATTGCACTCTCATTGATGCTTGAAGGTGAGAGAATTTAATCACTCTCGTTAATGGCTTAAATGAATGCACTTAGTGCGGGTGACATGCAAACGTATCATCTTAACTCGATTTCTCTATTTGGTAGGAGATGGCGATGGAAATGGCTTGGCGCTTGGACGTCGCATATCACATACCGGTTGCATGTAGCAGATCGAAACTGGTAATATGTAATTAAAGCGATTAAAGCTGGACTAAGATGTGCGTGTATGAAAAGTCTGGCATATATTATCCTCTCCACTAGAGGGCGAAGCACCAACGCGAATGTAAATTTTGCAAGGACTCAGAAAACCAATCATAAGCTCCAATAAACTGTGTTCTTGTACGTATTCATTATTTTAGGAAGAAGGTAGGGTTGCTCCTACATTGCCGCCTTAGGCTAATTGGTCAGCACATTGTGTTCGGCCAACACAATATGAGGACTTGTGCTTACGTTCGTGAAAGGTATTGAACTCGTACAGTATTTTGTGTCCTTAAGTGAGAATCTCTATGCAAGCAATTCAGATTTAGAGGAAAGTCGAATAACTGGAGTCTGGATCGAATACGGAACAAGTCCACGATTTATGAGTATGAGACTCGGGTAGTCGTAATTCGAAACCAAAGTTATAGACTGAAGCGTTTTAAGGATAATTAATAGCGATTTTGTTCGTTGCAATAGAAGGGAGAATGGATATTGGAAAAGAGGCAGGAGGAGAAGGAGATAGCATCAAACAGAATGAAGCTTTGAAATAAAAGCTACCACCGGAAATTTACTCAGCACCAAGCCATTTGTCTGAACGGAAATTGTCTGTTTTCAATTGAAGCGGCGACGACTGTAACAGAATAAAAACACGTTTGACATGAACTGAGAAAACTAGATAAAATGGGTTGCAACAGTGAGAGAAAAGGAAAGAGAGGGGCTAGCGAAAGGGTGGTCGAGAACTGTAAGAACGGAAGTGAATTCCTATTCCTGTTTTTTGTTTCACTGTTTTTCTTCTAAAGTTTCGGTATGATGGACGCGGAAGCGGTGCATCAGCGGCAGCAAAGATGACCACGAGAGGTACTAAATCAATAAGTTAAAATGCCAACGGCATGATGGCAGCAGCATGGACCATTTGCAACATTTATCCAACTTGTATACAAGTTTTATTTTTTAAAGCAGTTCTTCATTTCATCGACAGGACAAAGAGAGTCATTAAGGGGTGTTATGAACGTTTGTTACCTAATTGTTGGTTTCGATGGAGCACTTGAAATTTGAAGTGATTTTCATTTGACCAAAGAAAGGAATGAATATATCGATTTAAAGAAAAGAAGGCAGTATGGTCACCATAGTTTTGATGAAAAAAACAAAGAAAATTGAAGAACAAAAATTGAAGAACAAAAGAATATACAAATTTATTAATCCATTTAATAAATGATAAATTTAAACCCATTTTGATTATGATTTATGATATCTGTTAAAATGTTTGTTATCATTAAAATTGCAGTATTTTAATTTTTGTTTCTTGAAATTCAGTACCTATATGTGTACTGTAAGAAATAGAGCAGATGGTCACCATACAAATTGCTTTTAATATATGAGGAAAGGATTTTTAAGGGACGTCGTAAGTTGAATACCTACTTATTATGGAGACTTTATATGTACTTCCTTTTTTTTTTCTTCATAAAGTTTAAAAAACTGATTTGGATTTTCCACATTCAGTACAGTTCCTCTACACAACAAGTTGTATCAACGCAGCTCTACTATTCCACTTGAGTTGGCAAATAAATTGTTCAATTCCACTTGTGTGTGTGTAAAAGTGTGTGCTGAGATTTGCCCTAGTATGTGCTCACAAAACAGAGAGGTTGCAGGGCGAGCCTTCCTTTTAGATTTCAGATAAACAATCAGACAGGAGTTCCAAGAGTTTGCCTTTAAGTGGATATGTAGCAATATGACGTTCGCTTCACCTATCTGGGTTGTTCTTTAAAGAGGCAAACACAAGTAGTATTGACGGCAGCAGGCAGCAGCGATGGTGGTGGCAGAGCAAGTCAGGAAGGATCTTTAAGGTGCATTTACACTGCTGGTGATGTATTGGAGACTTCGGGGAACGATAAGGGCTTTAAATGTGTTTTCCGTTAAGGTAAACTAGAACAGTCAGGACGTTCAACAAATCAAATGGTTGACTGGGTAGCACGTACCTGTGCTTTTGGTCAAGAGGGTTATGGTTTTACACATCTAAATTATGAGCGAAAATGTCTCTTCGTCCTGCTTTAATAGTTTCAGGAGAAAAAAAGGAAGCCATCTAAATTCTTGCTCAAAATGTTAATGTATGGAGAAAAACTTGGATTTTAGGAAAGTTAGTTTTTGTCAAATAATTCGCCTCTTATATGACTAAAAATGACAATTGGTTTCAAATGTCGATTTATAGCATTTATTTATGCAAACAATGTTTCTTCATTAATAAAAAATAGAAAAGAAATTAGCTTATGTTTTTTTGTAAAATTTCTTTGAAAAAATATCGACCAGTCGATAAAAGTCTATATTCGTCTCCACTTCTTATCAAGCCAAGATTTTAATATGTCGACATTATACTACGTTTATAATCAGTTAAAAGCAAATCGGCATTTTAGCTTACAAACTAGATATAAATCGACATTTTAACAAGTCGCCTATTTTTGTATTGGTCATTCGTACGTAACCTAATCCCAAAAATATACAAAAATCGTAAAAACTCTTGAATCTTTGAAACCTCAGCTAATCCAGCAATGTGGGACACGTTGAAAACGCAACTAGTTGTTCATGACGGCTTAAAAAGTGTGTTAAATTAAATAAAAATATGCAAAAAGGTAGTATGCGCTCAGCAGGTTTTACTGAAACTTTTTCAAATACTTACCCACAACGGCTATCTCTGATCCGAATTTATTCCTTTAACATGTTTCAAAATTACATGAACTGTTATTTTGTTTTATTTTTGACTGACAGCGGTTTTTTTCTCCCGGAATCATCGTGTAAGGCATAAATGTTTTTACTGTCAAAGGCATCAGCCCATTTTGGAATGAAATACGACGTTATATGCAACTTTGGATTTTTGAATTATTCACAAAAAGAAACAAATTTGAATGAAATACACTAATTTGCTGAAGAGCGAAAAAGAGTCAAACAAAAATAATTCAATTTTTCACATTTCGTTATAGGAAAACTCAATTTCCATATAAAAAGGAGTCTCAAACAACAATTTCGTTTGCACTTCCTGCATTTTTTTGTTTCACTCTCAAGGATATATGGTAATCCTTCCTGTCTGAGGATGAAATGGAATTTTCAATGAATAGCAATAGCAACATTATATGAAGCAAGGCAGACATAGGCATTATAGGAAGTAGGTGAATAAATATTATGATTCTAACGCGTGTCACTAGGTTAGTTGTTGTAGTCGTCGACGACATGATGCACACCCCCATGACCGACACAGAGTTAGCAGGTGTAATTGCTGCGGTTGTTGGTTGTTTAAACTAGCTGTGTACAGGAATTGGGAAAGGATGCAAAAATATTCACAATAGAGTGCAACGAACACAAAGTAGGAAATCAACAAACTATAATAAAATCATTCTCTCTGGAGCCTCATCAAGTGGTATATGTATACTTTTATTGAAATTTATTTTGTATTGTTGGGTGAAATGTTTAGTGCAAATAAACTTTCTCCGGGAATCGCGAAGTGTTTAATGAGGATGTGTTGTCGTTGTGATGTTAAATATTTTGTAAGCTATTTTCTCTAGCAAAGACTGTAATGGCAGGTTTGAAAGAGTAAACTATCTTGTTGAAAAAGGTCAGAATCGGACTCCAGTTGATCATGGTTCTTATTTCGTAGGGCAATTTTAATTCAATTCAATTCAATTCAATTCAATTCAAATCAATTCAATTCAATTCAATTCAATTCAATTCAATTCAATTCAATTCAATTCAATTCAATTCAATTCAATTCAATTCAATTCAATTTGATTCAATTCAATTCAATTTCAGCTTTTTCTCATGGTTAAAGTTTGAAATTACTTGCTTAAGACTTTAAAACATACAAATGAACAAACACAAACTTGTACTCACCATATAACATGTATTATTAATAGTAGTGCTCCAGGAACAACAAGATCATCTGATCCCACTGACCATCGGCGCTTGAACACAACTAATCCAGGCATCTATAAATAGAAAAAAAGTAAAATAATACTAAAAAAATATAGTATGAACTTTGAAAGTTTAAAAATTATTGACTAACGGATACAAAAACCACAATACAGTTGCTGCCATATTAATGACATGAACCTACCAAATCATTATTAAAAATATTCGAACATGGCAAAAGCCAACCCTCCAATTGACGCAATAAGAGAAAAGTCAAATCATAACAATAAGTCTATGAAAAATGAAAGTATTGGGGTTGCTGCTTCTAAAACAAAACAACAACCACATCTGGGCCACAGATTCATTCAAATCAAACCTCATTTTATTATGGAACAACATAGAAACTTCGTCTGACATCGCAGAGAATCGTCAATCAATATAAATCAATGAAGTCGTTAAGTATTGCGAAAAATTTGTCCAACTAATTGATATTCAGTCGTTTTTTTCACCAATAAATGTTATGGGGTCACTGATATTATATACAAAGCCCTTTCTGAGAACAGTATTATCCTCCGGTGATAGAGTGCTGATAGGAGAACAAGTGGGAAGCTTTTACCTCATAGTTCATAGACTAATTGGCAAACAATTTTTGGTTTTAAACTATATCTGTAGGTACATACTAACAGAGATCTATTATGCTGTAGTCTGGAAGGTAGAGTTTTTAATTCATAAAACCTATAGTGTGTATATTTTTCATACATATAGTAGGTACCTATATATTTCGTATTTCAATATAATTTCTATTGTCTTTTTTATACCCATTTACACAGATATAACATGTCATTTAAAAAAAAAAATGTAAAACAAAGGAAAAATGGACAAAACGGTCTACAAGACCGATAACAACGAGGCATATGTCGATGAAAAAGTATTTAAATGTGCTTCTACTATGAAAAAAGTAATTAGCCAAGTTGTTGGCTGAGAGTGACAAAATCGCGAAGGCACCTGAAGGAACAGTGCAAATGCGTCACTGCATCATGAAGCCTAAAAATTGTGGTAGGTATAGTTAATGTTGAATTTAAAATTGTGTGTTATTTTTATTAGATGGATGTATTTCCATTTTCATTTGGAATCAGTACCCACAAAAAAATAAGAACTAAAGCCCATGGCTTTTGTTGCGAATTTTAAAAACCATCTTTGAGTAACAGAATACCTAGCTGACAAAAACCACGTGACTTTTGTCAGGTATTCTGTTACTTGTTGATGTTTTAAGTATTCTTTACTCGACATAATAGATAATTATTTTTCGGATTAGCCGCGTTATTAAAGTTTAAAGAGTGCACTTTGGTACTCACCCCGAACGTTTCGCATCAAATTGCATTGAGCGTGGTCACCGGGAAACTGCTCTTGAGATGTTATGATGTATTAGATTGACTACGCAGGTTTTAGCTGTGCGTAGGTGGTTCTATCTCATGATGTTGTTGTTGTTGAGGTGCAGGTTGTTGGGAGCAAACAATGCTCACTACATTGGAGGGTGTTTTAAGTTTGAACTGGGATGCCGGTAAGGTGTTAATGACGGGATCCCAAGAACGTGAAAGCTTAAAACTGTCGTCTCGATTGAAATGTTGGTTGCGTTTTATTTCAATCGCCTCCCGTACCAGCCGTTGGATATAGTGAGTTTCTTGAGCTAAAACCTTGGCTTGGCCAAAATGGATCCAGTGGTGTTCATCTGGATTGTCCAAGATGTGCTCACAAATTGCCGACTTCTCCCGCTGGTTCTTACTAACAGCACTAATGTGCTCTTTTAAGCGAGTAGCAATGCTTCTTTGTGTTTGTCCAACATACAAAGACCCACAGCTGCAGGGAACAGCATATACCCCCGGTGTTTGGAGAGGAAAATGGTCCTTTGGTGACTGAAGGTGGTTTTTTACCTTTTTTGGTGGTATAAATATGGATTTTACCCCATATCTCTTCAACACTCTGCCAACTTTATCCGTTACACCCTTGACGTAAGGTAAGAAAGCTTTTTTGTCTAGATTGCTTTCATCCCTTTCATGTGACACCACTGGCTTCCACGTTCTTTGCCTTTTGGAGTAGCCATTTGCTCTTAGAACATTGTCGACTAGGTTCAGCTCAGTCATTAGATGGTCACTGTCACAAATTCTGTGGGCGCGCTGAAACAATGTCGAAACAACAGATCTTAAATTTGCTGGGTGGTGGTGGGAAGTAGCATGTAGGTATCTGTTAGTGTGTGTTTCCTTCCGGTAGACTGTGTGACCTAATGTACCATCCATTTTTCGTGTTACCTTCACATCCAAAAAAGGAATGGAATTGTCTTTTTCTTTTTCCATCATGAAACTGATTTTTGGATGTTGAGAGTTCAGATGTTCAAAGAAACTCTCAATAATGGAGCGTCTTAGGATGCAAAATGTGTCATCCACATATCTTAGCCAGATTCTGGGTTTTTCCGTAGAATTGCCGAGGGCTTTTGTCTCAAAATGTTCCATCCACATATCTGCAATAAGGGGAGCTAAAGGTAAGCCCATAGCAACGCCATCCACTTGTAAATAGAAATTTTTGTTGAAACAAAAATACCCCGAAGAAAGACAGAACTCCAAAAGCGGCATATAGTTTTCGTTAATGCCGGAAGTTGAGATACGCTCACGGATAACACTCAGAACCTCCTGTACAGGTACATTTGTAAATAGTTACTCAACATCAAAGCTCACCATAACTTCATCCTCAGGTTGCATTTAAAAGACTTTAGGTCTTACAGGCATACAGTTAAAATTATTATTATTATTATTATTATTATTATTATCCTCATCGAGTCTTAAGCTACCGATAATTGAAACAAAGTGAGGAGAATCCTTTATGTGATGTTCGGTCAACCCAATTAAAGGTTTGAAAACGTCTACTAAATGCTTTGCTAAAAGAAAACAAGGTGCATTTATTTGACTCACAATTGGTCGCATTGGAAACCCTTCTTTATGAATTTTCGGCAGCCCATACAATTTTGGTGATTGAGTACACGAGGGAATTAAGCGCTGAGGTGGCAAAATCGCTTTATTTTCATTAATGAGCTTTGTAACTTTTCTTAAGACACGGGCTGTGGGATCGTAGTCAACAGGCGTATATGTGTTCGTGTCTTCTACCAAAACATTCATTTTGGCAAAATAGTCACTTCTATTTACAACAACAGTCGCATTGCCTTTATCTGCAGGTAAAATAAATATGCTCTCTTCCTTACGCAACGAATTTAATGCAACCATTTCATCTCTGCTTACATTGCTTGTTGATGTTATTTTGGTTCGTCGAACCAAGACCGCTACGTCTTGCCGAATTGCTTCGGCATCGATGCTGTTGAATTTGTTGCGCGAGATGCATTCTTCTACACTTCCAATAATGTTCTCGATTGGCACACGCCGTGGAGTGGGTGCAAAGTTCAAACCTTTGCTCAGAATGCTTGTGGCTGCTGGACCCAAGTTTATGTTTGATACATTTAACAACGGCTTTTGTAAAGTCGATAGTTAGTGTTTACCTCTGACTCTGAATTTTTGTTGTTGTTTTTGAGTACACAGTTGTTGGATATTCGTTGCTTGCATAAAAGTTATTCTATCACACACACTAAAATACTTCTGCACTTAGAACCCATGCAAGGTGTTGGTGCATGTCATATAGCTTCACCGATATAGCATTTAATTCACTGCGGTGGGAGCTAATTAATTTAATCAATAACATTTCACTTGCAGTCGTGAGAACTTTCTTAGAACCATATATGTGTCGCATAGGTTTAAGTTTAACCTTTGTATATAAACAAACTTTCAAAAAATCTCTAACATGACATTGTAAGTGTTGCCATTATTTTTAATATATTTGTTTTCTTTTCTAATTATTTATTTTGAGAAAATTGCCTCTTCCGCTTGAATAGGGGAAATAAAACCCCCTCCCTTATAAAACACTGACAAATCGTCAGAAGTAGCCGAATCAGGTAAATTTTCAGAAATGTTCGACAACTTTAGTCGCTTCTGACACCCCTTTGTCTTCCACTTAGCCTTCTACCATTTTGAAATCTTCTCTTTCACATATTTATCATCAACTTCTGCCAATTTTCAGCTTTTGCGGAGACAATTTTTTTTTCTAAAAAATTGCACGTTTGACCCCAACCTCCTCTTATGTGTTCCAGTCTGCCATCTGAAGATCAGGTTTTTGCTTTTCTAACCTCCGTTCAACATTTTTCCGAAAAAAAAATTCCATGGCACGAGTGAGGTTATCAACTCTGCAGCCATCTCTGCATCACTCTTCGCATCCCTCCCCTACAGAGGTAGTGGTCACTTCTTCTCGAGATTAGTTTGGCATCGTGTTGTGTTGACGAGTTGACATTCAAATTGGAAATAGTTATTTAATACAAATTCCTTGCCTTTTATTTGTGCATCACTGTCTAATTAACTAATCTAATCATAGCATTGATTCTGTACAAGTGAACTTTTATTAAGCAATTCATAAAATCAATTCATAAATCAAAGAATTTTAGTACCTCGTGGCATATGATGGTTAGTACGTGGGACTGTCATGCCGAAGGTGTGGGTTCGATTCCCAGCCGCACCACCTAAAAACAGAAATGTTTTATTCGAGGAACTGCCTCTTGCAAGGAACTGACAAATGACAAATCCTCCAAGAGTATACTTGTCATGAAATAGTGCTTCTCATTTAGCCACTCGGGCTCGGTGAAAAACTGTAGGTCCCCTCCATTCCTGCCAACAACACGCACACAGGAATGGTTGAGAGTTGTAAGTCACTAGGCCCTGGTTCTCCCCGAGCTGTTGCGCCATTCAATTTATTTATTTATTTTAATCAAAGAATTCCCTTAAAATTTAATAATGTTACCTTTCATTCAAGTTGTGAAATGTTTTCAAATTGACACTGCAAAAAATGTTGATTGGAATTGAAAAAAAAACTCATAAATCACTCCATTTAAAAAGTATTGTCACTTGTTAGTCACACAGTTTTGCGGCAACAAAGTAAACAAACAAACAAACTACGCCATAGTTAGTGGTTTACCAATTTCTTTTCGCATTATTTCCCTATTTATTTTATTTTACTATGCACAAAATTTTGTGTACCCTTTTCACTTTTCTGTATCTTCTTATTAATTTTCTTCACCACCCACAAAATACAACAACACATTCATGATTTTATCCTTGTTTTTTTTTATTTTGTATCCAACTTTTTCTTCATTTTCACTCCATAGAAGCAAAGAATAGCTACAGAGAAAAGACGGAAGAGTGCAAATTACACAACAGACTCTATTTTCATTTTCTTCTGCCTCCGCCACCATCACCAGAAGCAGAACCATACAAGAAAGAGCCACACATGACCACCGCACCGTGCCAAGGCAATGGAGAATTTAGGATTTCAGGATAAAATCATTGATCCTTGATTCGCCGATATATACATAAATACATATACGCACAAGGACTTTTTCACGTCAATTTTCACTGCGTAAATCCCCGAACTTTTGTTAATATTTTGGTCAAATGTGTGTGTTTTTTTCACATTTGTTATTTTTCATTATCCCTGAACCTTGATAAACAACAAACTATTTATTATTAAGAACTGAAAAGTATGTCAGTAGAAGAAAAAGAAGAATCAAAACAAAGCTGTAGAGAACTATGTACTAACAGTTGACCGGTTTTTATTATATTTTTTTGACATTTCATATTCTTTAAAAAAAAGTTGCACAATAGGTTCATACAGGGAAGAAAAAAAAATGAAACTCTGAATTGAAGTGGATAAAGTTAAATCTGTCTGAATGGACAAGGGTATACACTGTAAAAACATAACTAACAAGGAAACCAAAATTCATACCATCATTACGAGCGTTGTTTGCATCGATAAACGACCTCTGTCAAAAGTCGATTATTTCGTTCACAATAAATAATTTAGATTTTCAACCAATATTGATTCTTTCGATGAGCAACTTTCGACAAAAATCGTTTTACGAAAACAAACGACCGACATACATATGTAAGGCATTTAGCAAAAAAAAGATGTTTACGTGCACACATGTAGGTGGTATGTAGGTACCTACTCGTATATCCGGTTGCTCCTCTTTTGCCTACATTCCGATGTCAAATAACTATTTTTGTCGTGAAGTATTGGGAAATATTCAACATTTAAAATCGATCTATCAATTTCTATCAATTTTTGCGAAAATTGAAGAATATTTTGCAGATTTCTTAACAATAAAATTTCTCGCACTTCTACTCTAATTTAACAGAAAAAGTGTAACCGTCCGCTAAACAACCGAGCAATCTCACATATAACACTCAACTGCTGAATGTTAAAGAATGAGATACCTATTATTTCTTTCAACTCAAAACTCACTCAAGGCAAAATTAGGTAAAATACTCTTTTCGTCATGCTCTTTTGTCGATTCTCGTTGCTCAAGAAGAAAAAAGAATCGTGTTAAAGGCAAGGAATGCGAAAGCTTTGAAAATTACCTAAGAAACTGATTTGACTCGACTTTGGATTTGTATTTTTGTATTGAGTTTTTTTATGAGTGATGTGGCGATGTGAGTGAAATGTGATAAGTCGATAAGTTAAGTGCTGACTGTCGATGCTAAATAAATCTAGACGAAACGAAACCTGAACTTGCGCACAAACGCATGTTTTCTCTCCCATGGGTGTTGTTTATCTTGCTGTTTTTTTTTTTTTTTTTAATGCTTTTGTTTATACAGGGTGTCCCGGACCTGAGTGGAAGTATTTCAAGAGGTGATTCTTTGGTTTATTCTAAGAAAAAAATTGTGTGGGGGTGAAGTTGTATCTCCCCTCCCTGAGGCAGGTAGGGGCAGTTTCTGAAACATTGTCTTCAAATGCAAAAAAAAAAAACATTAAAAAGCAACGAAAGCACATTTAATAATGTGCTATAGTTGTTTTAAAGCTAATATTTCATTCTTGCATTTGGTTTTTAAATCAAGATGTTTAAGCGAATAGTTTTTGAGAAATTAAATTTTAAATTCGAAATTAAAAAAAAAAATTGGGATTTTTTTTCTTAAGTCGATATTTTTCAAAATTTTACGTAATTATGTGCTTTTTTTGTGTTCAATATTCAATGCCATCATTATTTTTTGGTCCATTGCCGAAAACCAAATGTAAAAATCTTTCTCAGTTTTTGAGAAATTAAGAAAAAACAAAAGGTACTTTTACCAAAATAGCCCGAAAAAAGGGTTAAATTATGGATTATTCATGAATAAATTCATTTTTTCGGGCTTATTTTGGAAAAGTACCTTTTGTTTTTTCTTAATTTCTCAAAAACTAAGAGAGATTTTTACATTTGGTTTTCGGTAATGGACTAACAAATAATGAAAGCATTTAATATTGAACACAAAAAAGGCCTTTAATTACGTAAAATTTTGAAAAATATCGACTTAAGAAAAAAATCATCATTTATTTTTCTAGTTTTGACTTTGAAATTTAATTTCTCAAAAACTATTCGCTTAAACAACTTTATTTAAAAACCAAATGCAATAACGGAGTATTAACTTTCAAAAAATTAAAGCATATTATTGGATGTGTTTTCGTTGATTTTTAATATTTTGTTTTGCATTTTAAGTCAATGTTTCAGAAACTGCCCCTCCCTGCCTCAGGGAGGGGAGATACAACTTTCCCCTCATACAATTTTTTTCTTAGAATAACCTCAAGAACCAGCCCCTTAAATACTTCCACTCAGGTCCGGGACACCCTGTATAATACTAAGTTAACACATATGAATAAACACCAAACGAGACCAAAATTAACTAAGATATCAAACTACACAACTTGTATTTTTGGTAAACAAACCATCCTGGACCACAAGAACACACAGCGATCAACAGTCTTTATCGCGGGAGAAAGGCTAAAAGAAGATCCCACGCTACCCAGGCAATCTCACCAAGGAGGATAGTTTGAACGACTCCCATAATTCAGTCTGCACTCTACAATATTGACCGCGAACCGAAAAATAACTATATACATTCAATTATTAGTTAGGATTTCTCTTTTTAAAAAATAAATTTTCGGATAAATAAAAATAATTTACCATATAGACCGTAACCCCCAACTTAATGTTATTCCGATGTTACTTATCAGTGGTTGTCAGCAGCTATCACCGGCTTATCAATAGCGGCCAGCATCCAATGAAAAAAGATAATCATTGAGTGTGTTTGGTTTTTGTTTACGTTCGCCATGTGAGCGAACAAAAAGCTTCTGTTTTGTTTTGTTTTGAAGAGTATTTATTTGTTTTAACTCAATTTTTGCGGCTGTTCCGTGCTATATATTCCAATTTCCAGGGTTGACTCTTGGCTGCCTGCAGCGTTGTCATAAAATTGGATGAGTGCTCGATGTCGATATGGAGTATTTGTATTTAAGACCCTAAACAGTGGATTAGGTTGTATGAGTGGTTTAAATTCAATAAAATCTAAGCAAGTCAAGAGATTTTTATTAAATTCAAAATAAATTAAGAGGAATTTACAAATTTGTGGCCACTGATAAATCTATCAAAGCAAATTTAAGAAAATACAAAATAAGTAAGAAAGTAAGTACCTACCTAATAGTAGGGGAGCCCACTAAGGGATTTTGGGATTTACTCGAGCGCGTCAGATTAGTATAAAGGGGGGTACCTTGCACCAGGTTGAGTACCTCCACCATATATCAGTCCTCTATGTAGGGCCGGGCGCCTAGGGCAGGTTGTCAGATTAGTAAAAAAAATCGATAGCTCGAAATACTCGAGCGCATAAGATTAAGATAGGGTAGGTTAATTACATGCTGAAAAGTGTGTGTTTCAATAATCTGACGATTTGAGTGTGACCTAAGGTAGTGGGAGGGCTACAAACTTGCAAAAAAAAAATTTCACCTGGACATTCTCGAGCGCAATTGATTTTTTGTTATTGTGAAGGAAATAATTCTAGGATAACGGGAAAAGTATAATCTGCCGTTTTCCTCGTCCCGTTTAGGAGGGAGAGGTGATTTTCGAAAAAAACGACTTAAATGGAAAAATAAATATTAAAAATCAACGACAATACCTAAAATGCAAAACAATAACGGCTTTAAAAGCCAGAAATCTGTTCTTTAATTCTACATTTAAATTGAATTATTTGTATTAATTGTTTTCAAAATATTTGCATTTCAACTCAAAATTTGTATAAAAAAACGCAAAAAAAAATGTTTGGATAAATTTTTCTCAAAATTGTGGAATTAAAAGCTAAATTTTCTTTTTGTGTGGTCAATGCTCGTATTAGTTTTGAATCGAACACAAAAAACCAGAAGCTTTTATGTCTTCTAGTTTTTAAGAAAATTGTAAATTACTGATACTACTTTTTTATGAGATTATAATATTATATCATTATGTAGCTGTTCCCATTAGTAGCTATTGACATTGGAAACAGAGAATACATTCAAAGTTATTAAATGCAAACGAAATTCGGCAAACACCGAACCTCGCACATACCCCAAATCCTATAGTGAGCCCAAGCAGGGCGGTTGCATACATATCTTACTTTTAAAACGCAGCCGTAATGCTGGCAGTGCAAGCAAATTAAAAATATCTCAAAAAACTAGTATAAGTAACTTGCAATTTTCTCAAAAACTAGAAGCCACAGAAGCTTCCGGTTTTTTGTGTTAGATTCTAAATTAATATGAGCATTGACCACAAAAAGAAAATTTAGTTTTTCACTTCACAATTTTTAGAAAATTTGACCCCAACATTTTGTTTGCGTTTTTTATCAAAATTTTGAGTTTGAATGCAATATTTTGAAAACTATTGGCATAAATAATTTAATTTAAATGTAAGATAAAAGAACAGGTTTCTGAATTTTAAAACCGTTATTGTCTTGCATTTAAAGTATTGTCGCTGATTTTTAATATTTTTTTCCCATTTAAGTCATTTTTCTCAAAAATTGCCTCTACCTCCTAAACGGGGCGACATAGATCCCCCTCCCATAGTAAGAAATGCTTGTACATATTTGGCCCTTCTAAAAAAAAATCATTTTCAATTTTTGGTGCCCAAGTTATTATACCTATACTCTCCCCAGTGATTGAAAAAATCCTGAATAAAAATGTTTCTTCTTTTCAAATCGTCAGATTAAGAAAACCCCTCCATATAATTGTCAGATTAAGGTTCAGAACATGTAGGACATCTAGTTGAACCATATATATCAAAATCTGACGCGCTCGAGTATTTCAAAATGGCGATTTTTTTTGCATTTTCAAGAAGCTGCCGCAAGCTTGCGTCAAATCCGAATCGTCAGTCTTTTGAATGTGAGCATCCTTTGGGGTCACTTAACATCCCCTATTAAAATCTGACGCGCTCGAGTAAATCCATTTGTTTTCCAATTTCTACACTCGCATACAGCCACCCCCACCACCCAAACCGGCAGATTAACATACCACCGTTATTAGAAAGACCCAGGCCATGTACACTATCAATATCTGACGCGCTCGAATATGTCCACGTGACTGTTTTTTTTTACATTTTTGAACACCTGTAGATGCTCCCCCCACCGATGAAACGATATTCTTTGCAAACATTTTTTTCTCTCTATCATCAAATCTTCAAAATCCATTAGGTCCCAACGACGCTCGAGTAAATCCACATTTAGCATCGTGGGCTCCCCTACTATAATATAATTCACAAAATTGATAAAAATTTGGGTTACGTAATAGAAAACTGAAAAACTTATTATTTTTTAATAATCCAACCATACCTACACATTATTTTTTTCATTTCGAAGTTTTTGTTATTGTTTTGAAAGGGAAAATTTTAGGCACTGAACCTTTTGCACCTTATATATGGGAAATTTAAAAACAGAAAATGCCATCTAATTGGTCAAAAAAGGTCAACTAGTCCTAGAAATTGGTCAGCCTTAGATAACTTGCAATCAAAGCTTTAAGTTTTTCAAGGTCACGCGTGATTTTTGGCACTTCATTTGTGGGCAATTTACAAAAAATGTGTGCGATATGAAAGATCTTGATGTACATACATAAAAGACAAGTAGTACCTCGTGGCATGATGGTTAGTGCGTATAGGACTGTCATGCCGAAGGTGTGGGTTCGATTCCCAGCCGTGCCACCTAAAAACAGAAATGTTTTATCCGAGGTACTGCCTCTTGCGAGGAACTGACAAATCCTCCAAAAGTATACTTGTTATGAAAGAGTGCTTCTCACTTAGCCGTTCGGACTCGGCAAAAAAACTGTAGGTCCCCTCCATTCCTGCCAACAACACGCACACAGTAATGGTTGAGAGTTGTAAGTCACTAGGTCCTGGTTCTCCACGAGCTGTTGCGCCACCCAATTTATTTATTTTTATAAAAGACCAGCTAGCTTCAGAAACGTTCGAAATTCGAATTCAGCAAATCTAAAAATCAACACAAAAGTATATTTTGATATTGATTAATGCAAGATGCCAAAACTCATATTTTGTCCTGAAAGTAATTAATTAATTTAAAAATACGTCAATTTTCAACTAGCCCTTCAGTGCAAATGGGTTGTCGCAGAAAAGCACCTTAGAAAGAGATTTGTTGGAAATTATGTAACTTTCAATAATTGTAGGTACTATGATGAAAATTACGAATTGCTGAACTATGCTCAAAAATCTCGAAGACATTTTTTTAAAAATAATGTTCATTAGGGTGGTCATTATAAAAGTCATTGTTTTATTTAAGTGGGTGCACCCTCAAGTTTCTTCTAAATAGTAAAAAAAAAAATCTGTAAGATTTTAACTCATTATTTTACCGTTAACCCGGTCCCCAAATTAAAGAAGTTTTATACGGAATCAAGCTCTTAATTTGTATTACTTTGGTAACTATGGGTAGAAAAAATCGAAACCAAAAATGTCCTCAATTTTAAACCCATAGAAGAAAGTTAAAAAAGGCAAATTTTCCTTATGTCTATATAAGTTAGGAAATAACTGCACTAAAATTATTAAACAATCATCTTTTTAAAGACCTCCCTAATGTACACAGGTGGACACATCTACAGTTGACAGCTTTGTGGGATTTTGTGACAAGTTTTAATGAGTAAATAATGAAATATAGGAAAACAGTGTGCATGGATCTTTAAATCAAGATTTGTTCATGTTCGCCACAGTAATTCTTATTAATTTTTAGCTACAGTTACTCTTATAATTAGAGCTCTTGAAACCCGGGTACCAGAAGACCCACCCGAGTACCGAGTACCCGAATACCAGGGTATTACCCGGGTAGTACCCAGATACTCGAATAACCACTCGGGTGCCCGAGTATCCGAAATACCTTCTTCAACTACCCGGGTAGCAGATTTCACAAAAATTTAACAATGCACATTATTATTGCACAGATGCACTTTTTTTTGTCTAAAGGTTAGTTTAATTTTTTTTCTACACTCAAATTTTATATTTTAAATGTAAATAATCAGCTTAAACAGGGTATCCTATAAAAAATGGATAACCTGGCAACTGCTTATAGCAGGCCTTATGACCTTTCCAGAAAAAAATATAAAAAAAATATTTTCCCAGTGGTTACTTTGTTATGATGTTTTTTCCATAAAGTTGTTAACAAGTACTACTTTCCTCAAATAAGTGAACGCTACGACCATAAATGAACAATTTTTAATATATTTTTATTTTTGTAATTTTCTAGAATAACTGTTGTAATAGATAGGTGGTAAAATTTAATAGTAGTTGTTGCATTTTTCTTATTATAATTTTTTAAAATATTTTTTTCAGTAACAAATTTATTTTCAAAAAAGTTTGACTACCTCTAATAAATTAAAATTGTATGAGAACTTGAATGGCCAATTACTTTAATAAGTTGTCCATTTAATGCACTTTCCAAAATGGTATAACACACGCTTGTGTATTAACAAAATAACCAAGGAAATTTGTCAATCATCTAATAAAGCAGCTTTTAACATTTTCGCAAAATGTCTATTAAAATGTTACAGTAACTTCCAAATTTGGGTTGGACAAAGATTTTCTCTTTTGATGTGTAAGGGGGTTCAGTGCAAATATAAAACTCGAATTAAGGTGTTGAAAGCCGCACCATTAGGCCACCATATTGAAAAACGAGTTCAAAAAAGTTTTTCGTTGCAACATAAATTTTATTGGTCTTAGAAAAAAAACTTTGGTACAATTTTATAGCAAATTCAATTTCTCTTCTCTTCAATTTATGTTAACACACTTTTTACCCTAAACTGTAAATACAAAATTATAAACAAAAACATATGAATTTTTTCAATTATAAAAATTTGATTATAACTTTTTTATTTATAACTTTAGGGTAAAAAGTGTACTACCTAACTTTTGAAAGTGTATTAACATAAATTGAAGAAAATTGAATTTGCTATAAATTTGTATACCAAAGTTTTTTTTTTAGGACCAATAAAATTTAAGTTGCCACGAAAAAAATGTTTGAACTCGTGTTTCAATATGGTGGCCTAATGGTGCGGCTTTCAACACCTTAATTCGAGTTTTATATTTGCACTGAACCCCCTTACACATCAAAAGAGAAAATCTTTGTCCAACCCAAATTTGGAAGTTATTGTAACATTTTAATAGACATTTTGCGAAAATGTTAAAAGCTGCTTTATTAGATGATTGACAAATTTCCTTGGTTATTTTGTTAATACACAAAACAACTGGACAACTTATTAAAGTAATTGGCCATTCAAGTTCTCATACAATTTTAATTTATTAGAGGTGGTCAAACTTTTTTGAAAATAAATTTGTGTACTGAAAAAATATTTAAAAAAATTATGATAAAAAAAATACAACAACTACTATTAAATTTTACCACCTATCTATTACAACAGTTATTCTAGAAAATTACAAAAATATTAAAAATTGTTCATCCATGATCGTTGCGTTCACGTATTTGAGGAAAGTAGTACTTGTTAACAACTTTTGGAAAAAATATCATAACAAAGTAACCACTGGGAAAATATTTGTTTTTATATTTTTTCTGGAAAGGTCATAAGGCCTGCTATATAACCTGTTTCAAGGTTATCCATTATTTACAGGACACCCTGTATACTCCAGTGCTGCCGGTCCTCGGTTAACCGAGACACAAATGTTCCCGAATACTCAAGTACCCGAGACACACCGGCTTGCGGGTACCCCAGACATATGAGTACCCGGGTACCCAAAAACTCATCACTTGGGAACTCGGGTACCGGGTAATACCCGGGTATTTTTCTACCTGGGTACCCACGTAATTATGAAACCGGGCACTACCCGGGTAAAATAGCTCTACTTATAATATACATATTATATTTTCGAATAATCTTTGCTGGAAACCTTTTTCTCGCAGATGCCAGTTAAGTCAAAAAAATGAAGGCGAGTTGCAGGTAAAATTATTTCATCTTCAATATAATTGCAAACAATTCACGAATTTAATTGGGGATGTGAAAGATTTGCACGTCTCTACTTGGTAAGTTGCAAGTTTAACAACGTTGTTAATTCTTAATATCTGGAAAGACCTTTACCCATCAGGCACATTTACCAACAGCATGAAAAGAAAGAAGCATCTTGATTTGCGTGTACAATTTGCTAATCGTAGGTCGTGGTTTCCTTAAAAATTCCAGATTTTCCCTCGGCTCAAAATCCCTGTTTACGTCGCGTCGGTCAAATGATTTTCCACTCGCTTTCTTGTTTGAGTCCTTTTTTCATTACATAATTTATTCAATGAATGTGATTCAGGCATTAAGAATTCATTGTTATATATTTTTGCTGCTTTAAAAAAAACCCGTTCTCCATTTTCTGGATATACTATCATTGTACTTTTTTTATTGAACTTCAATTAAATAATTTCTTGGGATAATACAAACTTTCAGGTAATTTGCAGTTGAAGTAAGTAGGATACCTAACCTAACAATATTTCAAACAAAAATAATTCTATTCAATGAAACCTTAATTAGAATCCAACACAGTGAAAAAGTTAAAGGAGGTCGTTCCGTAATTTTCATAACGATAATCGTCAAAATGATAATCGTTAATGTGATCGTCAATGATTTTCTTCTGTTAACTCACTCACTATCGTCTCGTCTACTGTTTTTTCAGAATAAAATTTGAGAGCGTTTGGTATTATCAAATCTCAAGGGCGAAAGCAAACGATACGTATTTAGCTATCGTCTCAACGATAGCGTTTTGATTTTGAAGATTATCGACTAACGTGAAGAAAATATTTGATTTTCTAAACGTTATCACCCAAAGGATGGTCGTCATTTTCAGTTTTACGGAATGCAAGACTATCGTCAAAACGTTATCGTCGGGTGATTATCGTTTTGCGGGATGAGTGCCCAGATAATTTATTTAGGAGGTGATCCGAAATCTCGAAAAAATAATGATTTATTATCTACTTATGTACATAAGGGTGGTCGTTATAATGGGTTTTTTTGAGTTTTATTATTTGGATGGGCCTAAATCAGCTCTAAATGAAAAACAATCCCTAACCTTTCAAATTTTTATTTTCATCCCTATAGTTACTTTAAGGTTAAATTAAATTTCCCCTTTTTTTGGAAATTTGCGTAGAATCTGCCGAAAAATTCAGAGCATGCAGGTGAGAAGTAGACAAGAAAAAAATCCTAGCGGAAGGGGGTAATATCTCCCACCGCTTGGACGGAAAGGGCAATTTAATAAAATAATTGCATAAAATAGAAAAAAAATAATTAAAAACAATGGCAACACATGCAGTAATGTTTTGTGGCTTTTTGGAAAGCCAGAAGTCCATTCTAATAGTTGATTATCAAATAAAGTTCTTTGAATAAACGCTTTCAGAAAAATTTGTTTTCAAACCTAAAATTTAAAAAAAAAATAATAATTTATCTTCAAAGTGTTTAGTTTGAAACAATTTTTTGTCAAAACTATTCATCACAAAATCTTTATTTAAAAACCAGGCGTAATAATGGATTTCTGGCTTTCCAAAAAGCTACGAAACATTACTGTAAGTGGTTGCCGTTGTTTTTTAATTATTTTTTTTTTTCTATTTTATGTAAATATTTTATGCAATTGCCCCACCCGGCCAAGCGGGGGGAGATATAGCCCCTCTCCTATAGTGTTTTTTTCTTGTATGGTTCCCACTTACATGCTCTGAATTTTTTTGGCAGATCTTACGTGAGTTTTCTAGTATGTAAACAAAAAAGAGGAAATTTAATTTACCCCTACAGCGACTATAGGGGATGTAAATAAAAATCTGAAAAAATTAGGAAATTTTTGTTTCTTCATTTAGAGCCGATTTGGCCCCATCCGGGATGACCTATTTTTTAACGACCACCTTAATGTACATACATTTCATTACGGGATAAAACGGGATTTGATGCTGACCCGATTATTCTCCATAATGTCTATATTGATCATTCTCAGCTTGTTGCATTCAGTTTCATTGCCGTACATCCTTAAATCTTTCCAATGTACCTATTTAAATGAAATTGACAACTCAAATTTAAATAGTTTGAATAATTTTTGAATGAACAACAACAACTTTTGTTTATTACCACCAAGTATATAGGCTGGTGCTATAGCTATTTCACAGGTGCCACCCCGATCATCAAACTCCTTTAGTGGTGCTTACTGCTTAGAGCCATGAACCTTGCAATTCAGAGGCCGATGCACTACAAACCGCGCCACTGAAGCCACATGATTAGCTCAATCCCAATGCAGGTTTCGTTGCTTATCAATTGCAATAGTGACTAGCATTTTTATAAATAGCTACATATAACTCCAGCCTATATACTTGGTGGTTACACACACAAGTTGTTGTCGTTCATTCAAAAATTATTCGATAAGAACTTTATTTTGAAAGGATATTTGAGAATGGATCTGTGGCTTTAAAAAAAGCTGTAGCTTGATATTTTAGGTGTTCTCGTTGTTTTTTAATATTTGTTTCTGTTTTGAGTTACTTTTTTTTTAGAAAATTACCCCTCCCAACTGATCGAGGGCAAAAAGACCCGTCTTCTATGATTTTTTTCTTGTCTGAATCTAAACTATACGCTCTGTTTTTGTTTGCGTGTTATAAGAGTCACCCCAAGCGCATAATAAGTAGGTAACATACAGTAAAAAGACGTTGGAGACGACGCGTCGCGACGGAGGGAGAAAATAGAGAATATAGAGTCGAAAAAACTACAGAAGCAAAAGGATAAACAAGGATAGGTATATAACACTCTCGTCGCACTGGGATCATGTTTGTTTTATTTTGATATCTAATCCGGATCAGATTTGGAGGATAATAATATGCAGCTAAATATCTGTTTTGCAAACCATAAATCTGTTATTTGAAAACCTTTTAAAATTAATTTATTTTAATATACGAAATTTGTTAGAGTGCTTTATAGGCTTTAAGGAACAATAAAGTGCAGCGTGCAGGGTCTAGTCAGCTACAAAAATTGTAATTTTTTGTTAATATTAAAATTTATTTTGACGAACTGCGAATTGGGCTTTGATTAAACCCACCCTGACACCCACTATTTTTAATAAAATTTTTAAGTGAATATCCGTGGCGGTCGTGAAGAACTAGGTAAGTCGAACTAATACAAATTTTAGAGGGTAAGGGCTTATTTTTATTATCATTCACAAAACCTCACTCACGTGGAAAAAAGTGTTCAACATTTATTTGGAAATGTATTAGGAAACTATCGCACAAGGGTAAAATATCAGTTAGATATGTTAACTAATTATTTAAGAATTTTAATATAATAAGGTATACTAGTTAATCTACTTACAACTGATGTTCGTTTTATTAAAAAATGATTCTTATTTGGAATCTTCCAAATAATAAAAAAAAAAAAATTATTGAGTAGAAAAACAATCAACCACTACTTGAACTGGTTCGACATGGACTAAATTGTAAAATAAATAAAGTCCCGTTTGTAATCGTTTCGAAAAACTTTAACGGGATCAACTGTTTCATTATAAGAAGCTTACATATATTAATATTATGTTTATCACAGTTTATCACTACGGGACTAAGAACATTTAGCTTGAATTTGATAAAATAAAAACTTTCAAATACAATCAATGAGAGACTCAGCTCTTTTTATTACTCATATCATTATCATAACCAATATTCCTTTTTTGCACTAAGCCGAGCCATAAATAAACAACCAGTGCAGTGCAACCATTATCAAACTACCGATGCTAATAATAAAACAGCATTTAACTTGAAATGTGTGCTTGCCATACTGTACATTGTATATATTCCCTTAATCACCAACCTGCTATGCATATATGTATGTATATATGTATGCACATAAATATTTGGTTGGTTTTGATTTTGATCAAAAGTGACATTTGGATGAAAAGGAGACGTAAAATTAAAAAAAGTATGTCTCGCAATACGAAAGTATGTCTTTTGTCGATAACAACTCCAACAATTTTCATGGTTATTTTTGTGTGTTTTGCAGTAGATACGGCTTACTTTTAAGTAAATAAAACACATTTAAACCGGGGTACCATAGGAAAGTACCATTTTTTTTTTGTTCCCAAATTGGAAAAACCTATTCTGATCAATTCTTGTATAGAAAAACTTCCTAAATGTTTGAATATTTCATATTTTGGAAACTCAATTTATTTTTCCGAAAACATCTTGATCGATTCACATCTTCCCAAATAGTGAATTGAAATTGCTGAACGAAAGATCGAAATTTAAACCACGTTTGAGCCTATAACTAGCCCCTATAAAAAACAAATAGTATATAGATACACAGGGTGTCCCGGACCTGAGTGGAAGTATTTTAGGGTGTGGGTCTAAGAAAAAAATTGTATGGGGGATAGTTGTATCTCCCTTCCCTGAGGGCAGTTTCTGAAACATTGACTTTAAATGCAAACAAAAAAACAATACAAATCAACGAAAATACATCTAATAATGTGCCATAATTTTTTTTTGAAAGTTAATACTCCATTCTTGCATTTGGTTTTTAAATTAAGTTGTTTAAACGAAAAGTTTTTGAGAAATTCAATTTCAAAGCAAACATTTAAAAAAAAAAATTGTGATTTTTTTTTTTAAGTCCATATTTTTCAAAATTTTACGTGATTGAGTACTTTTTTTGTGTTCAATATTCAAGGCCCTCATTATATTTTAGTCCATTACCGAAAACCCAATTTTAAAATCTTTCTTAGTTTTTGAGAAAGTAAGAAAAAACAAAAGGTACTTTTACCAAAATAGCCCGAAAAAAGGGTTAATTCATGAATAAATTCATTTTTTCGGGCTTCGGTTAAAAAACTCTTTGAAAAATATTTAATTAATTGAATTAACAAAAGTAGACAAAACTATACCGGTTTATTTACTTACCAAAGTTACTGATGATGATAAGATTAAGTTTAAAAAAAATGTTGAAAAAAGTACGCATACGCCTCAGTGTATGATACAAATGATGAAATGTTATACAATTTTTAAAAATAAGAAACAAAATAAAAATATTGTAATAGGTCGTTTCGCAAGAAATTGAAAAAAATGTGATGGCATTTCAACATTAAGGTTATGTCAAGAAAATAAAATGCACGACTGGATCACACGTACTTGCTCTTATGCTCAAGTTGCTTGGAACTAGAACTATACAAGTGACTATAGAAAAAGTATAAGAAAGCATTTGAATCGTTCTTTTAATTTGTATAAGGAACCCATTAAATAACTTTGAGCTCAGAAGCAAGTTTGCCATCTGATAACTTAAAAAAATAGGAATATATGCAAACAAAAATTAAAATCGTTGGACCGTTTTTTAAAAAACAAACCTTTTACATATGTATGTATACAAATTTGGTAACATTTAAAAAAATGATACACCAATTTTCCACCTAGTATCAAACAAAAATCACTAACCGTTTTTTGAAATATTGTATTTTCAAAAAAAAAATGTTTTTTTAATAATCCTAAACTATTTTTTTTTTTCAAAATGTTGATATGCAATATTATTAACATATTAAGGAAGATTTTTTATACAAAAATTGATTGAAAAAGGTTTTGCTGTTAATGAGAAAATTGAAATTAAAAAAAACGTTCTTTGGCAGTTACCGTTATTAAAAGTTTTCGGTAAATTTGTCCTAATGACGATAGTTTATTTTTGACCGAAATCGTTGGAGCTGCCTTAGAGATAAATTAGCTTTTACTTAACGATTGTATCACAAGTCCCGTTGAACTCCCCCCCCCCCCTCCCTCAAAATTACAAAAAAAAACTTTAAATTAACAATTTGAAGAAAATCGCTTCAGTGATTTAGGCTGAAGGTTGAGGTACAGACAAAATTGGGTTCTCTATTTGATAAAAATCGAAGCAGTTTCATTCTGCAAATACATACATAAGTATAAAACGAAAAGTTTTTCACAACACCGAGAATTTGATAATGAAAGGATCTTACAATTAATCGAAAATCAAAAAAAGGAAAAAAGGTCATAATTATTTATTCAAAAATGTATGTTATATCAAAATTTTGGAAAAATAATATTTCTTTTGGCATCGAATATGAGAAGAAAAACTCAAACAATAAGAGAATTATTGCTTTTGTTTTTAATTTTGTGGACTTTATTGCATTAAATCCAGTTTTAAAGATTTTTTATGACCAAATGCGTTTCGCCCAGGCAAGACAGTTGGGCTCATCAGTTAGATGCTGTCGTTACCCTTCTAAGACGCAATATTTTGGTCGAAAACACTGCAAATTATATTCTTCTAGGAGAATTTGGTTAAATCATGGTTTGGAATCTTTAAAAATTAGAATTTATTTTAGATAATTTGATGTTTTATTATATACACATTTAAAATATATTATTTTAAAATTGTAAACGATTTAAACATCATGAGGAAGTAATAAGTACTTTGTACCAAAAAGGGTCCCGGGATGAAAAAAGGGGCCCTTTTAAGAAATTGCCATAAAAGAGAGAATACAAAAAATATTATTAGTACATAAAGGAGCAAAGGATTTAGTAAACATTTATTTAAAAACTAGAGCAAAATTTACTCTAATAATAACAAATAAAATTTATTTTATTAAAATTGCAACAAAAATGAAGCTAGGTAACTATTTTTACCTTCTAAATAAATTCGAAAATTAATTTTATTTTATCCCTTTCTTCTGTCATATTGCAGAATTTAGTACGAGACTTGGTGAAATTCAACTATTTTTATGTAAGAACCCAATTTTTAATACAAATCACATACATTTTTAAAAAGAGGTCAATTGGTAGATTTTTTAAAGAAGTGGGGGCAACGGGTCCCGAACGCAAAAAAGGGGCATTTGGCCACTAAAGGGGCCAAACGACAACGCTGCTTTGTACATGTAACCCAGTCCTATACTTAATTTTGCGCAGAGCATCTCATTTAGATACTATTAAGCGTTCATGCCTCACAACACTTTTTCTCTATTTACTAAAAAAATGTAACGGAAGTGTAGGTGAAGTACAACTTTGTTTCCGCCATATATCAATTTCTCAAAATCTATGTTTCCCCTCTTTAATTTATTCCTGCATAAATTATATTAACAACCACCAGTTTTCACCAGTTTCTTACCAAATACCAAAGAAATGAAATACCGAATTCCAAGTTTCCCAAACGTAGAAGCTGCAGGCAATTGTACTACAAATTCCTTCCCGAGCGATTTTTTTTTTTTTTCTCAAAAACCAAAAAACCCTTACGAAAATAAGATTAAACATTAAGTAACATTCGCACAGCATTCAGTTCAGATAAATATTACTTATTTCAATAAGAAAGAATCTTAGTAAGCCGTCACTTGCTCTCTTGCACACTTGTTAGCCCTTTGGGAGACACAGATACACCAGCACCGTTACGAATCACCCTTATTTTTTTGCTTATTGTAATTCTTCCACTTGAATAAAGGTTGTTTTAAGAGCACTAAAAAAGTGTTAAAAATAATTGAAGCACTTTTTTGGGGATGTTTTGTTGCATAAGATACTAATAGTTCCAATTTTAATTTTTTTGTTTTAGTTTGAAACAGCGAATGTATAAAATAAATAAGCTAAAGATTTACTAAAAATATTTTTAAAATCTAGGAAATTTACTTATTATTTATAATTTAATTTTCGTTGTATTCACTAGCTTAATCCCAACTAACAATTTAACTTGTATAAGGTTCTATACAAGCTATTTTCAGACTGCTATAGAAACAGTAAAAGAGCTTATCCAAGTCATTTTGGCGCATTTACGCAAACTAATTAACTGTCATAAGACTTTTGTTGACAGGTCTTATAGCAGCAAATAGCTTTTCATGAACTGCTATTAGCTTGGCTGAACAAGCTATAGCTTGCCTTGGATGTTTATATAAGGCCTTATGAAGGCCGTTTTGACAGCTATTGCCAATAGCTTGACTTGGATGTTTATATAAGGCCTTACCAAAGCCATTTAATGACAGCTGTTGCCAATAGCTTGCCTTGGATGTTTATATAACGCCTTACCCAAATTCATTTTGCATAAGCAATAATATACGCTGTCGCGATTCGCGAAAATCTACTTTGCCATCGAGAGAAATAAAATTTTTTAGCAAAGCTGATTCTGAAATAAAAAAAAAATTGTATCCGTTTTTATTTTATTTTTCTGATGTTGTATTTTTTTATTGCATTTTATTTTATTGTATTTTTTGTCCTCAGTCAGCTTCCGAAACCTTTTTTTCTGTATTCTGTAATGAGTGAAATGTTAGTTTCAGTATAAAAATGAAAAGTTTTTTTTTTTTTGCCTGGGATTTGAACTTGATTCCTTCCTCGTACCAGTCTAGCATCTAATATCTGTTATTTGTTCTTCCAAACTTCAACTACCTACAAGTTGTTTGCAATGACTTGTCGTGGAGAGCCTTATAGCTGCTATTATTTTAAACACTTTTAGTAAACAACTTTAGAAGGCCTTATACAAGCCATTTATAACTTATATTTACAAGCCTTGTTTAGAGCTTGTGTAACTCATATTTTAAGGCCTTAAAGGAGCCTTGTTAGTTGAGAAACGGGCATATTATCACATTAAAACAAACAATTTTTAAATGAACTTAACTAAGATTTTTAACATTAAAATTCATCAAAAAATCATTTCCTGATGTGACACAAAAAAATCATAATACTGATTAACTCTTCCCTTGTTCGCATTCAACCTGAGTTTACCAACAAAAGTTTTATTTTAATTTAATTTAAAAATTTTTATTTTTAACTGAACAGAAAAAAGTTGCAAAATGTATGCCAAGAGACATTGTTCATATTATATCGAAAGGATTAAACCACTCTGCTTGGCCATTTTGAATTCAAAAGAATATTTTTATCAAAGAAAACTGAACTGCTGTAAAATTTTACCAAAATGAATTTCAAATTTTAATTAAAAAACCATTCTTGCGAGGAACGACAACGACACGACGCGATACAGACGTTTTGGGGGAGATATAAAATTCCAGAAGATAATATCATAACCAAAAGAAATGCTGTGATGCAGACTGCTGAGCATTAACAATCGTGTCTTTCTATTTATCACATTTTTGCTTCTCCTGTAAAACCTGAAACCAAATACAGACAGAATTCTACAATAGGGAAGTAGTAGTAGTAACATGTGTGTAATAATTTAAGGATAAATCAGCTTAATTCTGCAATAAAAGAAGTAGGTACGATACCTAATCCATTATTTATGATATGAAAAAGCTTTGAAGGTGTACACTGTATACCTTTTTATAAAGATTACTTAATAGAAGGAGCAATGAACGTAGGCAGATTCATCATCCATTATTCCATTTGGGGTTGAATATCCATTTTTATGATTTCAATTCAAGCCCATAAATATTATTCATTTTGGGTCTTTACTCTTACATATATAACGGATGTAAGTGCACTGCATACATTTTTATTAAATCTTATAAACCATCCATTTCGATAAAAAGTTCAATTTTTAATGAAAAGTTTTAAGTGTAAAATTGTCAAATTCAGCTTTGTTTCCGAGTTATACCAAAAATATTGAAAAGTGGCCAGTTCTCTCAGAAACGCATGGGTGAATTAAATTTCATTTTCGGCATGCTTATGGGCTAAATAAACATATTTAATAATAAAAACTCTTGCACGTAATTGTTCCTTTGTACAATACCCCTTATTTTCCGGTCTGTTCAATAGTATAAGGGGGCAGTTATAGCTTCATTGAAACTCATCATTGAAAACTTTAATGATTGATTTTGAGATGTTTAGAAAGCAAAATCATTTATTATTTTGATGGACGATTAAAGCTCAAGACTTAATTAGTATTTCTAGCCAAAAAAAAAATAAATCGGCCCAACCTTCCACAAAAATTGACTTTTAATCTTTCAATGATCATTGGTAAGGTAGTTCAGTCATTGAAATAAGAAAAGTCTTTTTATGTGGAAAGTTGGGCCAATTTGAACTATTTTTTGGCTAGATATATTAATTAAGTCTTAAAGTTTCTTTTTCCATCAAAATAATAAACAATTTCATTTTCTAAGAGTCTCAAAATCAATCATTAAAATTTTCAATGATGAGTTTCAATGATAGCTATAACTGGCACCTAAGTCCATTTTGTACTTAAAATATATGTGTAGGTATACAAGCGCAGGGACATAAAGCCCAATTTTTTATTTTTGGGGTGTATGTACCACTCTAGTGGCCGAAATTGAATTTGGGCCTTAGGTCACAAGCAAAAGAGATCCAAGCCCCAAATAAAAATGTGGGGAGTAATGTCCCACTAAATAAGTATCACCAAATGATAAAACTTGGAACATTTCAAGACTACAAAACGTTGCTAACGGTTTTTTTTTATTAATTCATGTAATTATGCAGTGCCTTACATTTTAATGACTATTATAATCCGCTCCTAGGGACCAATTTTGGTTCTGTGAAAAATTTTAACGAAAAACTTTTCACGCTTTCACACCAATTCGGATTCCCGTTCTGTGAAAATGTTAAACCAAACATCAAAAACTTTCATAAAAATAATTTTCTTTCACGAGGTCATTTGAAAGTGAATATCTAAAATCTAAGCGAAAATACGAACAAACACAGCTAAATTCAACCATATCTCCTTCTCTGTCCAATCAATAAAGAAAAAACTGTGATTATCCCATGCATTTTTCATTTCTCTGCAAAAATTCGAGAAATATGAGAGAATGACGCTGTTTTCAGGGGAAATGGTAAGGTGGTTCGTATATCGTCAGTAAAGTTCATCTGTCATTTTCATTCACGTAACCAGAATCTTTTGTGCCAAATGAATCAAAAAAAGTGAAAGCAACGCTGGACAGCGAATGTGGAAACGATTTATTCGATTCACTTATTCACAGGACTAGAATCGGCCCCCTGGCCCTGGTATGTATTTAAGCAGTCAAACCGGTGTTTTGATCTTTCTGTTCCCAAAACTTAGAGTATTGTTACTTAACTTACATAAAACAAGAAATAATTTGAGTGAAGAAAAAGTTATAAAATTCTAGTTATTTAAAATTTAATAAAAGAATTTTATAAAATCTAGTTTTTGTCTAATTTAAGAACAGAAACTTACATATTGGGAGCAAACAATGCTCACTACATCGCAGGGTGTTTTAAATTTGAACTGGAATGACCATGCGATGTAGTGAGCATTGTTTGCTCCCAACAGCCTGCACCTCAACAACAACAACAACATCATGAGATAGAACCACCTACGCACAGCTACAACCTGCGTAGTCAATCTAATACATCATAACATCTCAAGAGCAGTTTCCCGGTGACCACGCTCAATGCAATTTGATGCCAAACGTTCGGGGTGAGTATACCAAAGTGCACTCTTTAAACTTTTATAACGCGGCTAATCCGAAAAATAATTATCTATTATGTCTATTAACAACCGCGAAAGCCTAAAAAGTTATACTATAGGGTTGAATTAAATTTCCCCTCCTTTTTGCATACTAGGAAATTTGCGTAAAATCTGCCGAAAAATTCAAAGCTGTAGGTGGGAAGTGGACAAGAAAAAAATTTTATAGGCGGGGGGTAATATCTCCCCCCCCCCCGCTTGGACGGGAGGGGCCTTCGAAATAGGCCATTTTCGAAAACTTTATAATCTGCTTCAAAAATGCATTTGCAGAAAATTCTTTAACGCAAATTGCTTAAGTCACATGTTCGAAAACATCATCTACACCTACAGTGCAAGTTGACGATACATACAAATTGAGAAACCTGAGAACGTGTTCGTAGATATAAAATGCGTTTGCAAGTTAATTGAATGACGTCGCTCAAACCAATTTTGTGCGAGCAGGACGATTTTGACGATTAAATTGACTTTGATGTGATGTTTTCGAAAATGGCCATCAAAAAGTTTATGCAAATGCCGAAGTTATAGGCTGCTGGTTCCATTACATTAGAGCTCTAAAGAGGAAAGTATCGGAAACAAAAAAAAATATTGTCAAAAGAAAGTAAACAAAATTTGGGATTTATGTCCCACTTTGGGGTTTGGTCTCATTTGGGTGGGACTTAAGGCCCAAGTTAAATTTTGGCTTCATTTCCCACTAAAGTGAGACATAATTCCTAAAAATAAAAATTGGGCGTTATGTCCCTGCGTGCCGTGTATAGTAGAGCTAATTTTAGATTCGTCCAAAAAAATTTCGAGATTAAATCAAACAATACGGTGATAGAGAACATGAAATAAGTGGGTGGCAAAATTTTGTTTGTCTGTCTAACTGTCTGTATTGTACCGTGACCAACAGCCATTTCCTTCAAATTTTGAACTTAAGGTTTTTTTTAATTCTCTGAAATGTGTGTATGCTCCAAAAATAACGGTACTTGCCGTTGAAGAAAAGCTTATTAATCTCAAAAACGGCTCTCACAGTTTTGATAACAACAAATCAGAGTGTTATTGTTGGTACGGTGAACCATGTTAATATTTGGTAAAAAAAAATACCAAAAATTGCTAGGTAGGTACCTACTAACGGTAAGTGCCGTAAAACGGTTTTTTGACTGTATATTAGTTTATAAATTCCAAGCAACTTGAACATCAGAGCAAGTAAAGTGCGACCCAGTCGTGCATTTTATTTTTTATACAAAAGCTTATAAGAAATATAAAAAGTATTGTTTACAAAATTTTCAAAAAAAGATTTTTTGGATCTTTAAAAATATTCCATTCTTTTTTTTGAAAATCAAATATTTTGAAAACGAAATGGTTGATGTTTTTGCAACTCGGTTCTTTAAAAAATTTTTAAATGTTTTAGGAAAAAGTTTTACATTTATGAAAAAATAACGGTACCTTCCATACAAATGTAAAAAAAATCGTTTGTCTCAAAAACGGCTCCTACGATTTTGATCAATTTTTTCGTTTATACTAAAGTTAGTGCGATCTACTACCAGAATTTAGAAACTATTAATATAGTTCCTCTCATAGAACGCTCGCAAATATTGGTTAACTTTCCAGTGCTGAATTTAAATCTGTCATCTATCTTAAGACACCAGTTCAGATTTTCAAGATACCCCCGTTACAAAATCACAAACAAAAAATAGTTTTATGCAATTTTTGAGGCCTTATTACATCAAGAAATAATTTTTTTTTTCGACAAACTTAGCTAAACTGTCTGAAAGCACTAATCTTCTTCTTCAAATATTAGTTTAATGCTTTGTCTTTTTTGAAAAATTATTTATAGGTTTATATTTTCTAATAGCTAACATCATTTAAGCCCATCCTTCTGTATTTTTGAATTCACAAAGTTTTTAGGTAAACTTTTAAATGTGTACAATTTGACCTGAAGTAAGTTAGTAAAACCAATAAATTTATAGAGAAAAAAGCATTCCATTTTTATTCAATGTATTTATAGCACAAATATATTTTTTTTTTTGTTATCGTCTTACTTGCAGAAAAGATGTTATTTAACTTTTCATTGGTATTCTTATGCGTTTAATATTAAACCTATAACATTTATATTCTTAACAAATAATATGTTCCTTTTGTGGTTTTCATCTTGTTAAGTGTTTCTTTTTTAATTTATTTTATAATAATTTTCTTTTTTGTTTTGTTGAATTTAATGTAAAACTTATATATAAAGCTTGAAATTCTCGATGAAACAAATATATAAGATACAGAACACAGCAAAATATTTTATATATTTTTTTTTAATAATAATATTATAAGCTTTCATTTTCTTATAAGAGTATACACGCCCATCAAAATATATTTTGATTATTTAATTTTTGTTCATTTTAGAGAATAGGTGTATATATGATATTTTTGTTTGTATGTATGTATGTATTTAGTTTATATGTAATTTTAAATAGTCTGTTATTGTTTTGAAAGCAAATAAATATATATATTATTTTTATTTTTTAATATAATATATATTTTATTAAAATTAGTAAGCTTAGCGTTTATTGTTAACATTTAGGGTTCATATCATACAAAGTATGTATAAGAGGATGTGAATTTGTATCATACAATAATTTTTTTATTTGTTTAGTAAAATAATCAAAGATTAAGGTTTAAAATCAAATAAAAATGGGAAGAGTATTTATGAAATCTTAAACATTTGAATTACGTTTGTGGTACCTTAATTTATATAAAAACATCTGAGTTCACTACATTTTTTGTAGAACATTTTTAAAGAGACAAATCATAAGTTATTTTTTTTTTTTGGTCTCAAAACATTTAAGGAACCATATCAACTTTATCAAAAAATGTTTCAGAATTATTTGATAGTAACTATTATCTTTTTCCGATAAGGGTTTTTTAGCCCCGGAAAATTAGACAAAAAATTCCAAATTAAACAAAAAAAGTCCGATAGAGTTGAGTTTTGGTCCAAAGCTTAGTTTTAAGCATTTCCTGAACTTGGGCTGGGTAAGGAGGTAAAATTGAATTTTGTTGTGCAGATTCCTAGAAAATATTGACTGATAAATAACATGCGAAAGCAATCTCAACTCCATTAAAAGTGAAATAAAATTTTTCTGGAGGTATCCTAAAATATGAAAAAAATGGTAAGACAATGCAAATATTTTATTCCGTTTTTGTCTGAAGCAACACAATTTTTGAGAAGAAGTTCTATGGAAAAAAATTATCTTTTGCGTTATCGGTATCAAATTCTTGATTAACCACACTGCATTGAAATTCCGTTGCTCAAAAAACGCTATCAATGTAACCACACACTTTTCTGATGAAATGCAACTGCATTCGAATAAGAAGAAACAATGCAAATAGAATAGACAATTTATTATTTTTGTTTTTGTGGATTATTGAATATAATTCCAGACAAGGGGCTCCACTATTATAAAAACAATAGCCAGAAAAAGTATTTTGACAAAAAAAATAGCATTTGTCTTTATATCTTTCTTTTTATTGATAGAAAAAATCTAAAAAAAAAATTATATTATAATGGTTTCAAAGTTAGCTTTCGAAAAAACAAAAGTTAGACTTAATATTATAGTTTTGAAATTAAAAATTGTATTTCAAAAACGTCCAACGTCCAAACAAAACTAAAAAGGCTAACAATATCAGTTAGCTTTTAAGTACGCCCAGTGAGGAGTACTCCTAAGAATTAGTTTTGAATGTTGAATTCAAAGCCGCATCATCTGTTTTTTTTTTTATCTGATCGGACTTTCAAGAAATTGCCTTTAGAAAATTACCAAAACCAATTTTTTTTTTTTATATTTTTGATATCTTGTAAAACCGAGAAATAATTTTTTCAGCTAAATTTTATTAACTATCTGAAAGCTCTTATCTTCTCCTTCAAATATCAGTAGTTTTTTCTTGCAATTATATAAAAAAACCGCAAGTTAGTGTGTGGTAATAGAAATTTGCAAGTGATTTTTGTTGAATTTTTTACCATTAAGGAATCATGTGACAGATGACAAGTGATTACATGATTGTAGCCATTCCGATTTTGGAATTGCAGAAACTAAAATTCAGAAGTGTGGTCCTAGTCTAAGAACTCATTTCAAATTTTTCACCGCAGTGACCAAATAAGTGGTTGCAACTCAGAAGATTTCTTGATAACATGTGCATTTATTCATATTGAACTAATTTTTTCTGTTTTTTATGACTGAATAATCTAGCGACTGAAATTGAAAGTGCGTTTTGTGTCTTGATATTAAAATTTAAACCAGGATCGTACTTAAAGTCACATGATTTTTACACTCACTTAAAATGATTAAGCATAGTGCGAGCGTTGGGAAAATAGGGTAGGATTCATGAGAAGATACCGATGCATATTGGATTCAAGCGTGCTCTCGTATCAGCAAAGAAACTAGGTTTGAGAGAATACTGCCATTCTATTGAGAGCTTAAAAGATTCCGCAAAGCTTAGCAAAGTTCTTTCTAAGGAGCATTGTAATCCTTCGATCTTGAAAAAGCCTGATGGATCTTGGACAATTTCTCCGACGGAGTCCTTAGAACTGCTGATGACGATACACTTTCTGGGCTGCGAGAATAACAACCCAGAAACGCATAGAACTTATAACTTTCCTTTAGCTCGTGTAGAGCATATCAATACCGTTATAACAAAAGAAAAGATAGCCTGGGCTTTCTTCCCGTACAAATCTCCAGACCGAGATGGAATTCTGCCAATCATGCTCCAAAAGCTGCAACATGTGGTAGTCCCACGGCTAGAGGTGATTTTTAAAGGACGCTTCTTGCTCGACCAAGTGCCAGTCTTGGAGACATGTAACAGTGGTTTTTATTCCAAAAGTAGGTAGGCGAGGGCACGAATCCGCGAAGGATTTTCGTCCAATTAGCCTAACCTCTTTTGTACTTAAAACTCTAGAGCGTATTCTAGACACACATATTAGAGACATACTTGTGGAATGTCCTCTTGTAAACTCTCAGCATGCATATCTCAAAGGTAAGTCGACGGAGACGGCCGCTTCAAGAGGTAGTGCATACAATTGAGAAAACCATCAACTTCAAAGAATATACCATCGCTACCTTCTTAGATGTAGAAGGGGCTTTCAACAATGTGCTAAACGAATCTATTCTTGAGACATTCGTTGACTTTGGGGTAGAGTACTACATTAGAGAATGGATAATATCCATGCTCAAGGATAGATTCTACTGGGCTACGAGCTGTGGTCTAGGAGTCAATCATAGCAAAACTGATTTTTACTACCAAAACTAAGATGCCACCCTTCACTCCACCCCGACTTAATGGCCAAATACTCTCACTATCAATCAGTGCAAAATATCTAGGTGTCATCCTAGACCCTAAGTTAAACTGGAAAATAAACATCGAAGAACGGGTCAGAAAGGCCTGGGGGCCTATTCTGAAAAGCGCGGCGCATCGCTTTCAATGGCGGACTTGCAGTTTCCTATTCTGAAAAGCGATTCGCTTTTCTTTCGACCGCATATGGAAAGCGAAAGCGCTTTCCAACTAAATGTCATTCTGTCAGTACGTTTTGAAAGCGATAGATGTGAAGCTGACGAACTAGTGACGGATCGAAGCAAAATATAAATAATTACATAAAAAATGTTTTGTTTCTCAAATAAAAATGTTCTTTGATTGTTTCTGTAATTTTTTGGGGATTTTTTTTTTTTCAAATAAAAGTGTGTTTTGATGTTATGTCATTTCGTGTTTGAAAACGATAGGTATTTAGGGGACGGATTGTTGGCGGATTGAAAGACAATGCAATTACGAGTGTTAAATTATTTTTAAATATTTTTCTCCTCATTCTTAGCATAGCATTTAAAAACACACTTATGGAGTCCAACGAATTGTTTTATTTTTTAGACAAGTGCAACAAATCGCAAAAATATGAATTAAAATACTTTTTGCACAAATAGAAAAAAAAATGTTTTGCTGACACGGTCCTTCTTTCATATTCTTGGAAACAGATGATATTTTAATGAGAGAGTGGAAGTGAAAATGGGAGTGGCCTAGAATTATCTGGAATTTAAATGAGAAAACTGGAATTATTTGGAACTCAAATGAGAAAACTGGAATGATCGTTTTTGTTCATTTTCGCTTTTGGGAATAACCCAAAGCGAAGACGGTCGAAATTGAGGTATCGCTTTCAATTCGATCCGCCGCGCTTTCTAGAATAGGCCCCCTGCATAGCTTTCTATGCCTTTAGTAAAACCTTTGGTAAAAAGTGGGACCTTCAATTAAAGATGATCTTATGGACGCATACTGCAGTGTTACGGCCGATTCTAATACATGGTTCGATTGTCTGGTGGCCCGCACTTAACATCGATAAACTCAAAAAGGTTCAAACAGCTATAGTGTTGGTATCGACCCCCACTGACTACCGCGCTCCTACAATGAGCTTTAGTAAAGATTTTAAAGTCTTATTCCCATTCACAGGGGACTGGGATGATAACGCCGTGACGAGAGACTTCGACACAACTATCTGTACTGATGGCTCAAAGATGGAGTGCGGTGTTGGCTCAGGAGTCTTCTCTGAGTCTCTCAACATCTCTAAGTCATTTCGGCTACCGAATTTTGCTAGTGTATATCAAGCTGAAATACAGGCAATTAGGGAAGCATGCAAGATACTTAAAGTAGATCCAAACCAAAATCGTAATACAGCCATTCTTACAGACAGTCGGGCGGCTGTTAAAGTCAAATATCAAAAGCCATTGATTCGGCTACATCATACTCTAAATTGATCCAACAAGCCAAGATGAGCTCGCAAGTCTAAATATTAACCTCAAGGTCACTCTTGGATTCCTGGTCACAGTGGAAATGAACGGGCAGATGAACTAGCCAGGCAAGGATCAGTCCCCCACATCTCACTTGCGGAAAGAGTCAACATTCCCCTTGGAGTTATGAAGGGAAATATATTGTCAATTTTCCTTTGGGAATCCAATCGTAGGTGGAGCAGTTTAACCAACTGCAAGATATCCAGAACGATCTGGCCCGCCTTTAATAAGTCCCGAACCATTTATCTCGTATGTAGACCCAGGTGGGACATACCCAGGGTCGTAGCAACCTGTACTGGACACTGGCCAATTGGAGAACATGCGGCGAGGCTGAGTATTCCTTACAATACTCACTGTCATAGCTGTGGAGACCAGCAAGAAAAGGAAACAGTCCTTCATTTTCTCTGTAAATGTTCAGCTCTAGTCAGAATGAGAGCACAATGCTATTCGGTGCTATTCTACAACCTGTCAAGCTTGGCATAATGTAGCAAGCTCGGGCGAGATACGAACCAATCAAGTGAGTGTCCTATGACCCACCTTCTGTCTATCGTACTGACTCACAAGGTACCTCAACCATACTTCACAGCCGTCCTTTCAAAGCAAGGAACGCTTTTCTGGTTTCTTGGGAAATATGATCTCCACTTTAAACCTCTTGTCATGCGGAGTGATCAGACGGAGGCCCATGAGGAAATCTCACATCCAACCCAAGGAAATGGACCCCTGAGGAATAAGCCCCTCAGAGAATAAACCCGCAAATCCTTACTTTAATCTGCTTTCATACACAGGTTGAACGAGTTATGGTATCAAAACGGCGCAATCCAGGGCTAATTGGGCACAGAGCGAGTGTCACCACCATTTCTACCATCCATTGGATTTGTAGTTCTGAATATCAAAATGAGAGGGAAATACTGGCTCTGTAAAGCACTCCATATTCGGGTATAGTGCGACTAAGAAAAGAATCTCTATACTTGACAATTTATGTCTAATAATGGGCTCAAGGGTGAACTGATCATGTGCACTCCTAGAAGTACGATAATTACGGTAGAACTGTTTAAGGGGAGTAATGCAACGAGCTATTTCACTAGAATACTGTTTGTAAAAATACCGATAAAAGAATTTAAGGTAAGAAGCATTGCGACGGTGTTCGAAAGATGCAAGTGTTTCCGCTATAGTTCTATCACTTATCATCTTTATCGCTCTATTTAGAATTCTATCCAAGAGACTTAAATAGGTTTTAGGAGCACCTGCCCAAATATGGGAGTTGTACTCAAGCTGTGAATGAATGAAGGCCTTATATGTAGATTACAGCCAGATCAGAAGGAGTGAAAAGTTTCTTGCGGCTTCGAAGAAAACCTAAACACTTCGCAGCATTTTCGGCAACGTCGAATATGTGACGTGATTATTCCAAAGAAGGTGGTTTGTGATACATATACCCAGAACTGAAGCTGTTTGGATTCCTCGATGCAAGAGCCACTCCTGGATAGTGGCATAGGGGGTGGATTTTGCTTTAACTACAAAAGAAAGCATTGAGTTTTTGAAACATTAAATTCTATGCGGTTCTTATTCCCCATTGGATAATGCTGTTGAGATCAGAGTTTAATGAGCTTATCATACGTTGCCGTTCAAGTTCCGCATCCAAAGAACAAGGAAGTAAATCCTGAAACGAATATGATTAGATAGATAGATTAGAAGTTTCAGACAAAAGATCATTTATAAAAATAAGGAATAGAGCCGGATTTAAAACGGAGCCCTGTGGCACACCAGTATTTATTTTTTGAGTATCACACTTGAAACCGTCCTGCACAACTTGTATTGATCGGTCCGAAAGACAATTTCTAATCCAGCGAAGAAGAAATTCATCAAGACCAAATGCACGCATTTTCGATAAAAGAGCTTGATGCCAAAGTTTATCAAATGCTTTTGAAATATCAAGTGCAATAATCCTACTTTCTCCAAAACGATATAAAGATTTGTTCCACTGATCGGTGAGATATACCATCAGATCACCCGTGGACCTTTTGCTACAAAATCCATACTTCCGGTAGTTAAGAAGCTTTCGTTCTTTGGGATATTTTTCTTAAGCTGATAATTTATCATGACCCTGGAAAGAAGGGACGTTAGTGCAATTGGACTATAGTTAGAGGAAGAAGAAGATTTGCATTTTTTAGGGACAGGCTTGACAAATGCTGTTTTCCATTCACTCAGAAAGAGACCAATAGAGTAGGACAGATGGAAAAGCTTATACGATTGTGGCTTTTCCAGCGTTGAAGAAAACCTCTTCAGAACAATGGGAAGGATACTATCCGGACCAGCGGATTTGTGAATATCAAGATCTTTTAAAATTCTTGCCACTACACTTGTGCGAAAGAAGAATTGTCCCATGCTTCTAACCCTGCTAACCTCTTTACAGCTCAAATCAAGCCTTGAATTCTCTTTTGGTTTGATAGATTTTATCCTATCCGTAGAAAATCAAATTTGTGACCATTATCTGCACTGGAGTCTACGTCACTATCGAGGAAGCATAGTGTAAATTCACAAACGCATCGCATGTTCACTATAGCAAACTTGCATCAAGTGATGCGCAAACTTCAAACAAATTAGAATCAAGAAAATTCTTGATACGTTGTTGCTGATGCATTAGTATCAGCATCAGCTGATGCGTTGCGCATCAGCACCGCAAAAAAGCAGTGATGCGGAAACATTTGCCGTTTATGAATTAACACATATTCATAGTTAAAGCTTGTGAAGAAACTCTTGAGCCCATCCCAGTAGGCTTTCTCGTATCGCCAAACGGTTCTCCGGGTTTTTTCTCTAACTGAGATTTTGTTGGCACGAAAAATATGCAGATATGACACCATGGTCTGCTGTGCCTAGAGGGGATAATACATTTATCGTGTATTTATCAGGGTCAGATGTATAAAACAATCCCAGGGTGTTGGTGGTTTGACCTGAAACTTCAGGGATTCGAATTGGCTCGTCAGCAAGATGAGTTAGGTGGTTGAACTCAGCAAAGATCTCAACATACCTTCCTTCGGGTGCTGTCTGGCCCGAACACCGAAGCCACGAAGAATTGTATACATTGAAATCGCCCGCATTGATGACTTCAGTGTTAAGATAATATGTAGGGGTGCTGAATCCGTATCTGAGGTTTGCTGCGAAACTTTCAAATTTTCGCAGCTTTCAGCTAAGACCGGAAAGATTTTTCATTCATTTATTGGTAAACAAATTGATATTTTTTGTTATCAATTACATTTGGGTGTAATGATTACAAGAAATGTAATCATTGCAGGTTCTTTCAACTACTGTGTGTAATTATTACATAAAATGTAATCATTACAGGTTTTTTTCAATTACCTTTTGTTCTTCAATTACTTTTTACAATTACATTTAATTATTAATCGAAAATTTTCAATTAAAAAATTACATGTAATTGTAATTACAATTATGGTAAACAATTACAAATAACATATAATTGTAATTGGAAAAAATCAATTACTGATTACATGTAATTGTAATCAATTACAGAATTTAATAATTACTACTCAACTCTGATTTGTACCTACTTATGAGAAGTTTTTTATTCTTAAAGGATAAGCTCTTCGTCAATCAATATTTTGCTATATTTAAAAAAATGTGCGTTAAGGACTCAGGAGGACAAAAAAGAAGTAATTACTCTAAAAGCAAGAAGTGAGTCTAGAAGATATTGTTTCATGTATAAAAATGAAAATTCCTCAATTTAGAAAAATACTTTTCTTTAAATTATCTCTTACTAAACTTATTCAACTCTTCACAAGAATAATAAATTTATCATTTTAAGAAAATGTGTTTAACACAAATATTACACAAATAACACATATCATTTTACATTATTTTATATATACTCTTATTATTTCCTCGATCTTACTTTTACATTATTTATTATTTTTTTGTAGCAAGCATCCTGCATATAGACATCAGCAGCTTAAAACTAATTAACCTTAAGCTCATTACCCTGCAACTGAACTAAACGAAAAGCCTCACGTATTGTCGGTGTCATAAGAAGTTTCAAATTCTCCTCCGCCTCACCAGGCAATGATCTTAATAATTCCATAGAAGCAACAACCAATTGCGCTAGAGCGGCCCGTTTGTAATTCGAGTCCTTGAAAATGCTAGTAGCTCGCTGTTGCTCGATTTCTGGGGAAATCTGTTCCGACTCCAATTTTTGGGGACGATTAGTGTCAAATGGATTCGTTCGTGATTTCGGTTGGAATTCACTGATCAAAGTTGTCATAGTAACACTGTCCTCTTCGGGTGACTTAATTGGTGAGCTTTCAGCAGTTTCGGAGCGGCTTGAAGAACTTCCGGGATCTGCATCAGTGAGGGAACTTTGTCGTGTGAGGAATGGATTAAGTGTTTTGGTTCGTTTCTCCTCTTTGAGACTTCCATTTTCCACATCATGCATTGTCGAGTTGTTCAAATACAACTCACAGACTAGATTCCAGGCATCTTGTAGACAAAAGAGATACCTTACAAAGTTCTCCTTCTTCTTGACGGTCGTTGTGTTGAGTCGGGAACACGACTCGAGTATAAAATGCAAGTCATCCGGTCCCAAATTATAGACCACAATATCATTCAGATATGAATCCACCAAAGCAATGTAGTAAATCATCCAAGATGATGTCATTTGTTTATAAAGATTAGCAGCAAATTCTATGTTGGAAACCTTTTGCATAAGAAACTTTAAGCCAGGCCTTGAGTCGAACTCCAGGGAACTGGTCAAATACTGCTTAACGCAACGCAGTAAAATTTCCTTAGAACGGAAATCCAGATCGTACTCGGAATTAGATGTTGTTGTAGAATAATTATCAAAGATACAAGTCGATACGGCTTGAGGAACGCATTTCAAACGAGATAACAGTAACTTAGCGACTAGCTGAAGAAGCATTTGGTTTGCCAGAAGACCAACAACTAAATTCTTAAAAGGTATTCGAATGACGAAATTGTCGAGATTTGAATTGAAGCCATTGTTGAGGGGATATAGGAGGAAAGAATAACTTCTGTCATCGGTAAGATGCTTGTCTAGATGAGTGCTACCACGAGCAGATCCGGGCTCCCTTTGATTATCAGAGAGAAAAACTTGCTGTGCTAGAGAATAGATCCTAGAAAGTTCATCCAAAGTACTATCTCTTCGGGCAGCCACCTTTACATTGGCGCAGTCGCCATAGAAACTATTGGACTTCTCATGGAATGCAAAAGAAAGCTGCCTTAGAGGGGCTATTGTTACTGTGCAGGCTCTGTGGATAGCTGAACATGCTATCATCCACTGTGATTCGTTGAAGAGAGTTCCCGTAGACAGGATAACATGCTTCAAGCATGAAACTCCCACCCTCGCAATGGTCTCTTGTGCTTGTGCTGAACATTCGATCAGAACCAGAAGTAGCTGCTTGAGTGCCAACGTGGCCGATCCTGATATCTTTGTTGGGAAATCATTCATGTTACTTTCCTCACTTGATGAATTCCCACCCGTTTGGTTTGGAGATCCAGCTCCATCACTAACCAACTTCAACTGTGAATACTTGAGATTATCAACCGGAAGAATAAGCGAAGTCACTCTGGCTTTCGGTACTCCACCGGTCTTTGTTTCGGACTTCTCAATGAACTCGACCACTAGATCCGTAGTCATGCAACAACAGTGCTTAAAGTTCTTTTCAATTGCCAGCCAGCTGGCTCCAGTCTTATTAATATAACGTAACCAGTCCTGAATCATCGGAATCAACAGATGATTGATGCAATAGAAACCAAAATCAATTCCCGGGCTGGTGGTGAGATTCTTAAAAAGTTTGAAGATCGTTTGTAAGATTGGTGCTTGATGTGAATTCGGACAGACAATCAATGAATTCGTCAAGCCATCCAGTAATAGGAACCACACCTTGAGAACTCCACTCGACTTGTCCATTTCATCAATTTTAGTTATAGCATCCTTGTCAATGTGTAAGGATCTGTATGATATCATGTGTTGTTCGTTCTTCGTCTGCAAATAATCATTCCCGAAGTATGTAAAGTTCTCCATGGAATTTGGTATGTTAGCGTCTATGATGTGTGTATAAGAGATTCCCTTGATCTTATAAGTTGAATGGAAATTCGGACATTTTGGCATATTGTACATGAAACCAAGAATCGAGGAACAGCGTTCGAGGAAGCGAAGAGTTTCGTGAAGGAATTCAATTGGGCGGAAATTGTTGTCGTTGTCATCATTCGAATTATTGCTACCACCGGAGATTTCTAAATATGAAAGGAGACATAGAATGCAGTCTAGGCCAGCATTTGCGAATACTAGAGTGTTGTCACTATCGAGGAAAACACGGAATATATCAATTATGTTGCCCATATTCAGCATGCGGCTACGGGCATTACGAAGTGTTCCGAAGAGTGGACGCCAGCCAGAACGAATTTCAGTACGATGGGCCTCAACAATCTCATAGAGGCATGCCACGATCTGGTCCTAGAAAATATAGAATTAGTAAATTTTGAATGTAAAGCTGTTCGTTAACGCTATCGAAAAGATGTATCGGTTATTTACCTGAACATCAACATCACATGTGTCCATACTTAAAAGGTTTTCAAAAGGCTTAAGTAAAGCTTCATTGAAATGAAAATGTGGTAATTCCGATTGTTCCACCAACAAAGCTGTGATAATATCGTGAATATATTCAATCGAGCGTTTAGAAATGACCCTGTCTTTGTGGCACGCAGCCTAGAATTCAAAAAGAAAATTCAATAAAAATTTTGTGAGCCGAAATTATTTCTACACTTACCTCCATCAAATGCGGTCCCGTAATAGCCCAAACTTTTAAAATGTGTAACAGTGGTCGTGAGCTTCTAAAAACTTTTAACGTTACATCTCCAACTCTATGTAGCAACAACGACATGGGTAACGAATCGACTTTCTTCCAGCCCTTACTTGGCCACCAGACTCTACTGCCCTTACGTGTTGCTGTATTTTTGTATAATTGTTCCCTTGAAGCTCGACATAAGTTTTTCAAAAACTGACATAACGATGGTAAGCTTAATCGTTCCGCAGCATCACCGAAGAGATTTTCAGCTTGGTGAGATAGAGCACATAGAACTTTCGACGTATCTGTTTGACTTAGAAGAACTGTTTCGTTGGTTCCGGAGTAGACTTTTAAAATCGAGGTGACATTAGTATTGGGACTCTGTAGAGGAGCCTGAAGGAAACTGTAGACATCAACGCTACACAAAAAAAAGAAGAATTTAATACCAATTTCGTCTAAGAAGTTTTTCACTACAAACCAAGTTTCGTCATCGTCAATTGGAATCGAGGACAAGTTAAGTTTGTCACTTCCAGGTGGAGGTGCCAACTTCTCCCCAGTCTCCATATCTCTTCGGCTTGTTCCTGGTGATGTTGTCAATGGAGGATTCTGAAGGCTGAATATGTCATGTTCTAGTTGGCTAACATGCCGGCATACTGCAAACACAGAATGCCAGCAGTCAGGGCTGTAAGAGCCTAGGTTAAGTCCACCAGTCAAGACAACATCCATGGACATGGCTTGACTAGCTGAAATTCGGGGACCTGATGTATGACACACATTTGATGCTAGAAGATTGAGAATCTTCCCAGCTAAGTGCTGAAGATTCAGTGAGTTACTCAGAGTTGCAGCCTTAAAGACAAATAAAAAAACATAAGAAGATAGTTAAAGGGAAGCTTTTGAAGCTGATCTAACCGAATGTAAGCCATCCAAGCACATAGCATACAACGCTTCGCCATTAGTTTTGTTCGTCTTGTTGATCTTCACCCTTAAAGTTCGCTTCGATAGGGCCATGAGTTTGCTAGCGCTAGTTCCAGTTAGATCACCCAAACCTGAACTTAAGACGATCACCATTGAGTCCCAGCAACACGTCAGAAGCCTTCTGCAAAGTTTCTTTGCAGCCTCTCGCCGATCGTTTTGTTGTTCTTCATTGTACTTCGACACTGATTGTAGTCGCTGCCATTCAGACATCATTTGCGTTGAACCCATGCCTCCGGCATCGCACAACATATCAACCAAAGCACATCGAGTACTCTCTAACTCATGTCGCTCCAGTGATTCCAAAGGATTCAACACGATAACTGACTGATATAATTCACACAGCCATGGTGTTGATAAATACACTAAGACACCTGTATTCTGGACGGATGTGGCAAATTGTTGCTCTGACATTGGAATTAGGATTTCCTTTTCCAAATCATCATAGTGGCCAGCTCGTGTGAGCTGAAGACTCAACAAAAGAGCCGAGTATATTGCTAAATAAATTCCATCAGCATTAATCGCTGTTAAATTGTATTCAAAATCTGAGTAATTCATGCTGTTCTCCTGACAAACTGTCGATGCGAATTCCTGCATAGCCTCATCAACTTCAACACATGAACGCAAACGAAGGAGTTTCGGAACTAGATCGACACGCAAAGCCTTAGCAAAATCACGGGCATGCTGACGGTCGTTGTCAGTATCACCACGAACAGGCATTACTGGTGCCTCTAGATGTGAGTATGGCCAACGGTTTTCTATTTTCGAAGAATTTTCATCGCTAGAGGTTGAAGGGATATCATCTTCAGGTCCTTCGGTGTCTCCAGAGCCATTTGAGACAGCGTCATTCTCGGCATTGTGTTCGTTATCACTTTCTGAGCCGGATGAGTTTTCAAAAATTGTCTGACGGAACTCAGCAATGGCATCACGGTATTGTGCTGGTAGTCGAGCCATCGATTGATAAGTCAGTGGACCTGAGTAATCTGCATCGCGTAAATTCGGGTGGCGACTGTTGACCGTGTCAACGATCTGTAAAAAAAAAATTAATAAATTGTTTATGATGAATCGCAAGGTAGATGACGGGTGGAAATAAAATAAGGATGGTTTTGTGACCTTTCACATTTGTAAGATTTCAAAATCCGGAGCCGTAGGGAAGTATAAATTGAAGGAAACATTAAAAACACCAATTGAACTTATGGAGTTGCTTCGCGAAGCAACAGCAAGCCTCGGATATGGACGGATTTATTGTTGACGAACATTGCAAAGGAAATAAGGATAGCCAACCTCGGATCCGCACGTAGAATATTATTTTTCTCCAGGTGAGACACGTGCAACCAAACATTTAGCAGAGGGCCTAGACTATAGACAGATATCTCTACTATCAAAGAAATGCGATGGGATGGACCGTTGGGCAAAGAAAAACTGAAAAACTACGATATCGGCTGTTACCGACAACAAGGGCATCATCTTTTTGGATGTGGACTTACCGTTAGAGGCAGAATCAGGCAAGAAGTCTTGCGTTTCAACTATGTGAACGAGCGCCTTATGATAATTCGCATCAAGGCTTAATTCGCCCAAATCAGCCTAATATGCGCACATGCCCCCACAGAGGAAAAAGGTGATGACACCAATGATGAGATCAACGAGCTCCTGGAAAAGACATATGAGCAATGCCCCGTCTATGACATTAAAATTGACGTGGGAGGGAGGGCCAAACTAGGAAGAGAAGGAATCTTTGTTTGCACAGTCGGAAGATGTAGCCTGTACGACACCACCTCCGATAATCGACTTTGTTGCGGGCGAAACTTTGTAGTAGCTGGTACGCAGTTTCCACATCTCGATATTCCGAGCGGATATGGCAATATCCTGGTCAATCAACTGCCAACCAGATCGACCACATTGCATTCGACGCAAGGCACTCCTCCGGTATGGAGGATTTTTGAACGTTCTGAGGAGCCAACGTTGAGTTGGACCACTATCTCATTGTAGCCAAGGTAACGATTCGAACATTAAGACTAAATACTGTGAAGAAGTTCGAAATCGGAGAGCTACAGTCACAAGAAATCTTCAGGTCCTTTTCCGATCGAGTCTCTCGCACCCTATTAAATAGCCCTATATGCCACCAACTTCAAACATCGAGAACCAGTAGAAGAATTGCCAGGAAGCCATCAGAGATGTCGCCTATGACGTGCTGGGCCTCGCACGACCATCACAACGAAACCCCTGGTTTGATAAAGAATGCCGGCAGGTACAAGCCATGCAGCCAAACAACAGGTATGCAAAGCGGCGCTGCATAGAAGGACCAGAGCTGCTCGCAAGCTCTACTGCCTACAAGCAGAAGAGGAGATGGGAATACCGGCCCCTCAGAAGAAAAAAGAAGGAACATGAGAAGACTGTGATTGAGGATATAGGATTGAAGCTCTGGGGCCTTATCAAACGGTAAGAATGACCTCCCAAGGTAACAAAGCTCAAACCAAAGCCTGCAAGAATGATCATATCAGGGGAACATCGTAGTAGAATCGCAGTCCATGCTAAGGATATAGAAAAATCATTTCTGCAAATTGTATAACGGCGATGATGAACCAAATTCTGCTTTCATGCAAATCGCACCGTTTAACCGGCCAACAATTCCATCCACCCGATCTCTAAGAATAAAGATAGCTATGTATATCTAAACGTTTCTCTAATAAAATAAATAAAATAAATTGATTAGGAGTGTACTGTACACCAGCTCATCTGCAAAATATGGTCAGAGGAAAGCATGCCCGATGAATGGATTTATACGCAGGTCTACGCATTTATACGCAGGTGCATTTATACTTATATCTACGCATTTATATGCAGGCCTACGCATTTCTACGCAGGTGCATTTATACTTAGATCTACGCGTTTATATGCAGGTCTACGCATTTATACACAGATCTACGCATTTTTACGCTGATCTACGCATTTATACGCAGGTCTACGCATTTATACGCAGATCTACGCATTTATACGCTGATCTACGCATTTCTACGTAGGTCTATCCATTTCTACGCAACTTCATTTATGCTTTTATGCTTTTATATGCAGGTCTCCGCATTTATACGCAGGTCTACACATTTATACGCAGATCTACGCATATATACGCAGGTCTACGCACTTATATGCAGATCTATGCATTTATACGCAGATCTACGCATTTATACGCAGGTCTACGCATTTATACGCAGATCTACGCATTTATACGCAGGTCAACGCACTTATACGCAGGCTTACGCATTTATTCGCAGATGCGCACCATTTAACCTGGCCAACAACTCCGTCCACCCGATCTTTAACAATAAAGATAGCTATATCTAAACGTAAGTCTAATAAAATTACAGGAGCTGTTCAAAGCGGCTGGAGATAAATTTATTTAGGAATGTACTGTACACCAGCTCATCTGCAAAATATGGTCAGAGGAAAAAATACCCGATTAATGGAACCTTAGAACTGTTTGCCCGATCCTCAAGAAAGGTGATCTTCTGGACTGCACCGGCTATAAAGGCATCAGTCTCCTTAGCAATGTATACAAGATCTTCTCTTCTGTATTTTGTGAAGGCCTGAAGCCATTCGAAAACAACCTGATAGGTCTATATCAGTGTAGCTTTAGGCTAAGAAAGTCCACCATCGACCAAATTTTCACACTACGGCAGATCTTGGAAAAACCCCAGGAGTTTCAAATCGATTCCCACCACCTTTTCATTGATTTCAAGGCAACGTATGCAGCATCTATAGAGACGTTCTTCATATATAGAGCAATGTCTAGTTCTGGCATCCCTTCCAAACTCGTCTGTTTTTACAGGATGTCGATGAAGAATGCACACTGCTCAATCAAGACTTACAAAGATCTCTTTGATACATTTGTTGGTAACAACAAACATCATTCTTGAAAGAATAGTGCAAAACTCTCATGTCAACTAGAAGCACAATCTCTCAAAAGTCCGTCCAGTTACTCGCTTACCCTGATGACATTGACCTAATTAAATGAACAAAGCGTTATATCAGTGGTGTTCTCGTGAGTATTGAAAAGGAAGCCAAAAAAAATGGGTGTAACGGTGAATGAAGATAAGACCAAATATATGCTGTCAACAAGAAAGGACAACCAAGACCCAAAATCTACATACGCCTTGAACAGGAGATCACCATAGACTGCTATAGTTTCCAGGTGGTCAGAAACTTTGTCTACCTAGGCTTCTTTTACATAAGAAGGCAATTGAGGAGCAAAGCCCTCTCCCAAGCCACTAAAGTGTTCCTGTATAAGACGCTTATCACTTTTAACAGTGGATGAGGAAGCCTTAAGCTGTTTTGAGAGGGAAATTCTCCGGTTGATTTTTGGTCTCCATAGATGAGGAATGGAGAAGAAGGTACAACAACTAACTATACGGGCTGCATTGCAACACTGACCTAGTCATAACAGTGAAAAGTCAACGATTGAGGTGACTGGGTCACCTAGAGCGACTAGACATCAATGCTCCAGCCTAGAAAGTCTTTAAATTCAACCCCATGTAACGGCGCAGTAGAGGAAGACAATGTAACAGATGGCATGAGTAAGTGGAAGAGAACCTTAATCAAATGGAGACAGCTAGCTAGAGACCAAGCTGGCTGGAAGAAGCTTCTTGGTTGAGGCCCTGGTCCACTCCGGACTGTAGCGCCACCTTAAGTAAGTAATTGTGTGGACTTGAATGCTTCCAAAACTCACAGCTATTTGTTGTCTTGAAAGCAGAATATTCCCCTTAAGCCATAGTCAATAAATTGTGATTGCACCGAAAAACTTAAAATCTTTAAACTCTTCGTACATGCATTATTGTACACCTCTGAAAGTCTATAAAATTCCAATCGCTAAAATCGCGAATAAAAAAAAAATGAGAATTCCGAAAGCAATAATCCCAAATACCCAACATCTCGAATGCCCAATATCCCGATTGGACAAAATCCTAACTCTAAGAAATCAAACTGTTTTGTATTAGCTTGACTTCTGTTCATTTTTACACTTTTTCCAATGACAATAATCTCGTGTGAAAAATCTCTAAATAAAAAAAAAAATTATCGATTACTTAATCCAAAACCTACCTGATCACTTATTATGGTCTCATTTATATCTCCAGAGCAAAGTGTCTGCAGACTATCCAAAAGAGCTACCATACATTCTACGCTGGCTTGCAGACTTGCTTCAACTCCAGTTCCAGTGTGAGCAGCAAAAGCACATTCCTCCATTGCATCGATAATTCTATGAAAATAAAATAAAGGTCATTTATGAAAATAAGCTTAAAAGTCAGGCTTTTTATTGTATGCTTCTACATCCTTCTCATCAGACTTTAGTCCCTAACTTGATCTTTTTCAACTGTAATTATTTATACTCACAATCTAAAGAGCGCCATCTCATCACTACATCCTTGAGCTGTATTCTTATCAAAGTATAGTATAACAGCTAAATCAATCAGACGCTCAGGGCTCTTAAAAATCTCCCTCACGCACTTAAGAGGTTCAGTGCGATTCTGTGGAGCTGGTAGAAGCAGCATTCTATGAAACAAAGCCTCCAACATTGGTCTCAGTGAGCCATGAGCTCCAGCAATCCGGAGCAATTGAATGCCGGTTAAATAAACACATCTGGCTTGAGGTCCATCAAGTCCTGGACCAGTGAAGAATCCTCTAGCTTCATTCTCAATCAGATGCAGTGCATCTCTATAGAAGGAAAATAAAACAAAAATTTTGAAATCCTGTTGGGCTAAGCGACTTTAACCAATAGTAATGTAACTCACTTATAAGTAAACTTTTTATCCAAATTAACTCTTCCCGGTGAACCTAGAGCTGCAGCTAAAGTGGGACAAAACTTTTGCCAAAGGAACGATGTGAAATGTGGATTGGCATGCACATTCCTTGGAAGGGCGGAACTCAATGTTAGAATACACTCTGTAAGGTATAGCGAGCCGCAAGCTTCATTTTTCTTCGGACTCCCAACACGAGGCTCAACAATTCGACTACACAGCCATTGCATAACCGGTATGACCTCGTTATAAACAGCCGAAGCCTGTGAAATAGTCATAAGCCCCGCTGGAGCAGTTTTCTTAACTTCTTCTGCTTCATCGATTAAAAACGCACAAAATGTTCGTAGACACTGGCTTGCGGCAGCTAGGGAAGCCGCTCTAATCGCTCTAGATCCAGCCTCCCAGCATTCACCACACCTCGAGAGAATTTCTATCAGAAGACGCCCATTTAAAGTGCACGTTGGTGAACATGCCATAGCCAGAAACAAACGCAGGACATTAACCACCGTGTCCTCATTATTAACCCCAGGAGTGATACTTGCTGTAGCTCGAAGAAGTTGAGCAGGCAACCATACGCTGTCGTCTTCTGGCTCAAGACCTATGTAGAATCTCTCATCTTTGATGATTCTCTGGAAAAAGTAGTTTTCAAAAATATTAGGACATGAACATCTTGTGAGGACTGAGAGGAGGACACATTGCTATAAGACCTAACAAGAACAACATACGTGCAATCCATTGAGACCCATTGTGATAAATTTAGGTCGTTTCGTATCTAGTGCCATCTGGAGTGCGGTGAAGCATACGGAACGCAGCTCATGTGATGGGTCCCGGTGTATACCATGCTGACGATATAATTTATCTAAAAAAAAAAAGAAAGTTGCTGTACATATTATCCCCTTTGTGTGTGTCCGACCCACAGAGAGTCCTTACCATAAGCTATCTGTGCCGTTTGCTTTAAAGTGTTATGTTTCGTCCCAGTTGATTCCTTGATTATCAGGAGGAATAAGTCCTCCATATTGTTAAGGCTTATATTCCCTTTCTTGCCTTTGTGTCTTCTTTATGCTTCTGTCGAAGTCGGATTTTTAGTTTACGTTACTAACTAGTTAACTATTTTCTTCAGCTTGTTGTTGTTGTACTTATTCCACTTAGCTTTTTTGGTTCTTCCTAGGATTAGTTCATCTTCTGGAAAGGGTATAAAGGGAACAGAGAATGGATTTAGTTAAATGTGGAAGATGATAGGCATAATGCGGATTGTTTTGTGGCTTCCTTCCATCCCACGGGGTGGTGGTTTCAATTTTCTACTATTTTTTTTTTTTTTTTTTGTTATTTTGTGTGGAAAACAGTGGTAGTTTCCAGGCCATGTAACAACCGCAGATAGAATGACATCAAATCACACAATTTCATGGATGGTGGTGATGTTAATTAGCCTGAGGAGGCAACTATGTCGCCCAAGATGATGATGTAGTTTTCCTTCATGGTGATGGAACTTCTTACTCAGTGAGTGGATGGATAATCTCTGGGGGATTTTAATTAAAACCAAAGCAGCAAAAAAAACTTCGTCGAGATGATGAAACAGTTTTAATGTGGTTTTAGGAGAAAAGTTATAAGTGTTCCGGTCTTGGATTTGAGGAATTTTGTGTTTCAAGGCATTGTATAATATAGAGCATCATCAGTAATTGAATTTAATGCATTAGAAAGTTTTTGAAAAAAAAGAATTTTATCGGGAATGGTATAGAATATCTCCTGCAGCATTCAAGTGTAAGAATGATAAAACATTCGCTAATGGAAATTTTGGAAATTTATTTGTTTTAGAAATGAGGGAATGATGTATGATGGAGTAGTGGGAGGTAAGGTTGATTCATCAAATACATTTGTGTAAGTTCTTTGTGCTCGTAAATTATACTATTGAGAAGAATATTGAAATTAACGATGAATATCATTAACAGCATGACTGCTTTGCCACTATAGCAACATTAAATTTGAGTACTTAAGCTCAGAAAAGTTAAATGGAGATAGAAACTGGTCCATGTCTAGACATTATAAAATCAAAATCATATTTCTTATTTAATTAATACTACCATCTACCTACGCAAAAAGAAATAAATTTGATTGGATCTTTATAAAAAAAATATGCAATAAAAAACGTTCTTCCAAGCATATAAAAGGCTTTGCAAATGAGACTGTAAATATAGGAGGAACGGTTTCTAATGGTTTTTGAACAAAATTAATAGTTTTTGAAAGAAAGTAAGATACCAAACAAATTCAAAGCAAAATCGTGATAAGAACGTCTAAATCGTTATATAGACTGGAGGCTAATAGCATGAGTTCAAATAATTAACACTAGTCAACAAAAGTGAATTATTTTATGGTCACAGAAACCGAGCTACAATTTTCCAGTTTTTGATACCTTGAGTTCCAATCGGACCTAAACTGCTATTTGGGTCAAAGGGGGTAATTGTGAACGATTTTGCATTTTCATTTTTTTAATAATTTATAATGTGTCTTCTAGCTAAACTATGGGGTACTATACAAAATGACTACCTGGGATAATAAATGCGGATTATAAGCTATTGAAAAACTAACGTTTCAAATTTGTAGGTTTCTAAGTTTTTATAAAAATCGATATTTACATTTACCCCTTAAATTTAAGAGAAGAATTAAAAAAATGGGGCAATTGGAAACACGGACATAAGTGTCTACAAGGGCCATAGAAATATAATTAAATGAAACAAAAAATGTCTAAAATTTAATTTTGTAAAAATAATAAGGTACCATTTGTTGACGAGAAGAGATTGAAATAGAAATGTTTACATTTACCCCAAATAAAAGGCTTGACAATTTACATTATTTTTGATTTATTCAAAACAAACAAATAATTTTTAAAACTTCTTTATAAATTATAGGCGCAGATTTAAAAAAATTATTATTCTTTAAGGAAAAACACGTGGCATGTTTTATAATTTAAATTATACTACTAGGGGAACTATTAAGTTATTAAAAATTGACATTTACAATTACCCCAAAGTGTTTACTTTCACCCCATTTTAACGTTTACAATTGCCCATGGGAGGAAAAAAATGCGGAAATTGTAAACAGCCAATAACTTTTGTATTTCATTGTTAAAAGGAACGAAAATACTATATGCATTCACAAATCACATTAAAATGTTTATAAAGAAATTTGCACTTACTTTGACATGTTATATTTTTTTTAGCAATATCTTTTATAATTCAAATAATTTGAAAATCTCAAAAAATTTTAACGACTCCCGTCAACGCAAAAACTTCGACTAACCCGTTGAAAGATGATGTTTGCCACCTGTCAGCAAAACGAGAAAATAATAGGTTTCCTAATAAAACCGGTGCCTATTCCCTCAGATGAAAGGTTTCTCAAAACAAGAAGCTGTTTACAATTACCCCCATTCACAATTACCCCCCTTGACCCTAACAAAAAACCGTTTTTCGCTATGTTTGAGGCTCACAACGAAATAATAATTTTTCTGCATGAAACTAAAAATGATATCAGAAAGAAATTTCGATCTTCTTTAATTTTTTTTAAACTGTTACAGTATTTGTTTGTTTTCCATTTGATGAAATCAATATTTCAAATCTATGAGTTTTCAACAGTAATGGAATATTCAAAAAAAGACAACCGGATTTGAACAACCCGAGATGAATCATCCTCATAGTATTAAATAGTATAATCATCAATCACAATCTTTTAAATAATTTTTATAAAAATAAAACAATGTATAAAATTGGAATATTCAAACATAATGTATGAAAGGCGAAGAATAACCAATCAAGTTACGATTTCTTAAAGAAAATATAGAGGACTGAAGATATTTCAAATCAGTTTTGAAGGGAATAATTATAATAATCAGATTCTGCAACGAGTTTTTTTATAAAAAATTTATTTTAATTTTTTGCACTTTTGGGTTAGAATTAGAATATGTATCTCTAAAATGGAGTAATTCCAAAGTAAAATTTGAGTACATGACACCAAAAACCTTTGGAAGATTACAGTTTGGTTTCTGTTAAAAATAAAATGAACGACTGGGTCGCACGTACTTGCTCTTATGTTCAAGACACTACGGGTTTAAGAAAATTGTATATAAGAACATGGAAATTATGGGAGAAAAATTTAGAGAAGCATTAATTTTTTATATATATAAAATTCTTAAAACATTTTTAAGAACAAATTTTGGTATGCAAATCTAAAGTATATATTTATGTGTATATACAAACAAATAAAAAACAAAAATGTCAACCCGTTTTTGAGATATCGAATTTTCAAAAAAAAAATTTGAAACTTTTTTATAAATCCAAAAACTTTTTTTCGAAAATTTTGATATGCAATATTATTTAATCTTATCTGAAGTTTGTGTAAAAGAAAATTCATTTTAATCAGATTAGCCAATAACGAGAAAATTCAAAATAAAAACAAAAGTTCTATGATAGGTACTATTAATAGTTGCTTACTGTAAAATTTTATATTTTTGGTAGTTTAATCAAAATCGTAGGAGTCGTTTTTAAGCAAAAAAATACTTTCCCTTACGGTTTTTTAACTTTTGTATGGAAGGTACTGTTATTTTTTCATAAATGGAAAATTTGTTCTAAAAATATTTTAGAAAGTACTAAAAAAAACTCTTAAATATCGAGTTTCAAAAAAATCGATCAAGTCGTTTTCGAAATATTTGATTTTCCAAAAAAAAATGTTGAAACATTTTTTAAAAATCCAAAAAATATTTTTTCAAAAATTATGGTACCTACACAAAACTATTTATATTTTTTGGAAGCTTCTGTATAAAAAAAATAATTGAAATTGGTCGTATCGTTTTGAAGAAAATCAAAAATTAAAAAAATGGTTCTTTGGGAGGTACCAGTAATAACCATTTTTTTTAAATGGTTTCCCACCCAAAAGAAGCCTTTACTCAAATAAATTTACTGAATTTTTGTTAAGAAATGTTGTCGAGCCGTTTTTGAGAAAAATACGATTATGTAAAATTGCTAAAAAAAAATTGTATTTAGAATGTTTGGTTCTAAAAAATTAAAAAGCCGTGTGGGCATAATCACCAAAAACCACTATGTATGATCGAGCCGTTCAGGCTGTAGACGAACAGACAGACAAACAGACAGAATTGTGCCACCCACTTTTTTGGTGTTCTCTATCATCGTAGATAATATCATGTTTGATTGTTATCTCAATTTTTTCTCCGCACGAATCCAAAACTTGCCTTATAGTACCTATAATCGCAAGTAAAAAACAGTAATTAATGAATTAGACCACCAATATTTTAATTTATTGCAAAATATCATAAAACCTCATGATTCAATGGTGTGTAAATGAGATTTCAAGAACAAGAAGCTTGTTGGTTGAGGCCCTGGTCCACTCCGGACTGTAGCGCCACCTTAAGTAAGTAAGTAAGTAAATGAGATATCAGTACTTTACAATCTATATGTGAATTCAATAGTTGATTAACGTCCAATTTCTTCTTTCTTTAGGACTAATACCAGTACTAACGTTAGGACTCACGTTAGTACCGGTATTAGTCCTAAAGTTAATACTCAAATCAGTATTTCTTATTTCTTCAAACACACAAGTATGAATAAATGAGAGATATCAATTTGAGTATCAACTTTAGGACTAGGACCGGTACTAACGTTAAAACTCAGTGAAGAAATTAGCTGTAAGAGTCTTATTGAGGCTCTAACTTACATAACGTACATACAAATAGACAGACCGAGGGACGTTATTTGGTTTTGAATTTAAAATGTTGTGATTTGTTGAAAATATTAAATTGTATTCTAATAAAAGAACAATCAAAATCAGTATTCCAATGAAAATAGTCTTCAAAGGGTGGCTGCTATCTGGAATTTTAGAGGTTTCATTTTAAATTTCGCACCCTTTTTAATTGGCAACATTTAACTGTCATTTCAATCACTAGGTGGTTATTAATTATCGATCAATATACACTTGCACACCTTTCTGAAATAGTGAAGACTCTCTACAAAAATGATGAAAAGATCATGAAAAAGGTGCAAAAAGTTCGTATACTGCTTAAGGTCACCTAAGGCGCTACCACCTGCCATTTCTCGCAGCTTTCGTGAATTTAATCCATAAATTTTAACGTTCGGGGCAGGTTAGTGATGTAAACACCAAATCATGTCCATCTAAGGAAATTCAATTCAAATCAATTGTCACTGTTGCTAAGAGTTTAGATAAAAACCCTGAGGTGTGTCAATTCCCACATGCATCAGGAATTGGGTCTATCCAACATCAGTTTGCAATGTATTTTGTGAAGAGTGATTTCTCGAAATGGAGACTTCAATAGGCGCCTAGATCATGTGATCTAACAAAATTATCTATTTTTTTTTATATACAAGATTAAACCTTCACCAATGCTCAACTAATAGATTGTTAACAGCCACGGTTATGTGAAAATGTTATGCAAAACTTCATAAACTTCATTAACAAGTCATCATTTGTTAGGCAGACCCAATGTGGTCATTCGACAAATACTGTAACTGTAGGTATTTCATTATTAACTGCACAGATTATACTACTTTTTTTATCTATTTAAAATGATACTTGTTGTTGGAACACCTTATACAAGCCAAATATTCTGCTATGTTAAATATATTTTGGGATACCTAACAAGTTTTTATTTCTTGACGAAAAACTATTTTGTGCTAGGTTTAAGTATTTAAAAAATTCAGCGATATATACCTTCCTTTTAACTTTTTTTACCACAACTGATGAGCTTAGTTTATAACCTTCAATTAAATATAATTTATGAATTATTGTGATGTCCTTTCTCAAATAAATACTTACTCATAAACAAAACTTGGATACATCTAACCTATACTTGAAAAGGTTTACCTGCTTCATGCTTGAAATTTTTCGTTTAGCATTATTTTCAAAAACTCCTTGAGCTAAATTTACTTTTTATATATATGTACTGAATGTCCTTAAGAAAATTACCACTTCTCACAAAAAATAGTGTTCAATGGAGAGCGTTCGACAAAAAACACAATGAGAAATGCTAACTCTCCATAAATAAATTATTATCATCGTAAGTTATATGTTTTTGTACGAAGAAACTATTTTCTTGGTCATTATGTACATATTTTGGTAAGGCGATTATTCCTAGATTACACACATGAAAGACAGCAAAAATATGTTTTTTGTGTAAGTAGCACTATCATTATGTGTTCTGTGTAATCTTCAACTGTTTTGTAAGGCGATTACTTCCTTACAGCCATATTGACATGTTTCAAAACTAGTTTTGCGTCTGAACTAGTTCTATAGAGGTTTTGAGTTTCGAACAAATTGGTATTATTCACATCAGTTTTGAAATATTGAACTTGAAATATTAAAACTAGTTTTTTGTCGAATTCCTTACAACCAAATAATCGATTTTTTTCTAAACAAAATCGATTTTATTCTGTCAAAACAAATCTTGCATTTTCAGCAAGATTTCAAATCGATTTCACACACACTAACAAGATTTGACATTTCTCTGGAGTTGAAAGTATTTTGCGGCGGGTTTAACAAATGTTCTAAAGTGTTCGTCAGTCATTTAAATAGATTAAAAGCAAATAAATCATTAAAACTAATTTTAATTCATCAAAAAATAGTGAATGGTCAGTTAGAAGTTATAAAAATATCAACTAACTTCGATTCAAAGTGCCCAAAGTCAAATAAAGATATAAATCGCGCGCTCGCCGATGTGTTTCTCGAATGATGTGTTTCTTGGATGAATTTGGGTTGTTTTTTTTACTTTAATTGCCACATAACTATTTTCTGTTTATTTTTGCAACTTTTCCTGGAAATGTAGGTATATGTTTTTAATCTAACAAAATGACGCGAAAAACTGAATGCACTTTGAAATATTTGTAACAAATTTGTATGCGCATAGTTTGTTTACTTTTTTGCCTCAAAGCTACTGTCAAATGACACACACACAATCCCACACGAAAAATTTGATTTTTTGTGTGTTCCTTACAACCAACAAAAAAAATCGATTTGAAATTGTTGTAAGGAATTCGACATTAGATAAAATTAGAAATTCATAAAAAGAAAAATATCTGGTTTTAAGAGCCTCAAAACTAGTTTTGACACTGACATGAATATACAAATGTCAAAAATTAAATCAAAAAATATTTATGTACACTATAGTACGTTGTGATTTTGATAAATATACGGAATGTCGTATTTCGCGAATTGTTTTAGTGTTAACAACAGTGCGGGCTCAGTCAAAATGATAGTTAATAGTGCATTTCCAATTACAAAAATCATGTGTTGAACGCGTGAGTTTCATCATTAAATTCTTCAAATAACAGTTATACATAAGTGCAGGCAATAGTGTTATAATTTTTTTCGCGAAAAAATGTTAAATTTATGTGCAGCCAATAAGTACGTAGTATGATCTCATCGCGAGTTTTAACCACCCCGAAATACTTTGGGAAGTAAAACTCAGCTAGGGCAGCAAAACTAGTTTTATGGACAAAACTAGAAATGCGTTTGATACCCTAAACTAGTTTTATCTCAAAAAGTGAATAATGTCGATTTTTGTTTAAACTAGTCTTATTAATTTTTGATTGAACTCGAAACAAAACTAGTTTTGACTAAAACTAGATTCATTTCAAGTCTAACAAAATTTGAATAATAGGGCTGTTAGTGTATTTACTGAAAGATACAAAACATACTGCAAACTTTTACTTGTTTTCTTTAATTTTAACGATAAGTATAAAAAAGAATAAATTTTGTATTTCCTAATAAAAAAACATTTAATAATTTGATTTCTTCTTTGATTGTTTTCTTTATAAAACAGTAAATATTTATAAGATTTTGGAATGCAATTTCAATTGAGTTACTACGAAGTGTGTCCTTTACGATTTAATGAGTATCTAGCTGTGCCTAGTTTTCATAAAGAGAATGCAATTTTATTTTCAGTTCAATATTTCAAAAAATAAATAAATAAATTGGGTGGTGCAACAGCTCATGGAGAACCAGGGGCTAGTGACTTACAACTCACAACCATTACTGTGTGCGTGTTTGTTGGCAGGAATAGAGGGGACCTACAGTTTTTTGCCGAGTCCGAACGGCTAAATGAGAAGCACTTTTTCATGACAAGTATACTCTTGGAGGATTTGTCAGTTCCTCGCAAGAGGCAGTACCTCGAATAAAACATTTCTGTTTTTAGGTGGCACGGCTGGGAATCGCACCCACACCTTCGGCATGACAGTCCTACGCACTAACCATCAAGCCACGAGGTACTACGTGTGTGAAGTTAGCATAACATTTTTGAGCTAGGCCAATGGGACCATGGCAGGAATTTGCAGTTTTTTTGCATTTTGTATGCATTTCTATTCCGGATTTTGCAGTTCACCAAATAGTGGGTGTAACCGACTGTACTGCTAACTTCACTGTGAAGTTAGCAGTGCCTATGCTTTTCTCAGCAACCGGGCTAGCTAGGAATCTGAAATAAGGCTCTGCATTTGCAGTTTAATTTGCAGTTCTAGAAAAGGAAAAAACCAAATTTCAAAATCCTTAAAAAAAAATTTCATACTGTACTGCTAACTTCACTGTGAAGTTAGCATAAAAGTCCTTTTCTCGGCAACGGTGATACCTAGAAATTTGCGGTTAGGCTCGAAATTTGCAATTTAATTTGCAGTTCAGGAAAAATTTATGTCCAAATTTTTAAGTCCAAATTTGAAAAAAAAAATCGAATAAATTCATTTTCACTGTTAACGTCACTGTGAAGTTAGCAGTACATACCCTTTTCTCAGCAACTAAGCCACCTAGAAAATTGCAGTTTAGGTCCAAATTTGCAGTTTTTCATGCACTTCAAGAAAAAACTAAGTTCAAATTTTTACGTCCAAATTTGACAAACAAATGGAAAATTTTACTTTGCACTGTTAACAACAGTGTGAAGTTAGCAGTACATACCCTTTTCTCAGCAACTGTGCTAGGTAGAAAATTGCAGTTAGGGTCCAAATTTGCAGTTTTTCATTTACTTCACGAAAAAATGCAGTTCAAATTTTGAAGTCAAAATTTGGCATTAAAATAGAAAAATTCACTTTGCACTGTTAACGTTAGTGTGAAGTTGGCAGTACATAACCTTTTCTCAAGAACTGAGCCAGCTAGAAAATTGCAATTGAAAAACTGCAAATTTGGACCCTAACTGCAATTTTCTACCTAGCACAGTTGCTGAGAAAAGGGTATGTACTGCTAACTTCAGACTTTTGTTAACAAAGTAAAATTTTCGATTTTTTTTTGTCAAATTTGGACGTACAAACTTGAACTTAGTTTTTTCTTGAAGTGCATAAAAAGCTGCAAATTTGGACCCTTACTGCAATTTTCTAGCTGGCTCAGTTCTTGAGAAAAGGGTATGTACTGCTAACTTCACACTGACGTTAACAGTGCAAAGTGAATTTTTCTATTTTAATGCCAAATTTTGACTTCAAAATTTGAACTGCATTTTTTCGTGAAGTAAATGAAAAACTGAAAATTTGGACCCTAACTGCAATTTTCTACCTACCTACCTAGCACAGTTGCTGAGAAAAGGGTATGTACTGCTAACTTCACACTGTTGTTAACAGTGCAAAGTAAAATTTTCCATTTGTTTGTCAAATTTGGACGTAAAAATTTGAACTTAGTTTTTTCTTGAAGTGCATGAAAAACTGCAAATTTGGACCTAAACTGCAATTTTCTAGGTGGCTTAGTTGCTGAGAAAAGGGTATGTACTGCTAACTTCACAGTGACGTTAACAGTGAAAATGAATTTATTCGATTTTTTTTTCAAATTTGGACTTAAAAATTTGGACATAAATTTTTCCTGAACTGCAAATTAAACTGCAAATTTCAAGCCTAACCGCAAATTTCTAGGTATCACCGTTCCCGAGAAAAGGACTTTTATGCTAACTTCAGTGAAGTTAGCAGTACAGTATGAAATTTTTTTATGTAAGGATTTTGAAATTTGGTTTTTTCCTTTTCTGGAACTGCAAATTAAACTGCAAATTCAGAACCTTATTTCAGATTCCTAGCTAGCCCGGTTGCTGAGAAAAGCATAGGCACTGCTAACTTCACAGTGAAGTTAGCAGTACAGTCGGTTACACCCACTATTTGGTGAACTGCAAAATCCGGAATAGAAATGCATAAAAAATGAAAAAAAAACTGCAAATTCCTGCCATGGTCCCATTGGCCTAGCTCAAAAATGTTATGCTAACTTCACACACGTCGAGGTACTACAATATTTCAAAAAGAGTTTCATAATTAATTTTTTTTAATTTTTTTAAAAATCTTTTTAAATCCTATAAAAAAATGTTTTTATTTTTAAACAAATTTTAATGTTTGCCCATTAATTTTGTTCCAAACTATATGGAATGTTTTGATATGAGCCTAAAAATATTTTAATTGTTTGCTATGTTTGTATGAATATAAATTATAATTTATTTATGATTATAAAATATGTATTTTCATATGTGCTCCACAGGAGAAGAGATATTAAAGCACGGTGTTCAGAGCCTAATTTTAAACAACTTTATGGTTCTAGTGTCACTTGGATCAAAATCGGAGGGCCTATTCTAATAACCGCGGCGGATCGCTTTCAGGGGCACATTTGCATTTTCGTTTTCGTTCATTTTCGCTTTTGGGAATTACCCAAAGCGAATGCGGGTAATTAAGGTATCGCCTTCAATTCGACCCGCCGCACTTTTCAGAATAGGTCCCCGGGTTGAATTTGATCCCAAGTTTAGTTAGGAATGTTAAAGTTTAGACTAGAGGTCAAATTTAAACAAAATTCGGGAAAACGGAGGCTCACTTATAGCCTATTGAATAGACCGGAAAATGAGGGTTCTTATAAAAGAACAATTACGTGCAAGGGTTTTTATGATTGAATACGTGTTTTTGGCTAATAAACATTCTTTAAAACCAAAAATGCTACTAAATTCACCCATGCGTTTCTGTGAGAATGGTCACACTGGCCATATGATTATTTGGGCTACTAGGCTTATGCCAAACAACACCAAACGAAAATGAGCTTCCCGTATCGTCATAGGCTATGGTAGGTACCTACTCAAATGAAAAAGAATTTCCATTATATTTTTGTATTACTTTTTACGAATGTTAGTTAAGCTCAGTAGCGTTCCTCACTTACACGTTCCATACTAAAAAGAACAAAATTAGACAAAATATTATACAATCAGCAATTTTTAACAGTTTAATTTTAATGAAAAATAAGTATTTACTTATAATTTCCGATGAGTTTTAGTATTTACTTGGATGAATCTACTATCTCCTGAAAGTATTTGCCAGCATAAGTATAAACTTAATTGTATCTATGCATACGAATTGCAGTAAATGCTTTTAATTTTACCTTCTACTTGAAGTCATAGTATTTAATTTTAACATTTTATATCTAGCAAGTACTTCCGTTTTATGCATATCACTCATTGTCTGAAGATTAAAATTCCTTACCTGTTGTGGAGGGAAATCTTAAGCTTATCCGAAGAGACTACTTCCAAACTAAGATTAGAAAGAAGAAGCACCAGATAGAATTTAGAAACCCTTTTTATACTTATATAAATTGATGACACAAGAAATCAATATTATAGATTTGTAATAAAATACATGATCAAGTTATGAGATAAATTCAAATGGCAAACCTGACTAGAAACTTCATAGAGATTTCTTGCGATCGCATTTCATTCAATGGTTGAATTTGAAGTCTAAAACTCGCGTGGAGTTATCTTTGTTTTGGTTTGTTGATATTTGTTGGGGCCTATCCCAGCGGGAAATATCGTCCTCAATGAAATTTATTGCTGAAATAATCAATGAATTCACTTGCCAAACCATACGAGAAACGACATGCAATGATTTCGAAGATGAAGAGTAATGCAAAGTTTCCTCAGTTTGTAGCTTTTATTCCACTTTCTGCTTTGTGATTATGAAACGACCGAAACAAATGTGAGTGAAATTCATGGTGAGTTGTAATCGATGATTTCAACGATGAATAGTAATGCACAAAGTTGTTTACGATTTTTTGGCAACTATAAATTCTCATTTTGTTAGATACAGTTCACAGTGACTTTCTTAAAAAAAAGTCCATGTAAGACGAACTGAACTCAATAGAAATTGCGTTTGCCGAAACTTTTGATTTGAAATGGGAACAGCTTTTTGATTAGTTTTCATCTCAAAATAAAGAATACATTACCGATGTTAATAATCTCACTTAATGATTAAACAAGTTTTCCTTGTGTGTAGCTTCTATTCCTGGAGGAAAAAGCTGGGGATTCCTCAGTGAATTTTTGAAAATTTCCCACTGGGATTTAGTAAACAATACAAATGGGAGGATTTAATTGATGAAAAAGAAACTACCACTAACCTGGTGATTTCATAATTGAATTTTCATCACATTTTTCATCGAAATTATTGAACTGATGAATAAGCTAAATACCCGTATGTATATGTAGTGAATTCACAAATTATGCAATCACCATGTTTTTCATCACCTGGGTCGGTGAATAAACAACTTCCATTGAAGCAGTGAATTCGTTAGTGAATTTTCATCGAGAAAGTGGCATGTGCTTCGTGCCAATGACACGTCCATGTTAAATTCATCAAAGGAATAAGCTGAAAAGTAGCAGGTACAGCTTCCATTCCTCAAGGAAAAAGCAGGTTTTTCCTCACTGATTTTTTTTAATTTTTCCCGCTGGGATAAGAGGGCTCTGACATAACGCGTACACATTTATTGTATGTAATGTATGCACATATGCTGATCATTATGTATGTGTGCATGCTCAGAACAAATCATGTTTAGTTTGGATGACAATGCATGGTAAGCTAAGTGACGTCATTTTAAATTTTTGAGCTCAGCTTTTTCACTGTACAACAATTTTCAGGCGTTTAAGATTTTTCAATGCACTTTTGATATGCATTTCAAGGTTAAGATTGCTTCTCTTGATTACCCTTAATTGCATCTTTAGATTTTTGAATTTCTATTTGACGTTGCTATCTTGTTCTTGAAGTGATATTTTGTAGGTGATATTTCTTGTTAAAACACACCTATATTGCAGATTTGTAAAAGATTGCAATCTTTCGCGAAAAATTCAAAGAATGCAAAAGACCTCAAAAGACTTCAAAAGAATTCAAGACTTCAAAGGATGAAAAAGAGATCAAAAAACTTCAAAAGAATGCAAAAAGAATGCACAGAATGCAATCAGTTGGAAACAAAAAAGATTGCAATCTTCTTAACGAAAAAAGAATGGCGACCACATTTTTTGAAGTCACATTCTTAAAAAAGACATTCTATATAGACTGCATTCGCAAAGATTGCAATCTTTTACAACTCTGCTAAATTGGGGGTCACTCATTTGAGGCAACTATTTTAATAATCGTTTTTTTTTATCACGATTAGCAGCTATTTGTAAGAAAAAGTTTTTGCAGAAAATGTCTTTGGACTTTGGGGGTCAAAAGAATCAAACAAAAACAATCAACAACTACGCTGTTTTTTGGATTTGTTTGTTTTGCTTATTTTGCAAATGCATTATAGATTACTCCAACAAAAAATCAGAACTACCAGATTTGACGTAACAGCTCCATCCTTTCAACCGACAAGGTTACAAGTATAGTGACGAAGATTTCATTATTTTCAGTTTTCTCAACAACTAGAGGACCTTTAAACATCTGTTTTTCAGTATGTTTGTATTTGATTTTAATTAGCAGTATTGAATATTAAAAACAAACATAGAATATCTTTAAATTAAAAAGGTGACTTTGGCCTGGTTGGGTGACTTTGGCTTTTGAATGGATACTTTTTGAAAAAATTGTTTAAATATGAAGGAATTCTTTAATTTTTTTCAACTTCTTTGTAAATGTTTAAAGTAGAATGAATTAAAATATGATCATACTAATTATTTTTCTTAAAAATCTTTAAAAAAAAATCACCTGAAAATGTTGGATGGTTTCAATATGTTGCAGAAATATGATTGCAAAATGACTTTAACTCCGATATGTATTGTTTTGTAAATCTAATTCTCTTCATTCTACCTTTGTAACTATTTAATAAACAATAAATTTTAATTTTTTTATAATAAATGCCAAATTGTGGGGTGACTTTGGCCGGCATTTTGGGTGACTTTATATGCTTTCAATTGTTTTTAGATGTAATTTACAGAAAATTGATAATTTGCGAGCCATAAGTGAAAAACTCCCAAAAAATGCATTTTCATCATTTTCATTTTTTTCAGTCGCAAACCTTAGATTTGGATTGAGCACCACCAAAAACATATGGTCAGAAAAAAATCAAAACTACCCCACAATTTGGTCACTAAAAAATAGTTTTCTCCTTTATTATTGCTAAATTTTGAATAGTTTTCTTTTAGAAGCTCTTTGGTTCTACAGGGAAAGTTTTGGACTCGAATAGAAGCAAATTCAATTAATTTGAAATAATTTAATGAAATTATATCTAAGAACTAGCCCTTTAAGGCTGAAATCACCATTAACTGAAAAACCGCGAAAATGTAAAGGGTTTTTTTTAGGATATTTGGCCATGTTGCGTTCGGCACTCATACTCATATAGGAAAAATTAAAACATAACTGATAAGAATGATATAGAAAAGGACAAATGTAGAAAGTTATGGATGAGTAGATATTTATTACAAAAAAAAACACGCTTTGATGATTAATTATGATGGAATCTAGAAAGCAATCGATGTATATTTGGAATGATCGTGTTGGTGGAACATGCGGTATTGTTTAATAGATTTTGTGACAACAAGGATGGCATAATGCATTAAAATAAAATAAATTAATTGGTTGGTACAACAGCTCGTGGAGAACCGGGGCCTAGTGACTTACAACTCTCAACTAGTCCTGTGTGCGTTCTAAAAAAAAAAAAAAAACAGCAAAATCTGACATCCTATCATCCTCATTAACTTTGTTTAGATAATCTAAGATTCAACATTTTAGAAAAGTGACACATTCCTCTTGCGGTGATAAGATACTCCACAAGACCAGTTTGTTAAAAGTTAATAATCTTTAATAAATGATCATTGTGATTGAAGCATTGCTTCTGAAATGCATTTAAGTAAATAAATAGATAAAATATAAGTTTTTAAGTTATTCAAAATAATATCTTTTATTTATTAGTAAATCCTCGAATGTGCTTTTTAAAGAAAATTTGTGTCATTGAATCCTTAGTTTGAGTTATTCTTTATCAAATATTGTGTCTTAGAAGGGTATTGACAGCATCTCGCTTGGGCGAAACGCATTTGGACTAAATGTAATAAAAACCTTTAAAACTGAATTAAATTCATTACAGTCCACATAAAAATAAAAACAATAATTCTCTTATTGTTTGTGTTTTTCTTCTACATATTCGTTGTTCATTATCGAAATCGCTAATAAGCCAATATTAGTTTACTCACTCCATTTTATCAGATCCTGTGAAAAACTTATTTAAGATTTAACCCAATGTGAACAAACTGGCCTTAAGTTCGAAAAACATAATCAATCAAAAACCTACCATCGTAAAAATTCGAATTGGTGTCCATCACAAAAAAGTAAGTATACGCCACAGTACACATATCTAGTAATAAACTTATTGCACAGGTTGTGGCAATTGGAAATTTCAGTAATTAAAAATGGCTATTTCAGAGCCCTCAACTGATAAGCTTTAATAACAGCATAACATTTTGACATTATTTGACAAGTAAATCGGCTTCTGGATCTGTCATTTTAACAGATTTGAAATACAAATAAAAATGCTAATGATATTACTTTTAATAACGTGTACCGTGAGTATTCCTACATGACCTATTTACTGTTTTATGTACATCGCAGTTGATCCGTGAGAAATTAATTTCATAATTTGCATGGGGAACTCATTAGTTATGTGTTTAAAATCGTCTTTCCAGTCTCGGGGTAACTTCTAAAGTAGAAATCTTATTGTTGCTACCTACAGTCAAAGCTTTTTCGATACAAACATGTTTTATCTAAATCAACAATAGGTTTTTTTTTGGCATTCTTCTTAACTTCAACTATCAAAACTATTTTGCAATAAAGTCCCACTTAATGTAAAATTATTATTTTATTGTGACAGATGTTTATTTGATAATGTTGATGTTTTATAAATTGTCAAACAATGATAAATCTAGTTATGCATTCAGTTTGTTAAATTATGTATTGATTAGCATGTGCATTATTTAATAAATCTAATCTGCATATCTATACACTCCTATCTAATGTCTATATATTTACAAATGATTCAATTTCACAATCAATTTTCAAGGATTTTTCAATTTACCTTGGTTAAGAGTGTTCGTTCAACCTGATGGATATTTTAATTAATACAATAAACCATCTTACTCATCCCCACTAAAATTGTATCTAATTTATGGATGAATATAACTGTACTTCAACATATACCCAACCTTATCTACATATTGACTAATTGGATATAGCTATGGTGTGGTTTTACCCTTTTTCAACTTTGGTGCAAATAACATATAGAAATGTTTATGTATTCAATTCAACTTCGGCTATTAATCTAAAGACTTCTTTTTCATTAAAAAATGTTTCGTTTTTTAAACAATGAATCTTACAACTCGGTGGTTGAATGTTAATACCATCCAAAATCCATCACTAAGATGTAGGAAAAAAAAGTGGGCATACCAACACGACCGATGCGACGCACACCGCCAGCCGCAGCCATGAGGCTTAAGTAAACTTTTTTTTGCACCCATATAACCTTATAAGCTCCCAACGGCATTCGAAATCCTCCGTCACCTCCCTCTCCCCTATTTTTCACGAAAATACTGTTGCTTACACTCGACCTTGTTCAAATAAGTTCTTGTTTGGGAGTTGTTGTGTGTGTCTATGATACAACACTTTGGTGAACACCCATTTGTCTAGAACTCTGTATAGGTCCTTATTCCTCTGTGTATTTCATTACACCTAATCCGGTATTTATAAGTAAATTCAAATTTAAGGACGAAACGACAGCCAAATAAACAAACTCGGTTTTTAAAATGAAAATAAAAAAACATGTATGGTGTATATGCTTGTTTACAGTACAACCCTTTAAATAGAGACTTTCAAGGGAATAAAAGAGATATTTAAAACACACAAGTCAACCCGCCTGGAAAATGGCAGGTTCTTTTCAAATTTTGTCATGGCGAGGAAAACTTGTCAAATACTCGTGAGGCCTTCGGTAGTTAGCGTATAGGACTGGTTATCTGAAGATTCTGGAGTGAAATCCCTTTTTTTTTTTTGCCTTACATAACTGGAGAAGCCGAAGAGTACCTTGATAGACCCCATGTTAGCATTAATGTTAAACTTTCTACACTCTGGAGGATTGCTGGATTGCTTTTTTTTGGGGGGAGGGGGGGGGGGTAAATTGCAAAAGTCAAAACAAGCACCTAAGTTTTGAGTTTAAAAGCTGAAATCTTGCCAGGTTGGCCATGTTTTTCACATCTTTTAAGGTTTTTGAAAATTCAATACAAGATGGCGCCCAATGCTAGGGCTACCATCCTGAAAGTATAATTAAGACACCTTGACAATTTAAAAAATGTCCAATTAAGCTGGGCTCTACTGTATGCCTTTTCAATGCGAATGCTGTCATTATTGTTGTCTATGTGTATCTTGTTCGAAGGATTAAAGAGACTTAGGACTTTGTGCAATGTAGATATATTAACGTTAACACAGGAGCCGAGTTTGGTTTTAGTCCTTTTTTTTCATTTTTATTTTTGTTTGTAAAATCTTTTGTCTTCTTAAACCATGCCTTAGCTACTACAACAGAATAGAAAAAAATACCGCATTCAATGTACCATGTCGCATTCAAGCTAAAATTGCCCTTGACTTAAGGGGTACCCAAACCCAACCCAGCCCATCCCATAAATTTGCATTAAAGACAACACACATAAATGTCAAAACAAAGACAAGGTGTTCGTGTGCGATCAAAAAATGTCAAACGCGCTCTCCTGATAAATAATGTTGATTCGTTTTTCTGATTGCATTTAAATTGAATTAAAATTTGAAACACCAGAACATTGAGTGTGATGTGGAGAAATAATCGATTTTCTTTTTTGGATGTGATGGCAGATAAGTCACACAAATCTGATGAAACCGATTTTGTCAATTTATTCATTTTGGTTTAAAAGTGTATACCAATATGTACCTATACCTACCCAAACACACACTTCACACGACTATAAAGAGAAAATATGTATAAAGGAAAGCAATTCAATGAAAACAATGGGTATAAAAGGTTGTAGGGGCCACAATAGGGATAAAAGTATAATGTACATCAATTGCTCGTTTAATGATGGTTTACGGTACTTTTCCTGACGATAAAGTAAGTGTCTTTGCCATCACACAAACGGTTTCTCTATCTTCATCTTTTCTATTTCGGGAAAACTAAATATAGGTATAGGATAGGAACAGGAAGGTTTATAAAAGGTAGATTTATGTTTAAGCTGCTTAAGATCCTTAAGATTATGGGTTAAATAAACTTAAAGTGATTGAGTTCATAAATATTTTTATTTTTTAGGGATAATGGCTGTGGGACGAACGACACGTGTGCGTGTGTCTGCGAAAAGTTATAAAAAACTAGTTCATGGTTTAATGAGATTGAAATAGGTATAGCTTTCTTCCGAAATAAAACTTTTGCTTTCATCAACAATTTTGTATGATTGCTTTCGTTTGATTTAAGGGAATATATATCAAAGGAATTTGTATTTAAATAAAAGGTCTTTTTGGAAGTTTTTTAAGCTTTTGACCAAATGTGGTGTCTAGATCCAAAAATAAAAGGATTTCTTCCTAGTATTAAAATAGAGGTATACCACTCTTAAGGGTTTTATGATAATCTTCTCAATGCGGAGATATTTTTTTTTATTTTTGTTTTGCAATTTCAAGCTGCCTTGTAAGTCATCTGGTGTACATACATAAGTATATTAAGGATTCAAAAGATGTTAGGCAAAAAGTAATTTAGGTTAACATTTATATGATATGTTCGTGATCGATATGAACTTTCTGTGTTTGATGAAGAAAATACTAAAAAGGCTAGGTATTTAGCTTAAGAAAATATATTTTATTAAAGAAATACAAACCTCAATAAATAATTGCTTTAACCTACCCTACCTCCTTCCTAATTTTACATAAATTTATTTATGTACAAATACACACAAGTTCGTAAAAAAAATCGAACTTGAGATTTTGATCAGACTTTCATTACGATGATAGGGAATACAAAAAAGTGGGTCTCACAATTCTGTGTGTTTGTCTGTCTTTTCGGTCGAACAGACAAGGATATAGGCAAGAGAGGCACAGCGCTCTTCGTAAAGAAGAACATAAAAGCTTCTCAAGTCGTGATCCCTAGTCTCAGATCGTTTGAAGCCACGGCCGTCATCATAGAAGTCGAAGTTGGAGCAACATTAATTATTTTCAGCATATACAACAAATGCACTGCTAGACAAACTGATATTAATCACGATCTTTTTATTTTCAGCAACCTAGCCGCCCAGCACACCTATGGACTGATTGGAGGAGACTTCAATGCCCGACACCCACGATGGTACGACACAACTACATTTGACGCTGGAAACTTCCTGGTGAACTGGTTGGATGAAAATTTTGAGCATCATTCATTCCTGGTGGTCTCTCAACCAAAGCCAACGTTCCCAAGAACACCATCCTGGTTGGACTTCTACCTGGTTTCCTCGAACTTCATCAACATCATTCCCGAGTTGCGGAATTACTCATGCCGGACCCTTACAGGAGATGCGGACCACGAGCCAGTGGAACTTCACATCAAACTGGGCCAGCCAATGCTAACAATAGATGCCCAAAATGAGGAATACATAAACTACAACCAACTGGATATCGACCGATTCCAAAGAAAAATCGAGGAAACCATAGTGATGCCGGATTCCAACAGAAACCTTTCCAACAATGAAATCGAGGAGGCCATTGAAGCAATGGAGCTCACCATAAACAACGCCCTGGATGAGCAAAAGAGATGGAAGACCTCAAGGGACAGATACCAGCATCTTCCAGAAGGAATTGTTCGACTATATGATCATCGACAGCGATTGCGAAAGCGCCTACAAAGGATTCAACAAAGGGATTGGAACACGGCCAACAGAAACTACCAAATGGTAAAGAGGGAACTTCAATGTACGCAAATTATGTTGAGGAACGCTTTTCAACATTTTAACAACAACCAGTTCCAAAATAGGCTACAGTCCATCAAACCTGGACCCAATGCATTCAAGGAAATAAACATCTTGTTTATTCGGCATCGGCAAAAGACAGCAAATACCAGAAAAAATCAGCACCAGGCAAGGGGAAGTCACGACAACTCAGGTTAAAGCAGAAGCATTTGCCGAATATTTTGAAGGAAATTTCGTGCCAAACCCATCCAGCGATCCTTCACTCTTAGAGGAAGTTGAGTCAACAATTGAGCAGCTGCAGCAGACAGACGCTGGAATTATCTTTTTTAACAATGAAAATCCTGCTAATGATCCCGAGCTGACTGGAGGCTTAACCAACCCTGAAGAAGTAGCTGAGCTAATCAAAAGTGGACGACCTAAGAAATCATCCGGACCAGATATGGTTTCCAGCTACATCATAAAGAAATTTCCTCAAGTTATGGTGCTGTTTCTCACGATCCTATTCAACAACTGCGTCAACAATTGTTACTTTCCGAAGCGATGGAAGACAGCAAAAATAGAACCGATACCGAAGAAAGCCGACAGAGGAACCGTTTCTGGATATCGTCCCATATCTCTTATTCTTCGGAGATTGAAAGCGTTCTGCACCGCTAACAGCGTCGTTCCGGACATGCAGTTTGGATTTCGGGAGAGGCACTCTACCTTACATCCGCTCTTGCGATTTCATAACGACGTTGTTAGCACCCTCAATAACTGTCGGGCTGTTGTTGGATGCTTCTTGGATAAAGAGAAAGCATTTGACAGCATCTGGATACAGGGGTTAATTCATAAGCTAACCACTTTTAATTTTCCAGGTACACTAATAAAAATAATTTTCAATTTTCTCAATTCCAGATCGTTTTTCGTCCAGATTGAAAACAGCCAGTCAACAACCAAAAACATCAGGGCAGGAGTTGCTCAAGGATCAAAGCTGGGACCGTACCTCTACAACATCTTCACATCGGACCAACCTCAACCCAACAATGCTATGAATTTGCTCTATGCGGACGATTCACTAACATACGCGAAATCTTTTTCACCAATCATTGCAGCCCAAAAAGTAGAAGAGCACGTGAGAAGGCAGTGGGAGTTCTACACAACATGGGGCATCAAAGTCAATTCAGTCAAATCTGAGTTGGCTTGTTTCAGAAGACCAGCGGGACAGCGAAATACACCGTCAGCTAAAAGCTGCCGCAGCATCATCATCAATCTGCCTGACGGATCGCAAGTGAGAACCAAACAATCGGTGAAATATCTGGGTGTAAGCTTTGAGGAGAGGTTACGCTTCAATCCGCATGTAACAGCTGTTCTGAAGAAAGCAAACTACGCTTTCCACCGTATCCAACCCCTATTGCGGAAAAGGAATGGACTCAGCCAAAGGACGAAGTTGCTTCTCTATAAACAATTTCTCAGAGCAATTATCACATACTGCTTTCCTGTCTGGTTTACTATTTCCAAAACCAGCATGAAGAAACTGGGAGTGTTTGAGAGGAAGATCCTTCGGATCTGCACGGGACTCCACTTCGACCAACGGCGGCGAAAACATTTCAGCAACAAGCGACTCTACGAGGCATCCGGAATAACACCCCTTGAGAAATACATGATCAGTGCTGCCAAAAGACCGACGAACAACCTAAGCAATCATCCAAACCCTCTGGTGAGAACCATCACAAGTGAAGAGAGACACCCCGAGCCACGATACCTTGATGTGACAGCACTACTGGACAACGGAATCATTCCTATCAACGACGACGAGGCAATTCAATTTTACGAACATACAGCGTCAAATTATCACCGTGGCTAGAAGCCACCGAAACCCCACATCCTTCCAAAAGACAACCGGATTTGAACAACCCGAGATGAATCATCCTCATAGTATTAAATAGTATAATCATCAACCACAATCTTTTAAATAATTTTTATAAAAATAAAACAATGTATAAAATTAGGCCCCTTATGTGCCAAAACAAATCAAAATGTCAATGTAATAATAATATAAGAATAGATTTAAGAGCCAATTGTAAATATTAATTTCCGTTCAATAAAAACTAATGTAAAAAAAAAAAATGTCTGTCTTTTCGGCTACAGCCTTAACGGCTGTATCGATTATCTTTAAACCTGGTACATACAGTTTTTTGGTGATTCCCCCCACACATTTTTTTTTCATTTTTTTAGAACCAAAAATAACGGTACCTGCTATACAATTTTTTTTAGATAGATAGATAATACTCGTTTAGATTTATATGTTACTCAAAAATACAATTTACAATAAATTTTTTTTTAGAAATTTAAAAAATCTTATTTTTCTCGAAAATGGCTCAACAACTTTTCTTAAAAAAATTAAATAAATTTCCTTAAGCAAAGGCATGGGAATTAGGGTAGGGAAATTAATGACTCAATAGGTAGCAATAGGCCAAAGCCATTTTTTGTCTTAAATATTATGCATAAAATATGTGGAATTTTTTTTTGGAAAATTGAGATTTTTTTCGCATAGACTTGTAAACTATGCCTCAAGTGGCAGACAAATCACTTTTAATGTAACAGATGGTTCAGCAAAAATACCAACTTCTTCATTTTCTTCCATCGTTTGTAGAATCACCCATACATAAAGGGCGTTTTTTTTCGACGTGTGGTTTTCAAGAAGAAATAAAACGCATATGATTTAATATTATGTGCCATTATGTTTTAAAAATGATTTCAGGCAAGTGGCCGCCCCGGCTGGCTCGAATAAATTCCAGCCAATCACAAATTATTGACCACCAATTTTCGACGCGATGGTGGATGGACTCATTCGGGTCTTCTTCGATATTCTGCTCCACAGCAGCAATAGCGTCTTCGGTGCGCACTGTACAGCGTGTCTGAGGATGCGCATTATCCACTAGAGCAAACGTGTTGCAAAACCCATCCATGGTTGCTCGAATTACTGACTCTGCTGGGCGATTATGTCGACCGAATATTGGACGCAGAGTGCAATGCACGAATCAAACCATTATTTTGGTAATAAATTTATACGATTTGCAAACGTTGTTCAGGAGTAAGTCTATTCATTATGAAATGGCAAGCCAAACTGAGCATAAATCAAGTGACAGCTGTCAAAAAGACAAACTCCGAAAAAAGTATTGCCAGATTGAAAACCACACGTCTAAAAAAAACACCCTTTACATACACGCTACAGAGATAGATGTGGCTGTATCCTTTTAAGACACAAATTTTGGTCGATATAAATTTGCTTTGCAATTTTTTTCATCTTAGTCAATAAAAAAATGGTGATGAGAGACCTCTTAATGTTAATCTTAAAGGCTTACATTAACATTTGTAGAGGCTTCTCTGAAAACATCCAACTTTTCATGGATTCAAGACAAAATAAAAATTCATTTTATTTGACCCATCTTTTTGTTCATACATTCATATGTCTACATACATACATATGTGTATGTGTTCGCACACATAGAAGTGGAATCATAAGGATTTCAGAACGAAATGTTTAAATTCAACAAAACCATTACAACATACAGATTAAATAAAGTAGAGGATTATGTTGGTATATATTCTCTAGGAAATCGCATTTCCATATGGTTTAATCTTCCAAGTTGATCGTTCAAACTTCAATTATATATAAGTATAGTTATAGTTACATTTAACTGAGTTGGAATTGGTTAATTATGATTCCCTTTTGCTGTTTTAATCGAGTTTTGCTCCTAATTTCCTAAATTAAAAACACTCTTATTCGCTGTGCATGAATTAGGTTTTGTTTTTATAAGATTTCAACAGAAATACATATTTAAATTAAATTGTTAAAGGTAAATAATTAAATTTCAAATGTATACTGCTATGGTTGTTCCATGTCTGAACAATGTCCCGAAATTAAACTTTTTTGTGAATACAAATAGGAAGTAAAAGCCATGGTATAAGATAACCTACGCTCTTAGTATTATTTATATTTATAACCTTTAAATTTGCCTATTGAAAATCAAAAGTGAATTTACCATGAAATTTAAATCCCCAAAAGACAGCTCCCTCCAAAAGTTGACTACCATACATACATAATCAATTTGAAAGATAAAATTTAATATTGAAAATATTCTTTGATTAAGAACCATCCTACAGGGAAAAAATTTACCATAAGAGAAAAATAAATTTTTAACGTTGACATTTTGCTTGAGGTTCTTAAAAAAAGTAGGAGAAGTGTGGATTTCTTTAAAATGAAATGCACAGGATCTCACGTATTTGGTTATGAATAAAGTGAAAGACAATATTGGTGATAATAAGTAGCTACATTATGTATATTGATAAATTAATTTATAAGTTAAATGATACCTTCATGTGATTAAAGGATATATCGTCAAATTTCCATTGCGAATTTAAATCCATTAAAAATGTATGTTAAATTTTGGCTTGGTGTATTATAGCACCCTTGGCTTATTATATGATTATAATAACATTGATGACTGCCTTAAGTATTCTCATGAAAACTTGGATACGATATGTCGGCTTTTGGAACGAAGTCACATCTTTTATACCCTCAATCACCCGTACCAAACCATGAACGAGCAAACCATGAACGAGGTCCCCATATAAAGTACAGAAGAGGATTCGCATTTTCCGCCTGCTACGACGTCAGCAACAAGAGGAAAGCTACTGGCCGTTGGTTACGTCAGCAAATGAAGTTCATTCGTGGTTTTTCAGTCCACAGTTAGTTACGCCAATAAAGTTGACTAGTAAGAGTGGGAAATCCACCAGAAATCAGATTCTTTTTGTATTAGAAAAGTCTCGCTTTTATTAAATAATTAAATTGGGTGGGGCAACAGCTCGTGGAGAACCAGGGCTTAGTGACTAACAACTCTCAACCATTCCTATGTGCGTGTTGTTGGCAGGAATGGAGGGGACCTACAGTTTTTTGCCAAGTCCGAATGGCTAAGTGAGAAGCACTTTTTCATGACAAGAATACTCTTGGAGGATTTGTCAGTTCTTCGCAAGAGGCAGTAGGTACCTCGGATAAAACGTTTCTGTTTTTCGGTGGCATGGCTGGGAATCGAACCCCAAATTTCGTTCTGCCGCTGCTTTAAGACTAGTGAGTACGTCCCAATCTACGTTGTCTTGAGCTCCGGTCAGACTAGTGGACCCGTCCCCCCGCTTCTCCTCCGAAAATAAATTTCGTTCTGCAGCCTTTTTAAGATTAGGGAGTACGTCCCAACCTACTTTGTCTTGAGCTCCGGTCGGACTAGTGGATACGTCCCCCCGCTTCTCAGCCAAAACTAAATTTCGTTCTGCCGCCGCTTTAAGACTAGGGAGAACGTCCCAACCTACACTGTTCTGAGCTCCGGTCAGACTAGGGAACCCGTCCCACCGCATCTCCGCCGATGCGTTCTGTCACCGTTTTAAGACTAGGGAGTACGTCCCAACCTACGTTGTCTTGAGCTCCGGTCAGACTAGGGAACCCGTACCGGTGTAATTGCTTTGAAGACCCCTAGTCTTCAAAGCAATGACACCGGTACGGGCTCCCTAGTACGTCGCAATCTACGCTGCCTTAAGCAACCACCCGAATTGGCGAGCCCGCTTTATCAGTAGATTATATGAAATAAAGTGTTATTTATCTTAAGTCGAGATTATATTTCTAAAGTATATGAAATACCATGTTAGCATATAGTTAAGCATTACGACCTTTGTAAATATATGAAATACGCTGTTAAGAGTAGAATTAAGAGACCTTATAATAAACAAGAACTGGAGTTTCGAACTTTTTACACACCGATTTTTACTGCTTTCTACGGTTATACCCTGCACCCCGCTGACCTACCTCAGCTGGAAACGAAAAAGCATCACAGTTTTTAAGGTCGATCTTTATAATCTCAATAGAAAAAATTTCGAATAGTGAATAAACCGGCAGATAAAACAGAAAAAAAAAAAATTCACCAACTTGTTAAAATGTCGATTCACAATCTCAATTTTCAAAATGTCCCGGTAATCGACATTTTATGAATCAAGATTTCAACAGTCGCATTTTAAAAGTCGACATTCTGATCAGATCGTCTGGTAAACATCATTCCCTAAATAATGGTCTGATCATAATTAACTTGCTTTGCGTTGTCATCAAACAACATTCATTCACTTGTAAGGCGATTGTTAAAAATTGAACAAGAACAGAGTCCAAAATCTTGCAGGGATAGCATCAGAAAACTGTTAAGTACCTGTTACAACGAAGTCAAACAACAATTTATCATTCATGAGTTTATACTTATTCCCTGCATACATTTAAAACAGAGTGTTGTTCTTTGGGTTACGTTCAAATGATCGACAGATCATTGGATTTATGTCGATTTACATTGACTTTTAAGTATGGGAAAAAATACTAACGGGTCGATAAAAGTCGATATTTTTCTCAACTATTTTTCAGAGCAGTCGACTTTTTGTAAAGTCGAGATTTCAATATGTCACCATATTAGTTAGTCCGTAAAAATAAAGTCGATATTTAAACTAGCAGAAAAATCAATAAAAATCAAAATTTTAGCTAGTCGATATTTTTACTTGCGATATATGTATGTACATTAGGGTGATCGTTAAAAAAAGGTCAACCCGGATGGGCCCAAATCGGCTCTAACTGAAGAAAAAAAAATTCCCTAATTTTTTCAGATTTTTTTTTCATCCCCTATAGTCGCTGTAGAGGTAAATTAAATGACCCCTTTTTTGTTTGCATACTAGAAAATTCGGGTCGAATCTGCCAAAAAAATTCAGAGCATGTAGGTGGGAACTAGACAAGAAAAAAATCCTACCGGAGAGGGGTAATATCTCCACCCGCTTGGCAGTTTAATAAAATACTTGCACCCAAATATTAAAACTCAAAAAAAAACCATTAAAACGACCACCCTATAATGTACATAGGTATTATAGAGAAAGTTTTGGATTCGTGCAAGAAAAAAATTTGAGATAACAATCAAACATGGCATCACGATGATAGAGAACACCAAAAAAGTGGGTGGCACAATTCTGTCTGTCTGTCTTCAACCTACAGCCTAAACCACTGAAGTGATTTTCTTCAAATTTTGAACTTAAGGGTTTTTTGAAACTCTACAGAGGGGAAACTGCAATTATTTTTTAGCTCCAAAAATTCCAAAAAAAGAACTTCAACATTAAATCCATGGCCCTACAGATTGGAGGTTACCACGACCACAGTAAAAAAAAAACAATTGTTATGAGAAAGATGCGTGAAGCCTCGGATAATGACCCCCCTCAAATGGCAACCAGACCCGGAATGAAAATAGACTATGACCTACGACCCTACGAGTATGCACCTGGAATGTAAGGACACTCTATGCGCCAGGTGCTACTCAAAACTTGAATCTGGTAGATATTACCGCGATCCAGCAGATACGATGCATAGAATCAGGAATAATGAAAAGAAAAGATTGCAACATTTATTACAGCTGTCATCAAAGACTGCACATGCTAGGATGCGGATTGCTAGTGGGAAATCGACTCAGTTCGAAAGTCACCGATTAGCGATCGCCTGGCTGTGATCCGCATCAAAGCTACTTTCCAAAACATCAGCCTAATATGTGCACACGACCCTACCGATGAAGCTGAGGAGTCTAACAAGGAGGAGTCTAACGACCTCCTGGACGGAGCCTACGTCTCCTGTCTGGAGTACGATGTCAAAGTCGTGCTCGGAGACTTCAATGCTCTTTGGCGGATTAGTTGGAAAGCACAGCCTCCACGAAACGACATCAGATAACGGCTTCTAACTAATCGCCTTTGCTGCAGCTCGTAATACGGTGATAAGTAGCACTAGGTTCCCCGGGCGAAGGATACTCACAGCAACCTGGCGATATCCAGATGGTCGAACTTACAACCAAATCGACCACGTGCTAATTGGCACAAGGTACACATCGAACATCTTGGACGTGCGAACTTTCCGAGGTGCAAACGTGGACTCTGACCAATTTCTTGTTGTGAAAAAGTTCAGAGCCCGACTGTCCAACGAAAAGAAAACGAAGACCGCCCAAAGGAAGAAATTCAGCATTGAATGCCTTAGCACATCTGATAAAGCCAGATACTACAGTGACCGGGAAACTCTATTCCGTACACCCAGCCACAAGCGTCAACAATTAGTGGTACCAGTATCGCGACATTATTAAAAAGACAGCCGAGACCACCTAGAGACCAACTAGAAAAGTGTATTTTCTAACCATTGCGACCAGATAAAGCTTGTCCGCCCAGCAGTTTTGTAAATGTTTGGACTATAGCTATCGGTTGGTATCCAATTTTCGCCTATCCGCGATGAGATAGGTAATCTTACGGTGGGCTCCCAGACTATTATAAATTCGTATTCTTGTGGACCTGATGGAATTTCAACTAAGGTGCTTAAAAATATTGCGTGTTTCATAGTAGATGTCTTAGCCCTTATATTTAATAGAAGCATATTCTCATGAATTTTTTCCTGAAGCTTAAAAATGTGCTGATATTGTTCCAATCTTTAAAAAAGCTAAGCAGTTATAGACCCATTTAAATTTTTTAAATAAAAACTATTTCAAAATCAACGGAAGATGCTCTTCTGAAAGTTTGCTCCGATATCTTCGATAACAAAAAGGACACAGCTCGGCTTTACGTTCGATATCACTAAAGTGTTTGATATGGATAACCATTATATAATGGTTACTCAAGTATAAATTCTGGGTTTAAGAATTTTTATGGTGACTGGTTAAGATCCTACCTTAATAAAAGATCACTGAGAGCTAAAATTGGCAACGTGAGAAGTGGGTTTAAATTAACTAATAAATGGGCTCTACAAGGTTCAGTGCTGAGATCAACTTTTTTCCTAATAAATATTAATTCTTTATTCAAACTCAAATCAAAAGATACTGCTTCTGTGTATGACGTTGGTTGTGCATTTGGCACCGAAAGTGTCCTGGATATCACTTGTGAAATAAATGGTGACCTACAAATTCTGAGGTCATGGTTCGCTGAACATGAGCTAGTCATACGTGCTTAAACCAAATTATATTCTTAAGCCTTTCTCAAAAAAACGTCTTGGAACCGGATATTATTTTCTATGAGCCTGAATGCCAAAGATAAAATTAAGGTATTATCCAACCTTTTCAAAAAAGTTTGTTCTCTGTTCTTTAAACTTTAGCAAGCAAATGAATTTAATTTATCTTGGTTTTTGTAATTAATTTGAATTGTTAGCATTTCTTATTTTTTTCATTTTTTAAATTGTATTTACTTTTCTTGATTATTTGATTTTGATAATTTAGTTCTGTTTTTATTCTTAAAATATAAAATGCCACCAATTATTATGATAAATTGAATTATTGTGTACATTTCACTTTCTGAAGAAATATGTATTCATTAATTTAAAAAAAAATGCAATTAGGTATGCATTTCGGTATTATGAGGATTTTTGCCAAAAACTGAATACAATTTTTATTAAATTCGCAAATTCAAGTATTGAACTTTATTAAGGTACCTACACACAAGGCACTAGGATTGCATGGTAAGAACACAATAGGACATATTCATGGATGTTATTTTTAAGTGTTTACTAGGCAAATCTGGAGTTTATCATATGGAAACTTAATCCGGTAAGCTCCAATTTTGTCTATATTTTACTATGAGTTTCTATGATAACAGTTATTTTTCCACTTAAATGCCAAAGATACACTTTATTATTATGCGTAAAAGCAAGTTCGTTCAACCTAGCTGCTCATTTTATTTTCTATTTATTGTCCCTTCTCAAAATGTCCGAAAGTTTTTGCGTCAAGTAAAAACTCTACAAAAAAATTCCATTGACTCTTTGTGAACCCTTGTGCTCTCTTTTATGACAGCAGTATTTTTAAAAAAGAATCCCTCTGGGAGGGATATTGTACATTGAACAATCGTTTTCTTTATCAGAGTTTATTTTTTTTCCTTTTCTTTATGAGTATTTTATCACGTATGATATCAAATGTTTGAATTGATACTTAAATTTATGACAAAATCGAAAATAAGTTGAGGATTCCGGTTGATTATAAAAATGAAAAGGGACAATTTGCTGTCGTCTTTTTGAAGTCCGTATAATATATTAGTGCAGATTAGCACTGACATAAAACCGTTTGCAATATCCGTTGATTGATTTGTTTTTAAAACAAAATTAACGAACCATGAACATAGCTCGATGCTATTTATATATTATACAGTCCAGTCAAGACGAGTATTATTACAAATGGGTTGTATTTATAGACTATTACGTGCACTTCTTTTCAATAGTAGGTATAGAGTGTTTTTTTTTGAAGATGAATAAATTTCTTAAGTCCCTGGGGATCAGTAAGGGGTGAGTTAACTTTATGGCATATAAAAATGTGTCCCTTTTTGGGTTTTCATTATTATATTTTTTCTATAATGATGGTTGGTCCTCGATAAAATATTTTTTCATATAAAAATAATAAATATGGAAAAGATGTTTCATAAAATCTGTCTCAATCATTTTTCTTTATCTTATTATTTTTTTGTTATTATTTATAGATGATGAAAATAGTGTTGTTATCGTTTGGAACTAGAAATCAATACGACAGAAATTTTATACCAAGGTCTGTAATTTATTTTTTGTCTTTAAAAACTTTGTATCTATAGATACACGTGAGACCATATATTATTAGTACATATATACAAACGACTGTTAGGTTAGGTTAGGTTAAGAGGGGCGTGCACAGCACAGAGGCTGTTGCGTACACGGGGGCCTATTGGTCCATTGTGATCCCCTTAAAAAAGAAGGCAGAGATGCACCCAAACTAATGGTTCACATAGACTGGATCGTTTGCGAACCAGCCTGTGCTTTCTATGAATTTTCTCATGTTTGCCATTGAGACCTGTGCCAGATCTTCCAGTTCTTCAAAAAACCTGTTTCCAAAATAACGGAATCGATTTGTTTGGAGGTTTGGACAATCACAGAGCAGGTGTTTAATGGTTTCTATTTCCTCTACGTCTTGACAGCTCCTGCAGAAATCGGGTGCAAATACACCCAGTCTGATGGCCATTGTGCCAATGGCGCAATGGCCCGTTAGTACACCTATCAAGATTCTAATATTCTTTTTACTCAGTGATAATTCTAGGCCATAAACTTCTAGAGATAACACAGTCGTTCCTAGTCCTCCAGGATTTATTGATTTGCTCTTTTGTTATTAGGTCTATTTTCGTTCTAATCACGCCGATCGGGATGTTAAGTCCCATATCTACTTGGCTACTACTGTTTCTATTTGATACTGACCCTTTCCTTGCCAGTTCATCTGCTATATCGTTCTCTTCTATATCGCTATGTCCAGGAACCCAGCAGAGTTTGACTCGGTTAGTGTCACAAATATCATTCAGTTTGCCTCGGCATTTTGCTACAGTTTTGGATCTTATAGTCTCACTGGCTAAAGCTTTGATAGCAGCTTGGCTGTCAACGAAAAATGTGATCTCCGACGAGTTAAGTTTCTTCGTTTGTACCATTTCTGCCGCTTTTTCAATAGCGTAAATCTCAGCCCGAAAGACACTACACTCATCTGGGAGTTTATACGAATATCTAATATTCAGAGCTTCACAAAACACCCCAGCTCCCGTTCCTTCTTCCATTTTAGACCCATCGGTGTAGAATGAGATACCCTGTTCCCTGGTTAGTGAGTTGGGTTCCCAGCCATGCCTTTGGGGTATTAAAATAGAGAAGTGTTTATTAAAATCTATAAAAGGTGGTATGTAGTTAACCGTCACATCAAGTGCGGCCACTGTGTCATACCTCTGGAGGATAGACCCATGACCATAGGTGCTTTGCTTCCAAGAGCCCAGTTCTTTGAGTCGAAGTGCGCTCTTGGCTGCTGTGCATCTTATGTACTCGTCAAGTGCCGGAAGATTTAAAATAATTTCCAACCCTGCTTGTGGCGTAGACCTCTGAGCCCCCGTTGTTCCTATACAGGCTAATCTCTGTACCTTGTTCAGGTTTTTGAGATAGCTTACTTTTTCAACAGCCTTCCACCAAACAATAGAACCATAGGTTAGTATAGGACGAACAATCGCCGTGTACATCCACTGGATGACGTGCGGTCGCATTCTCCACCGTGTACCGAAGGTTTTCTTGCATGTATAGAAAGCGCATAGTGCTCTTTTCATTCTTTCCTCTGTGTTCTGTTTCCATGTTAGCTTGGAATCAAGGATTACACCAAGATATTTAGCTTCTTTGGAAAGTTTCAAAGGAATATACAAACGACTGTTACATACACACACAACTTATCAACAATATTTCGTAACAGATTGCTAGAAACCTTTAATTCTTTAAGGTTTTTGAATACCCTTCGAGTCAGATTTTGGGCTTGTTTTAGATATCAATGAAGTTCCACTACCTAGTATAGATAAGGTATAGACTTAGCTGTTAAAAGCTGATTAAAAACAATAAGGCCTTCGGATGTGTTGAATTACCAGCACAGCTCTCCAAAAATGCGTTAAAAGGGTGAATGCATTAAATCATTTACCAATTTTATGAATGGAAGCTATTATTTCCGATGACTCGTCTATCAGCTCCATACACACCTTCTACAAAAAAAGGTTATCCAATGTCTGCAAAAAAATCCTATCAAACCAATCTATGTGAGCGTCTTTTGCCATTCTGTTTTTTGTAAAACATACATGGTGGTACGACAGTACAGACAGACATCGAACTTCAAGCCAATTAGCTTCTTCCAACCAGCACGGTCTGTAGTGGAGCAAGCTGGCTCTGGCTTAACACGCCAAGTTGGTTTGATGTCCCCTTCACCACACGGTTATGCTGTTCTCCTACGCCATCCTAAGGGATTGGATTGAAAGACTTTCCGCTCTAGGTGACCTCAACCTCTTAAGTCGATGTTTTTTCATATTTTAAGCGTGATCGGTGTTTTTCTTCTCTTCAATGCAGATGGGATAAAAAATCACTCGGAGAATTTTTCTCTCGGCACCATATATCAGGACCGCGATGGTAAGTAAAGAATATATATTGTTAAATTTGCCAAGGAAAGAACTAGTACTAGCAAATGCATTGATCTTAGGGCAAAAAACACAGCATTGCAAAGTCAGCAGTAACAAAGATTATTGGCATTCCAAGAGATGGCAAGATCAAAAAGTACCCCTTTGAGAAAAACTTTCATAGGGAGTTACTACTACTTATCCGGCTCCCGATCCATGAAGGGTCTCTGCCTGAGATATTGCGGTCTTCCATCGGTTGCGGTCCCTCGCACGCTCCCTCCAGTCGTCGAGACCAAGCGCTCTTGCGTCTGTAACCGCGTGGTCCCTATAGCGGAGGTTCGGTCTTCCTGGTCGTCTCGAACCTGGGGGCTGGGATTCGAAGATTTTCTTGGCTGGAGCGTTGTTGTTCATTCGCTCGATGTGACCGAGCCAGTGTAGTCGACGTGTTTTGGCTCTTTGGACTACATCCACATCTTGGTACAGCTCGTACAGTTCACGATTGAATCTTCTCCTGCAATCGCCCTCTTCGCATATAGGACCAAATATCCGCCGAAGAATTTTTCTCTCGAAAGTGCCCAGTATCAATTCCCTTTTTTTTTATCGTCCAGCACTCGGTGCCATAGAGTAGAACTGGTAAAATTAGCGTTTTGTATAGCGTGCACATACCTAGTGGGAGTCCTAACGGGCCACAACTCATTGGGAACCCACATGAGCAGAATGGGCATCAACCCATCTGACTTATGTAGAGGTTGTCAAGATGAAGAGGCGGAGGAGGGCTCATCCCATTTCCTTTGTGAATGCCCGAGTCTGGCCATAACTAGAAAAGAGGCCTTCGGAGAATACTTTTTCGACGAAATGGTCGACATCTCTACCCTGCCACAAAAGAATATCCTGAAATTCGCTCAGAAGTCAGGGTGGTTCAAGGAGGCATCCCATTCCTAAACTTGTCCTCAGTCCCACACCCTTCCCCTCCTCACACCTACCTACCTTTATCATGGGGAGCGCAATGGATCCACGGAGATCTGAGTGGGATGAGGTGGCTTGCCGTATCATCACCCCTTCTAACCTAACCTAACCTATAGCGTGCACTTTGTCTTTCGAGATAGGAGTTTTGAACCCATTTGTTTGGCCAAACCGAAGTAGCAGCGGTTAGCTAGGGTAATTCTTCGTCGGATTTCCACCAAGGTGTCGTTCGGGAATTGATGTTTGTTCCGAGGTAGGTGAACTCCTTGACTACCTCGAAATTACTGCCACCAACAGTGACGTTTTGTCCTAGGCGATGGACAGATGAGGCTTTGTTTGTTGATAGCATATACTTTGTTTTGTCCTCATTCACTTCAAGACCAACGCGTTTCGCCTGTTCATCAATAGCTGTGAATGCTTCAAGTACAGCTCTCTTGGGGCGGCCGATGATGTCGATGTCGTCCGCATAGCCAAGCAGTTGAGATGACCTGTTGAAGATAGTGCCTTCCATGTTAACACCACTCTTTCGCACTATCTGCTCCAGGACTAAGTTGAAGAAATCACATTATAGCGCATCTCCTTGTCTGAACCCTGTACACGTCTGGAATAACTCGGATGAGCTGTTACCCATTTGCACGTTGCACCGCGTATTTTGTAACGTCATGCGGCATAGCTGGATCAGTTTTTTCGGGATCCCGAGGTCCGACATCGCCAATAGAAGCTCTTGGCAACTTATGCTATCATATGCGGCTTTAAAGTCGATGAATAGGTGGTGGGTCTCGACTTGAAATTCGTTGGTCTTTTCTAGGATTTGCCATAATGTGAAGATTTGGTCTATCGTTGATCTGCCTGGCCTGAAGCCACACTGGTACGTGCCGATCATAGTGTTGCAGACGGTTTTATACGCTCACATAGTACGTTAGATAGGATCTTGTAGGCAACATTAAGCAGGGATATGCCTCTGTAGTTCTTGCAGGACATTGGATCGCCTTTTTTGTAGATTGGGCATATGGAGCTATTTGACCAGTCGTCGGGCATACTTTCCTCCTCCCACACTTGGTTGATGAGCTGGTGCATGCACCCTGCCAGGACATCTCCTCCATACTTAAAGAGTTCCGCAGGTAGGCCATCCGAGCCAGCGGATTTGTTGTTCTTAAGCTTGTGGATGGCTTTCTTAACCTCTTCAGTACTGGGCGCTGGGACTGGATCTTCATTGACTGGTCTTTTGCTTCTTTGTTCCTCTCTTGCCTCCTCTACATAATGCTCATTAAGCAGCTGCTGGAAATGCTGCTTAAACACGTCTACAATTCCCTGTGCTTCGGTGACTAGGTTACCTTCGCTGCTTCGAAGAGCTTGCGTGCCAGTCATATAACCAGATGCCAGTTGCTTGGCTGTTTTGTAGAACCGGCGGGTGTTGGTGGCGGTGCTAGACTCTTCGAGATACTTGAGCTGAGAGGCTGCGGATGCTTTTTTCTTTCTACGCAGGGTTTTTTCTCTTTTCACGGTACTCCTCTCTGTTGTTTTCCGTTGTAGCATTTGCATTCATGCATTTTCCGTCTCCTGCTTCAATACTGCGCATTCATCGTCATACCACGGGTTTTTTTTTCTGGGTGGTTGATAGCCTCTCCTTAATGATGTCGCGATATTGGTTCCACTGGTTGTTGACGCTTGTGGCTGGGTTTACGGCAGAGAGTTTCCCGGCCAATTGCTCACTGTAGTCTCTGGCTTTCACAGATGTGCTAAGGCATGCAATGTTGAATTTCTTCCTTTGGGCGGTCTTCGTTTTCTTTTCGTTGGACAGTCAGGCTCTGAACTTTGTCACAACAAGAAAGTGGTCAGAGTCTACGTTTGTGCCTCGGAAAGTTCGCACGTCCAAGATGTTCGATGCATACCTTGCGCCAATTAGCACGTGGTCGATTTGGTTGGCGGTTCGACCATCTGGAGATCGCCAGGTTGCTGTGTGTATCCTTCGCCTGGGGAACCTAGTGCTACTTATCACCGTATTACGAGCTGCAGCAAAGTCAATTAGTCGGAAGCCGTTATCTGTTGTCTTTTCGTGGAGGCTGTGCTTTCCAACTAATCCGCCAAAGATGTTTTCCTTTCCGACTTTAGCATTGAAGTCTCCGAGCAAGACTTTGACATCGTACTCCGGACAGGCTCCGTAGGCTCCGTCCAGGAGGTCGAAAAACTCCTCCTTGTTAGACTCCTCAGCTTCATCGGTAGGGGCGTGTGCACATATTATGCTACATTTCCACCTAGCGCTAATGAGATTAACCTTAAATCTCCTTTAAATCTCGTAGATTTACCATACAAATTGATTTCGTAAATCTTGAAGATTAGAAATTAATCTTGTTAAATCTTCCAAGGATAAATAGTTTTACAAATCGAACTAACCTATTCTTACAAGGTGCTGAACGATTCATTCGAGACTCGCATTCAGTTCTTCATTGTTTCACACGAATCAAACATTCTGTCTCATTCGCACTTCATAAAGAAAATTGGAACGCCATTTGCATTTTTCAAGGTGCTGTCAAATTTAATCTTTTTTAAATCTTTTTGTGCGGTGGAAACACCAAAAAGATTTATTAAATCTAATCTGAGATAAACCTTTTGGTGGAAACATAGCATTAGGCTGATGTTTTGGAAGGTAGCTTTGATGCGGATCACAGCCAGGCGATCGCTAATCGGCTTAAAATCTTTGACTTTCGATCTGAGTCGATTTCCCACGACGAATCCGCATCCTAACATGTGCAGTCTTTGATGGCAGCTGTAATAAATGTCGCAATCTTTTCTTTTCGTTATACCTGATCCTATCCATCGTATCTCCTGGATCGCGGTAATATCTGCCTTGTACCGCGAGAGGACAGATTCAAGTTTTTGAGTAGCACCTGGTGTATAGAGTGTCCTTACATTCCAGGTGCATACTCATAGATCATAGTCCATTTTCGTTCCGGGTCTGGTTGCCATTTGAGTGGGGTCGTTATCCGAGGCTTCTTGCGTCTCTCTCATAACAATTGGCTTTTTTACTGTGGTCGGGTCGTTAGCCTAACGCACTGACCTCCAATCTGTAGGGCCATGGGTTTAATGTTGCAATTATTTCCTTGGTAAACATTCGCACTTACAAGTTTAGCAAGTCAAGGCCAGTATCCGGCGGCTACCAACTTCCATAGGGAGTTAGGCAGCAAAAATTAGTGGGTTAAACGAAACAGTAAACTACACCCTCAAAGCAAATGCTATGAACTGGTACGCTGATAGATCGATAAAAACTGAAGGGACTTGTGCTGAAATCTTTGCTCCTAGAACCAAACTTTCCATACCGATGTGATGGGACATTCTATTAGGATTTCCCAGGCGGAAGTTCACGCCATAGCGAAATTCGCAGATCACAATCTCGAAAGAAACTACAGTAAACAAAACATTTCCATCATTTCTGATAGTCAAGAAGCATTCAAAGAACTGAACTCCTTTATCATCAACACTTAAGTTGTTTGGGAATGTGTAAATAGGCCAGTGGCGTAGCGTGGGTTTTTGCCGCCCGGGGCGGTGTCTAATTTTGCCGCCCCCCAAAATGTATTCAAAACAAACAAATTCAAGACAAACAAAAAATACAAATTACATATTTATACATAGACATAAAAATGCTACAAAACTTTTCATGCAAAGTTAAATTTATTATTGTCACATATGTAAACGAGAACATATCATTATTTTTGAATGTCAGTCAGAAAAAACATTATTATTACACATTTTTTTTAAGTAACGATACATAGATGGTTGAAAATAAAATCTAATTTTTATATCCTAACAGTGTTGGTGAAATAGTCGAACACAGAAAAGTGGTGGAAAAGTATAAATTATGTAATTTTGGATACAGTTTGTATATAACTTGAAGGAAAGCCTTTACAATTCATTTAGGAAAATATAAGTATCATTTTTAGACATTAAAATAAAAGTCATCTTGATTCAAAACAAAGTAGGTAATTATTCTTTTTTTATATGGTGGTTTTTCATAAATGGCAAAATGTGGTGAAAAGCGAGGCGCACATCTCTAGTTCTCAAAGAATAAAAATAAGAATAGAATAAACAAACAAAAAAATACTTCTAGTGTAATTTGCTAGAAGTCATAACCATAACTCATAACTAGTCAAATAACAAATACCTACATATCATTACATTATTGTTATAAAACTATTAGTATTTCGTTTTGGTGTCAAATTTTTGACTAGTGTACAAATTTTAAAATAAATAAAAATAAAATGTTTGAAATGCTGTGTCGGCAAATTGCACTCGAAAACTCTTACTTCGAGGACGTCTATCAGGAAAAATAGATAGGTTCATGATAATAAACTTTTTCTTTATTCAAAACCATTTAAAAAATCAAACACATTTTAAAGGTAATATCATAAGAGTTTTGATTTTTGTTTCTTCTGCGCATTTATCAAGATTTGTGTGAAATGTCAATATTTGTTGTTGTTTTTACGTGTATTTAAGTCATCACATTCCCAGCCATTTTCATTTCTGACATTTTCAATTTGAATTTGTTGTTGTTATTACATGTGCTTTCTTCCTCACGTTCACAGCCATTTTTTATTTCCGACTGACAACCTGCGCAGTATAATATCTTAGATTTGTGTACTGTGGATGTATATGATGTGTATATAATAGCATAAGAACTTTAAAAAAATTTCAAACTTTTCACATGAACAGTTTCCGATTACTACATTTCGAGTAGGTAGGTATCTTTACAGAAAAGCAAAGTTCAAACGAAGTTTTTTCCCGTTATTTTATTTTGGTAAGACGGCATAATGTTTCAGAAAGTAAAAGGAAGAGCAGTCTACTCGTTTTTGTTTGTGTTTTTTCTTCGCCTTTCACGTATGTATACTATTTTCTCATTTCATCTCACAATCTTAAAAGCGCTTTGGTCAAAATTTTTAATGACTTGTCCGTCTGGCGAATAATTTAAATGAAAGGGCTGTGTTCAGAAAAGTTTTCAATGTGCTACCATTGGGAGTCCCCAATTTAAAGTTAAAATATTTAGTTCTATTTGTGAACTTCTTCATTCTTTTTGATGGAATTTGACAGTTTATGGCTTGACAAATTCTCCCTTTACATAAAAGAGTCCATTAGCTTTCATAATAAACATATTAATACAAATATTTCTTTCTATTGAAAGGGTTTCTTGTAAGATAAATCGATGAGAACCAAAACTTGCCATATCCAAGCCTCGTCATAACCAAGCGTGAAACGTAATAGTAAAATTTCTTTTCTATGGAACTTTAAATATCAATCCTATAAAAGTATTTAACAATTAAGTTTGGCTATAGTTTATTCTGGTCCGGGTTCCGATTGGTTCCGATCACATCATACATACTTGCCGGAAGGCTCCAAAGTTTTTTGCATGATATAAATGTTGAACTTGAGTTTGCTACCACTCAAGTTGTTGTTGTTGCATTCAAATATTATTCTTTCTATTGTTTAAATGAATTTGATAATAATTTTTGGTTGGTGACATGATTTTTGATTTCAATACCGCCCGGATATATTTTGGGAAGGGCAAAATTAATAAATCATGCTTATTACGGAATTTACAATGGGAGCGGAAGCAAGGTGGGTTAGCACATCGCGTCGGTATTACAATTGAATGGATAACGATCGGGAGATTCACTTATTGAAATCTGATGTAAAGCATTACTGATCGAATAGCTTCCCGCCTGGATTGCGAATTCTATAATAGACATGAATAATTTTCTAAGAGCGCCGAAACTTCACAGTAAAATTTAATTATTAAATAAAAAAAAATTCAAATTGCCACCGAATTTGCCGCCCCCGCGGGATGTCTCCCAAGCTTAATTACATACTTAGCAAGTCAATAATAAATTACGAATAAAAGGACCCCCCTCTCCCACCTATTTAAAGCGCAGGGATTTCGGTTTCCTAACTGGACTACAGATTGGGTGCCATTTTTCAAAATGTTGAGTTTTGTAAAAATCGTTTTTATCATTCTCGAAAAAATTTTAAAAACTATGCGTGGTTGCGTGTTGTTAAACAAATAGAAAGAAACCATTTTTTTTGTATCCGCTTAAGTTATACATACCAAATAATAATACAAAATTAGGTCGTATAATAAAGTGTTAAGAGAGAACTCACCGTAAAATTTTGTTTGCCAAAAATGTGTCCTTAATGAGAATTTACTTCAAAGGACTTTGTGTTGAATTTTAAGTTTACAACAAAAAATTACTGAGGCATCACAAATAATGCAAAAGCTAACATTTACGTACACCAAATAAAACTCACGAAATTCTTTTTCCCAGAAATACAAGGCGTATATTATCACCGTTATTCCATAGTTTGTCCTTTCATATATGCGTTATTCAAAAGTCAACAAACCGAAAACAAGTACTTCTTCTTAAGTTTTTCAGCCGACTCAACTACGTCGTTTTCGAATTTGTGTTTGTCCCGGAATGTTATAGTTGGATTGTACTTCAGTTTTATACCACCTTTTTGAAATATTTTTTCACCCAACATCCTTGACAGGGATATTATTTTTAATGTAAAAAAAAATATACGGACTTTTTTTTTGGGAAAAAGGCAGAAACGCATTGCATTTCTGTGTGGGTGCACTATTTTAATTACCACATTTTCACTCATGTCCTTAATTTAAAAACTACAAAAAATGAAAAGAACAAAAAAGGGATTCTTTATGACAAAAAAACAAAAACCGAATGGAGGACACACATTTACTATTATATGAAAAAATCTCCCCAAGAGAGATAACCTTTGAATTTACAAAACTTAAATATGAGAAAGTAACGAGAATTCTATGAAATAAGGACGAACATTTAGATAATGCCCGTCGTCGTGGATGCCAAGAGTAAGTTATTGTAATGAGCTAACATATGGTGTCGAGATAAAAGCAACGCCAGAGGGGACTTAAAAGGATCTATATACCAAGGTACCTGCGATGGTGCTATGCATCATCAAGGGGAAAAGAATTCTTTACCCATCACTAGCTGCAACCGCACCGTAAATATAGTGTCCTTAAACTGAAAAGCTACTCTCGAGTTCTTGACTTTTTGAAAGGTGTTAAGTATTCATAGAGATATGTATGTACATGTTTTATATGCGTTTTCTCTATGTTTCCGTCTCACACTATGAAAGAAGAAGAATGCAACAAATTTTCTATGATCAAAGAAGATAATCGTGTCCTTTCTTTTGCAAATCCCCACCAACCATATCCCGATTCCGTCTGTCCACAATTCAATGTACAAGTGAAGTAAAGTGAAGCACCCCCGGGGATGAGCAAAAGACCACCATAAAAGCAACGACAAATCGATAGTTAATCAACAACATTGTGTAAGGCTGCAAGGATATATTTCCTGATAGGAACTCTGATTCATCACTTCCATCATCATAGCAGCCATTATGTTACTGTTAGAGAGGTAGGATTTTACAGTTTTTATTTGCACTATGGAGGTAAGCCATGCGAATGACGCATTAACTCCGCAGGGCCATGGTATGTGTTGGCTCAATCAAGCGTTTAGGTGGTACAGGAGTGGATTTTTTTGACCTTACCATTATTTTTTTCTCTTCAAATATTGCTCTGTTGCGATTTTTTCGATGAAGGTGCGTAATTTTGTTTTGTTTATTTCACAAAAAAACTTCACTTTTTCACTTCACATCGACCGCGATTATGGAAAAATCAAAATAACCGAAAAAGGAACGTCGATTTTTGGGCTGAATTGGAAACTTAAAGAACTTTTTTTTCAGATTTTCTGCGAGCGACAATCACCGACCACGGCCATATTGTTAGAGAATTTAACTGTATATGCCCGTGACAAATTTTCGATAGAGTCTTCCAGCTAGATAGTCGACAACAAACTTGCTTTTTCCTTTGTTTTGACATTCTTAAAATGTCAGAGCGGAAGTGCGCAGGTCCTGGAAAAATCAATATGGCAACTTCAATTGGCAACCGTTGCAGCAGCCATATTGAATTTGTTTTTTTTTTTTTTTTTTGCAAGGTAATTGTAACATGTGGTTTGAGGGTGTTTTTCTCTCACAGAGTCACATGAAGGGGTTGTGGGTTTGGTTGTATACTCTTTGTAGCTTTAAGAGCTAGATAGTAATCATGGTGTTATGGCACGTGTAGTGGGAATCAGAAGTCGAGGAGTATTGAGGGACGCACACGTAGCTTCTGTCAAAACATCGTCGTCAGTTTTGTTTATGCTGTTCCGTTTTGAATCTTTAGATCTGACTCTGACTCACTCTTCTGTGCCATTCATGAGGCTGAGAGGCAGTTTATGAATGCGCTATGCTTCTATGCGCTGCGCCGCTGTCAATACCACACGCTGTATCATAGAGCGAGGCGTCAGAAGGGCTCCTAGGTCGGCCCTTGGTCCTACGTTTTACGTATATCACTGGAAAGAGTCAAAGATACTATGGATTATTAGGGGCTTTAGGGAGAGAATCCAAAAAAATAGCCAACAGGTGGTTGTAGTAAAATCGATTTCATTATTAAAACCGTCATAAAATAAGTCTTGTTTTTGTTGATACGTTATTGTGGAGGGGAATGGGAGGTGTTGAGTTCGTTTACGTCTGGGTTGCAGGCGTCGTACTCATCATCACTTCCCTCTTGTAGCCGGCTAGCTCAAATTACATCTTGTTTATTTTTTTTTTTTTTCATTTTGCAATTGTGTCCTTTTTTATCATCACCACGGTCTTACAGGGAATTGTGTAGAAGGTAGGTACAAATATGAAGAAAAAGAGTGAGACGTTGTTTGGTCTTATTTGAATCTGAAAATGACAATGGTTGGAAAATGCAATTCTACAACTAGAAGTACATATATACATGTGAATGTAGGTATGTAGATAGATATTATAAGAAGATGGTAGGAGTTGTATGTAGATGACATTTTATAGGTCTTTATTTTTTTCGAAAGAAATTTCTTTTTGTAATGGGTATGTGTGGGAGGAGGTGGAGATATTCTAGCGTATTGTTTATGAAGCTGTTGACCTTTTAAGTATAGAAGATGAATACTACTCTAAAGAACAAGGACGACATTTAGTTATGTAAGATAAATATTTCAGTTAGGAGTTACTTTGTTGCGTTGTTTATTTCACAGAATTATGGTACATTGGTAGGTACGTCACTATTGAGAGACTTTTAAGACTTTAAGTTTCATGAAATTTTATTTAGATTTGTGCTCTTAGTTTGTATTAAACGCCAGATTTTCAGTATTTAGGTTGCGGTCAAAATAATAGTAGTAAAGGGTGATTTTTTAGCTGGTTTGGTTTTGGCAACACTGGTTTTGACAGCTGACGTGTGTTTAGTACCTTGTGTCACTGTCAAACAGCTTCAGTTTGGTTTGCAATTTAACCATGGATCGTCTTACAAATGAACAACGCTTGCAAATTATTGAATTTTACTATCAAAATTCGTGCTCGGTTCGAAATGTTCATCGCGCGCTGCTTCCATTTTTCATTTTTGGTTGAATGGGTACGTAAATAAGCATAATTGCCGCATTTGGAGTGAAGATCAGCCAGAAGCATTGCAACAGCTACCAATGCATCCCGAAAAAGCCACTGTTTGGTGCGGTTTATGGGCCGGCGGCATTATTGGGCCATATTTCTTCAAAGATGATGCGAATCGCAGCGTTACTGTCAATGGTGAACGCTACCGAGCGATGATAACAAACTTTTTTTTTGCCCGAAATGGAAGTTCTTGACTTGCACGATATGTGGTTTCAACAAGACGGTGCCACATGCCACACAGCACGCGAAACAATGGCGCAATTGCGAGGCGAGTTTGGTGAACAGTTAATTTCACGTTTCGGGCCGGTCAATTGGCCGCCTAGATCGTGCGATTTGACACCATTAGATTATTTTTTGTGGGGGTATGTCAAGGCTAATGTCTATAGGGACAAGCCCGCTTCGATTGACGCACTGGAAGCCAACATCCATGCATTCATTCGTGAGATACCGGCCGATATGTGTGAAAGAGTATGCCAAAATTGGACTCAGCGGATGGGCTACCTGAGACGCAGCCGCGGTCAACATTTGCATGAAATTATCTTTAAACATTAAATTGCAAGGTTCAAACTATCGATTCAAATAAATATTTCATTCATTTTTTCGAATTTTTTGTGTTTTTTTTTTTTTTAAAGTTCTAAACCTCTTAAAAAATCACCCGTTACAAGTAAAAGAATTGCATAACTTCAGTTTTGAAAATTGTATGTTGCGTTGATAATAAAAAACTGTTTCATTTCGACTTAATTACATTTTCTTTATGAGCGGGCACACATACATTTTTTGTTGCAAGATATTTGTAGAGGAACACAAAGCAAGTGTCTTATTACTTTAGAAGGGGGTCAATCTCTTACCGTTTAGGGAGGAAGGGCACTTTTATAAAAAAAAAGCACTTAAGATTTCAATAACATTGTTACAAATTAACGGAAAATCTTACAACAATGTTCTATAGCTCATTTTAAAGCAAAAGCCATAATTAATTTTGCAACAAGTAATTTTTTTAATAGATGTTGATAAATTGTATAAAAATTTTGGAAAATGCAATAAAAACACCAATCAATTCTACGTTAAAAATATCAAATGCATTTTATTATTTGACGTGAACGCAACGATATTCCTATAGTCTATCTAACAAAAATTGTCAGTACAGGGAAGATAGGACGTTTGCCTCTCAGTCTGATTGCATTGGCTTGCATACATCTGTCTCAAGTTAAAGCTCTCACAGGGTTTCCGTACTTTGAATTATAAATTACCACAAATCGAAAAACAATGTGCATATGGTTACCATGGATACCATTTAAAACATATTGAAAATAAGATCCATATTTATCTTTTTTTTACCACACCACACCTTTTCAAATGATTTTGATCACGTAACGCTTTGTGAATGTTTCATAACTTAGCGTAAATAACTTTTTTCTTCTTACAGACTTAAATCGTACAAATTTTAACTGCATTTTATAGGTTTATTAAGATATACAAACAAATAATAAGGGGACAATCAAAACGACAACACTTTTGGCTCTCACCTTTATACATTTTGTTCTCAAAAGCTTCAGAACTGAAAGCTTTTTTTCATAAAAACCACTGAAAAATCTCTGTTGTATTGTTGCGACTTGGCAAAGGCAACTCTGTTGGAATGTGAATTTTTTTGTTTTATTTCACACAGCAGCGTAGGTAGAAGCGAAAGCGAGTATACGATCAGAATGCTTTTGGCTTGGCCTTGAAAGACGACGGTCATGTTGGAGCGTACGAAATGTTTCAAAGAATTACAACAACAAATCCTGTATGTTAATCAGTGGTTTAGTATCTTTTTCAGTGGCAGATTTGTTATTTGAGTGTTGTGATGGTATACACAGGCACCACTGTTTTGAAAAAAGCTCGCCCATAAGCCATGTACTGACAATTTATGCTGGAAGTTTGAGGTCTATCAAACTGAAATATTTGTTTTGGTACAACCTAATCATATGATACATGTTTTGAGGGCACATTTTAACGTTAAATTTTATGAGACCAAAACCAAAATAATTTAACTACCCATCTAAAGTTATAATCGTTTTTATGTAATGATGACTTTTTTTTTGCAGGTACCACAGGTAAAATATTACAGGAAACATTGTGAAAATAAAGGTATTTTAATTAATCTTGGAATAAATGTTTCATTTTTTATAAGAACAAAGAATCAAAAGAGTCCCTTAAAATATTCAGGTGCAGAAATTCGCCAAAAGTATTAAATTTGTTATGGCAACCATTAATTATAATAGTTCATATATAAATATCTTTGTTGCATAGGTTTTAACTAAGGAGATGGAAAATCTGGGAAGAAGTTGGAAGATTTGAGTCAAAATTCCGATTTGGTGCAGTTGAGGTACATATGTACATACATATATACATAAAGTATGGTATATGATTTAAAGATATTTTGTTAACGCTGAATACAACCTTATTTAAAAAGAATATCGAAGAATGGATTTCTGTACTAAGAAGAGGTAAGGGATTTTTTTTCCAAAATTTCGCGTTTTTTTTTTAATTTTTTACCATGGTTGCGTTCGGCACTCGAGTTCGAAAACTTTAATTATTTACTAGCCCAATATCATAAACAACTCAGCAAAAAATCAGAACTGCCGGATCTGCCACTAGGTCCCCAAGGTTTTATGGAATTACAATGTTACTCGACTATTTGTAAAATTCGTTATATTTTTGTTACATAAAATACATAATGGGCTCCCAAAACGTGTTTGAAGTATCGATAATTCGTTATATCGGCACTCGTTATACTTTGCATGTGCCACCACTGTAATTGACATTGTGTGTCGTACCTACCCATCCCTGTAAAAACTTGACGTCGGGTCCTCTGTATCTCGGGGGCCCCAGTAGCGTAGCTACCGCAGTATCAGCCGTATCAATGATACGGGGCCCCCGAGATATAGGGGCCCCAAAATTCAGAGTACTTGACGTGTGTAAGAAAGTTTTCATTGAGATGCATTCGATACACAATTTTAATAGGTTCACTCGTTGAAGTTAACCTAGTCTTGACCCAGGTTTTCTTGACAACCATAAGAATTGTCAAAAAACACCAAAGTATTCTCAATTGTGAAATAAGCAAGAATCAGCACTAGGTTTGTTCCTTGCCGACTTTCAAACAGTTTGAAACCGCCAGATTTAGTCCGAAGTCGTTCCACACTTGAAAAATTGTACTGGTCCGCACAAATCTGGCGGTCTGAAACTGTTAGAAACTGTTTGGGACTAAACCAAGGAACAGGGTTATTTTATTTACAAATCAATAGAAACAAACCACAGCTTCCATTTTCTATTTCTATTTGTTATTATTAAAGTAAAAAAAAAAATGCTTTGGAGCTCATGTTTCTCAGGCGATTTATTCTTTACCCCAGTTCGCCCCAGCAAGAAACCTAGATCTCCTTCAGGGGGAGTTCAAGGTGACCCTAGGTGTCAAAAAACACAGAATTTGCTGGTCAGGGCCCAGGAGAATTAGACGAAAAATGGTAAAATTAGGAAATAATTCTCATTTTTTGTACAAATCGTATTCGGGTTCATCTCCTTATTATAAAATAAAGTTTTGGGTGGAAGAGGTAAGAAAAAGACCGTTTTATCAAAAGAGGGTAGAGAGGGAGTGAGTTGTGCATTTGTTTTCTTATAACTCGTTCGTATTTCATTTTACAACGAATAATTAATGAAAAATAAGCAAAAAGATGGTATCGATATGAAAGGATGCACAAAACCTGCTACCTATCCGCAAGTGAAAGACGAAAAATTTTGAGGGTTTCGTCTAATTCGTTGGTTTAAATGGCTTAACCAAGGGAAGAAGCGGGGTTCAGTGCCAATATTTCTACAGTCGAGAGTGCAATTAATAGTTCTGTTTACCGAAAAAGAATAAAATCAAATGAAGCCACCCTTTAACGAAGTTAGCAAAAAAAAATCAAACCGGATTCAGTTGTGTAAGATTCATAAGACTTGAAAGAACAAGTGGCTTAAAGTCGATTTTTCTAATGAAAAAAACATCAAATTCGACGGAACAGATGGACTCAAATTGTATTTCTATGACTGGAGCACTATTTTATTACTCAACCATAGTCGTATAAAATGCTTCAAAAATTGTGGGGTTAAATTTCTTTTCATTGAGCTTTTAAATAAGAACTTCTTTCAACTTAGTGGTGGTTTATTTTCTTTTTTTTTTTCTTTTTCAGTATGCAGAACTTTTAATTAAGCTCTCGACTTCCCTTGTGTTAGCCATTTAAGTCGACGAATTAGACGCAACCCTTAAAATTTTTCGTCTATCACTTGCGGAGGTAGCAGGTTTTGTGCATCTTTTCATATCGATTCTATCTTTTTGTTTATTTTTCAGATAATTTAAGGTCAAAGAAGAGATTCTGTTAATTTTGTCCAAAATTTGATGTCCCGTTTGTCCTTAATCATCAAAACTATAAATTTCTGCGTACTCAACCGCGTCAAGAGCTTTTCCTCCACCCATTGTCCACTTTTTCTCAAATTTTTTGTGTCATGTCAAAGAAACCATGATATAAAACCCAACAATAGCTTTAAAAGGTCTGACATTCAACTAGTTCAAATCAAAAGTGATGATGAAGGCGGTGTATCTATTCCAATGAACCAAAAAAAGGGCTACGATTTGCACATGAATTTTAAGAAATAATAATTAAACGTGTAATGATGGTAATTTTAAGATTGTGTGTTTTCTTATTCGCTCTCAAACTGAATGCTTTCTCTAATGCCATTTACAAAAATTCATTTAGTCCGCTCAATTAGGAGTAATAACGGTTAATCGCACTCGAAAATTTTTAACCTATTCAAATGGGAGTTTATAAAACCATTTCTTTTTCCCTTTTTACCGTGCCAAATTAAATATCAAATTGAACTAATCTAATATGCTGATGCAAGAAAAAAAAGTTTATATCTAAGGCTGATCCCCTGTTAGGAAAAAGGGGGCCCCTAAAAATGTTTGATACGGGGCCCCCAAAGTGCTCGCTACGCCACTGGGGGGCCCCGTATCATTGATACGACTGATACCGCGGTTTTAATTTGTAAGTACCTAACCTATACATAGTTTTAAGTACATAGTTTTAATTGATACCAAGTTCTTTTTTAATTCTTCTTGGTGAAAAATAAAACCGATGTGAATGTAAAGTATTAATATATAGTTCTAAGGCCAAAAGGGATAAACATTAAGTTGTTATACAGGGTGTCCCGTAATAAGTGGATAATACTGCAACTGGTGATAGCAGGCCTTATGACTGCTGAGAAAAAAAAATATAAAAAAAAATATTTTTCTTGTGGTCTCCATTTATTATTTTCGAAAAATGTAAAAAAAATTCAGGGTCTCCTAAAATTCCTAATTACAACGGCCACCCATAAAGGACTCTTATTATTTTTGTGTTTTTATAATATTCTTGAATAGCCGTTCTAAATGATGGGTAGTAAATTTTAACACCAGTTTTTTTTCAAAAATAATTCAATATTTTTTTTCACCAAATTTTGAAAAATAATAAAGGGAAAAAAATGTATGAGAACATAAGTGGCAAATTTCATAAAAATTGGCCTGTTTAATGTACTTTCCAAAATGATATAACACATGTTTGTATCTACAAGTAGTTTCTTAACATTTATCAGATGAAATCAAGTTTACTAAATTAAGTAAACACTACGACGACGAATGAATGACTCATATCGTTTTTTTTTTTTAATTTTATTCCATTTATAAATAACCGTTCCTAAATAAAGGCAGTAACATTTAACACTAGTTGCTGGATAATTTTTTAACTAATTTTTAAATAAAAAAATATTTACGTCGTGTGTTGCCGAGCGTATTTAAAAAAAAAAACATTTATTTGTTTTTTTTTTTATTGTTTATTTTATTTTATTTATTTTCTTTCATTTTTTCTTTTATTTTTACTTGATTAATATTATTATTTTTATACATGTATATTTATTATTATTTACTAGAGAGAAGCCGCTGTCCTTAGCATGGCTGCACTTCTCTAAAGTAAGGTGGATTAACGACTGACTTGTTCTAGTTAAATTATTCAACAGGTAGCCACGGTCGCGAAGTGCTCTCGTGGGAAAAGAATGCACCTTGTTATTGAAATAGTCATATTTCATTTGAATAACTGAAATATGACTATTTAGTTTATGCGCTTGTTGGTGAGAGGGAAAAAGGGGGGTGTGTCCATAGGTGACACGTTTTGCTGTGTAAGCAAAAATGGTGGGAACCCGTTATTTAGAAAAGCCGTTAGGCGAACGGAAGTATATGGGGAAAGGGGATTATGGGTGTAGGTGGAGTCTCAGATGTAACTCCTCCCCCCTTAAGATTCTGCTCCGAAGAATCATTTTTGTTCATAGAAATTTGAATTATTTTATTTTTCTTTTTGAAAATAATTTTAAAAATAAGTACTATTAAAATGAAAGTAATTAACATTGTCCCAATGTTTATGGAAATATTCGCGATATTTGAATTTTTAATTTCTTCTATGAGCTTACGATTTTCTAAATGTTTTACTTGAAGTTCTTCTGTTGAATAATTCATTACAATATTTTTTATTGTTATGTTTTTAAAATTCGGGATTATAAAATTATCATAATATATAAAATTTTTATATTCTACGTTATTAATTTTTATTTTACAATTTTCAAATCTAATTATATTGTTCCCGATCAAATTTATGCTATAATTGTGACAATTATGAAAAATTTCAGTAGTTTTTAAATTTTTTGTAATAACAATATTATTAGTTATTTGTTTAATTTCTACTTTTTTATTTTCTATAAATTCGCATTCAGCGTTTTCTTTTAAAATATTTGACACACATGTGTCGTTAACAATTTTTAGATCCTTCATTTTTGATCCATTATCTGTATTATAATACATTAAATTTCCATTTGTAATGAAATTATTATTTGATGTTACAATTTCTAAATAATTTTAGTTTGGAATAGGCTCAACAATTATTTTATAAAAATTTTCCTGTGAATAATTTGGTATAAGTAATATGAATATAATTTGATCTTCGTGAATTATAACGGAACTTTTAATATTTGGTATTTTAACAAGTGTTATATTGAATTTTGCAATTTCCTTTGGTGATAGTAAATCTGTACTGAGAACTCCTAGCTGGCTAAGCATTAAATTTTCTTTTACTTTCCTTACTTGATTTCTTAGTAGCTCTATATCGTAATTAATCTGAAATGCATGTTGCATCCTTTGTATTCTAATATGCTCTTCTTTTATTGCATTCCCTAAGTTATCGAATTGTTTCTTAATGTCATGTTGTTGTTTATTTATTTGTTTAGTAATATTGTTTGTTATTTCGTTAAAGTTGTCATTAACCCTTATTTGGTCGTTTAGTCCGTCTATCAAATTTTTGTTGTTCTTTGTGTTAATTTCTAGACTCTGTTTGATTTCTAGTTCGTCATCGTGGTCCATTGTACCGGCTAAATATTTCAATCCTTTTCCTAATATGTCAATTAACCCTCTTCTTGATTTATGATCACGATGTCTTATGGTATTCTCTATTTCTGAGACTAAGCTGTTAAAATTATGTTTTATAGCTGGAAATTCCTCATTATCATTTAATTCATTTATGTTATATTCTAAAATATCAAGATTTTCTGTCCATGTTGTTATATTAACGTTGTGTAATAATTTTGTGTAATTTGTAATAATATTTAAATTTTGTTCTCTAATTATAATGAATCCGTTTCCGTTGTTAACGTTTTGTAAAGTCAATCTTTGTCCTGTTGCTAATGTCATCATTTGGATTATCAGGAGAATAATAAGCGTTGCCTGAAAAATATAAATTAGGAGGTTTGTTCAAATTTATATTTTCTTTTTACTTGAGTTTTATAAAACTTACTACCTTTCTCATTTTGTATATAATCTTTGTCTATAATAACTGGGTTTGATTTTAAGTGGACTGGTTTTAGTTTGTTACTGACTCTATTTTTTAAATAGGCATGTTTATCTTGGGTAAGGTCTATATCTTCTCTATTGTTATTTATCTTGTTGATATATCTTTCTTTATTTGTTTTAACTAGCTCGATAATTCTAGGATAATCATGGCAAGATATTGTTCCGTTTAGGAAATCTATCGGTCTTTCTTTTGTAGAGGAATGTTTTGTTTTATTGTAAATGGTAACGGCCTTGAGAACTCTTTGTCTTAAGGTATCTGTATTATTTTCATCCGCTGAGAAGGTTCGTAGATGCTCGTTAAGAGTTGAGTGAAATCGCTCAATGTCTGCGTTACCAGTTTTGTTATATGGTGTTGTTATATGGATATTAACGTTGTTATCTTTCAGAAATTCCCTAATAGATAACGATGAAAAGCCGGTTTCACCGTCAGTGACTATAAGTTCTGGAGTCCCTAGGGTTGCAAATCTTTTTTCTAAAGTGTTTAATAATGAAATCCATGTTCTGTGTTTGATTTCGTAAACTGACACGTGTTTAGAAAACTTATCTATCATCGTGACATACATTAAATTAATGTTCGCGTACCAAATATCAATATGCAATATTTGATTTATTTTTGTTGGTGTTTCCGTTATTTTATACGGAATTTTATTTGGTAAGCGTTCGTATTTAGATTTATTGCATATTTCACAGTTGTTGATGAATTTTTGTATTTTTTCTTTTAGGTTGGGAGTATAGTATACATCTCTGATTTCCTCATAGGTTTCGTTGATTCCTCTATGATTCAAGGAATTATGTGATTTTGATATCACTAATAATTCTTTCTCTTTATCTTCGATATCTCCTAAAAATTTAGTACATTTGATAAATTTCAACAATTTGTTTTTACTAAAATATTTTAAGTATACTTCTTGGAATTGTGCAAATAGGTGGTCATCTCTTGAAAATATACCAACAATTCCCTTGGGAGGAATAAATTTTTTCATTAAATCTAAAATCAGTTTTTCATTAAAGTTTTTTATCTCAATAACAATTCTATTCTTTCTAAATGGTTTATATATTCTGTGGTTACTTGCATTTTCTGTTTTGCATAGGATTATTTGAGTTTTATAAATATTAATGGGTGTTTCCACGATCGGAATATCCTCATTTGCACTGTGAATAGTGGCTGTCATGGATTCTTCATCTGAATTCGCTTCAATTCTATTAACATCAGGATTTATTTCGTTTTCGGTAAGATAAACTTCCATTCTTGAAAGTCCGTCAGCGACTTGATTATCTTTTCCTTTAACATACTCGATGTCGAAATTATATTCTTCCAGTTTGATCTTCCATCTTTGCAGTTTGGTATTTGGTTCTTTTTGTGAACTTAGCCAAACTAGGGGTCGATGGTCAGTTCTAACTGTAAATTTCCGTCCGTATAGGTACGGCCTGAAATATTGTGTTGACCACACTATGGCCAAAAGCTCTTTCTCAATTGTCGAATAACCGGTTTCGTGTTCGTTAAGTGTACGGCTAGCGAAACACACTGGGTGGTTATCCTGTGAGAGAACAGCGCCAATCGCAAAATTAGATGCGTCCGTAGTGAGAATAAATTTTTTTGTGAAATCGGGGTATTTTAAGATTGGATCGGATACAAGGAGGGTTTTCAAATTTTCAAAGCTTTCTATGTATTCGGAATTATTTATATTTATTTTAGCCCCTTTTTTAAGAAAGGCTGTCATAGGTTTGGCAACCTTGCCATAATCTTTTATAAATTTCCGGTAATACCCGGTGATACCCAGAAAGGATTTAATTTGTTTGGTTGTTGTGGGTAATTTATAATTCAATATTGCAGAAATTTTATTAGGGTTAGGTTTAATGCCTTCTGTCGTGACGACATGGCCCAAAAATTCTGTTTCTTTTTTCATAAATTCGGTTTTATTCAATTGTATTTTAAGGTTTACTTCTTTTAAACGTTTAAATATTTTCCTCAATGATACTATGTGTTCCTCCAAAGATGTCGAGAAAACAATAATATCATCGAGATATACCAAGCAAATTTTTCCAATGAACTCTGATAGAACTGAGTTCATGAGCCTTTGGAAGGTCGCGGGCGCATTCTTCAATCCGAATGGCATACGAACAAATTCATAGTGGCCACTATCGGTTGAAAATGCTGTTTTTCTTATGTCCTCTTCCGCGATTTCGATTTGGTGGAACCCCTTTGCCAAATCGAGTGTGGTGAAGTACATTGATTTTCCCAATTTGTCGAATATGTCATCCATATTCGGAATTGGAAATTTATCGTCAATTGAGACTTCGTTCAATTTTCGATAATCAATTACTATTCTCCAATTCTTTTTCCCAGAGGCATCTTCCTTTTTCGGAACAACCCAAATGGGAGCAGAATATGGAGATCTGCTTGGACGGATAATGCCTTGTTCAAGCATCTCGTTTATTTGTTTAGATACCTCCGATCTATGGACTTCAGGGTATCTGTAGTTCTTTGTATATATAGGGATGTCATTGACTGTCCTTATATTATGCTTAATCGCATAAGTGAAGGACAAGTCAGTTCCTTCCTGATAAAATATATTTGAAAACTCGGAAACGAGATTTCTTACAGCTTTACTTTCTTCCTCGTTAAGGTGTTTGATCCTGATTTGGTCAAAGATGTGATTTTTGCATACCTCCGTGTGGTAGATCTCTATGTTCGGGATGGCTTTTTCGTAGTCATCTTCCGTCATAGCTCCTTCGATGTTATCCGGTATTGGAATTTGTTTGTTGAAAGTTTCATTTGGTGTTTCCTCTTCCTCGCTATTATAGTAAATTGGTATTTTCACATCCTGAATTAATAATTGTTTTCTATCAAGGTCTATGACTGCTTTGATGGGGAATAGTATATTATTCCCAATCAAACCATCATAGGTATTGTGGAATTTGTGTTCAAGGAACTCGGCAGTTTTATTAGGCATGCCGAATTCTTCAAACAATGGAATCTTCACTTTGCTATGTGCAAAGATAGGTGTTCCTGCTGTTTTAATTTGGATAGGTTTAGTTAGTTTTGTACGCCATTTTGGGTGGCACAACCCTGGGTTAAGAATACTGGTCTCTGATCCGGTATCAATCAGTATTCTTAGTCTAAATTTATTGTTTTTGGTGTTAATCACTAAATAGGGAAGTCGGCCTGAAGGCTTCCCTCCTGAAAATCCTGGTTTGTATCTAACGTGTTGATTTCCCTTTGATAGGAAGCAGATAGTGTATCCATTGCTTCGGGAATGTTAGAGTTATTATAGTTGTTCGAATAATTTCGCGTTTGTGCTGAATTCCTCCATTGACCTGAATTGTTGTTAGTATTCGAATTATTATAGTTATTCGAATAGTTTCTCCATTGACCTGAATTGTTGTTATTATTCGAATTATTATAGTTATTCGAAAAGTTTCTCCATTGACCTGAATTGTTATGGTTTCGGGACTGTCCCGAATTGGAGTTTTTGTACTGTCCTGACAAATTATTATTATTACTGTTAAAGGGAGTACTATTGTTGTTTCGAAAAGGGTTTTGGTTATTATACCTTGATAGATTTCCCTGTACTAAGTGGTTGGGGTTTTTGTTTTGCCTAACATTTGAGGTATTGCTATTTCTTAAATTGATCTTAGTGTATGCGTAACCGGATTCATGAAGAATATCCATGGCGGTTTCTAAAGTTTTAGGTTGCCTGCATATTAATATGCCCTTCATTGGTTCTGGTATTTTGTTGATGAAGAGCCTAAGTGCCATGTCGCAATTCTTTTTTGTCTCTACAGATGAAATGATAGATTTATCAAGGTTGGTTTTATTGTTTAATCTCCTAAGTGCGGTTTTTATTCTGTCGTAAAAGTTTTGACAGCTATCATAAAATTGCAGACCTCTGAGGTCATCGTAGAGTTCCTCAACAGACTTCCTGTCACCAAAGTATTGAAATAGAATTTTTTTTACTTCTTCCCAACTGTGGGCAGAATTATTTATCTCGATAGCCTCCCGAGCTCTACCTAATAGTTTACTTTTAATTATATCTAAAAATATTAATTGACTGTTGTTTTCAAATTTATTAAGGGATGGTTGAATTCTATCTAAAAGCTCAATAAAATTATTTAAGTTCTCAAAATTACCATTATATGTAGGTAATGAATTTAAATATTTTATAGGATCTAGATTTAAAGTTAAACGACTTACGCCTAAATTTGTTGGTGTTGTTGATGCTGCTGCGGCTGCGGCTGCGGCTGCTGCTACTGCTGCTGCTTCTGTTGAAGAACGTGTATGCGGCATCTTGATTTTTTTTTTTTTTTTTTTTTGATAAAAAGTGTATTTATTTTTTTTTTCACTGTGCTTGTTCGCACTTGTTTGCACTTGTGTTTTAAACAAAATTTGTACTTGTTCGTACTTGTTTTTTTAAACAAAATTTGTACTTATTCGCACTTGTTTTTTAAACAAAATTTGTACTTATTCGCACTGTTTTTTAAAAAATTTTGTACTTATTCGCACTTGTTTTTTAAACAAAATTTGTACTTATTCGCACTGTTTTAAACAAAATTTGTACTTATTCGCACTGTTTTTGCTTTTACTTTTATCGACTGCGCCATTTACGTCGTGTGTTGCCGAGCGTATTTAAAAAAAAACATTTATTTGTTTTTTTTTTTTTTATTGTTTATTTTATTTTATTTATTTTCTTTCATTTTTACTTGCGATTATAGGTACTATAAGGCAAGTTTTGGATTCGTGCAAAAAAAAAAATTTGAGATAACAATCAAACATGATATTACGATGATAGAGAACACCAAAAAAGTGGGTGGCAAAATTCTGTCTGTCTGTCTGTCTGTCTGTCTGTCTGTCTGTCTGTCTGTCTGTTCGTCTACAGCCTAAACGGCTCGATCGATTTTCTTCAAACTTGGTACTTAGTAGTTTTTGGTGATTCTGCTGACACATTTTTTTCATTTTTTTTTTAGAACCAAAAATAACGGTACCTGTCATACATTTTTTCTTGGCAAATTTACATAATCGTATTTTTCTCAAAAACGGCTCGACAACTTTTCTTAAAAAAAATTCAATAAATTTATTTTAGTAAAGGCTTTCTTTGGGTGGAAAACCATTTTTCAAAAATGGTTATTAATGGTACCTCCCAAGGAACCATTTTTTTAATTTTTGATTTTCTTCAAAATGGTATGACCGATTTCAATTATTTTTTTTATACGGAAGCTTCCAAGAAATGTTAATAGTTTTGTGTACCAACATTTTTGAAAAAATAGTTTTTGGATTTTTAAAAAATGTTTCAAAATTTTTTTTGGAAAATCAAATATTTCGAAAACGGCATCATAGATTTTTTTGAAACTCGATATTTAAGACTTTTTTAGTACTTTCTAAAATATTTTTAGAAAAAATTTTACATTTATGAAAAAATAACGGTACCTTCCATACAAAAGTGAAAAAACCGCAAAGGAAAATATTTTTTTGCTTGAAAACGACTCCTACGATTTTGATTAAACTTTTTTCATATACTAAAATTAGTACGATCTACCATCAAAAATTATAAAATTTTACACATAGCAACTATTAGTAGTACCTGTCATAGAACGTATTTTTTTATTTTGAGTTTTCTCGTTATCAGCTTAACAGATTTAAATGAATTTTTTTATATATAAATTTCAGATAAGTTTTAATAATATTGCATATCAAAATTTTCAAAAAAAAAGTTTTTGGATTTTTAAAAAAAGTTTCAAATTTTTTTTTTGAAAATTCGATATCTCAAAAACGGGTTGACAATTTTTTTTCAAATTTTGTTTTTATATACACATAAATATATAGTTTAAATCTGCATACCAAAATTTGTTCTTAAAAATGTTTTAAGAATTTTATATATAAAAAATTAATTTAAAAAAAAACCGCTCCAACGATTTTAAAATTTTTTTTCCCATACAATCATATTCCATCATGAATTAAGATAGCATACTTTTTTTCACCTCAAACTGTCAAAAGAGTTGTTTTAGCTAATTTAAGTGTCGTATTTCATGCTTCTCTACATTTTTCTCTCATAATTTCCATGTTTGTATATACAATTTTCTTAAACTCGCAGTGTCTTGAACATAAGAGCAAGTACGTGCGACCCAGTCGTGCATTTTATTTCTTTTATTTTTACTTGATTAATATTATTATTTTTATACATGTATATTTATTATTATTTACTAGAGAGAAGCCGCTGTCCTTAGCATGGCTGCACTTCTCTAAAGTAAGGTGGATTAACGACTGACTTGTTCTAGTTAAATTATTCAACAGGTAGCCACGGTCGCGAAGTGCTCTCGTGGGAAAAGAATGCACCTTGTTATTGAAATAGTCATATTTCATTTGAATAACTGAAATATGACTATTTAGTTTATGCGCTTGTTGGTGAGAGGGAAAAAGGGGGGTGTGTCCATAGGTGACACGTTTTGCTGTGTAAGCAAAACTGGTGGGAACCCGTTATTTAGAAAAGCCGTTAGGCGAAGGGAAGTATATGGGGAAAGGGGATTATGGGTGTAGGTGGAGTCTCAGATGTAACTAAATGATTAAATATTTATTTTAATCAAAGTTTGTAAGTTAATAAAAAAGACAAAAAACTGAAAACTTTCGTGGCAAATAATTATAAAAAATCTCCTTTTAATGTACTTTCCCAAATGGTAAATCACAAGCTTCTATCTACAGCAATAACACATTAAATTGGCTTTTGATCTACTAGACAAGATTTTTAACACTTTCTCAAATCAAAATTGACCTGTAATAAAATAGGCATTAAAATGCATAAAAAAGTAGGTATTATTTGCAAATATTGTCAATTCTCTTTCATTACATAAAGTATAACGTTGTTATACTGGTTTCGTCAATTAAACGAATTTTTATAATTTGATTAAATTAATACTGATTAAGAATTTCACAGTATACGCCGCTGGAGTATGCAAATATGCATTTAATATACGGGGAATGCAGAGGAAGCGCTAACGCAGCTGCAGCACTCTATAGATAGCGATATCCAAATGCGCGACATCCGGACTATCGAGTGTTCATCAAAGTCCACCAATGTTTTTCAGAAGGACGAATGCCTGGTAATGGACTGGGCAGCACTAGCGGAGGACGTTTACCGCGAGAAGAAATTGATGGTATTGTGCTGAATGAAATTGAAGCAAATTCAACTACATCAACACGGGTGATTGCAAGAAGAATCGCAAAATCATCAATTCATAAGGTATTGCAAAAATATAAATCACAACAAAAAACATAAATGTTAAAAAAGGAGCCAAGTTCTTATGTATACAAGAAACCTGTGCGTAAAAAGTCAGCCAAAAAAAGTAATGAGATCTAAAATATATGCCAAGTTTTAAGTTTATGAAGTTTAATATCAAATATCTTAAGTAGAGTAATATCGAAACAATTCCAAATCATGACAAAAAATTTGGTATTTAATGATTACTGATTAAAATTTGGTGGGTTCACTGGTCAAGTTTTCATACATTTAAAGTTTGTGATTAAGTAAGTATTTAAGAGAAAACTTGCCAAGTAAATCCACCAAATTTTAATCAGTAATCATTAATTACCAAATTTCTGTCATGATTTGGAATTGTTTCGATATTACTCTACTTAAGATATTTGATATTAAACTTCATAAACTTAAAACTTGGCATATATTTTAGATCTCATTACTTTTTTTGGCTGACTTTTTACGCACAGGTTTCTTGTATATCTACATAAGAACTTGGCTCCTTTTTTAACATTTATGTTTTTTGTTGTGATTTCACTCCTTTTTGCAAAGATTTATTTTGCCAGGTGGAAGTCAAGCCCTACCGCTCTACAAAGTTTCATAATTCTACGACAACCGAAAGTGCTCCATACAAATAATAGCAATTCTGATAAAGTGGGTGGATGGCACCCCCCCCCCCCCTGAATGGACAATTCCAAATTTTCGATTTTGTTCCTTTCTAAGTACTTCAAGTCCTACCGACCTACCAATTTTCATCGTTCTACAACAATCGGAAGTGCCCCATATAATTTATAAGAATTTTTAAGAATGTGGGTGGATGCCACGACCCCTGAATGCAGAATTCCAATTTTTCAAGTTTTTCTTTCTAAGTACTTTAAGTCCTACCGACCTACCAATTTTCATCGTTCTACAACAATCGGAAGTGCTTCATATAGTTTATAAGAATTTTTAAGAATGTGGGTCGATGCCACGCCCCCTGAACTGAAACTTCCAATTTTTCGTTTTTTTTCTTCTATACTTCAAGGCATACCGACCTACCAATTTGCATCGTTCTACAACAATCGGAAGTGCTTCATATAATTTATAAGAATTTTTGAGAATGTGGGTGGATGCCACGCCCCCTGAACTGAAACTTCCAATTTTTCGATTTTTTTCTTCTAAGTACTTCAAGGCCTACCGACCTACCAATTTTCATCGTTCTACAACAATCGGAAGTGCTCCATATAATTTATAAGAATTTTTAAGAATGTGGGTGGATGCCACGCCCCCTGTATGGAAAATTCCAATTTTTCAATTTTTTTCCTTCTAAGTACCTCAAACCCTACCAACTTACCAATTTTCATTGTTCTACAACAATCGGAAAGGCTCCATATAATTTATAGAATATTTAAGAAAGTGGGTGGATGCCACGCCCCTGAATCGAAAATTGCAGATTTTCGATTTTTTCCTTTGTATGTACCCCAAGGCCTACCGTTGTGCGAAATTTCAAGTTTCTACGATGTCGGGAAGTGCTCCATAATTTTGATGATCTGTCAGTGAGTCAGTGAGTCAGTGAATCAGTGAGTCAGTGAGTCAGTCAGTTACGGTTTTCGCGATTTTTTAAGTCCTATATCTTGGGAACTACTAATGCTAAAGAGTTGAAATTTGGTGAGCTACCTGTGTTTGATCAGTTCAGCAAATACTCCGAATTTGAAGTTTCTGACTTTATTGGTACTGAAGTTAGAGGGGGGTTGAAAATCGCATGAGTTTGTTCCTGTAAAAAGGGTGTAGTGCCGCGAACTTGGCTGGGCACTACCGTGCCCTTTGATTTCATCCTTTTCATTTCACGCGTGTCCAGACTCTGCTACCAAGAGATTTCCCCGCAAGAGTTATTTTTTGTCAAAAAATTTTGGATAAATTCACGAAGTTCTTCAAAAAAATATTGTGGAGTGATGAGTCGTCTCTTAAAAGGGATGGGGTTTTCAATATCCATAATTTACCTAAATCCTTTGGACTTTTTCTACTGGGGGTGCCTGAAAGAAATGGTTTATACTAAACCAATTACATCAATTACGGAACTGCGTCGTCGTGTTTTTATTCATCGCACTTTCCATGCCTAAATCAAAACTTTTTTGAAAGTGGATACTATTATTTTAGTTAGTGAATTTAGCAGACATAATAGTGACACTGGTATATCTACATAGGTATTGACTTTTCCTTACAACTCAATTTTTGTTGAAAATAAATATTTAATCATTTTTTATTAAAAAAAATAATTAAAAAAATTATTTAAAAAAAAATCCAGCAACTAGTGTTAAATGTTACTGCCTTTATTTAAGAACGGTTATTTTTAAATGCAATAAAAATTTTAAAAAAAACGATATGAGTCATTCATTCGTCGTCGTAGTGTTTACTTAATTAAGTAACTTGATTTCATCTGATAAAATGTTAAAAAACTACTTTAGTAGATTAAATGCCAATTTTATTGGTTATGGTTGTAGACAAAAACATGTGTTATACCATTTTGGAAAGTACATTAAACAGGCCAATTTTTATCAAATTTACCACTTATGTTCTCATACATTTTCTTACCTTTATTATTTTTCAATAAATATTGAATGATTTTTGAATAAAAAATAATTTTATAAAATTATAACACAAAAAATGCATCAGCTAGTGTTAAAATTTACTACCCATCATTTAGAACGGCTATTCAAAAATATTGTAAAAATACAAAAATAATAAGAATCCTTTATGGGTGGCCGTTGTAATTAGGAATTTTAGGAGACCCTGAATTTTTTAACATTTTTCGAAAATAAATTATACCATGGAGACTACAAGAAAAATTTTTTTTTTATATTTTTTTCTCAGCAGTCATAAGGCCTGCTATCACCAGTTGCAGTATTATCCACTCATTACGGGACACCCTGTATATGTACTACATACATACGTGCTACGTAGTAGATAAGCAAAGTAAAATCAGTCAAAAATTTGTCATGAAATGGCATTTTTCGATGGACAATTTTTTGTATACGTTATCTGTTTGGATGTATTTCCGTATCATAAAAACAACTTTTTGGGTTAGGGAAGAGCCGCCACCTTGAAAAAGATATTGGTTTTGTTTTTATTTAATAACTCGGTCGCATTACATTTTCCAACTAAATGTTCCTGCAAGGAACGCCTACTGGCCTTTTCGATTGGGTACAGAATAACAGTCCTTGTTCTGAAAAGAAGAGAAAATAGTTTTGGATTTGATTTCAGAATCGAAATGAGAAGCGTTCACTCGTATCGAATCGGTCTTCCGGATTGCCAATCGAAAAGGCCATACAAAAAAATAAACTAACTGTAAGTTTTTCTGAAAATCTGTTGCTCCTACGAAAAAAGGTGTCATAATCTTTTTTGGGAAAAATTTTCTGAACAATAATATAAATTTATTAATTTTTTGAAAAAAAAATATATTTGTTCAGATATTAACAAATAATTGTAATCTATCCCTTTTACAGTACAAAATCAAAAGTGTGAGCTGGTTAATAGCTCATTTTTTATATCATTTTATTGACTAAATGATATTCTGTCATAATTTTGTTGTGAAATGAAATTCTATCGAGTTGTTGAATAAAAACTAATTCAATTTCTTTTTCAAGGTGGTGTCTTTCCCTTTACCCCGGGCACCTTAAAACTTAGTTTTATAGTGATGAGATTTAGCCAAACACAAATCGTTCACAAAATTTTGCCCATCGATTAATGAAATTTTAATAAATTTTTTGACAAAATTTGCTGCACCATGAAGTTCCTACACAATTTTGTCTGAATCTATTGATTGTATGAAAAAAGTATGTTCATCTTTTTTGTGCAGAATTACATATGCTACAATTTTCACCCTCACCTTTTTCCAACAAACTGATAGTTTTCGAGAGACTAAGAAAAAACTGAATTTTACCCCCCCCCCCCCCTTAAAAATTTAGCCCCGTCCCAATTTACGGAACTTTTTAGAAAATGCTTGAGACGCCAAAACAAAGCTCTCCACCAAAATTCAGCTTTGACGGAATTTTTTCGAAGTTTTGCCATTTTTTTGTGTCTAATTTTCCTGGGCTACTAGCACATTGCCTATAAGAGTTGGATAATCTGGACGAAAAAGAGCAAGAACGACGTGGGATGAACAAAAACTAAACTAGAAAAAGGTTAAGAAGGATATATTGATACTTTTAATCCAGGAGTCGAGGATCAACACTGCAGATCCGAAGACCGACAATGGCGATGGTGCAATGTCGTTTGAAAGAAATGGAATTTGCTTGCCACCGTCCAGAAAAAAGTCAATTATTACAAAAAATGTGGAGGAAAACTCATTTAAACCGTTATTCCCACATAGTTTTTGTAAGAATGCTATTTAGCCGAACGGTGGTAAGAAAATCACATTTGTTTCAAACGACTTCGGGTCATCGCCGGGTAGTCGTATCTGTAATGTTGATTTCCGTACTTGATCAAAAGTGTCAATATCCTTCTTGTTTTTTTTTTCTATTTTCATAAAGATGTCCCATTTTTTTGGTTCGTCCCGCGCCGTTCTTGCTCTTTTTCGTCCGAAAATCTCGGCTCGACTCTTATAGGCAATATGCTAGCAGTTTCGACCATTTTTATGACCTTTCTTGAGATAACTCGCTAACGACTGTTTTTTTGGATCATGGCTTCAAGAAAAAAAAATAGATTTTTTTATGTAGCTATAAAATAAGCATTCAATTGATATTATCAATTAATGCCAGCTGTGCGATGCATGCCGATTGAACGAATTATTTTTGCCGAAATCTGTAGAGAAAGGAAGTTATCGTCAAAAGAATTAAGTCGTAAAGAAAAAGGGTATTATCGGTATTGCGAATTTCTATTAGGAAATATTTTTCTATTAGATTATTATGTATTTTCTTACTAGACCGAGAGCCAAAGACATAAAAAGTCAAGACTCTTGAATAACGTTGTATTGTTAAGTCATATCAATTAATAGCCTTCGAGGTATTGAACCAAGAACCGTTTGTCCGTCACGTGACGTAAATTTTTTACATAGATTTATTTCAATGCCTGTTGGTCGGCAAGAAAAAGTGTCGACCATACAAGGAATATTTATCCGGCACTTTTGAATAAATTGTTGTCAAAGGTCAAAATATCTTTAGCTAGCCCCTAAGAAGATAGAGGGCAGCGAAATTTCTAAACATCATGATATGTTTACCTGAGAGGTTTTTGGAAAATGTGCCACTTTCTATCTTCTTAGGCACGAACTACAGATGATGATAACAATTGTTCAAAATTGATGTGTTAAATAATATTGTTTTGGACTAATTTCAATTAAAATCGTGGTCTTTCAAATGATATAGTGCGGTGTTCCTTCCAAAATTGTGTGTTTTGACTTTTTTTTCACAGAATCGTTTCGCTGTGAAATAGAATTCTTCATGCCAAGAAGTTCTTACATTTCAGTTCAAGCTGGAAAGTGCTCCCAAGTAAACCCAAAGGATCTCAGACCTATTAGTCTATCATCATTCCTTCTAAAAACATTTGAACGATTGATTGATATCCACATACGATCAAGCATTGACATGCGACTTTTGTCTACGAGTCAACATGCTTACTGCAAAGGGAAATCTGTAGAAACGGCCTTACATAGTTTAGTAAGAACCATTGAATATTCCCTCCATCATAAAGAGTACACCATGGTTGCTTTCTTAGATATAGAAGGTGCTTTTAACAATGTCGACACATCTGCAATCGCATCTGCACTGACATCTCTGAAGGTAGATGGTTCGCTTGGTGAATTGATTAACCAAATGCTGACTAGCAGGGTCATCAACTCAAAACTAGGCGGCTTTTCTACTAGAAGGTCTGTCAGTAGAGGCACGCCACAAGGCGGGGTCCTATCTCCTCTTCTCTGGAACTTGGTGGTAAATGAGCTGCTAACATGCCTGGAAGCGGAGGGCTTCAGAGTGATTGCCTATGCGGACGATGTTGCAATTGCCGTATCAGGAAAGCATCCTAATACCTTAAAAGAACTCTTACAAAATGCTTTGAATAGGCTAACCAATTGGGCGGACCGGTGTGGTCTCGGTGTCAACCCTCATAAAACAGAACTTGTTCTATTCTCCAGGAAATATAAAATTCCTCATGTAGATCCTCCTTCTATAAAAGGTATTCCATTAACTTTTACTGATCAAGCGAAATATTTGGGTCTTATTTTAGATAAAAAATTAAGCTGGAAACCTAATATACAAGAAAGAGTTAAAAAGGCCACAGTGGCACTCTTCTCATGCAAAAAAGCCGTTGGGAATAAATGGGGCCTTCAACCTCGCATTACTCATTGGCTATATACGTCGGTGATTAGACCGATTCTCACTTATGGTGTTGCAGTATGGTGGACTGCTCTAGATAAAGCGGTAAACTGCGACAAACTTAGCAAAATACAACGCTCGGCTTGTTTATGTATAAGTGGTGCGCTTCGTACGACACCCTCTGCCGCTCTAGACGTTCTGCTATATCTGACGCCCCTCGATATTTTTAGCAAACAGGTGGCTGCAAATACGGCTATTCGCCTACAAGCTTCCTCACAATGGACCAACAATAGCATTGGCCATTCCACCATTCTGAATTCATTCAGATTACCTAGTCACATTGACTACACCATCCCAAAACCACAATTCGGTTCAAACTTTCAAGTCACCATTCCTTCTAGAACCCTCTGGGAGGATATGGCGTTCTTGGATGATGAATCGGTCCATATCTACACAGACGGATCGAAAACTGATGAGGGGGTGGGAGGCGGTGTGTACTCAGAAAGACTAAAATTAAGTCTCTCATTCCGTCTTCCTAATCATTGTAGCGTGTTCCAGGCGGAACTTATGGCGATTAAAGAAGCCTTATCTTGGCTGAAAGAAAACGTGATATCAACTACAGATATCCGCATCTTCTCGGATAGTCAAGCTGCTATCAAATCCCTGGAATCAGTCTCGACTAACTCTATAACAGCCCTTGATTGCCGTTCATCTCTGCTGGAGATGGCGCAGCAGTTTAACATTCACCTATGTTGGGTGCCGGGGCATAGGGACATCCCAGGTAATTGTAAGGCCGATGAACTCGCTAAAAGTGGAACAACTCTACCTCTTCTACCTACCAAGGCAGATATAGGTATACCCATCGCTACTTGTAAACTTTTGCTGAGGCAAGATGCATTAGAGAGAACAAACCTTAGGTGGAACGACATCACCACTTGTTTGGCAACAAAACAAATCTGGCCAGTAATGGATTTAAAGCGATCTAAGTGTTTGATATCTCTAAGCAGATTGCACATCAGCTCCATGATTGGTGTTATAACCGGACACTGCCTCATAGGCAAGCACGCAACGCGTCTTGGCGTATTCGCTAACGATTTTTGCAGAAGCTGTATGGATGAGGAAGAGATAGAATCGATCCCTCACCTTCTATGCACGTGCCCTGCTCTATCTCATAGACGAAGACTTCACCTTGGTGAGTTCTACTTCAATGATCCTAGTGATCTGATAAACTTAGACATTGGCAGTCTATTACGCTTCATAAGAAGCTCCAAATGGTTCACCGAGTAAGGAAAAGGGTTTCCTAGATTCATGTGGTATCACAATGGACCAACTCATGGTCTAAGTGTGTCAGTCTCCACGACTGGCAGCCACTTCAACCTAACCTAACCAGTTCAGGCGTGAAGTTGTGAAAAAATTTATCACTTCACAGCTTGACAGATCGGGAATCGACAAATTGATCACTTTTGAAATCGCCTGATTTTCAACGATATTCTATGGCTAAAATTGTGTTCTTTTAAATAACCTCACTATCCAGTCCATGGGTAACTAAAAAACAAAGAAGTGTTTTTACTTGAAAAAGGAGTTATTATTTTTTTGTAAAGTCCATAGAAATGCAGGATTCTTATAGTCGTAAAATGCTCGTCTACTTGAGTGGTTTCATCTTCCAAAGACCATCGTTCAGATAATGGCAGTTTTCTACTCCGACTCCTTTATTAACTTTAGCACTGCAAAGAATACAATTTATTTAGATAGTTCTGAATGAGTTGATTCTACTTCGACATACATATCGACCGTGGAAAGAGTTGTGATTCCGATAGCAAGTGCGTGCTCCTTCCCCTCTGCCATGATGGCAACAACAGTACCTTTTTCGGCAGGCGTCATGCATGCACCAGGAGACGTGAGACCTGGACACATGATGTTCGCTCCACTTAACACAAAACGTATGGCTCCTTTGTCTACTTGCTGCATCGTCACGAAGAATGGGAACTTATGGAGAAGTTTCAACGTTGGCATCCACTGGCCATCGCGATGACGGAAAAATACCTGGTCGCCAATGCCATTGAGTAGGACTTCGATGTGGTCGTGACTGTGAAGGAAAGAGATTTCTATTGTAAATGGAAAGGCATACAATCACATTCGACTGGATACCATTTCGCAATCCTGAAGGAATCCTTTTTGGGAAGAATCTGGTCAATATGAGATTCTAACTGCGGATAGGATTCCAAGAGTTTTGTGCGTATTCCTTTTTGTACAGATGACTTGAGTTGTTGGATGGACGAGACACTTTCTTTTTCCTCGAATCTGGAAGGATTTCGAAGAGAAAATATGTTTTATACTTTATTTTGTTGGTAGCTTCTTGTCTAGCTTACTTTTTAAACATCTTAACTATTCTAAAATTTATCAAATTTACACTAAGATTTAAATAAAATTTGTAATTAATTAAAATTTATAGAAATCAAGGGTTGTGTGGATGGGATTTGGTGGAGCACGCAAATTTTCTTGTGAATACTTGACAGATGAGTGACAGTAGTCGCTGTCACTTTGCCGGTGACATTTCAAATAGCCGCTGTAAAAGCATTAGGTGGGCTACACATTAGGCGTGTTCAGGAAAACGAGATCTCAGACGGCTCAGTGTCACGCTGTGGCTCCATTAGCAATTTTTGAGGCAATTGCAATTGGAATAGGAATGGCAATTTATTGCTTGGGTGGGCATTTTCATTGCCAGGCAATTTCAATTATAAAATGTGTGTATAGAAATACTTCACTGCAAATCCATTCAAATGTTGTTCAAGTCCCCTGTTTTACTAAAATTTAACTTAATGGGTATTCATGCAACAGCGTAAAGTCGTCGTAAACGTAGTAAAGTTTAAAACTTCGTAATTCTGTCACAATTTGTATGGAAAATTTGACAGATTTACGAAGTTTAAAACTTTACCAAGTTTACGACGACTTTACGCTGTTGCATGAATAGGTACCCTTTTTAATTTACTATAAGGGTATTCATACAACAGCGTAAAGTCGTCTTAAACGTTGTAAACTTTTAAACTTCGTAATTCTGTCACAATTTGTATGGGAAATTTGACAGATTTACGAAGTTTAAAACTTTACGATGTTTACGACGAGCTTACGCTGTTGAATGAATACCCTTTATATTTTGTAATGTGCGTTCTCATATTCTACGATTTATGTCCAGTTGCACCAAAATTCACTAAAAGCGGTTTTTGCTAAAATGGAGCTAAAATTTATCGGACTGATAAATTTATTTGGGTTGCACCAATCTCTTTCACACATTTTTTAGCTAAAATGCAGTTCGTGAACCACCCCTGGATTTTATCATCTGTTTATTAAACTGAACGAAAAAAATTAGCAAGTACAAGTGAGAAAGCAATAAAGAAAATATGAATACACAATAAACAGAAACAAGGTATTCTCATTAGATACAGCCAATGCGCCATCTTGGTGTTTTTTATTATTATTTATTATTTTCTTTTTTTTAAAGAAACTATGAAACTATTGCACACTAATATTTTTTCGACACACTGTTTGGAAATTATGAACCCATATTCTAGAGTGACGTCATCGAATTCATAAAATGAATTTCTCTGTGAACCTGAACAACTCTTCGACGTCTTTTTTTGTTTTAGTTCGTTATCAGATGAATACATGATGACCAGTATATAATAATTCTGGAATAATTTATTTATTTAAGTAGTGATCTATAAATAGGAAACGTAATACCTTCACCTGTTGTTATCGTTATTTTAATTTGGAATGAACAATATTCCATCAAATAAAATTGAATTATTTTTGTTTGTAGGTAGTCAGATATGTTCGTTTAAACTTGCTTTTAAAATTTATCTGGAGGAAAATGGAATTTTAGTTTATTGGTTCGTTTATTGGCCTGTTAGATTTAGAAGTGGTTGGTGCAACCGATAAATGTCATTTTAAAATTAAACGAAGCAATAAAAATTTAAAAGAGGTCGGTGCAACTGGCCATTAATCGAAAAAATCAATAAAGAAGCCATTCACAATTACGGGGAACCCCATTTTTCCTCAATTTATTGCCTTGACGATGGAAATCAATAATTGCCTTTCATCTTCTAGGCAATATTGCTATTGCCATTGACAAAGCGTCTCCATTTGCATTATTAAAGGCAATAGCAATGAGTGAGGCAATTTATTGCCTCAAATATTGCCAATGGAGCCGCTGGGTCAAAAACTGATGTGGCTTTCCTTTCGACCAAAAAAGTCGACTTTTTTCCGATTTTTTCGACCTGTGATCAACTTTTGTTTTCCATTCAACCAAAAAAATCGATTTTTTTTTCGACCTGGTCGATTCTTCAAATCTCAATTTTTAGCAAGATTTACACGCATTTGCACACACACCAAAATAAACTGACATAAATCTGAACGTAGTAGCATTGTATTTAAATTCTATAGTATTCTCATGAAGAAAAAAAGCTCGTGGCCATCTATGCGTCCAAATGTAATACTAATTTTTGTTAAGGGAATCTCGGTAAGGCGATCACAGCGAACCTATCGACCAAATGTCTACCTACAAAATCGTGTTTCATGAGAATACTATAGATTGGGTTGGGTATAGCCCATCAAAGTCGAACTTGTCACGAGCCAGCTAATACCGACGCATCTAGTCGCAAACGCAGCCCATAACATTCTCAACTCATCATGACGCATATCATCGCACGCCAACCCATCATGACGCATAGCCAGAATATTCATTTGCAGAATGAATTTTTATTTAATCGTTTCTATTGGTTAAGTTTTTACAAATGTGAGCAAAATGAACAGAGTATATTATGTTTGGAGGATGGAACCAATTTTTTTTGGTGCAGCGAGGAGGTAGGTCAAATGAAATGGGAAAAAAAAGAGAACTTTTAAAACGGAAGGTGTTGGTTAATGTCGTTTTCGACTGGACGTTCGGAGTACGCCTTTTCTACTCCATTTTCACTCCATGTACTCCAAAAGCCTTCGATTGGCTGTTCGGAGTACTGTTTTCGGAGTATTTTTCTGTTCCCGATATGAAGAAGGTGTAGATTTGGAACACACGCATACACATACAGTTTTTCGTCGCACTACTTGTCAAAAGTGATGAATGCTTGAAGAAGCCATTTTATAATATGGCGTCATTTAGTAGTGTGTGTGTAAATTTGACAACATGATGTTTTCATATTCTATTGGAATCAAAAAGGAGTAGAACAGTCAGAAAATCCAATCGAAAACGACATAAGTAACCAAGATGTTGCGGTGGGAGTGAAGAGTGAAGACAAAGTCAAATTAGTTTTGCGTATTTATTATGTAAAAATTGAATGTGACGATATACATCGGTATGTAAGTGCAGATTCGATATAGGTATGTAGGTAACTTGCTATAACGATTATTTTGGTGGTGGGTCCGATGGAGTAGAGTCTCAAAGAGGTGATTCTGGAGGTGGGTCTCGAACTGGACAAAGGAACAATTTTTTTTAATGGATAACTTTCAGAGATTATTTTGGTGGTGGGTCCGATGGAGTAGGGTCTCATGGAGGTGGTTCTGGGGGTGGGCCTGGAACTGGACAAAGGAATTTTTTTTTAATAGATAACTTTCAGAGATTATTTTGGTGATAGGTCCGATGGAGTAGAGTCTCAAAGAGGTGATTCTTGAGGTGGGTCTGGAACTGGACAAACGAACAATTTTTTTTTTTTAATAGATAGGTATCTAACTTTCATAGATTATTTTGGTGGTGGGTCCGATGGAGTAGAGTCTCAAAGAGGTGATTCTGGAGGTGGGTCTCGAACAGGACAAAGGAACAATTTTTTTTAATAGATAACTTTCAGAGATTATTTTGGTGGTGGGTCCGATGGAGTAGGGTCTCATGGAGGTGGTTCTGGGGGTGGGCCTGGAACTGCACAAAGGAATTTTTTTTTAATAGATAACTTTCAGAGATTATTTTGGTGATGGGTCCGATGGAGTAGAGTCTCAAAGAGGTGATTCTGGAGGTGGGTCTGGAACTAGACAAACGAACAATTTTTTTTTAATAGATAGGTATCTAACTTTCATAGATTACTTTGGTGGTGGGTCCGATGGAGTAGAGTCTCATGTAGGTGGTTCTGAAGGTAGGTCTGGAACTGGACAAAAGAAACATCTTTTTTAATAACTTACATAGGTAGGAACATAGATTTTTTTTTTTGATGGAGTCTGATGGATTAGGGTCTAATGGAAGAGGTTCTGGAGGTGGGCCTGGAACTGGAAAAAGAAACAACATTTTTTCTTAATAGATAACTTTCATAGATTATTTTGGTGGTGGGTCCGATGGAGTAGGGTCTCATGGAGGTGGTTCTGAAGGTCGGTCTGGAACTGCAGAAAGGAACAACTTTTTTTTTAATATACCTAGATATCTAACTTTCATAGATTATTTTGGTGGTGGGTTGATGTTTAAGCACATAGTTAATAGTTCCCATGCAAAAGAAAAATCAAATTTTTCAAAACAATTTTCCACCTGTTCTGTGCTTTTTTCAGGCGCGAAATGTTTGCCTTTGCCTAAGCCACCCATTGAGTCATTAATTAACCCCTTATTAATAAATTATAGGCCTAAAAATTTAAAACAATAAATTTTGAATGCAAAAACCATTTGCATGCTAATTAATTAAGAGGTTTGGTGAATATATTTTTGTTTTGAAGTGTAAATATTTTTTATTCACCAGTCACCACACTTTATCTCACGCGAAATAATTGCCCTTTTGTTTTGAAGTTCTATATGTCAGCAATGGTTCCTTTTTGCATGAAACTGTAAACCAATCCTGCAAAAAAGTAATTTTGTATTTCACTTCAATAATTTTTGACATTCGACGAAAATAATTGCATAGATTTTTGCACGGGGAGTTGTAGACTAGGCTTTATAACGACAAATTTATTTTCGTGCAAGAAATCTTAGGTAGGTACCTATGTATCTCCTGAAATTTTGTTTCCAAAAAAAAAATGCGTTTTGGAATTTTTTTCTTTGAGTAGATAGATAGATACAATTTTGTTCACCATCACCAAGCTTATTTTACTTAAAAGAACTGTATATTTAAGTAGCTTAAATGGTGAAATATTTTTTCAAAAAATTATATCCCCCTGCTTAAATTAAAACAATTTTTGCTTAAATTGAAACAATGTCTGTGTTTGAAAACATATTCTTCAAAAACTGTATTTACCTATGTATATGTATTAATATAATATGGAATTTAAAAAAAAACTTTAATGAAATAGGTATGTATGTACCTACCTACCAAAAGCAAAAGGTGTACACTGAACCAAAAACGGTTGTCATATTGATGAATTTGTTCATCATATTGATGAAAAAAGTTGTTATTTTTCAGCCAACGACCGCGATCATCAATATGATAATTTGGAAAACCGCTTTCATTAATATAATAATTCGGAAAACCGCTATCATCACATTGACAACCGTGTGGTCATCATATTGACTACCGTGATTGCCAATATGATGATTATGGTTGTCAATATGATGATAGCGGTTGTCAATACGACTATCGCAGTTGTCAATATAACAGTTGTAGTTGTCAATATGATAACTGCGATCGTCGATATGACGATCGTAGTAGTCAATAAGATTATTGTGGTTGTCAATAGGAAGATTGTAGTTGTCAATATGATTACTGTGGTTTTCAATAGGATGATCGCAGCTTTCAAAACGATTATTGCAATCGTCGATATGATGATCACAGTTGTCAAAAGGATTATTTGGGTTGTCAATACGATGATCGCAGTTTTTAAAATGATTATTGTGATTGTCGATATGATAATCACAATAGTCAATAAGATTATTATGGTTGTCAATAGGATAATCGCAGTTTTCAATACGATTATTGCAATCGTCGATATGATGATCGCAGTTGTCAAAAAGACTATTGCGGTTGTCAGTACGATGATTTATTTCAGTACTATTCCGCACTTTTATTGAACCATTTAATAAACTTCCCTCCTGAAATACAATCGAAGTTAATTATAAAAATACATTAAATATTATATTTGCATATGTTTATCTATTTATTTAGAAAAAAAATAATTTTTCAACGCATCAAGCAGCGGGAATAATTTTTGTGGTAAAGCTTTTTTGGCTTTTTCCATATAAAAAAAATTCTATGAATTGCCACACATTCTCACTTGCTGGTGGGTAATGTATGTATATTAAAAACAAAAAAACACTTAAAACAAATATCCACAGTTCCATAAGGCATTACTAGTTTTAAGTTTATAGTCATCTAGGTAGACTATAAACTCATTTGACCCACGCAGATGCAGAATGAAGGGCTGAATAGTTTCCCAACGATCTTTAAAGAATTTTATATGGTCCTCTAATTGTTGTACACTTTCTCCCTCGAAGAGAAAAGACAATTGCGAGTCGCTGATAGTGTGCCTTGAAAAGTGATACTTTTGGTCATCGGCTTTTTTTGGAACGTGTTTGGAGGCCACAAGATAGTAGTGATTGCTATTTAGGACACAGCATACAAAATCATCTGAAAGTTTTAAAATTAAAAAATTATAAACATAAATTGTGTGCATCACTTTGACATTTACCTTTCTCGAAATTAGCATCGTTAATGTTTTTGAGGGCGTCAACCGTTCTCTTGTCCTTGATATTTTGCATTAGAAATTCTTTCTTGAATGAATTTTCCCAAAGAGAGAGAATTGATGGCTTTCTGGATACAGCATAGAAAAGTCCTTATCGATCTAAGCAAAACAAAAAAGATGAAATTAGATGGAATGAAAATTCAATTATACCCAAGTGGGCAGAAAAAGTATCTAGGATAAAAATTACAACGGAATACTGTGCCAATTTCATTCTTGCAATCTGTAAGTAGGTTCTTCCTGAGTGCGGGAAAAATTAGTACGATGGTAGAAGTGTGGAGAAGCAGCTATTTTGAAGAATATCTCAATTTTCAATAGAAAATTCTATGAAATTTTTATCCCTCATATACCATTTGAATGTGGAATTTGTCGTTCAAGAATACTAGTACCTAGAAATACAGCTGTTTACAGTTTTAACTGAAAATAAGAAACTGAGGATTATTCATGTTTTTTTTGTTAATGTTTATTCAGTTCATTTAAGGCAATAAATTTAAGATGGCATATGAAGCACTCCATCTCAGCTAAAAATCTGATAAAATATACACTTGATACCTATCATAAATAATAATTTACCACACATTCAAGAAAATGAATTAAGAAATCACTAATTACTCACCTAATTATTATATATTTATTATTGAATCACAAATATTATCCTCCGTAAATTACTTTTAAAGAGATTGTATGATAATTATTAATTATTATTAACTTCACTTATTATTCACAAATTTGATGCAAAGAAAATTAGTAATGCGACACGACGAAGTGACTACCTGAACTTTTACGAATCGAATGACGCGCTTTACTCAAAATATAGATTTAAACAACATTTTTTACCGTTGTATTTTTGTCTGGGTTTTCATATTGATGATTGCAATTTTCAATGTGAAAACTGCAAAAATGAGATCATCATATTAACAATCATGATTTTCAATATGACAATAGCAAAGCGACGATCATCATATTGACAACCGAAGTTGTTAATATGAAAACTTTTAAGCAGAATGTTTTTGTCTTTAGATTTACCGTTTTGTTTCGGTCTTTTGTTTTATTTTGGCAACAACAACTACAAGGAGGCGATCATCATATTAACAACCACGATTTTCAATATGACAACCGTAAATCGATGATCATCATATTGACAACCGAAGTTGTTAATATGAAAACTTTTAAGCATACTGTTTTTGTCTTTAGATTTACCGTTTTGTTTTGGTCTTTTGCTATATTTTGGCAACAACAACTACAAGGAGGCGATCACCATATTAATAACCACGATTTTCAATATGACAACCGTAAATCGATGATCATTATATTGACAACGGAAGTTGTTAATATGAAAACTTTTAAGCAGGCTGTTTTTGTCTTTAGATTTACCGATTTGTTTCGGTCTTTTGCTTTATTTTGGCAACAACAACTGCAAGGAGGTGATCATCATATTAACAACTTTGATCGTAAATATGACAACAGCAAAGCAACGATCATCATATTGAAAGTCGAAGTTGTTAATATCAAAAGTCTTAAGCGGACTTTTTTTGTTTATAACTTTACCGTTTTTCTTTCTTCTTTTAATGTATCTTGCTTTTCATTTAATTAAAAAAATGACAACTTCTTAAAGGCAATTATTATATTTGCAATCGTGATCATAATTTCGAGAGTGACGATTATCATATTGACAATCAAGTTTGTCAATATGACAACTACAAAGAAAAGATCATAATGATGACAGTCACAAAATTTTGAAATGAAAATACATATTCATATTGAACATCGCAATTGTCAATATGACAACTGCAAACCAACGATCATCATATTGACAATCGTAGTTATCATATTGAAAATAACGATCATCATATTGACAACTGCAAATTGATAACCGAAATTGATGATTGCAATTATCAAATGCGAAAAACTGGTTATCATATTGATTATTTTATTCATCAATATGAAAATTTTCAGTTAACAACCACCGATTGTCAATATGACAACCAATATTTTTTTCAGTGTAGGCATCGACAAACTTATGATATATATCTCTACCTACATATACATACATAGGTGCGTAACAACCATCCAAATCTAGCATAAAAAAACGTTTGTTCAAATACCTACTTATAGCTAGGTAACTAAGTACCTTCCCTTCAAAAGGTCCACCCTCGAAAATAAAGATCTTGTAAAAAAGATTCCAATTCAAAATTCAGATAGGCACTTTACTTACATAATATGAAGACGTGAGTGCAAAACTGTTGTATGCTTGTAACCAAAAATTGTTAAAATTTTTCCTTTGTCCAGTTCCAGACCCACCTTCAGAACCACCTATATGAGACTCTACTCCATCGGACGCACCACCAAAATAATCTCTGAAAGTTATCTATTAAAAAAAAATTCCTTTGTCCAGTTCCAGGCCCACCTCCAGAACCACCTCTATGAGACTACTCCATCGGACGCACCACCAAAATAATCTATGAAACTTATCTATATTAAAAAAAAAACTGTTCCTTTGTCCAGTTCCAGACCCACCTCCAGAACCACCTCTATGAGACTCTACTCCATCGGACCCCCCACCAAAATAATCTATGAAAGTTATCTATTAAAAAAAAAACAGTTCCTTTGTCTAGTTCCAGACCCACCTCCAGAACAACCTCTATGAGTCTCTACTCCATCGGACCCACCACCAAAATAATCTTTGAAAGTTATCTATTTAAAAAAAAATTGTTCCTTTGTCCAATTCCAAACGCACCTCCAGAACAACCTCTATGAGACTCTACTCCATCGGACCCACCACCAAAATAATCTATCAAAGTTATCTATTAAAAAAATTGGTCTTTTGTCCAGTTCCAGACCCACCTCCAGAACCACCTTTGTCCAATTCCAGACCCACCCCCAGAACCTCTTCCGTTATCAAAGGGCACGGTAGTGCCCAGCCAAGTTCGCGGCACTACACCCTTTTTACAGGAACAAACTCAGGCGATTTTCAACCCCCCTCTAACTTCAGTACCAATAAAGTCAGAAACTTCATATTCGGAGTATTTGCTGAACTGATCAAACCCAGGTGGCTCACCAAATTTCAACTCTTTAGCATTAGTAGTTCCCAAGATATAGGACTTCAAAAATCGCAAAAACCGTAACTGACTGACTCACTGACTCACTGACAGATCATCAAAATTATGGAGCACTTCCCGGCATCGTAGAAACTAGAAATTTCGCATAACGGTAGGCCTTGTGGTACATACAAAGGAAAAAATCGAAAATTTGCAATTTTCTATTCAGGGGGCGTGGCATCCACCCACTTTCTTAAATAATCTATAAATTATATGGAGCCTTTCCGATTGTTGTAGAACAATGAAAATTGGTAAGTTGGTACGGTTTGAGGTACTTAGAAAGAAAAAAATTGCAAAATTGGAATTTTCCATACAGGGGGCGTGGCATCCACCCACATTCTTAAAAATTCTTATAAATTATATGGAGCACTTCCGATTGTTGTAGAACGATGAAAATTGGTAGGTCGGTAGGGCATAAGGTATTCAGAAAGCAAAAAATTGAAAAAATTGAATTTTCCATTCAGGGGGCGTGGTATCCACCCACATTCTTAAAAATTCTTATAAATTATATGGAGCACTTCCGATTGTTGTAGAACGATGAAAATTGATAGGTCGGTAGGCCTTGAAGTACTTAGAAGAAAAAAAATCGAATAATAGGAAGTTTCAGTTCAGGGGGCGTGGCATCCACCCACATTCTCAAAAATTCTTATAAATTATATGAAGCACTTCCGATTGTTGTAGAACGATGAAAATTGGTAGGTTGGTATGCCTTGCAGTACTTAGAAGAAAAAAAATCGAAAAATTGGAAGTTTCAGTTCAAGGGGTGTGGCATCCACCCACATTCTAGAAAAATCTTATAAATTATATGGAGCACTTCCGATTGTTGTAGAACGATGAAAATTGGTAGGTCGGTAGGACTTGAAGTACTTAGAAAGGAAAAAAATCGAAAAATTGGAATTGTCCATTCAGGGGGGGGGGGGGGGTGCCATCCACCCACTTTATCAGAATTGCTATTATTTTTATGGAGCACTTTCGGTTGTCGTAGAATTATGAAACTTTGTAGAGCGGTAGGGCTTGACTTTCACCTGGCAAAATAAATCTTGGCAAAAAGGAGTGAAATCACAACAAAAACATAAATGTTAAAAAAGGAGCCAAGTTCTTATGTGTACAAGAAACCTGTGCGTAAGGAGTCAGCCAAAAAAAGTAATGAGATCTAAAATATATGCCAAGTTTTAAGTTCATGAAGTTTAATATCAAATATCTTAAATAGAGTAATATCGAAACAATTCCAAATCATGACAGAAATTTGGTAATTAATGATTACTGATTAAAATTTGGTGGATTTACTTGGAAAGTTTTCTGTTAAATATTTACTTAATCACAAATTTAAAATGTATGAAAACTTGACCAGTGAACCCACCAAATTTTAATCAGTAATCATTAATTACCAAATTTCTGTCATGATTTGGAATTGTTTCGATATTACTCTATTTAAGATATTATATATGATATGAAACGCACATGACAAAGTATAGTAAATAAAAATTCCATATTATCAAAAACAGGATAGCAGATTAAATTGAACCATCATTAAGGCCTAACTACATCCAATTCACTTTTGTACAAAAGTGAAAAAATGTTTTGTCTTTTTTCAATAAACTACTCAATCCTATCTTTTATCTCAAGTTTTACAAAAGTAAAAGTTAGAGCGTTCCTAACTTTTACTTTTGCAGAAAAGTGAAACACAACTACATCTAGATAAACAGTTAAGAAACTGATCCATAGATGTCCTCACATCGATAATAGTTGCTGAACTAGCCTATTCCGTGGTTGAATGCATTCAGCTCAACTCAAATTTCATACTCTTTTTCGCAGGAAGGTGTCGCTAGCATATTTTTGTATTTTTCACTTTTGTACAAAAGAAATGAATGTAGATAGGCCTTCAAACTTCCATCAATTCATAAAATAGCGGATGAGCTAAAATTGCTGAACCACGGATTAGATATTTACAATGTCGTTAAAATTTTGATGTGTAGTTCAGAAATATAAATTCAATGATTTCGGGAAGTGAACGAACGTTCAACGTTGGTTCAAATCTTAATCCATGGTTAAAAAATTTCAACTCACCGAAATTAAGTCATCGATTTGAACTCAACGATTTAACTTAGTTAAATCTCTGAAATCGAACGAGATTTACAGTGTGTGTAAATAAATCAGTAATGCTCGAATAAGGTATTTACTTGCCGACAGAAAGGTAACATGAGTGCTATAGAAACAAATAACATCTAATGTGTGAAATGCGGTGCAATTTTTCTAGTTAGGAGCCAACACAAAAGATCAGATTCACAAATGCGGTTTAAATTTTAATCAATGATTTAATAGATTGAACTCACTGATTTGGCTGGATTCACTGAGGTTGAACGGACAAGCTTCAAAGAAAACTGGTTTGATATGGCATGCATGAATGCGAGAAAAAATGCATTTAAATGGCTTAATAGATGGAGAAGAGAACCGTCTGATATTCTAAATGCTACATACATGGATGCAAATCGGAAGTTCAAGAGAGTTTGTGCAACGAAACGAAAAGCTTACTTTCAGGAACTCGGGGAAAGGCTTAGAAGTGTGCGGGACTCAAAAGACTGGTGGGAGCTTGCAAATGATCTACGGAAAAAAAGCTTTATGAAAGGATCAAACATAAAAAGCAGGGAGTTCAAAGATCACTTTCAACAACTTTTAAATCCGCCACTGCATGTCTTGGAAACGATGCCAGATTCATTGGAAGATTCTGTGAATGCGGACCTCGACGGGGATATTACAAGCTTTGAAATCTTGGAAGTGTTAAGCAAAGCAAAGGCAAATAAAGCAGCTGGTTTTGATCGTGTTCCATATGAATTTTTCATCCACGCACCTCAGGCTCTTCTTGATCGGATAAGTACTCTCTACAATAGGATATTTCACACAAGAAGAGTAGATTCTTCGTTTAAAAAATCTTTAATCTTCCCCATTAATAAAAAGGGAAATGCTAATATGGTCCAGAATTATAGGGGAATCTCGTTTATGGACGCTATTGCCAAAATGTTCACGGGCATATTACTCAAAAGATTGCAAAATTGGGAAAAACACAATAATATTTTAAATGAATTTCAAGCAGGATTCAGAGAAGGATACAGCACAGTAGACAATATTTTCAATTTGTTTAATATTTTGAAACTCAGAATGGAAGAAGGAAAAAAAACCTATTGCTTTTTCGTGGACTTTAAAGCAGCTTTTGACAGCATCAGCCAGAACGCCTTGTTTTTTAAACTCAATCGAATGGGCCTGTCTACCAAGTTTCTAAATATAATTAAAGACTTATATGCAAATACAACAAGTGCAGTATAGGATGGAACAAAACTGTCAGAATGGTTTAACACAGAAATGGGGGTAAAGCAAGGTTGCCTCTTGAGCCCAATGTTATTTGCACTATTCGTTAATGATATTCATGACTTCATTTGTGGTGGTATATCAGTTGAGGGAATTTCAATCAGACTGCTGCTCTATACGGATGACATAGTCATCTTCGCCGACTCACCGGAAGACTTACAAGCAATGATTGACAAAATAGAGGAGTACTGTCGTTTGTGGAACCTATTTATAAACCTCGAAAAGTCGAAAATAATAATTTTCAAAAAAATGGTGGCAGAAGAAGCAGAATAGAAAAATGGAGACTCAGGGACGAAGAAATAGAGGTCATTAATAAATACAAATATTTGGGAGTATGGGTTACGCCCAGCCTATGTTTGACAGAGCATTTCAAAAACAGAGCTTGCCAGGCTAAAACGAGCTTGAATCTTACTTGGCATTCATTTGTGACAAAAAAAGATATCGATATCTCTACTAAATCAGAGCTTTTCAATGCAGTGGCAAGCTCAATCTTGGGGTATGGAGCACAAGTTTGGGGACATCAGCAGTACGATGAAGTAGAAAAGGTGCAACGTTCTTTTATAAAAAAAATCCTACGAATCCCGGAAACTACTCCAAATTATATGCTAACCATAGAATGCAGAATGATTCCCCTTCTAACTTATACAATGAAATGTCATATGATCTTTATTAAAAAAGTTTTAAATTCGTATGAAGTAAATCAACTTCCACATTTACATGCGAGGAAAATAATAGCGAAAAACATATACTGGCATAGAGATTGGATGAGGTACACCGGCCTTGAAGATAGACAGCTTGGGGATATCATTGGAAGTAGTAGCTGCTTTCAGCAGGCATCTGACATTGTATATTCAGAAATTATAAATAAAGAATGGGAAACAGCATTACACAGAGCCCGGGCATCTACTTCACATGGATTGTATAATATGCTCAACTACAATGATGGAAACATATGCATACAGGAGGAAAGAAACCTTTCCAAAATAAGATGGATTTTTAAGGCAAGAGGTGGGCTTATATTCTTGAATGGAACTTTCTCTATAGCTGGCAGAAATACTCAATGTACAATGTGCAACTTAAGAGAGGATGAAACATTTGTACATTTCTTAGGGGTATGCACCGTAATTAAAGAACTGCGTCTGCAATGCTTTGGAGTAAGATCCCTTGACGCTGAAGATATGGTGAATATCTTGAATGGAGAAGGAGGATGGAGCTCACTGGTAAAATTTTTATCACTGGCCTTAAAGTATCGTTCGGAGTTTATTAGAGAATTCAATGGCTAACTCTTCCAAACAAAAAAGGATCATGATTTCAACAAATATGAACAACATTAAAAAAAAAAAAAAACATTCACTGAAACAACAATTTTAACTGAAAAAAAAAACAACTACTTAAAAACTGATTTGGGATATTATGGTAATTTAATCGCAACAGACGGCTTTAATATAAGTCATTGATGCATAAAATTATTTGTTTAATGATTAAGTGAAGATAAATTTTAGGTTTATTTAATTTTGTATTGTTATGAATTTTTGAAATAAACAAAATTACTTACTTACTTACTTATTACTTACTTACACTGAGGTTGAACGGAAGTTCAAGGGTGAAGTATGTTATAGTAGCAAATTAAATTGAACCATCATTAAACTTCCATCAATTCATAAAATAGCTGATGAGTTAAAATTGTTGAACCACGGTTTATATATTTACAACGTCGTTAAAATTTTAATGTGTACTTCAAAAATATTAATTCATGGATTTCGGGGAGTGATCGGACATTCAACGTTGATTCAAATCTTAATCCATTGTTAAAAAATTTCAACTCACCGAAATTAACTCTTCGATTTGATATCACCGATTTAACTCAGTTTAATCTCCGAAATCAAAACATGATTGACAGTGTGCCTCCACTAACAATATTTCTATCAAGCTGATTTGATTTGCACCAGAAAATATTTTTTTGATTGCCAGGCAATTGCAGTTGTAATATGTGTGTAGAAAAATTGCAGTGTGGAAGAAATGCTCTTTGTGCTATTTAAATTTCACGAAGAGATTTAGCTTTAGATTCAGATAGCTTTTTGTAATAATATATATATTCGTTCCCGAATTCACAAAGCGACGAGATATCCCACGACGAGATTTAACAAAATAATACTAAAAAACCAATTTCCGACGTAAAATGCCTTATTATGAGTATTCTCGTCAATTTTTGAAACTAATTTAACAAAAGCAGTGAGATGACGTCACACTCACGTCTTTTCCTCTATCACATCCATTATGTTCGAACCTTTAAGATTCTTCTTACTAATATATGGCAATGCCCTTTCAAACTTGACAAGGAAATTAGGATTATTCGTATATGGCAATACTGAATCTGACATTTACCGAGAAAATGTTTTGTTTACTTTTGCTTTTTTCAATTTGGTAAAAATAATTTATTAAATTCGTGTTGTTAGAAGTGTAATTTTAAGAAAAAATGTTTATAAATGTGTAAAAAATTAAGTGTTTTAATATTTTAATCAATAAAATGTTAATAAAATATATGTTTTGGTGTGTTTTTATTGATTAGGATTTTTTTTCGGTTGGAAATTTTGATCGTATGAAAAAGTAAATAAATTAGAAACTTTTTAATGAAGAGTTGTTTTTAAAATTGTTCCCTCATATTTAATATTAGTTCTGCATTAAAAGAATTATCTTTTTTTTGTTCAGAAATAGGTTTTTTTCGTTAATATGTCGGTATTGCAAATCTCCATAGCAAAAACGTTACACTTTTTTGATCGGTTTGACATGTCACTGACAGCTCCATATACAAATTTTTTTACCCCCATGCCGCAAAAGAAGTTTTACTTCAAAAATATCATATAAAGAAATAATCTACCGATCGCAAAAGAAAAAACTTCCTATCATTTTTCGTTTGGAAAATAGATTCTAGAATTTTCTCTTTGTTTACCCTCATTTACCCTAATGAAATTTCGAATTTCAAAAAATCACGTAGTTTAAAATTTTTAAATAAAATTTTCTTTCGATTAAAAAAATAAAATAGTCCAAATGAAATATGAATGTTTTTTAATTATTTTCTTCATATACATATGTATGTAGTTCTTCCATGCTTCCATAAACAAAGTTAACAGTTTATGTAATAAATAACTTCATTGGCCTTCATTTGCGTCACATTTATGTATCTCCTTCTTTCAAGCAATCGTCCCTAAACACTCCGACTACACCATCCCTCAGCCGATTTTTGGCAAAAATTTCCAAGTCACAACTCCAACAAGATCCACTTGGGATGATGAGGAATTCTTGAGAGATGAAGCAATTCATTTCTACACGGATGGCTCAAAAACTGAAGAGGGGGTGGGTGGTGGCGTGTACTCAGAACGACTAAACATTAGTCTCTCTTTCCGTCTCCCTGATCATTGTAGCGTGTTCCAAGCGGAAATCCTGGCGATAAAAGAAGTTTTATCTTGGCTCAAAGAAAACGTAATATCTACTTTAAATATCCGTATCTTCTCAGATAGCCAAGCGGCCCTTAAATCACTAGGCTCTGTTTCTACAAACTCCGTAACTGCCCGAAATTGTCGATCGTCTCTAATGGAGATGGCAGAACAGTTCAACATTCACCTTTTCTGGGTGCCGGGACACAGAGATATTCCAGGAAACTGTGAAGCCGATGAACTCGCCAGGAAGGGAACTACTACACCAATATTACCTGACAGGGTGAATATTGGAATACCAATCGCTACTTGTAAACTTATGCCTAAGCAAGATTCCATGTTGATGACAAACAGCAAATGGACAGGTATCACTACTTGTCTCGCGACAAAACGGATCTGGCCAACACTGGATCCGAAGCGATCGAAATTTTTGTTATCTCTTAGTAGATTGCATATTAGCTCCACAATTGGTGTCATAACTGGACACTGCCTCATAGGCAAACACGCCAATAGACTAGGCGTTCTTTCAAATGACTTCTGCAGAAGCTGCATGGACGAGGAGAAGGAAGAAACTATCCCACACCTTCTTTGTTCATGCCCTGCTCTTTCTCAAAGACGTAAAATATACTTAGGAAATGTTTTCTTTGACGATCCCAGTGATTTAAATAAAATCGACATTCACAGTCTCCATCGCTTTATTAAAAGCTCCAATTGGTTTAATTAGCGAGGGTCATCTCGCAGTCTTTATGTGGTATCACAATGGGCCTATTCTGACCTAAGTGTGTCAGTAGTTTTCCTGGCAGCCACCTTAACCTAACCTAACCTTCTTTCAAGCAATTGGTGGACTGCATCGGATATGGACTGTACCGTTCTTGTGACTTCATCTCTTTTCGAAGGCTTGAAATAAGAAGTATTGAAATTTGTCGACAAATAAAATCTCCGGCCTTTTTTTTGCATAAGTTCTACAAAATCTTTTTCTTTGTCCAAATTCCTTAGTTTTGTATTGCTCTTATGAGGGGTGATCCCTTCCTTCTTTTTCGTGAGGTTACCGAAACCGAAAGAGATACAAATTACAGGTATTTGCAATGTCTTGCAGAATATTCCTTTTGATTTTTTTTTTGACACGAAAAATATGAAATAATTTTACGAATAATAGATTTCAATATATTTTTCGCTTTCTATTTAATTTTCATTTAAAAATACAGGAAGGAAAAAGCAAATGACAAGCGAAAAGTTTCGCCCCACAAACAATTTTCTCGCATGGCACTTGGGTTTATAGCTCATGCTAAGTGAAGTTTTTGTGGAACAGGCTTTCACGATTGGGAAAAATCATTTTTTTTTTGTATGAGAACTTCGCTTCGCTTGGATGTATAAAATAGGCTTTACCCGCAACCTCATACGAGAAAAATACAAAAAGTTTGTATAACTGTAACAAATAACAATCCCTTTACAGATTTTTTATTTTATTCAAAATTCTGAAGTAACGGTCGAGAATTATACAATTACTAGTCTCTTAAGCTTCTATCAATACGAGTAAGACTGACTGGCACACCATCCAAAGTTGAACTTCATTTTAACTGAACATTTTTGCCAAACTGTATGACTATGATTTCAATCTTTTTTTTTTTAATACAAAAGCTACCAAAAAATAAAACAGTATTGTATACCAAAATTTTCAACAAAATTTTTGTTTGGATTTAAAAAAAAATGTTTCAATTTTGTTCCCTTCTCACTCTCGTATATTGGCACTGCTGTGACGTGAGGAGAAAGAAGATAATTGCCTTCTCTCATGTAGTGAGGAAATAATGTATTTTTTGATCTTTCGTCTGCTGTGAGTTGGGTGTGAAGCAATGATGAGCGAATAATACACTTCTTGCTTCAGTCGTCTGTAGCGCTAGTATCTTTTTCCTCAAGTAATACTACTATTAGATTTATATACAATGGATGTATTTAAATCCCTCTTCTGATTCTTCTAAAGGTCCTACTAGATCCAAAAATATTTTGTCGAAACCTGATTCGGCTGTCGTTGTGATAGTCATTGTTTGCTTTGAAAAGTGAAAGTGCAAAGTGCACTTTGCACTTTTCACTTTTCACTTTTCACTTTTCACTTTGCACTTTTCACTTTTCACTTTGCACTTTTCACTTTACATTTTTTTTTTCACTTTTCACTTTTCACTTTGCACTTTTCACTTTTCACTTTGCACTTTGCACTTTTCACTTTTCACTTTGCACTTTCCACTTTTCACTTTTCACTTTTCACTTTTCACTTTTCACTTTTCACTTTGCACTTTTCACTTTTCACTTTGCACTTTGCACTTTTCGCTTTTCACTTTTCACTTTTCACTTTGCACTTTTCACTTTTCACTTTGCCTTTGCACTTTTCACTTTTCACTTTTCACTTTTCACTTTTCACTTTGCACTTTTCACTTTGCACTTTTCACTTTTCACTTTTCACTTTGCACTTTTCACTTTGCACTTTTCACTTTTCTATTTTCACTTTTCACTTTTCACTTTACACTTTTCACTTTTCACTTTTCACTTTTCACTTTGCACTTTGCACTTTGCACTTTTCACTTTTCACTTTGCACTTTTCACTTTTCACTTTGCACTTTTCACTTTGCACTTTTCACTTTTCACTTTTCACTTTGCACTTTTCACTTTTCACTTTACACTTTGCACTTTTCACTTCACTTTTCACTTTTCACTTTTTACTTTTCACTTTGCACTTTGCACTTTGCACTTTTCACTTTTCACTTTGCACTTTGCACTTTTCACTTTTCACTTTGCACTTTTCACTTTTCACTTTTCACTTTGCACTTTGCACTTTGCACTTTTCACTTTTCACTTTGCACTTTTCACTTTTCACTTTGCACTTTTCACTTTTCACTTTGCACTTTTCACTTTTCACTTTACACTTTGCACTTTTCACTTTTCACTTCACTTTTCACTTTTCATTTTGCACTTTTCACTTTTCACTTTTCACTTTGCACTTTGCACTTTGCAATTTTCACTTTTCACTTTGCACTTTTCACTTTTCACTTTGCACTTTGCACTTTTCACTTTTCACTTTTCACTTTGCACTTTTCACTTTTCACTTTTCACTTTTCACTTTACACTTTTCACTTTTCACTTCACTTTTCACTTTGCACTTTGCACTTTGCACTTTGCACTTTTCACTTTTCACTTTGCACTTTTCACTTTTCACTTTTCACTTTGCACTTTTCACTTTTCACTTTGCATTTTTCACTTTTCACTTTGCACTTTTCACTTTTCACTTTTCACTTTACACTTTGCACTTTTCACTTCACTTTTCACTTTGCACTTTGCACTTTTCACTTTTCACTTTGCACTTTTCACTTTTCACTTTTCACTTTGCACTTTTCTTTTTCACTTTGCACTTTTCAATTTTCACTTTGCACTTTTCACTTTGCACTTTGCACTTTTCACTTTTCACTTTTCACTTTTCACTTTTCACTTTGCACTTTGCACTTTGCACTTTTCACTTTGCACTTTTCACTTTTCACTTTTCACTTTTCACTTTTCACTTTTCACTTTTCACTTTTCACTTTTCACTTTTCACTTTTCACTTTGCACTTTGCACTTTTCACTTTTCACTTTTCACTTTTCACTTTTCACTTTTCACTTTTCACTTTGCACTTTTCACTTTGCACTTTTCACTTTTCACTTTTCACTTTACACTTTTCACTTTTCATTTTTCACTTTGCACTTTTCACTTTTCACTTTTCACTTTGCACTTTTCACTTTTCAATTTTCACTTTGCACTTTTCACTTTTCACTTTGCACTTTGCACTTTGCACTTTTCACTTCTCACTTTGCACTTTGCACTTTTAACTTTTCGCTTTGCACTTTTCACTTTTCACTTTTCACTTTTCACTTTTCACTTTTCACTTTGCACTTTGCACTTTTCACTTTGCACTTTGCACTTTGCACTTTTCACTTTGCACTTTTCACTTTTCACTTTTCACTTTTCACTTTTCACTTTTCACTTTGCACTTTGCACTTTGCACTTTTCACTTTGCACTTTGCACTTTTCACTTTTCACTTTGCACTTTTCACATTGCACTTTGCACTTTGCACTTTTCACTTTTCACTTTCACTTTGCACTTTTCACTTTTCACTTTTCACTTTGCACTTTGCACTTTTCACTTTTCACTTTGCACTTTTCACTTTTCACTTTTCACTTTGCACTTTTCACTTTTCATTTTTCACTTTGCATTTTTCACTTTTCACTTTGCACTTTTCACTTTTCACTTTGCACTTTGCACTTTTAACTTTTCGCTTTGCTTTTTTCACTTTTCACTTTGCACTTTTCACTTTTCACTTTGCTTTTTCCACTTTGCACTTTTCACTTTGCACTTTTCACTTTTCACTTTTCACTGCACTTTTCACTTTTCACTTTTCACTTTGCACTTTTCACTTTTCACTTTTCACTTTGCACTTTTCACTTTGCACTTTTCACTTTGCACTTTGCACTTTGCACTTTGCACTTTTCACTTTTCACTTTTCACTTTGCACTTTGCACTTTTCATTTTTCACTTTTCACTTTTCACTTTGCATTTTTCACTTTTCACTTTGCACTTTTCACTTTTCACTTTTCATTTTTCACTTTTCACTTTTCACTGCACTTTTCACTTTTCACTTTGCACTTTGCACTTTTCACTTTGCACTTTTCACTTTGCACTTTGCACTTTGCACTTTTCACTTTTCACTTTTCACTTTTCACTTTTCACTTTTCACTTTTCACTTTTCACTTTGCACTTTGCACTTTTCACTTTTCACTTTGCACTTTTCACTTTTCACTTTTCACTTTGCACTTTTCACTTTTCACTTTTCACTTTTCACTTTGCACTTTGCATTTTTCACTTTTCACTTTGCGCTTTTCACTTTTCACTTTTCATTTTTCACTTTTCACTGCACTTTTCACTTTTCACTTTTCACTTTGCACTTTGCACTTTTCACTTTTCACTTTGCACTTTTCACTTTGCACTTTGCATTTTTCACTTTTCACTTTGCGCTTTTCACTTTTCACTTTTCATTTTTCACTTTTCACTGCACTTTTCACTTTTCACTTTTCACTTTGCACTTTGCACTTTTCACTTTTCACTTTGCACTTTTCACTTTTCACTTTTCACTTTTCACTTTGCACTTTTCACTTTTCACTTTTCACTGCACTTTTCACTTTTCACTTTTCACTTTGCACTTTTCACTTTTCACTTTTCACTTTGCACTTTTCACTTTGCACTTTTCACTTTGCACTTTGCACTTTGCACTTTTCACTTTTCACTTTTCACTTTGCACTTTGCACTTTTCATTTTTCACTTTTCACTTTTCACTTTGCATTTTTCACTTTTCACTTTGCACTTTTCACTTTTCACTTTTCATTTTTCACTTTTCACTTTTCACTGCACTTTTCACTTTTCACTTTTCACTTTGCACTTTGCACTTTTCACTTTTCACTTTTCACTTTTCACTTTTCACTTTTCACTTTTCACTTTTCACTTTGCACTTTGCACTTTGCACTTTTCACTTTGCACTTTGCACTTTTCACTTTTCACTTTTCACTTTTCACTTTTCACTTTTCACTTTTCACTTTGCACTTTTCACATTGCACATTGCACTTTGCACTTTTCACTTTGCACTTTTCACTTTTCACTTTTCACTTTTCACTTTGCACTTTGCACTTTGCACTTTTCACTTTGCACTTTGTACTTTTCACTTTTCACTTTTCACTTTTCACTTTTCACTTTTCACTTTGCACTTTTCACATTGCACATTGCACTTTGCACTTTTCACTTTTCACTTTCACTTTGCACTTTGCACTTTTCACTTTTCACTTTTCACTTTGCACTTTGCACTTTTCACTTTTCACTTTGAACTTTTCACTTTTCACTTTTCACTTTGCACTTTTCACTTTTCACTTTGCACTTTTCACATTGCACATTGCACTTTGCACTTTTCACTTTTCACTTTCACTTTGCACTTTTCACTTTTCACTTTTCACTTTGCACTTTGCACTTTTCACTTTTCACTTTGAACTTTTCACTTTTCACTTTGCACTTTTCACTTTTCATTTTTCACTTTGCATTTTTCACTTTTCACTTTGCACTTTTCACTTTTCACTTTTCACTTTTCACTTTTCACTTTGCACTTTGCACTTTTAACTTTTCGCTTTGCACTTTTCACTTTTCACTTTGCACTTTTCACTTTTCACTTTGCTTTTTCCACTTTGCACTTTTCACTTTGCACTTTGCACTTTTCACTTTTCACTTTTCACTGCACTTTTCACTTTTCACTTTTCACTTTGCACTTTTCACTTTTCACTTTGCACTTTTCACTTTTCACTTTTCACTTTGCACTTTGCACTTTTCACTTTGCACTTTTCACTTTGCACTTTGCACTTTGCACTTTTCACTTTTCACTTTGCACTTTGCACTTTTCATTTTTCACTTTTCACTTTTCACTTTTCACTTTGCACTTTGCACTTTTCACTTTTCACTTTGCACTTTTCACTTTTCACTTTTCACTTTTCACTTTTCACTTTGCACTTTTCACTTTTCACTTTGCACTTTGCATTTTTCACTTTTCTCTTTGCACTTTTCACTTTTCACTTTTCATTTTTCACTTTTCACTTTTCACTGCACTTTTCACTTTTCACTTTTCACTTTGCACTTTGCACTTTTCACTTTTCACTTTGCACTTTTCACTTTGCACTTTGCATTTTTCACTTTGCACTTTTCACTTTTCACTTTGCACTCTGCACTTTGCACTTTTCACTTTTCACTTTGCACTTTGCACTTTTCATTTTTCACTTTTCACTTTTCACTTTTCACTTTTCACTTTGCACTTTGCACTTTTCACTTTTCACTTTGCACTTTTCACTTTTCACTTTTCACTTTGCACTTTTCACTTTTCACTTTTCACTTTGCATTTTTCACTTTTCACTTTGCACTTTTCACTTTGCACTTTGCACTTTGCACTTTTCGCTTTGCACTTTTCACTTTTCACTTTGCACTTTTCACTTTGCTCTTTCCACTTTGCACTTTTCACTTTTCATTTTTCACTTTTCAAACTTCCTTAAATCCAATTTAAATCCAGAGTGAATATGGCGGTAATGAGTCAAAATCAATCATTAAAATTTGTCAATGATGAGATTCAATGATAGCTATAACCAGGGCCCGGATTTTCATGCTCTAAAAAACATAAAATATGCCTATAATATGCACTTAAAATGTCTAAATATGTCCTGAAAAATCCAAAATATGCCTTTAAAAATGCAAAATATGCTGCAAAAATACTCAAAAAGTAAATGAAAACACATTTAAATAAAATAAAAGAAAATCAGTCTTTAATTCACAAACATTTTTCACAGCAATAAGTAAATAAAATTAACAAAAAATAACATAGAATTCAGGTAGGTTTAACAAAAAAAAAAATCTTGACATAATTATGTAGACTAGTCTCGTAAGTAGGTTTTGTTAGCATGAATCATGAATTCTGTTCTGAAGTTATCAAAACTGAAACCTTGGCGATTTGGTCTCAAGAAACTTTTGTACATGGAAAATGACCTCTCCACGTCAACAGACGTTAATGGAGCATGTATTAATGATACAATCTCATGTATTGTTAATTGAATATCGAAGGACTGTTCTTGATTTTCATTTAAGGATAACATGGTCTTTCGTTTTTCTTAAGAACATTTTCTATTGCTAGTCTAGATTGACCCATTGGAGACTCTACTGCATTCATTTTCGAAACTGCTTCGTTCATTAAATCTATTTGTTTTTAAGCGAGTTCCGCCCCTGTAATTTTACTATAGTCTCACTTAGAAACCAATGGCTTGAACTTATGAAAGCCAATTAGTAGAATTTTAAAGGGTCGTTTGCATTTCGGTAAAATAATGAAATTGAAGTGTTTAAAGCTTATTTTTTCTAAAATATGCACTAAAAATATGCATTTATTGTTAAAATATGCTCAATATCTACGCCAAAATATGCATTTATACCAAAATATGCAAAAATATGCACTAACGATTGAATGCCATTTTAAAGCAAATTTCTCAATTCGGAAAACTATCTCATTCATTTCCTTCTAAGGTTGTCTAAAAAAATATGCATTTGCATGGAAATCCGGGCCCTGGCTATAACTATCGCCTATGTGGCATTTTACATGCCATGTTCTCGTAGTATAATACTACGTTTTCATTAGAGCTGAAATGAGGTAATTTCGCAAATCACAGAAAAAGTGTTTTCATTTGTTATTTGGTAATTTCGTTTGACAGCTCATTTAATTTTTGAATTCCAACTGGCTGTTAATCGCTTTTTGTTGTTGTTTTCTTTTGTCTCCTTCCATTGCGCTTTGACATTTTTCATACAAAACCAATTCAGAGCTCTTCAAACTGTTGCTAATTGGGTGTGTTCGTTAGTGCCCTTTCACACGAGGAAACTGAGCTGCCAGCAACTTTTAGTTCCTGGGTGAAGAGCAGGAGGAAAGAGGGGCGAACAGAATCTCCCCGGTCGAGGATTTGAGGAGATTTTTTGACATTTCCTTTCACATCTAGGTTTAGGTGTGTTCAACCAGTAGACTTTCGAAGGAAATTTCAAAAATTGCCGGGAGATTTGTTTTCTTCGTATGAAAGGTACAAGAGATTTTTAAGGAGATTAAAAGAAAACGTCAAAAAAATCTCCAGCAACTTGTTTCTTCGTGTGAAAGGGGACTTAGGTTTTGACTTAATTTTTGGGAAATGAGATGATTTCGTATTGCATTTGGAAATTTTCAACGAAATCACCTCATTTGGCCTAATGAAAACGCAGTATAAGACCCTGATTAGATTGGTTGGTTTCACTACAGCATGAAGACAGTTTCGCGGTGAAATCGTTGAGGTAAAAAGGGAGGGGTTAGTCAAGAAGAAAATAGAAAAATTTGAGCGAGCATTCCGTTTATAACCAAAATAGTCCATTTCATTCCATTTTGTTCATTTTTACTTGTGCGTCCAACAGAAAGGTTCCAAATTTTCTACCTAGATATGTGGTTAGACGTGATCGAGAGCAGAAATACTCATACGGTGTCCAAAATCAATTGTTCCAATTTGCAAATATTCAATGAGCATGCAGAAGTTAATTTCTGTGAAAACTACAAAGTGTATACACTACATGACTTTTCACTACGTTGTGAAACCACAGGCCACACACGGGATGATATCTGCCTGGTAGAAACTTGCTTCAATACTCCACTTCAAGCACACACGGGATGAATTATTCTGGCAGAAAAAATGTATGCATAACATGTACCTCTTTTCATTGTGTTAGTATATTATGCAGACCTCAGTGTGTAGAAAGTTATGTGTGTATTAGTTTTCTACATCGTTCTTCCACTCCAAACAAGGTAGAAGATTTTATGCCACTTCATACCGTGCATTTAACTTCCCTCTCCTATAAACTCTGTTTTCTGCCGGCAGAAATAATTCCGTGTGTGCAGGCCCAATAAGTATAAACAGGGCCTAACAGATTTTGAAATTCAAGCTTGGCAACGACATTACCTGTCATCCAAAAAAAGAGTTCAGTGTGTTTTTTTTTACTTCTTGCTCTTTTTTGAAACTTCCAAATTTTTTGTTTGTAAAATATTTCGGCTCGCAAAACAAGATTTATTTAAATTTTTAATTACAAAATAAAGTGAACACTAACTTATATTCTGAATACTTTCAATAAACATGAGCCTAGAATCAACAGCACCAAGCCTTTTAACTCGTGATGATATCACAAGCATTCTTAACGAAGTAAGCATAATAAGTATTTTTCCTTTTTTTATGATTTTCGATAAGCGAACAAATAAAACCAAACATTTTAATCAATTTTGTTCATTTAGCGACACTTGAAAATACCAAATATTGAATTAATGGGCTATGAAGAACTCCTCCGAATCTACGAAACTTTTGCACAACCATTGGAGAAAAGATATTCGAAGCGCTCTCCGGAAAGTGTAGTTCAGCAATCCCTACCGGCGCCCGCACAGTCGTTTACAGATGCATTTCATACAAAAATATCACTTAACGAGGACTTTCAGGTCAACCGAGTTTTTACAAATAATTCTCATAGTCCTTATGACCTCCCTCCAACAAAATACCTTAAACTCTCATTCAACACTCTTCCGAGTGTTGCGAAGAAACGGGCCAATGGAATCACAATAAATGCAGCTCAGGAGGCAACTCCTTCTAAAAGAAAACCCATTACTTGGCCATAAAGAGGGAGTATACACCGAACATGTAGATTGTCATTTACAATATAAGTTTAAGTATTTCAAGTATTTGTCTGTTTTTCGTTCAAAGGGGTCAGTTACAGCGATCAGGAAAACGAATCGGAAACATTTTTAAGTTGATTATTTACTTGGATTTGAATCCAAAATACTAAACTAGTCAATGGCAAATTACTCAAAGAATTTTTTGTACAAAAATAAATTATAATTGAAAAAGTGTGTGTTAGAAATGCAATTAATTATTTTCCTGATACGAAAAATTAATTTGTATCAGGAAAATAGTTAAAAATTTTATTTGCACAATTCATTGAGCATTTTGTTGTTGATTCGTGTAGAATTTGTATTTCAAATTGATTGAAAACAAAGTAAATAATCCAATTACAAATTTTTTTCCTGATGCGTTTTCCGGATTTCTATAACTGGCACCTAAAACATTTTCAGTATAACTATAGGGTAACGGTTGCAGAAACAAAACTAAAAATTAATTAGAAAGTAAGTAATCAAAGCTTGATCGGTTGTTCAAATGAAGCATGTAACTTGGATTTTATGTCGTATATTAGCAATCGAATCATATTTTATTCAATAAGATAAATTTTCACAAAAATGGTTTTGTTCTTTATTATTTCACTTCCGATATGTGATTACCATCAATAGCATCTCGATTAACATAAAGTTTGTAAGTGCTCGAAAGAGACTCGCTAGTCAGACTCGACCGTCTCAATTTGAATTTAGTTTAGTCTGAAAAATTGCATTCTCATTTGATTGTTATACAATTTTGTTTTATTGAAGGTTAGAGGTGCCATAACATCGTGCAAGTAATAAACTTGCAGCAATTGTTTCAAAAATTCCATTTATGAAATATTCGTGCTAGTGCTTACAGAGGGCAGTCACACCAGGTAAGTTGCTTGCTAAAACAAATTTTTACTTGCTTGCGAGCAAACTTGCTGCAATTACTTTTTAGGTCTTCACACTCCAAGCAAGTTCTTGCTGAAATTAATTGCTGAAAGTACTTGCTGCAAGTAGGTACTTACTGAAATTCCTTGCTGGAAATATGTCTGCAAATAATTTATTTGTAGGTACTATGTGTGGCGGGGTGTGCCTTTTTTCGATATTCAGTTCAGTTTCGTTTATTGTTTAATCAAAAAAAGGTCTAAAATGGATAATCAAAATTTGGAAGAATTCTTTTTACGAAGAAATGATTTTTGAACCAGAAGAATATTTGATGGAATCTAGTCCATAATTAATTCTTGTAGATTCTTGTGTATTATTATTATTTTCATTTCACTTCACACAGACATATCTAACTATACGAAATCGCTTCAAGCAAGTGATTTCCTTGTAAGAAAGTTGAGCTTTCTGGTAAAAAAATTAATTACAAATAGTTATTAACGGTACCTTTTATATCCCCTTTTTTTATTATTTTCAACGTTCTCATTAATTGCTCTAACGATTTTAGAAGAAATAGTTTCATAGTTCGTTGCATGTTTCTTTAATTACTTTCATATTTTGAAAAGATTTGAATTTCCAAGCAAGTTGAACTATAATAGCAATAACGAACGACCCAGTCGTATTATTTACCAAAATACATGCATTACAAAAGAACGAGATTCCGTTCTAAATAATAAATAAAATTTTAAACAATAATATGCGACTGATAAAAGATAAATTATTTAGGTATGAACATTTTAGGAACGTAAAGCTGAAAATCCGTTATATACAACACTGATGAGAGACTTCCGGTCAGAGGGAGACGATTTTTTCTGTAATTTTGATAAAACATGCTCGATTGCACGCAAGTAAAAATAGCTTGCGCAAATCCTTCAAGTTTTAATAACTGGCGGCAAGCGATTTACTTACTTGCAAGCAATTGCAGGAACTAGTCGCAGTATGCAAGTGTTTCAGAGGAATGTATATGCAAGCAAGTAAATCACTTGCAACAAATACAACTACTTTTTTGGTTCGTCACACCAGGTAAGTTTTACTTGCAGCAATCAGTTTGCTTGCTGCAAGTACTTAACCTGTAGGGTGTGATAGCATCTTGAAGCCTTAAAATTAACTTACAACTTATTAAGACCAATTGAATTAAAAAACTGATAGTGTATATGAGGCCTAATGTTATAATCAAAGTTTAAATAGAATATAAATCACAACAAAAACATAAATGTTTCAAAAGAGCCTTGTTCTTCGGATGTGGAACTTGAAGGGCACCGTATGATAAGCTCATTAAATTCTGATCTTAACAGCATTGTCCAATGGGGAATAAAAAACCGCGTAGAATTTAATGCTTCAAAAACTCAATTTTGTCGTTAAGACGAAACCCACTCTTTATGTCACTATTCATGAGTGGCACTTGCATCGAGGAAACTGAACAGCTTTCAGTTCTGTGTATGTGCATCACAAACCACCTTCTGTGGAAGGATCACATATTCGACGTCGCCAAAAATGCTGCGAAATGTTTAAGTTTTCTTCCAAAGCTTGGGTACAACTCTCATATCTGGGCAAATGCTCCAAAAACCAAAATCAAAATAGAGCGTTGAAAATGAAAGGTAATAGAACAATAACGGAAACATTTGAATCTCTCGAGCAACGCCGCAATGTTTCGTGTCTTTTATTATTTTATCGGTATTTTTACAAACAGTGTTCTAGTGAAATAGCCATTTGTATTCCTCCCCTTAAGCAGTTCCACCGTAATGCTCGTACTTCTAGGAATGCACATCAGTTTACCCTTGAGTCAAACTTCGGACGTACTGTCAGGTGTCGAGATTCTTTTCTTAGTCGCACTACCCGAATGTTGAATGCTTTACCTGGCTCTGTATTTCTCTCTCATTTTGATATTCAGAACTACAAAACCAATGTGCATCGGTATCTCCTCTCGAATCCTTTCCTATTTTCCTGACGCTAGCACTGTGGTAAAACATTTTAAGGGTACACAAAACCCCTTAAGTGCGCGCTAATTATTTAAAAAAAAAGTTCTATATGTACAGGAAACTTTTTTGTTTGACTTTTTACGCACAGGTTTCTTGTACATATAAGAACTTGGCTCTTTTTATATGTTTTGTTGTGATTTCACTCCTTTTTGCAAAGATTTTATTTTGCCAGGTGAAATTCAAGCCCTACCGCTCCACAAGGTTTCATAATCAGCCGAAAGTGCTACATTAGGGTGGTCCTTATTTGTATGGAGGAAAAAAATTGTTTATTTTTACTGAGCACCATATTTTTTGTTCTTATACACTAAAACGTGTTCGAACAAAATTTGAGGGTAATCGGATTGTTTTAACACGTGCCACAATGAATGGTTTCCGCCTAACTGGAAAGTCAGGGAACCTTTTCTGGTCAGGGAAAGTCAAGGAATTCGGGAAGCAGATTATTTGGAGAAATCTTCACTCCTTTTTCGCTTATAATCAAGGCTTATTGAAGTTTCTCAAGGTAATGAGAGGTCAAGGTGATTTTTGGTACTTCATTTATGGGATATTCTCAAAAAATGTTTGCCATCCCCGTAAGATCACTAGGCAGTGATAACTATTTTCACTAATTGGTCAGCCATAATAATCTATGGCTGCATAATTACTTAAACTAGCTGACCTTTTATGGCTTTTGCGTGGCCTTTCAGATGGTTCACTTTTTTGCGATTATTCCTCAAATGAGGCCCAAAAATCGTTATTGACCTAGAAAAAACAAGAACTTTAATAAAGCTATGACCACGAACAAAATTAAAAAAATCTTGCAAAAATATCTATGTCTGACCAAATACCTACTGAAACTAACTGACTTTTTATGACCAATAATGAACCATACTTTTTTGTTTAAATGAATTTTTTTAATTTTAGATACTAAAAGGTTTAAAAACTGGTCGAGAGATTAATAGCAGGCTTTTGATTATGTCATATAAAAAGGAACCAAGACATTCATGGGATTTTATTGAAAAATCATCAAAGGGGTCATTGAAGATGAGAAAACTGTGGAGTGCTATTAGATTGGAGTGTGTATTTTTTAGAGGGGGTACAAAAGCACCCTTTTTGGTTTTTTGCATATAACTCGAAAACGAAGCTAAATTTCGAGATAATTCTGAAACTCTTTTGTAAAAAATAAAATTTACCATCGAAATGGATTTTTGAAAAAAAAAATTAAAAAATGTTTAGCTAGCTAAATTTTAAAAAATCACTGCATTAAAATGTGAAAAATTGCATTTTCGTTTTTATTTTTTACTCATTTGTTTAATACAGAGATAGGTATAGGCATTGCTTGATATAAAAGAAAGATAATTAAATTTCCTTAAAAATGAGTTATTGAAAAAAAAACGAGTATCGCATGTTAAAAAAAAAATATTTTTTAATATTTTGGTCAGGGAAAATTTGAAAATTTGTCAGGGAAAGTCAGGGAAATTTATTTTGAAAAATAGTGGACACTAGCTCATTGCTTGAAAATTTGAATTTGATTTTTCATAAAACCGGCCAAAACGTTCGGTTATAAAAGTTTGATTTACAGAATTAATGAAGTGCTTTCAAGTCAGTCACCTACAATTGCTTAGAACAAAAACAAAACTCAAAAAGTTAAAGTTGCTTGGAAATTAAAAACTTTTAAAAAAAAAGTAATAGACCGAGAGCCCACAGCAGATTTTGTGTGTGATTGATAGCAAAAAAAGAGGTATTGGCGTCGAAAGCATCATTAAAGACTATCCAAAAAATCAAAGTCTTGCAGTCCACAACTGGGGCCTTTGCGTGAAACAGTGCATCGAAAAAAAATATGAATGCAACTTCGAAGATAATCGTGTTAGCCGAAATTGGTTTTCACTCCTCTCAGATAAGCTCCTCAGATCATATATCACGGAATCTGAGACCATTTGAGTGTATAGTTCGCTCTACCAGACCGTTTGAAAAATTCAAAATTCTAAGTGAAAAACGGTTTTTTTTAAACAGTCTGGCAGGGCAAATTAAACACTCAAATGATCTCAGAGCTCAGAGATCCGCGGAGCTTATCTAGGGAGCGGTGAAAACCAATTTCGGCTAACATACACCCATAATGTAATTATCATCTATCTCTTTTTGGCACTCCTATTTCACCAAATGTCAGTTTTACTTAAGTGATGTGCGCTCCGGAGCGCACCTCACTTCCGTAACCAAAGTTGAACGAAACGCTCCACTCCGCAATTATAGTCACCGTCATATGCTTTCCGTGTATTCGCTTGTTTTCTTCCGACCACTTAAGTGCCCCTCCGAGCATTATAGTTCTAGCTATGAACTTGACGGTATACCAGCCGAGTTCCTGAAAGCTGACCCTGTCAGAACGGCTAGTTTTCTACACCCGTTGATACAAGCTGTGTGGGAAAACGAAATCTATCCCAGCGACTGGAAGGATGGTGTAATTGTTAAGTTGCCAAAGAAAGGTGATCTTAAGAATTGCAACAATTGGCGAGGTATTACAGTTTTGTCCGTTTTTCCAAAATTAATGGCAACCATCATTCTGGACCGGATAAAGGTTAGAATCGAGTCTACACTCAAGAGGCATCAAGCTGGTTTCCGCAGTGGGCGGTCTTGTGTCGACCATATCAACACTCTGCGTATCGTTCTTGAGTGGATTTTGAGAAGGCCTTTGACCGAGTCAACCGTGAATGTATATGGAGATCACTTCTTGGTAGAGGAATTCCCCCAAAAATTGTTGCCATTATAAGAGAGTCCTATAAAAACGCAAGATGCTTTGTTTTACCCAATGGGCAGCTATCTGACTCTTTCGAAGTGCGGCAGGGTGTGAGACAGGGAGATGTTCTATCGCCAATTCTCTTTCTACTGGCGATTGACGATGTTTTGACGGCCAGCGTTGGAACAGCAGAGAGGCAGGGCATTCATTGTGGCGCAGGACAAGTCAAGAGCGGCTGGACGTTGACATAAGAAAGCGTAAATGGCAATGGATTGGTCACACACTGAGGAAACCAAACGATGAAATTGCAAAGCAGTCATTTGAATGGAATCCTCAGGGTGCACGGCGGGTTGGAAGACCAAGAATAACATGGAAATCAACAGTTCTAGCAGAAGCAGACTCCCAGAGAAAGACGTGGCCACAGTTAAAATATCTATCTGCAGACTGTGAAGGACGGAAACGATTTGTTGGCGCCCTATGCCCCAACCGGGGTTACAGGACTTGATGATGATGATGATGTGACCACTCACTCAAAAGGCCGAATTTTGAATTTATTAGCATGAAATATTTTGTGGTTTTTGAGTTAAGGTCCCATCGAAACATATTTAATAATAAAAAGGATTAAACTCCTTTGAACGACCATCGGAAAAGACCAAAGATAAAATGTTGGTACGACTGGGTCCATGTAGAATGTAGATGCTATTGAAAAAACCCTTTTTACGAGTATTTATTATCTTACAATTTGATTTAAAGGCAAGGACAACAAATAAACATTAAACGTATCGGAGATGCCATATGATATATTCGAGTTGTTTATATTGACCGTCGTCGCGTCGCCAAAGTCAAACAAACGTAGTTATCACTTTTCAGATAGTAAAATTATTCATATTTCGAATTAACCAATATAAGGTACTGCTTTGCACATGACTTTTCTGACTAACCGGGTTATGCTTTAATCGCTTACCTTACTAACACGGTCGTGATTTTCAACAACAATTATGACACAGGCTCATTCGATGAATTAAAAATGATTAATAATTTGTATATTTATACCTCTACAAGCTACAACATAGTAAAAATAAGCAACCGTTTATTAGTTGTCCAATCGGTGTTATCACGGATTGGTTTTGGTTTCGTAGACTAGATCAAACCAGAAAGCAAACGTTCTTAAGACTTATTTGTTTAATTTAAACAGAATTAAAGAGCTCGTGACTCGTGTTATTTTTTGTCACAAGAGCCATATTACAATTATCGCTATATTTCACGATATTTCGTCAAGCTGTTTAATTATTTCCTTTTTTTTAAATAAAAGTACTGATAATACAGTGCCACACTTCGCAAGATAGCAATATCTGCTTTTTTAAGCAATAAAATAGAAGAAACAGATGTTAAGAGATTATTTACGTCAATGTTAGGAAACATTCTAAATCAAGAAAGAAAATCATACTGGTACAAGGTTTTACGTAAATCTAGTTAGATGCGGAATAAATGAAGGGTACCCATATTTATATACGTTTTATGAAGTAGACGGTTGCAATCAAGTTGCAAATTATTGTAATTCAATCGTTCGATGTCAAGAACTTAAGAGTGTATAATACAAACACTGAGTGCAAGTGTGCGATACTTTAAAGCTTATACAAGTGGTAAATGTTCATTTTACTCTATTTAAAACCGGAACTCATTCATACTGATAAATTAAATATAAAAAATATTACTCCAAACACTAGACTATTCTTTTTGGAAAGTTTTTGATATCCTGCTAAGATCCGAGTCATCTGATGGTGGAGATTAGTTTAAATGCCGCAACAAAAATAGTTTTCACAAATATCAGAGCTTTGAACGAGATTATAGTCGATATCGTCATTGTTCAGTGGAAACTATTTCTAAAAAGACTTATATGTTATGGATAAAGGATTAAAAGAAAAAAGAGTTTAGATTTTAGAAATTCTTTATTAACAAAAAGAGCAACCATTAACCAAAAAGATCTTTTACAGAGCTAAAATTATAATTTTTAATTAAATATGGAGTCTTTAAGGACTATTCACATCATGAGAGCGACCAACACCGACCGAAAAAGTTGAGGCGAACCTAGGTTACTTCTACAGAAAAGATATTTGAATTTTTCAATTCTCTTTTTTCTACACATCAAGTTTGGAAGCCGTCGGATACTTGTCTTGGCTTTATGTCATGACTTGCTAAAATTCTAAGTGCGAATGTTGATCAAGGAAAGAATTGCACCATTATACCCATGGGCTTACAGATTGGAGGTTACCACAGTAAAAAAAAGTATTGTTATGAGATAGATGCGTGAAGCCTCGGATAACCCCCACAAATGGCAACCAGACCCGGAACGAAAATGGAATGATCTACGAGTATGCACCTAGAACTAGAATGTAAGAACACTCTATGCCAGGTTCTACTCAAAAACTTGAATCTGTCCTCTCGCGGTACCAGGCAGACATAACCGCAATCCAGGAGATACGATGAATAGGATCAGGGATAACGAAAAGAAAAGATAGTGATATTTATTACAGCTGTCATCAAAGACTGCACATGCTAGGGTGCGGATTCGTCGTGTGAAATCGACTCAGATCGAAAGTCATCGATTTTAAGCCGTTTAGCGATCACCTGGCTGTGATCCGCATCAAAGCTACCTTACCAAACATCAGCCTAATATGTGCCCCGGACGATGAAGCTGAGGAGGCTTACAAGAAGGAGTTTTATGACGATGGAGCCTACGGAGGCTGTCCGGAGAACGATGTCAAAGTCGTGCCTGGGGACTTCAATGCTTAAATTGGAAAGCTAATCATCTTTGGTGAATTAGTTGGAAGGCACAGCCTCCACGAGACAACAGATAACGGCTTCCGACTAATGGACTTTGCTGCAGCTCGTAATACGGTGATTGCGGGTGGCAATGGTGCAGTGGATGTAGTGCTTGACTGCTAACTTAGAGGTGTGGGTTCGAGCCCCATTCTAGGCAGCATTCTTTTCTATATTATCCCAGCTTAACTGGAGGCCATCCGTGAGATTTAATGAGATAATATACACCTTGATCTCAATCCACTGTGCCAAATCTTTCCTATCCTCTTACTCTTTGTAACTAGTGCCGTGCAATTCAGGTTGCATTTAAAAGACCTTAAGTCTTACAGGCTTATAGTTAGAATTATTATTATTATTATAAGTAGCATTAGGTTCCCCAGGCGAAAGATACACACAGCAACCTGGTGATCTCAAGGTGGTCGAACCACCAACCAAATCGACCACGTGCTAATTGGCGCAAGGTACGCATCGAATATCTTGGACGTGGGAGCTTTTCGAGGTGCAAACGTGTACTCTGACCACTTTCTTGTTGTCACAGTTCAGAGCCCGACTGTCCAATGAAAAGAAAACAAAGGCCGCCCAAAAGGAAGAAATTCAACATTGAATGCCTTAGCACATCTGAGAAAGCCAGAGATTACAGTGAGCAACTGACCGGAAAACTCTGCCACACCCCTAACCATAAGCGTCAACAGCCAGTGGAACCAGTATCGCGACATCATTAAGGAGACAGCTGAGACCACCATAGGCCATCAACCACCAAAAAAAAAAGATCCCGTGGTATGATGGACAATACGTGGTATTTTAACAGGAGGCGGAATATGCACGAATGCAAATTCTGCAACGGAAAGAGCAGCGAGAGAGGAGTACCGTGAAGATAGAAGGAAAGAGAAAAAACTCTGCGCAGAAAGAAGAGAAAAGTGCATCCGCAGCCTCTTAGCTCAGATATCTCGAGGAGTCTAGCACCGCCACCAACACTCGCCGGTTCTACAAAACAGCAAAGCAACTTGCATCTGGTTATAGAACCAGCACAAAAGCTCTTCAAAACAGCGAAGGGAACCTAATCACCGAAGCACAGGGAATTGTACGTGTTTAAGCAGCATTTCCAGCAACTGCTTAGTGGGCATTATTTAGAGGAAGCGATAGAGGAACAAAGAAGCATGAGACCAGTGAATGAAGATCCAGTCCCAGCGCCTAGTACCTACTGACGAGGTTAAGAGAGCCATCCACAAGCTTAAGAACAACAAATCCGCTGGCTCGGATGGCCTTGTAAGGTGCATGCACCAGCTCATCAACCAAGTGTTTGATGAGGAAAGTATGCCTAATGACTCGACTGGTCAAATATAGCTCCATATGCCCAATCTACAAGAAAGGCGATCCTATTTCCTGCAAGAACCACAGAGGCATATCCCTGCTTAGTTTTGGCTAGTAGATCATATCCAATGTACTATGTGAACGTCTAAAGCCTTTCTTCAACAATAGGATAGGCACGTACCAGTGTGGCCTTAGGCCAGGCAGATTAACGATAGACCAAATCTTCACAAGACCAAATCTTCACATTGAGGCAAATCCTGGAAAAGACCAACGAATTTTAAGTCTAGACCCACCATCTATTCATCGACTTCAAAGCCGCATATTATAGCAATGTCAGAACTCGGGATCCCTAAAAAACTGATCTAGCTATGCCGCATGACGTTACAAAAAACAAAATACGCGGTGCAACGTGCAAATGGGTAAAAGCCCATCCGAGCTATTCCAGACGTGTACAGGTTTCAAACAAGGAGATGCGCTATCGTGTGATTTCTTCAAACTAGTCCCAGAGCACAAGAGTGGTGTTAACATGGAAGGCACTATCCTCAACAGGTCTTCTCAACTGATTGGCTATGCGGACGACATCTTGAAATATTCACAGCTAAAATGCGTTAGTCTTGAAGTGAATGAGGACAAAACAAAGTATATGCTATCAACAAACAAAGCCTCATCTGTCCACCGTCCAACGTCACTGTATGCTGTATGGTAGTATGGTAATTTTGACGTAGTCAAGGAGATTGCTTACCTCGGAACAAACATCAATTCCAAGAAGGACACCTTAATGGAAATCCGAAGAAGAATTGCCCTAATGATTTGCTGCTACTTCGATTTGGCCAAACAAATGGGTTCAAAACTCCCTTCTCGACAATGTGCACATTATAATAAAACGCTTATTTTACCAGTTCTACTCTAAGGCGCTACCGAGTGCTGGACGATAAGTAAAAAGGGGAATTCATAATGGGCACTTTCGAGAGAAAAATTCTTCGGTGGATACCTATTTGGTGCTATATGCGAATAGGACGATTGGATCAGAATATTCAATCGTGAATTGTACGTGCTGTACCAAGATGTGGATGTAGTCCAAAGAGCCAAAACACGTCGACTAGACTGGCTCGGCCACATCGAGCGATTGAACAACAACGCTCCAGCCAAGAAAATCTTCGAATCCCAGTCCCCAGGTTCGAGACGACTAAGAAGACCAAACCTCCGCTACAAGGACCAGGTGGTTACAGACACAAGAGCGCTTGGTCTCGACCACTCGAGAAAGCGTGCCAAGGACCGTAACTGATGGAAGACCCCAGTATCTCAAACCCCCCATGCATCGGAAGTTAGTACGTAAGTATTCATCTTTCATTTGAAAAGATTGGTATCTTTTTTTGATTCCAATCTTGTCACCATCAACTGATTGAAATCTTTTGAGACTTCTTGCATTCTTTGCATACTTTTTGCACTCTTTGAATTTTTTGAAGTCTTTTGAGTGCATTCTTTGAATTTTTCCTTCTTTTGAAGTCACGCACGTTTGAAAACTTCATCTGTTGTGCAGCTGTGCACTGTGGAGTTAAAAAATCGAGCTGACGAGCAAAATATTGAAAAGCCAGAGACAGTGTTCGTAATCGTCAAATGAGAATGCATTCGCAACTAAATTGACTGACGTTGATCAAACCGAATTTGTGCAAGCAGGACGATTTCATATTTGAGGGGTATAGTTTCAAAACTCTTCTTTTGCAGTTTTGAGAATTTTGAGTGAAATGAAAAAAAACTGTTAAAAGCTACAAAATGATAAAAGCGATTAGTTTTAACACTAAAATACAAGTAGTTAAGGATGACCTTTATCCATTCCTTTGGTTATTGATCTTATTTGGTGAGCCTACAAATTATAAAAAAAATCAATTTAATTTGGAAAAGAATAGTTTTAAAAGTTACGATTGCAGTTGATTTGATTTATATGGGAATAGATGAATTTTGATTCAGAAGAGTAGGTACAGGAACAGGCAGGCGCGGATCCAGGAATTCAGCTTGGAGGGGGGTCATGAAATTGAAACATCATACCTTATTTGAACTGAAACCTCTTGAAATATATAGCCTTGAATTTTCTACATATCTGGTGATTAGAAAAAGTCCAATCTTATCATGACTTCATAAAAGTTAAAGGCATGATCAGAGATCTTTGCCGCTCTGTCGCTCACTACGTGACCAGGCCCTAAGACTGTATCAGACTCCTGCTTAGAGTAATAGTACACAGATTTCTTGCTGTTGGAAAACTTATTTATCAACAAGATTAAGATCCATTTCATACTTTTCAGACAATTATGAGAGTATGATGAACATATAAGATTGGAAGCAAAATTTGCAATCTAAAAAGAAAGTTGACAGTAACTAAAAAAAGGAATAATTCAAGTATCAATTTAATGCAAAAAGCTAGAAATAATGTCAAATATGTGGTGAAATCCATGCCGATGCCGAAAAGAAAAAACTGTTGTCAATGCAAAGAGGAGGGTATTTTCTTACATGGAACTTTTTAAAAAATTTCGTTACAAATTTGAGTACTGCTCTAAATTTGTATGGAGTTTTTCAATGTGTTTTTCCATAGTTCACCCTAAGATTTTAACAAAACCTCAATTGTCAATTCAAAATAAAAGGCCAATCCCTTTATCATAGGTATTCAAATTATGGATAATACCAAAATCCATTAGACCCAAAAAGTACAGCTGGAACAATAAATCAAGCTTTGGCTAATTCCATCTGCGTTTTGGTTAAAATGATTTGTCAATAGTTTAAATTATTTGTGTATAATTTAACTATATTTGCGTTTTGTTTGAATCGAATTGCGAATGGGTTAGTTCTATTTGCGCTTGGGTGAAACTTATTTGCGTTTAGGTTAAGCCTATTTGCGATTTGGTTTATTTAATTTGCGAATGCTATATAAAAGAGGCAGACGTACTGATTTAGTCAAAACTGTTTTTCTTTTTGCTTTTGAAATACAGCAGAGTTTGTATGGAGTTTTTTAAAGCCCTTTTTTCAAAATTCCGTTATAAATCCAAGTATTGCAACAGAAATGTTTTATTCGAGGTACTGCCTCTTGCGAGGAACTGACAAATCCTCCAAGAGTATACTTGTCATGAAAAAGTGCTTCTCATTTAGCCGTTCGGACTCGGCAAAAAACTGTAGGTCCCCTCCATTCCTGCCAACAAACACGCACACAGGAATGGTTGTGAGTTGTAAGTCACTAGGCCCTGGTTCTCCATGAGCTGTTGCGCCACCCAATTTATTTATTTTTTATTGCAACAGATGTCTGCTATAGTTTTGTTGTAACAAAACAGAATATTAGGATTCACATAAAGGAGAGGTAGACATATATATGGCTTTCGTTAAAACTTTTTTGTTTGTTTTTGAAATATATCGGAGTTTGTATGGAGTTTTCAAAGCCTTTTTTTTCAATATTCCATTATAGATCCAGGTACTGCACCAGGCTTCTGCTAGATTTGTTTTCTAATAAAAAAGAGTAGGTAGGTACCTATACAAATATATATATCAGAGAGGCAGATATATTGCTTAAGAACAAAATAAGCTGCCTTTGATTTGAAATACAGTGATTTTTGTATGAACATTTTTTAAAAATTCCGTTACAAATCTGGGTACTGCACCAAGTATCAGCACATAACTTTTTTTAATAAATTAAAATTAAGTATTAAAGAGACAGACATATTCTTTTAGTGAAAATTGTGGGTTTTTAAACTTTGAAATATAGTAGAACTTATATGAGATTTTTAAGGCCTATTTTTTAAAATTCAATTAAAAAACTAGGAACTTCACCATTTGTCTGCCAACATCTTTTTTCAAATATAAAAATTAACAGGGAACACAATTTATTTTATTTGAAAAGAAACAGTGAAACATGAATGGAGATTTTTTCTTATTTTTTGTATCTCAAAATTACGTTAGAAATCCAGATACTGCAACTGGTGTCTGAAAATTATTTTTTTTTGGGTATATTTACTATTTTGTATTAAAATATAAAAGACCTGAAGGTATAACTCCAAGATGTACTACACCCTATGCCTGCCTTTACTATTTTTGAATAGAAACAACTTCAAGGTCTAACATATCAAAGGGGTAGATATACTGCTATCATGACCCCCATGACCTCCCCCCTGGATCCGCCACTGGGAACAGGGGAGTTTTTAAATTATAAAAACCTCAAAGAAAAAGAAGAATTTTGGTGCAGAATTTGATTTGTAAGGGAATAGATGAGTTTTGAATTGAACAACTGAGTGTAATAGTGTATGTAGTTATAACAAAAAAACACCACTTTTCAAGTACAAAAAATATTAAGTTTTTATAAATTTTACATAATTACGTAGATGAAGGACCTTCTAAAGAACATTTTCTCATACTTAACTCATTTTTGAAAAATAAAACTGGAATAGGAGAGTTTTGAAACTACACCCCTCATTTGACGATCGGAACGAAGCGAGGCTTGCCATGTCCTTAAATTCTTTGTAAACCTATCATAATATGTAACGTTTTCGAAAATAAGGAAAAAATAATAAAAGTAAAATAATAATAATAGTTGACGATCGCAGTATCCGCGCCAAGAAATGACGATTAATTAACGATCAAATTGACTTTGATTTGACGTTTTCGAAACCAACCTTCTACTCATACATATATCGACGATTAAAATTCAGGACATCTTTCAGTGGTTTTGAGGAAATCACCCATTTCAACTAATTAAATTAAAGTGAAGTTAATATCCAATACAATCTGCATAGCTTACCCGTAACTAATTATATAACACCCATGAAATAATATTCGATAAAAACAACTCTCTTTACCATCGTAACTTTTTTTTTATTCATTTCATCTTGCATTTCGGTTTTATGTTTATTTTTAATGCTGCAAAATATGTATTTTTTCACCTAGCAAAATTTAACATATAAATTACATAAATATCGATTAAAAATATTTCATTTATTTTTTCGTTTTGTATAAAAAACTTTAAAATAATAAAAACGACTAGTATTAAGAAATTAAAACTAATTACACATATAGGTACGTATTATATATTATAATAAATGTCAGCAATAAGAAAACGAAATTTAAGCTCAACGACACGAAACCATTAATGTTCGTATATAAAAAATTATTTTATTTTCAATAGCTTTGTTTATTTTTTTTTTTTTCAAAAAATAATAAATAAAAATAATAGTAATAAATAATAAATTCTAATATTTTATTTTATACACTTTCAATATTAACATTCTTATTTCACAAATTAAAGGCATTTCTCATATTTGAAACATTGAATTTATTTTAAGTTAGGTATTTTAATTTTATTTAATTTTATGTCTTAATTAAATTTGGTTTTAATTTCTACTTAAACACTTAATAGTCTTAGTTCTTAGAAATTTATTGAAAACTTTTTTTTTTTTGTTTTAATTCTTTATCGATCGAATTAATTTTACATATACATATACTATTTATACCTATATATCAATTTTTGTATTTACACTTTTTTTGTTTATTTAATTCTCTTTATTGGATATTAACAAGTTAGATGTTTATTTAAAAAATAATTATGTTCTGATTTTTAACTTGTACTCATAAATGTATCTATAGAATTTCGATTTGGTATTGAAACATGATTTATTCTTGTGACTTATTCGTATTATTGTGGTTTATTGAGTTGAATATTTTATTTATTCTTCAATATTTTTGTTATTATTTTTATTTGGGATCTGTGGTTTTAAATTATTATTTTTATTCATTTATTAAGATGTTTTACCATATTTGTTTGTACCATTTAATCGCATGAATCAGGATGGGAAATGTTTAGCTTTTTGTAAACTTTAGGTAGGACAGTATTTATTTTTGTATGTAATTATTATTCTATTTATGTAGTCAATCAAATAGGTATCATCATTATTATACAAATAAGAAAGGACAAACAAATAAGAGAATTTAATTATAAAATAGAGAATTTATTTCAGTTAAAATTAAACAAAAGGTTTTAATAAGATAACAGAAATTTTGAGTTTGAGTTTCGATGTCTATTTTATAGATTAAAGTCTACTTTAAAAAATTTACAAGCAATTAAAATCACAAAGCTACTTTGGAAATTTTAATAACTTCACATCAAATTAATTATGGATATGATTATGATTCCATTGGAAAAATAGTATTGGAAACAGTGAGGTGGCGTTTCTTTTCTTTCGTAATTTCAAATCACTACCCACCAAAAATCGTTGAGGGAGTGAGGCGTATAAGTCAGCGGTACAGTAAGTGGCAAGTATCAAAGTCAAATCTTTCTCAAAGCTCAGCGATATAGAGGAATGAAGTGCGATTTAGGCTAGTCGCGCACATGCAACTTTCAGTTTCGCAATTGTTTGGTTGCAAAAATGAATCCTATTGACTCATATGGGACAGCGCAAACATGCAGAAACTATTCAGTCGTCGATTCGAGCAACTTTTCAGTTTGTGTTTTGCCAAAAACTGGACGATTGCCTGAAATCGGTTCTTCAATTTGTATCATATAGAAGGGTATTCATGCAACGTCGTAAGTTTACAAATTGTGCAAAATGATAAGTTTACGCAAAAGTTTGCATGAACGACCTTTTTATTAATTTGGTTAAATGCTTTGTAATTGAATCAGCTGTTCGTTAAACGTCAAATATTTGAGCGCGTTCGGCTTGGGTCGAGGAGTTGGTTTTACAGATAATGCATTATGGTCTGTGGCCTGATTATGGAATACGAAGCAAATCGATTTTAATTCGATATCTCCTTTTCGACTCGCCTCGATTTGATCAATTTATCGAATACGAAGCTAGTCGTAAATTATACTTCCAAGATTTCCAGATAATTGACAGCTAGTTCCAGAGAATTTATTTTTTTAATTGAAATCATTGTGCGAGGTCGAAATACAATGTCTGTTCGCGTACCTCCCAAAACTACGAATTTCTACGAATTTAGCCCAAAGTTCTGTCAAAGCTCATATGAAAAAAAATAAAATTCGTAGAAATTCGTAGTTTTGGGAAGTACGCGAACAGACCTATCATATTCGTTGGTCATTAACTTTAGAATAAAATTTAAATATTTTAATTAAAAATGGACTCAATATGTTGTTTATATGTATTCCGAACGTGTGGAAGTAGAAGAATTCTCAAACTTGCGAATTTCAAGAAAATTGTAAGTGTTTCTTCCCTCTAGATCTTCCTTGCTTTGAGATCTGAGTGAGTGTTCTTGTGCGAGGTGTTTATAATGTGTTAAATTCGCTTTATTTTACAAGAAACATTAGTTCAAAACATTAGCTGTTTCGGCTTTCAAAAAAAGCATTTATGTTTGTCTTGGTTTTTGGATGAGTATCAATGAACGCTGAAAATTGTTACTGGTTCGTGTGTTGATGCTTTGAGCGCTCTCCTACAGCATGAAGTGTATTAAATTAAAATGTAGTTTATTCCTTTGGTTTGTTTTATAAAAGAAAATAACAATTTAACTCACATTTTTATTTATTTTAGTTAAAACAATGAAAAAACTACCACTTTCGCCTCTTCATACACCAATCCGCAAAAAAAAACCTATCGGAAATTTAATTTCGCATTCGCTTTCGATTTCAAAAATAGGGCGAATGTAAAACGACAGAGGCGAAAGCGAAAGTAGTAATATCAAACATCATTTTCGCCACCTAAAACGATTCGCTTCGTATTCCTCAATCAGGCCACTGTTTATTTGCATGTGTATCTACCTGTACAAATATATATTTGTTTTAATAGATAGGTACGTGTAGTAAGTAGTCCTGTTAATTCAATTATATTTGTTTTGCATTGGAATAAATACATCAATGCCATTCTTTTTGCTGGAATCTCAATACCATTTCAACTCAACTCAAGTGACAAAAAACCTGGATTAAAACCCACGAAAAGTTGGTTGCAGGGAACTAAGTCCCCGGGAACCAAGTCCACCGAGGGCCTTAGTTCTCATTTAATGGGAACTATATCCACTTTAACGAAGTGGACTTAGTTCCCAGGCAAGGTGAGCAAGTAGTCCACTTCTTTATGAGAACTAAGTACACATTTTGAAATATGGAGAGGGAACTAACTTCCAACGATAAAAATTACAAAAATTCAAAATTCCGCGAAAACTTTGCATACACCCAACCTCGCACCTACCTCAAATCCTATAGTGAGCCCAAGCAGGGGGGTTGCAGGGGGGCAGCATGCCCCCCCATACATACCTCACTGTTTGTTCGCCGTTATGCTGGGTGCTAGCACTGTATTTATGTAAGACAAAGCATTACGACGAATAAACAGTGAGGTATGTATGGGGGGGGCATGCTGCCCCCCTGCAACCCCCCTGCTTGGGCTCATTATAGGATTTGAGGTAGGTGCGAGGCTGGGTGTATACAAAGTTTTTTTTTGGCATTTAAGGAATCTTTGAATTTATCCTATATAGCCAACAATTGTGAAAAGTATTTCTATTTTATTTATAAGATTGATTTTTTATTTGGAAGTGGGAATTAAATACACATTTAAAGGGAAGTAAAACCACTCAGTTTTTGAGGAATTTTGTTCCCACCTTCTATGAGAACCAAGTCCACTTCGCTGAAGTGGACTTAGTTCCCATTAAATGAGAACTAATTCCCTCGGTGGACTTGGTTCCCGGGGACTTAGTTCCCTGCACCGAAAAGTTGCTTTCCAAACAGTCAAAAGAAGAAGTGAAAAATATTCCACTTAAGTAATATGAATCATCCCTCTCTTTTTCTCGTTCCAACTTCAACAAAGTCAGTTTTATTCCCGTGAGATGAGTATGGTTTTCATATATTCGCTCATTTTCAACCGACCACTTCAGTAAACTATCAACAATTATTATAGTTCTACCTTAATATACATACATGACAATAGTCGCGTTGTAAGTTAGAAATATATTAGTCGTAAGCTCACGGCAGTGGTCAGACGAAAATCAGCGAATACAAACAAATCATATGTCACGCCCATAATGTACTTTTCTTCATTTTCGTTAACTTTTGCTTTCGGAAGTGAATAGAGCGCCCCCGAGTACACTTCACGTAAGTGAAACAGAAATTTGTTGAGGTAGGAACGAAAAAAAGAGAAAAAGTGAATTATGGCTTAGTTCTGATTTTGAGAGTTTAGAAAGATACTTTGCATTGGCTAATGACATCTGTTTCTAACAGCTTCCGACTATTCAGAATCTTCCAAACCAGTGCGAATCATTCGTTGACCACAACAAAAACATTAATAACAACACGTTGTTGTAAATGAAAATAACACATTCGTCGTCGTCAACGAAAGATTCGCATTGGTTTGGGTGGGAATTTATAGTTCTACCTTAATAATTTACGAAAAGTAGCTTTCTTAAAGGCTATCCCAAACCAACACGAAATTAAAGTGAATGATCTCAATACTAAAAAACAACAAAAAACTGTCTTTGTGAATGCTTCGCTATAATTTCGCGTTGGTTGGGCAGAGCCTTTAATCGTTGAGTAAATTTGGACCTTCTTATTATTTTTTTCTGTGTAAACTACGTCTTAATTCACAACTTTTATCAACAACTAATTGCAATGCAATAATAACAGAACACATTCAGAACTTTTTTAGTTCTCCGAGATATTATCATTTATATCATGTTTCTAAACATGCCTGATTCTTAAAGTCACAAACACGCCTAATTCAATCTCTAAAAGTCACAATGACGTTTGGATAAGTTTAACCAAATATTTGGTTAATTTTCCGCAGCTAAATCCTTGGATAAAATTAACCAAATATAATACAACCATACAAAATTTGACAGTTCATTAACCAAAAGATAAAATTAACCAAATCGTAAACTTATCTAGTGTTTTACGCAGTTGCATGAATACCCCTAATATATGTAACTGCGCGCACATGCAACCAAATAGTTGCAGATATTTGACCACATCGTTGAATTTTGTTTTTTCCAAAGTGACATATGTTCTCTGTGCGAAAGAGAACAAATTTATCTTTTCTTTTATTTGCTGAGCGAAAGAATAGGACAAAGGCGATAATATTTTTCTTTGTATGTATGGGGTAGAAAATTTGAATAAACATTGTCGGTGTGTTGGTTAGGTTCGTTGCGATTGCTTGTGGAGTTGCTCATGTGCGCGCTCATCGGTCAACTTGTGAGTAAACTGTTTTGTTGCAGTAGTAGTTGCATGTGCGCGACTAGCCTTAATGTATTTAGCGATAAGTATAAAAGCAAAATGTGTTAGGGATGCTGGAACTGGAGAGAGGAACTTTTGGAGTGCTAGGAAAATCATACTTGGATAATATAAAATGTGTTTAAAATTCTAAATTTCAACAGCCCATTAAAGGGCTGTGAATATACTTTTTAATAAGGAACAATTACTCTCAAGGGTTCTAATCATTGAATTTGTTTTCTCGGGGCATCAGCATACTTAAAACCGAAAATACTACTAAACTCAAACTTGTATTTATGATAGCTCGAAAACTACGCCAAATTTCACAATTCAACGCTTTTAAAATTTCTTGTAGAAAATTAAACTTCCCATCAATATAGATGATTTAAAAATATTATTATTAAAATAATTAAAGCAAAAAAAGTTAACAAGGCCCAACCAAAAAAAAAAACAAAAACTTCTAATTTTGTACTAAATTGCGCTTAACTTTTTTCGGAGCAAAGATAGGCTCCAGAAATGCTTTAACAAAATAAAGAAGACACTTAAGGCTTGAATATGAAATGTTCAAAAAGTCGGTTTTTATTCAAAACAGGCAAAGTTTCAAAGTCCCGCTTATCATAATCTCGCTATAACAAAATCCTGCTTTTCGTAATCTGGCAATAACGAAATCCCACAAACTAAAATCTCGCAATTCAAATTTTTTGTAAATGTATTTTTTTGCAATTCAAAAAATTATATACATCCAGTGCCTACCTACTTTTAGACCACACTGTTATTTAAAAATTGTTAAGGCTCTTCCAAACCATCGCGAAATCATAGCGAAACATTCGCAATTATACGAATATGGCAGATAGAGCCTTTATTGTTAACAAAGAGATTGTATAAACTGTAAAGTTGTAATATGTCACGTTTAAATTGCATTAATTTTGGTATTTGGCCTTGAACTAGAAAATATTTTGAGTTCCATAAATAAATATTGGGAAAATATTTTTAACAAAAGACTCCACATGTAAAAAATTGAATACTTTGCGAAGAATTGCCAAACACATTTCGTTTGCTTATAAATAAAATGTATTTAGTTTACCAAAAATAAGAAGTAGGGAAGAGTGCGAACAGTGAGACACTTTTTTTTTTCAAATTGGCATTGGAACCTTTTAAGCAATCTTACAGAAACTTTGATAGCATTTTTAGACATACTTTACCTTCAAATAGAGAGAGAAACTTTACTGAAATGATTATATAGGGTAGACATGTGCATTCAAGAGGACACGTGCGTCCATAAGCTTTTTTTTCAAAGCGAAACTCTGTCTATCAACTCCTACTCTCACCTCCCCGCTATAAACATCTGGTGCCTAGTACCTTTAACTGAAGATGGGGTTCCAATCCCTGTGGACGGTTTTAGGGGCAGCAAATGAGAGAGGGGGGGGGGGGAGGAGTGTTCCCACTAAGGCACTTCTCCTTTATCCAGGCGGCAGCAGAAGAATTCTCCAGATAGAATCAACGGTGGCGTCTACAGTTCCAGTTAGGTTGAATTACTTAGTGAACACCTTATACGTGCTACTACGACATATTCTGAGCTCAGGCCTATAAGGAGCGGTTAATCCAGCTCCCCGCCCTGGGAGTTATATTGTAAGGGTCTGGTCCTCCAGGTTGGGGGTCGTGTCGTCGGGGTGAATTCCCGGCCACGTAAAGCTATTTTAGTTGCGAAGCAACAACAAGCCTCGGGTACGGACGGATATACTGGTTGACGAACCTAGCAAATGAAATAAGGACAACGAACTTCGGGTCTGCACGTGGAATATTCTGTCTCTCAATAGACCACGTGCAGCCGAACATTTAGCGGAGGCCCTAGACTGCTACAAAGCAGACATCACCGCCATCCAAGAAGTGCGATTGGATGAGCCGGGCAAAAGAAAACTGAAAGACTGCGATATCTACTATGGTGACTGATACCGACCACAAGGGCATCGTCTCTTTGGATGTGGATTCGTCGTTAGAGGCAGACTTAGGCAAGAAGTCTTGAGTTTCAACTACATATGTGAACGAGCGCCTCACGACAATTCGCATCAAGGCAAAATTCGCCAACATAAGCCTCATATGCGTGCATGCCCCCACAGAGGAGAAAGATGACGACACCAAGGATGAGTTCTACGAGCTCCTGGACAAAACATATGAGCAATGCCCTAGCTATGACATTAAAATTTTCTTGGGTGATTTTAATGCCAAGTTAGGAAAAGAAGACGTCCTTGGTGGCACAATCGGAAGATATAGTCTGCGAGACACCACTTCCGATTACGGACTCAGGCTAATAGACTTTGCTGCGGGGCGAAACATTGTGGTAGCTAGTACGCAGTTCCCGCATCTCGATATACACAAGGGAACATGGCGAATTCCTGGTCAATCAACCGCTAACCAGATTGACCACATTGCGATTGACGCAAGGAACTCCTCCAGTATCAAGGATGTCCGAACGTTCCGAGGAGCCAACGTTGACTCGGACCACTACCTCGTTGTAGCCAAGGTAATGCTACGGATATCCAGACGAAAGCCAAAGCAGGGAAATACTGTAAGGAAGTTTAACGTCGGACGGCTACAGTCACAAGAAATCGCCAGGTCCTTTTCCGATCAAGTCTCTCGCACCCTCTTAAATAGTCCTATGCCACCAACTGCAAGTATCGGGAACCAGTGGAAGAATTGCCAGCAAGCCATCAGAGATGCCGCCTCTGACGTGCTGGGCTTTAGACGACCACCACAGCGAAAGCCCTGGTTCGACGAAGAATGCCGACAAGTACATGCAGCCAAACAACAGGCATACAAAGTGGCGCTGCATAGAAGGACCAGAGCTGCTCGCGAGCTCTTCGAGTAGAAGAGGAGGAAGGAAAAAGAAAGAGCATGAGAAGCGTGCGATCGGAAAATAGAGGGGTGCCATTGCAGGAATGAAGTTCGATCTCGACAAAGTAAAGATAGCTATATCTAAACTTTAGTCCAATAAAGCTGCTGGAGCTGATGGCCTTGCGGCTGAGCTATTCAAAGCGACTGGGAGATGAATTGGTTGGGAGTATGCACCAGCTCATCTGTAAAATATGGTCGGAGGAAAGCATGCCCGATGAATGGAACCTCAGCATTTTTTGCCCGATCCTCAAGAAAGGCTATCCTCTGGACTGCACCAACTACAGAGGCATCAGTCTTCTTAATATCGCCTACAAGATCTTCTCTGCCGTACTTTGTGAACGCCTGAAGCCATTCGTCAACAACCTAATAGGTCCATATCAGTGTGGCTTTAGGCCAGGGAAGTTCACCATCGACCAAATATTCGCACTACGGCAGATCTTGGAGAAAACCCAGGAGTTTCAAATCGATACCCACCACCTTTTCATCGATTTCAAGGCCGCAGCATTTAAAGAGACGAGCTATATAGAGCAATGTCTAGTTTTGGCATCCCTGCCAAACTCATCCGTTTGTGCAGGATGGCGATGTAGAATGCACGCTGCTCCATCAAGGTCGGCCAAGACCTCACTGACACCTTTGATGCCAAAATAGGTTTTAGGTAAGGCGACGCGCTGTCATGCGACTTCTTCAACATCGTTCTTGAAAGAATAGTGCAAAACTCTCACGTCAACACTAGAGGCACAATCTTTCAAAAGTCCGCCCAATTACTCGCTTACGCTGACGACATTGACATAATCGGACGAACAAAGCGTGATGTCAGTGGTGCTTTTGTGAGCATTGAGAAGGAAGCCAAGCAGATGGGTTTAACGGTGAATGAAAGCAAAACGAAATATATGCTGTCAACAAGAAAGGACACCCAACACCGACGTCTAGGACAGAACGTAACTATAGACAGCTATAATTTTGAGGTGGTCAGAGACTTTGTCTACCTAGGATCCGCTATATACTCAGCGAACGATACCAGTGCTGAGATCAAACGAAGAATTACTTTTGCTGTTTCTTTGGGCTAAGGAGGCAATTGAGAAGCAAAGCCCTCTCTCGAGCAACTTAACTGTCCTTGTATAAGACGCTTATCATCCCGGTCTTGATGTAGCGAAACTGGAGACAGCTACCTAGAAACCGAGCCGGCTGGAAGAAGCTTGTTGGTTGAGGCCCTGGTCCATTCCGGACTGTAGCGCCACGTTAAGTAAGTAAGTAAGTATAATAGTTAAACTGTAATAAGCAAAATTGTGAGCAAAGTCAAATTGTCTCACTGTTCGCTGACGGTTTAAGTCTGCGATAGAAATATAGAATGCGAAATAGAAAAAAATGCTATTTGTATCACTGGCATGTCTGTGTAAGCTTTCGGGAAAGCACAATATGCATTGTCTCACTGTTCGTACCCTTCCCCTAAATCTTAAATTTTATAATTTCGAGATTGTAAAAACAAGATTTTTAATCTCCGAGATTTCGTTATTCGCGATTTAAAAAAAAATGCGAGATAACGAAATCTCGAGATTTTGGTTTGCGGGATATCGTACCGCTCTCTTCAAACTTTTTTATAGTTAAAAATTTCGCAGTTATTGCCCGAAAGGCTATTTTTAGTACATACTACCTATACATATGCCAAACCAAAATTATGGAAGCCAGTTTTGAGAAAATAAACAAAAATAGTTTTTCTAAAGGGCATTTCAATCGGGATGCTTGATATTATAGGAGCCATATTGTGTAAGCAACATCTGTCAAATCTGTAACGAATTGTTAAAAAGTCCTTATTTTTTTGTCCAACCCCCTAGGGTCTTGAGAACGACGCTAGTTAAATGTGAAATTGTTAAGTTCCAACATCGTTTTTTTTAATTTTCTTAGGGCTTCGGAAAAACACAGCCAACAAGCAAATTTGTTATCCCCAATCCTGCTTTTTTTGAATTAATACTAAAGTTAGATTTTAAGGATAGTTCTATACTTCATGAAGTGTTTTAAATGTAATGTTTTAAATTGAATACAAAATTGAAACAATGTATTTGTTATTAAATAAATTTTACGAATCAGCTATGTGGGGGGGTTTCAGGCCCCTAAAGGCTCTATTTTTCCTTTCCACTCAGATATTCAAAATTTATGTGCATCGGGTGTTTCCTTTTAAAAATCACTCCCTATTTTCCTCTGTTATCATGTTTTAACGGTAATCAAAAGACTTTTAAAATTATCGAAAATAGCACCCCCCAAATACGTGTCACCACCACAAACCAAAGCTATGGCGAATATTCAAAGTTGAACGACGTTTTATCCCATAAATGATGCCAACAAAATATTCTTCCAAAGAGGACAAAAATAAGTGAATATCTCGCACACACTAATTTCTTTTAAAATTTTATTGATATTTCGATTCACACAAAAAAATATTAAAATACATAGATCTTTTAATAATGGCTTTTCAATCAACCAATTTCCAACATAGACAAACAAAATTTGATTTTCCATTCAAGGAAGGTGTTTGCTGTTGAAAAGTCTTGAAATGTTTTGACATTTTGATGATTAGTCACATTCATAAAACCCTATAATGATAAAAACAAAATTTTATTTACACAACAAACGTACTAGGAACTGCAGTCGTTGTTTATTTACTTTTATTAGCTTTGATCTTTATATTCGATGAAAGAATTAATAAAACAAATGACGTCAATTGTTGGTAAAGGGAACAAATATTATTTTGTAAACAATAATATTATCCAATGAATTATGCATGCATAAATATATACCTGTGCACCTAATCCAGATAACTTAGTTGTTGTTACTTAGATCCCAGAAATACAGGATAAACAAAATTGTTCTTTTTCAAAAGAAATTTAGTGGACATGTAATAGGCTTGGATAAGAAAAAGAGAGAGAAGGGTTCATTTTTCACCTAGTGGCTTTTAGATATAAATTATTAAAGAAGACATGAGTCAAATTTTTGGGGATTGGGAGGTTAAAATGCCGATTTCTATGGTCTCTAGCTGGTTTATAATAAACTTTATTAGTCATTGTTCATAATAGACCAAGAGCTGGTGAAAGTTTTGCTCAAAGTGTTTTATACCGCTTCAAATTTTGTGGGCGTACTATTTCCATCAGTGCAAACTTTATGGTAGCAACAGGCAAAAAAATGAGCGAAGTTAAAGTGTTTTATACCGCTCCAAATCGTGTGAGCATACAATTAGTATATGTGTGCAAACTATATGAGACTAACCTAGCAGCAATACCGCGGCCCCTTGACCACCAAAACGCACTTTCAAAATTCAACAGAGAAAATTAAATCGTTTTGTACATCCCCAAGTTTCGTTCACTTACACATACAAACAATGTGCCGTCAACCTGGCAGCGCCACGCCTGCGCTAAGACCAGACCATTTTTAAGTCTCTGAGGCACACAATCATCAAGATTTTTTGAAAAAATGACAGTATTGTGTGTTTGGCTATTGAAAATTTGGGACTATAAACGTACATACATATCTTGTTTAATTATGGCAGCTGCAGCTTTCACGATTTTGCTTCGTTCCTCGTGTTCATACAATTTTTTGGCCTCATACCAAGAATTCAAAATTTGAAACCCGGCGCCTTTGAAGCAAATATCGTTCAATCCTTATTAGTTGATAGCCTTAATTTTCTTCGAGCTTTTTTATCGTTTGATTCGTTGTCCCAGTCCGCAGATCTCAATTCTATAGAAGAAACCTGGCAATCATCAACACTCTCAAGAAAAGTTTGAATTTCATCCATTGGTGCTGAAGCTCAATGGGCCTCATTTATGATCACAAGGTGCTATATTTTATCATTAACGCAGCCCCTAAGTGTGATATTGCAGAAAGAAACAATCAACCTTCCGAAGGCATCAGACCTTGTTAAAATATTGGTTGCAGCACTTAGTAATCGAAGAACCCATAGACGATCATTTTCATGGAAAATTCTTGAATGCCACAAATTAAGCTGAAAAGTTAAAAGTTGAAGTAAAAAGCCAGAATCTTGCGGTCGCCATAGTTGTCGAAACAATCATCTATCTCAAAAGTCAAAGCTGTGAAGACTACTATACATTTATACATTCCATTAATCCATTCCTGAAAGTTTCTGCTGTTACCTAAGCTTAACATTGAATTAGAAGTAAAAGACATTGACGAGCTTATCAACTAGCTCATCAAATCTTTTGGCAACATAGCAGGAGGATGAAAACAAGATTAGATTCTTCAAGACCAATTAAACGGGTTGGCCCTTTTCTATATAAATTACGACATTGAGGTAGAACCTGATGAAGTTATTGCTGCCGTGGTGAATGCTTGAATGCCGATCATATCATACAACCTTACACTTACAACGTTAGTCCTAGTACCGCATTCCATACATAAGAATAGAAAATGTACAGCTTTTAAGGCAATTTAGAAAAAAGTACCACTTTTTGGCGCCAAATTTACTATAAGAAAATTACTATAAAAGTTGTGAAAAACTTGGTCATAATCAATAATGTATAGAATTTCATAAGCTATCTTTTGTTCTTAGAAAATTTTTTTATAAGACAAATAATTTCTAAGATGAAGACGAACAATGAGAAAATTAAAATGTTGCACATTTCACCCCGGATTCATGGGGACTTTTTTACCCTTCATCATTAGATCATTCTTAATAAGTGTGCCAAGTTTCAAAACTGTTGAATTTTTTTTGAGATGATGGCTTTTTTTTCCTTCATTGACTGGACTATTTCCACATACAATAATTTGAATCAATGAATCCCAGCACAGCAAAAACTGTAACTTAAATCAAAAGCAGTTTCTTGCTATGAAGTGATAGTGACTAAGAGCCAGTTTGTTAACAGCTCTTATTATTATAGTAATAATTATTGCAACTCCATCAAGTGTGTTTGTTAACTAAATTTTCAATCAATGAAACCATATTGAAATTACTAATCAGCCAGCGCAAAATGGAAGTCAGTCATGTTTCAGGAATCAATACAAACTTATAAAATTCAAGTAATGAATATATGTTTAATTTTTTTTTTACAAAAAATGAGCATGGTGCCATGAGCCCCTTTCAAATAGCAACCAATTTGCCTGCACTTCAAAAACCCTTATTTCATTAATTTTTTTTCAAATTGTCACTGTTGTATTAAAAATAACATTCTATTTAAAAAACTGACTGAAAACACAATTGTTCTTAATTTATCTCTTAAACATTCCGGAACAGCAGTGCGACATAAAAGAAACAAATGTATGCAAAAACTAAAATCAATTTCATTTCCATAAAAATATTAATACGACACTAAAATGTGTCAACATTTTAAAGAATCTCTTTTCGGAAGGCTTTTAATGAGGTAATTATAAAATTCAAAATTTATTACTTTTCTTCTTTTAAGAATGAAATTTAAAATTTCACAATGCATGAAATAGACAGAACGTATGAATGATGTTAGTTGAATATCTAATTGAAGTTCGAGCCAAAATAAGGAGGTTTCTTGTTACTGGGCGGAAAGTCATTATATTTTGTTTGATTACCAAATCATTTGACTTTACTGGACGCTTGGACATGATTCTAAAGAATGAAAAAATGTATACATATATTTAAATGAGACAGTGCTTAAGCGTGACCATAACGGTAACGAGCAGTACAAATTTAGAATAAAACTTATGGAGTCTAATTTTGAAATTTCTTAAAGTTTTCGTAACAAAATTCAGATAACTCTTCAGGTTTTTGGGTACGTTTTAAAAATAAATTTGAATTATTATTTTTTTTACTAAGCGAATCAAGATTTTCTTCAAATTTCAATCATTTGTTGGTAAATATCATTGCACACATTTGTTGATTTCATTGACTTGCATACATCGTAGGCATCGTAGGAATAAAGTTTTTTTTTTATCTAAAATAAAAAAGAAGAATAGAAGCATTTTTGGTTGAACTAAAATGAAATTTGACGTTCTTTGTCAAGCTTGTCGATATAGTACCTATACAGTTAAGTTTTATGAAAGGCACGATCAAACGATTGACGTAAGAAACTCTTTATGTGTACGAATTTAAATGTGTAACTCGACGCTTTGTTTTTTTTCACAATGAAATACTAATGAACAGAAGAAAAGTGTCAAATAACATACTTTCAATGGAAACATACGTCAATCTAATGCCTGTTGAACCACTTAAGGGATATATTCAAATCGATTTCATTTAACTAAAATAAGCTTGAGACTCATATTTCACTGATATGACACGGTTGGACATTTTGAGATCGGTGCCAGATCGCACCTAGTATTCTCTCAATGACTTCATAATTAGAACACGTGAATACCTAAGCGTTATTTATTAATAAAAGAAAACACATGTTTAACTACTAGACCCGTGCCTGTGTCATCTCAACGTTTAAATTCTGGCTTACTTTATAATGAACCAAAAAGTACTTCCCCTCTACCATATTGGCATATTCACCGCCAGATTCGGAAGGGAGGCATCCTTTGGTTGAAAGTCGGAGGACACAGCCTGTAACGACGAAACTGCCGATAGTTGCATAATGGTGGACTTCCCAACGAGGTGAAATGTCATCATAGCTAGTACTCGGTTCCCACACATTGATATACTCAAAGGGACTTGCTGGTCTTGTGATAAATAAACCGGCATTCAAATTTATCACATCCTGTTAGAAGCCAGACATGCTTCAGTATCTTGTATGTCCGAACGTTCCGAGGGAGGGGTATAAGGGTCTTGTGAATAAAAAAAAGCTAAAGCTAAAACTTGGATTTTTAAGTCAAAGCTAGGTTTTGTGTGATTAAAAGCAAGCTTTAGCTAAAAGATGTCTTCTAGTAATAGCTATTTTAAAATAGCTAAAGCTAGATTCATGTAGCTTTAGCTTATTTTTTCAGCTTAAGCTCCAAATTGTGTGATTAATAATTGCTAAAACTAGAATATTATAGCTAGAGCTATACAAAAATATCAAGATTCCTCGACCCCTAACTAGAAAGCTTTGACTAGTTCTTTTTACATGACAACAATGGGTCTTGTGAATGAACAAATACTTAGCTTAAGCTAAAACTTGGATTTTTAAAAATCTCCTTGCGTTGCTTTTCGGTCTCAAAAATAATAGTTTAGCTTATATTAATTAAGTTTCTAAGCCAAAACATGTGAATAAACAAACGAAAGCTAGCGTAATCTTTTTTTTATTCACATGAAACAAAGCTTAAGCTAGCACTGTCTAGCTTTAGCTAAGTAATAGCTGTGACTAGCTAGCTCTAGCTTGGTCCAAAAATAGCTTTAACTTTTTTTTTTGTTCACAAGGCCTATTGTGGTTTCACTAAGCGACCAAAGCGAAACTCCTGGTACGATGAAGACTGCCAGCTGGCACAAGCAGCCAAGAATGCTGCAGACGAGACTTAGAGCTGCTGAGAGAGCAGCCTGGAAGCTCTACTGGCAAAAAAGAAGGGAGGAGCGCCGAATTGTTAGGAAGGAAAAGAAAGAGCACGTGAAGCGGGAGGTCGGGTCTGTTGAGGATTGTACCAGCAGGGGTGATGTTCGTAAGTCCTACCAAAGGATGAAACCTAATCTACCCAAGTCTACAATGCCAGAATGTAAGCTTGTCAAAATGAGAACAGGAACATGGTAGTAGGTATAGAGTCAGTGATAAGGATCTGGAAGGAACACTTCTCTAGATTGCTAACCGGCGGCGGCGAAGATAGCCACTGCTATAGACTAAGCGTTCCATCAAATTTTGACGCGGATGGCCAACATTTCCGTTAACCCGACCTTGATAAATTTCAGTTAGTGATTTTGAAGCTGAGATCGTACAAGGCTGCTGGTGCGGGTGGACTCCCAGCTGAACTTTTCAAAGCAGCGGGAGATGACTTGGTAAAGAGCATCCACCAACTCATCTGCAAAGTCAACCGTCGATCAAATGGTCACACTCCAAAGACCCAGGAGTTCCAGATCGATAGCCGATATACACTATATCTTTATCGATTTTAAACAGACCTATGTTTTTTTTTTATTTCGGCATCCCTGCCAAACTCATCTTCTTGTGCAAATCTCGATGCCCGTCAATGTCGGTAAGAACACCACTGAACGGTTTGATGTTGAGAAAGGTCTAAGGCAAGGTGACGCGTTATCATGTAACCTATTTAACTCCGTTGTACGGAAATTGCAAGTAAACCCCACATTGGTACAATTAATTAAAAGTCCGTTCAACTACTTACATATGCAAATGATATTGATATTAAGGCCAGAACTAAGCGAGCTGTGGTGGGTGCATTTACTCAGTATTGAATCCGAAGGTACGAAAATGGAATTGGCTGTCAATTAAACAAGACGAAATATATATTTGTTATCTACAAGAAAGGAATCTGAACATCATATACTCGGAAAAACCGTAAAGATGTATTGATATAACTTGAAATTTCCAAAGAACTTTGTCTTCCTGGGATCAACTTTTATCTCGCAAAATAACATCAGTGAAGAGATCAAACGAAGAATTGCTCTTGTCAACCGCTGTTTCTTCGGGCTTAGAAGGTAATTAAGTAATAATAGCCTTCTTTCATTGACCCAAGGATAGACTTTTTATTAGACCTTAAGCATCCCTGTCCTGCTGTATAAAGTTGAAGAAAGAATCGGATGAAAATGTCCATGGAGAAAGATTCTTGAGTGATTTTTGGTCCTGTGTGTACCAACTAAGGAGCCTGGAGAAGAAGCCGACTTGGCCAAATAGCTGAAAAGTACAAAGGCTGAGATCGTTGGAAAACGTAGAGCGTATGAATAGCAATGCATCAGCCCGAAGAATCTTCGAATCCAAGTCAGATGGCGTAGAAAGCAGTGGAAGACCCCCTACAGGTAGCTCACCCAAGTTGAAAATTACCGCAATCAACTTGCTGCGCGTAACCTGAAGGCGGATAGCTAGGGACAGAGCTGGCTGGAAAGGCTTGTTAATAGGGGTCGTGGTCCATCCTGGCCTGTGAGCGCCATTAAAAGTAAAATTAGGGATTTTCTGCATTCCTGGATGAAAATGAAAAATAAAGTGGCTGAGGCACTCATCCCATTTATATATGTTGCTTGTATTCTAGGTACATTTAGCGGAAAATGCAACCTGAAAAGTGCATTTTCTTCCCACTGCGACCAGTTAAAGCTTGTCCGACCAGCAGTTTTGTAAATGTTTGGACTAAAGCTATCGGTTGGCATCCAATTTTTGCCACGATGAGATAGGTGATCTTACGGTGGGTTCCCAGACTGTGACTCCTTCTGTTCTGGAGAGTACTAACGAATTTATCGGACAAGTCTTCACACCTTCAAAGTGAAATCTAAATCAATAAGTCCGGTGACAGGGATGGTATTCTTCTTCTGTTTCTAGGCGGGATATGTTCTTCAATGCTGGCCAAACCACTTCTTAAGCCTTTCTGTCCTATTTACTGGTCACTTTCCGAGTGGAAAGTTATTAAGAAAAATTATAAGAAAAGCTGGTAGTGTTGGTACGGCTTTTCACAAATGTGGAACACTATTTGTTATACAATAATCAACGACGTATTAAAGTTTACCTAAATAATTATGATACTAAACATTTCAAAATAAGATTCAATAAGGAAATTCATAGCTACACTAGGATACATTTGTGCGAGTCGGATGAAAGATTCGAATTTAGTTTGTTGTTTTTTTTTTAGAAAAATCACTTAACATAATTAGACAAAATAAAAAAATTATTATTTTTACGAAAAGCAAAGCTTCAAATATGTATATGTTTGTTTAAATGCATTTTTTTTAATTTGTTTTATGTATTTAACTTTTGAATTAATTTAATCAATAAATATTGAACTAAATTAAAAAAAAATTAATATTTTTATAATTATATGTTATTTTAAATACTTATTAAAATTTTTGATTTTACTATTTATTTAAATAATTTAAATTTTTGTTTAAATTAATTTTTTTCGTATAAATAACTACTCAGTGTATTATATAAACTACAAGTGTTGACTCCTCATCTCAGACTGCCGTTTCGTGGTCTGTTTCATCTATTCGTCCCAATCGCCATGAATTTGGATCACCTGCTATAGAAATTTATTTAAAAAACCATTATGTAAAAATTATAATATAGGGCTGTAAAATTAAAAAAAAATATTTACATTTATTATGTGTAAGTATGTAAATTCCCTAAAAGCTTTTAAGAACATGCTGACACATTTAATTGAACTAACTATATAAATTGATATAAATATACCAAGTAGCATTATTTTAAAATGCAGGATTTTATCATTCATCTGTTTTTTTTTTAAGGGATAGGAGATTATTTGAACAAACATTTTTTTAATAGAAAACTATTATTTTGTATTATAAATTGCTTCAAGTATACATAGATTTTTCTTTAATGTGGTCAGCTACATATGTAAATATTTAACTGGAAAATAATAATAACGCTATTTACACTAAAGTTCCTACATTTAAATTAAAAAACACTAAATTAGAGTGAAATTTTACTGGTGTTTTTTTTTTTAAATTTAATTAAGAACCGATATTATTTAAATTTATTAATTATTAACATTAAACCAATTTAATGCAATGTGTTATTTTTGTATTCGACAGATGGTTTATTTCTTTTGTAGATGGATGAGAATGGGCCTGTTGAATATATTTTCCTTATAAAGAATTTTGTTATTAATTTAATTAACATATATAAATATTTTTCGATATAATGTTTTGCAAAACAGTTATTAATTCATAAAAACCTTCTAAGAAAAAGAAAAAAATTAAAAATTAAAAAGTCTGTTCTTTGGGTCCTAATATGTATACACTGAAATAAAAGGTCCCTTCACATACCTTCTCTACTATTTTATAACTTTTTTTTTATCAATTTTTAAGAATCGTTTCCAAAATTTTATTTAACTTGGAATTGCATTATTGAATAACCGCACTAACAAACTGGGCCTTAATCAACAAAATTAAAATTAAAAAACAATAAAATTCCCTGCCCTAGCATTATAAATTATAAATAAAATAATAACATTGAATATAATAATTAAATTAAAATCATCACAACTTACCGCAATAATAATACTTTGATATCCTAGGCAGAGCTGGGTTATATATGTTTTTTTTTGTGGTTTTTAATAATTTATAATTTTTTTTTTGTTCAAAAACAAATCGAACGAACAAAAATCAGAAAAAGAAAAGAAACAAATATTTTTTGGATTTTTATCAAAAGACTCAGATTTTTTTGTTTTGTTTTTGAATAAAGTATATTTATTTTTTTTTTATTTTAAATCTCACAAAATGTTTATGATGGTAGGATAAAGAGTGAGTGATTTTATGAGTGAAAGATACATAAGTTGAAACTAAGGAAATTTTGTTTAAAATAAGATTTTGTTGTTTAAATAAGTTTTATTGTTTTTTTTTTTTAATTCTTGTTATAGGTTTTTATGTTTGTGTAGAGAGTGTTTACAAGGGTTGTTTTTTGTGCATAAATAAGAATATTATATTTAAAAGCAACATTTAAAACATATCATGCAAATTAATAATGTGAATTGGATTTTTTTTTAGTTTTGTTGCAGTTTAAGTGTATAGTGTGAGTAAAAGTAAATTTTCTGTAAGTACATGTAACATATGTATATAATGTATAATATTAAATAAAAGCCAATTTATATATTTTTACAACTGTTTTTTTTTATTTTTTTACTTTTTGGTTGCTTTTGGTTTTGATTAACAAATTAATTTTAATAAAATATAATTAAAGCAAACATTAATATTAATTATAATAATAATAAACGCTAAAATATTAATCGTATTGGGACGGGCCAGCGTTATGAAACTAGAATCTCTATAGACTTATTCAGATGTTTTTAGTCGCATTGTTGTAGGGGAAAAAAAAATATTGGAGGGAAAATATATTTCCCTCTTTAATGCGGCAATTGTTGATTACACTTTGATGTTCTTAATTCAAGTCCGAGAAATGTTTTTTCCCTGGTTTGGGTAGGAAATCCGGAATGTAAATATCTCGAAAATGCAAAAAATCATGTGTGCCAAAATCCTGAATGACAGAATTCGGAATGCCGATGTCCCGAATGCCAAAATCCCGAATTTTGTATTGTTGTTTTTTGCATCATAGATTTTAGTTTGAAATTTTTGCATTGATGATTTTTATTCATTGTTTGGGAAATTTTGCATTCGAGATTGTTGTCATTCGAAAAAAATGTCATGATGCCAAAATGAACAGAAGTCAAGCCAATATAAAATAATTTAGTTTCATTGAAAGTACTTAAATAGTACTAAAAATGTAAAGAAATTCGAGATTTATTCCCGAGTGGATTCGGGATTTTTTGAAATTCGAAATTTTGGCAATTTGGGATTTTGTCCATTCGGGATTCTGGCATTTGGAATTTTGGCTATTTGGGATACTTATCTTTAGGCATTTATGGGATTTTGTTTGTTTGTACACTTCCCATTTTCGCCATAATCGATCAAGAAATAATTTTCCTCAAACAAAAAAATGGTAAGGTGCCTACAGTAGGTACCTATATAATTTAGAATTCAGAAGGATAAATGTAAGTTTTTTTCAAAAGGGGTGCTGAAATTCGTAAGGTTTTAGAAGCCATTTTGCTAGATCAACATCTGTTTTTGTATTGATCGAAGTATAGTTGTTTGGCAAATCACCAGTAAAGCCTTTTGCCTTGACTTACGTGTTTAAATCATGAAATTAAAGGGCACGTTAGTGCCCAGCCAAGTTCGTGGCACTACACCCTTTTTACAGAAACAACTCAGGTTATTTTCGACCCCACCCACTAACTTCAATACCAATTAAGTCAGAAACTTAAAATTCGCCATGCCATAATTTCTGAACTAGTCAAATACAGCCGGCTCACTAAATTTCATCCCTCTAGAGTAAGTAATTCCTGAGATACAGGACTTCAAAAATCGCTAAAACCGTAACTGGCTGACAGACTGACTGACTCACATCAATATTATGGAGCACTTCTCGACACCGTAGTGCCTTGAAATTTCGCACAATGATAGGTGTGACGGTGTTCACAAAGGAAAAAATTGAAAATTTAGAATTTTGTATCCAGGGGGCGTGGCATCCACCCACTTTCTAAAAAAAAAAAATTTTATGGAGCACTTTCCATTGTTGTAGAACGATAAAAATTGGCAGATCGATGCGGTTTGAAGTGCATACAAAGATAAAAAAAATAGAATTTATCATTCAGGGGGCGTGGTATCCATCCAAATTCTTAAAATAACTATCAATTAAATGGTGCACTTGTGGTTGTCGTTGAATGCTGAGAATTAATAGAGAGGTAAGGCTTGAGGTGCTTACAAAAAGAAAAATCGAACAATTTGGAATTTTCTGCACAGGAGCAGGAGGCGTGGCACCCACCCACTTTTTTAAAATTGTAATTGATAAATCCGTTGTTGTAGGAAAGACGGTAAAATAAAACGCCTCATGTCTTTGACTATTCGTCGAGAAGTGACTTCATTTTACTATACCTATCTGTCAAATATTATATGTGTCATAAGGACTATTACATACAGGGTTTATAGTTCAGGTTACGAGTTTTAATTCAATTATTAGTTCAGTGTATCTATAAACTATAACAGTTATAAATTATATAGTGGACTTCAATTTATTTTAGAGCAATGCAAATTGGTAGAACGATATAGAGCTTTAAGAGGATATGCAAAAAAGAATACATTTTAGATTTTCCATTCAGGGAGCGTGGCATCCACCTACTCTCAGAATTGTTGCTATTAACATCAAGCATTTTTTGTTTTTGTAGGATGATACAATTTGGTGGAGCGGAAGGGGTTGATTTTCACCTGGAGAAACAAAATCTTTGCAAAAAGGAGTGAAAAACATAAATGTTTAAAAAAGAGTTAAGTTTTTATTTGTACAAAAACCTGTGCGTTACACGTCAGCCAAAAAAAGTTATAAGATCTTAAATATAAGCCAAGTTTTAAGTTCATGAAGTTTATAATATAAAATATGTTAAGTAGAGTAATATCGAAACAACTCCAAATTATGACAGAAAATTTGGTTACAATTTGGTGGACTTACTTGGCAAGTTTTCTGTTTATTACTAAGTTACTCGCAGTTTAAAATACATATATGAAAACTGGACCAGTGAATCCACCGAATTTCCATAATCGTTAAAACTAAATTTCTGTCATAATTTGGAATTGTTTCGATATTAGTCTCCTTAACATATGGAAGCAAACTTCTCAGGACAATCATCATTTTATTTTGAAGCAAACATTACCGGACTTATTTTGGAGACTACTTTTTTAAATATTTTTTTTTTTTCAAGTCTCCAAATATTTCTTGATACGGTGCACCTAAAATGGCTATGTCGTGAGTATTATTAATCGGATCATTGAAAATTAAGTCTCTGGAAATGACTGAGCATCATTTCCCATTAAAAAAAAAGAAATGAAGTGTTTGAAAACCCTCAACTAAAAACTGGAAAACTGCTATTGTCTCGTCCCAACTACATGCGTTAAAAAAGTCCTGCCAGACTTTTATTTTCAATATCAAGATGAATGTACCGACATAAACTCATGTTTTAGAGTTGGGCAGTTTAGTTAATTTGAAATAGTTCCATTTATTTTAACAGACGATAAAAACAAAAATTGTGGAACGGTTTTAGAAAAAATGCAATGAAGAATTATAAATACCTACGAAAATGTTTATGAACTTTTCAGTTGTAAAATTTCAAATCACAAACAAGATATTTTTTTTTTTAGAATTTTGTGCTCAAAAGCTTTGAGGAAATTGAGCTAATTGCAAATTTTTCTTTGTCTTTTCTCTGTCTAATTTTGGGATTTCCTTTAGATTAGCTTACAAAGAAAACAACAACAATTGACAGGTCCTCTAGATTACTTGATTTTGCTTTTTTTTGACATTTGGGGGAACCGTGCAATAAGATGCGAATTTCGTTTAACTGGCAGAATTCAAAAGATGCATTGGCTCTGATGCGTGTGATTATTAAAAATCATTGAACTCCTTACCTCACGTCTGTGGCTCGATTGTTTTAATTTTAATGAGACTGTATGCATTATAACTTTGACAATCAGAAGGGCGTTGTTATCATGGGTCTATTCGATTAAGCCAGTTAATAGGCGAGCTCAGGAAAATGAGATCTCAGAGCCCTCAGCAATCTCAGTCTCGTGAACAGAATTCCTCAGAAATTTTGCTGCCAAATAACTGAGGAAAGAAAATATTTGTTCAGCATATACAGGGTGTCCCGCACCTGAGTGGAAGTATATCTTAGGGTGTGGTTCCTGGGTAAATTCTAAGAAAAAAATTGTTTGGGGGGAAAGTTGTATCTCCCCTCCCTGAGGCAGGGGGGCAGTTTCTGAAAAATTGACTTAAAATGCAAAAAAAAAAAACATTTAAAATGAACGAAAACACATCTAATAATGTGCTATAATTTTTTTGAAAGCTAATACTCCGTTCTTGCATTTAGTTTTAAAATTAAGTTGTTTATGCGAATAGTTTTTGAGAAATTAAAGGAGAATGGGCATTTTTGGGCGTAAGCGGCCATTAATGAAATTAGTGTCAAATGAAAGGTATGCTACTCAGGAACAACTTTCACTATGGACGTTACACTGCATTTCATTTAGAAAAGAAGATATTTCAATGTTAATATAATGCAATTGCATTGAGCAGTGATTATATTTTTAGTGGGTGTAATGCTTTATTCTAACTTCATTACGTCTACTGACAATGTAGTAGTGTGTTTAACGGGGTTTCAGAATATACCAAGGCCGCATTGCGGGTTTAAACAGACCCAGTACGTATTTCAATAACTTTGTAATTTTTTAAATATATTATTTTACTCAGGATTTTTAATATTGTGATTTATTAATATTTTAGTTTTATGGTTAATCTTCTTATTAATGATGTTATATGGCCCTTTTTATATACAAAATATTCTTGAGACTGTCTTTATTTCTTGTTCCACTTTCTTTTTCTATTTTTGAATTGGTCAGAAGCCAGAAACTTATCAAAACTTTATTAAGTGTTAGAACAAAAATGCATTTTTTTCGGTTTTGAAGTACACCACAATGAAAAAATTTCTGCACGGTGATTGTAGGACTAAAACACATCCAAAAATAACAAAATCATTCTTGGCCGCTCACGCCCATGTTTCATACAAATTTGCCCATTCTCCTTTCAAAGTCAAATTTGTTTAAAAAAATTGTGATTTTTTTTTCTTAAGTCGATATTTTTCAAAATTTTACGTTATTAAGTGCTATTTTTGTGTTCAATATTCATTGCCCTCATTATTTTGTTCCATTACCGAAAACTAAATGTAAAAATTTTTCTTAGTTTTTGAGAAATTAAGAAAAAACAAAAGGTACTTTTCCCAAAAAAGCCCGAATAAATTAATTTATTCATGAATTATCCATAATTTAACCCTTTTTTCGGGCTTTTTTGGTAAAAGTACCTTTTGTTTTTTCTTAATTTCTCAAAAACTAAGATAGATTTTTACATTTGATTTTCAGCAATGGACTAAGCATAAATGAGCGCAATGAATATTGAACACAAAAATAGCACTTAATTACGTAAAATTTTGAAAAATATCGACTTAAGAAAAAAAATCACAATTTTTTTAAACAAATTTGACTTTGAAATTTAATTTTCCAAAAACTATTCGCATAAACAACTTAATTTAAAAACCAAATGCAAGAACGGAGTATTAGCTTTCAAAAAAATTATAGCACATTATTAGATGTGTTTTCGTTAATTTTAAATGTTTTTTTTTGCATTTTGAGTCAATTTTTCAGAAACTGCCCCCCCTGCCTCAGGGAGGGGAGATACAACTTTCCCCCCATACAATTTTTTTCTTAGAATATACCCAGAAACCAAACCCTAAGATACTTCCACTCAGGTGCGGGACACCCTGTATAAAAAATATGCCAAAAATTTTGAGTTAGAGGGAAATTCGACTTAGAGGGAATTCAACTTAGAGGGAGTCGACTGTATTTTAATTGTCTTAAACAAAAAGCGGCCAAAAATATTAGACAAAAATACACTAAATATTCAAATTTTGCTCTTAAAATTCATTTGGGTTTCAGGCTTATTAGTATTGTTGGCGCTTAAATGGTTATTTATTTATTTTATAGATTTTTCAACTCCACCACAAGAAATGTTTCTTATAGAATTTTCGTGGTGTCCCAATACTTTTAAAAACTAAAATAATTAGTGAAACAAAAACAACTAAACAAATATTAAAATATGTACAACAATAATTTAACAAAAAAAAAAAAAAACAATTAGTTTTATTAATTTATTATTCTTTGTGTGTTTTGTTTTTTGAAAAAGAAAGACAAAATAATAATAACAACAAAATACAGAAAGTTTTAGAAGAAAAGAAGAAACAACATTAAATTTGAAAAACAAAAAACAAAATACTTAAACAATTGATTATAACTTTTTTTTTTGAGTTTAAATGTATCAGTATGTTAGCAGGGAGATGTCGTTTGATCTCTATAAGCTACATTATTATTTTTACTCGAAGTAGAATCTGAAGCAGCAGCAGCAGAGGACACCAATTGAATTCGCTTTTGATATGTACGGCCAAGCAGAGGGGCATGCTCTTCTATAATATAACAAAAAACAAAAATATTTACGAAAAACGAAGAATAAAATAGGTATACAACAAAATTACGATTTTTTTTTTTTTTTTTATATAGTTAAGAATGATGGGTGATTAAAAAGAATAGAAAACTATGAATTTTTGATGGGATAGAATATTATAGGCGGCTTTCTATTTTGAGATAGCAAATTAAAAGCAAATGATAAAATATTTAAGAAAGAAGGCTCAAAGAAGAAGAGCATTTTGAAAAAAGAAATTAAACGATGAAAAATTAACTAAAGATGAGAAAAAATTGTGGTTTTGAAAGTCATTGCTCCAAGGATTAATGATTTTTTTTTTTAGTTGAAATATATATTTTCAAGGTTATTTGTCAAAATCTAGGTAAATATTATAGAAGTCTGTAACTTTATAAACTTCTTGTCAGGGAAGCCCTTTATGAAAAAGTCATTAAGTTCAGTTAATCATGAATGATTAATGTCTGCAAAAAATACTCTGTCAATTGTTTTTATAAATTATTAATTATCCCTTGGAGAGTCTAAATCAACAAAGTTTGAACAAAAAAGAAACTTGCTGTCCACTATTTTGAAAAATGCTTTTTAATGCCTATAAATGCAATTTTGTCGGTTCCTATTTATCGTAGATTGAAACGTGTAGGGACAACATTTTCTGTCGGACAATATTTTACAACTCTTTTCACTTAAAAGTAACTACCGAATAATTTCAGGGAAAATGTGAACAATTTGCCGTTAACTAGACGTTACTTATCGGTTCTTCTGAGCATTTAATTTTTTTCATTAAAAGTTTTCTATATTTTGTATGCTGCTGTGCCATCTACTTAATATTAAACAAATTGAAATGTCCTCATTTGATTTAGGACTAATTAACAGTTAATATTGTAAATTTTTAATCCATGGAAAATTCAGTTAACCTGAGAAGTTAAAACTTTTTTTTTTGAGGCGGTACAAAGCAGCAATAAAAAACATAGAAAACATCGAACGGCAAAATAGAAACTTTCACAAATAATAAATGATAAATTATATCTATTTTCGTTCACTTTTTATTTGCGCTTATATTGCTTTTCTAAGCTGTGTCAGATATAGGACTTACATAAAACGTTAGTAACTCGGAATAATGTATTGTTCATGAAATATCTGTGAAATAGTCAAAGCTGTTTTCAACCTAGTTAGTTATGTTAATTTGACAGATATTTTTCACTGCAGTTTAAAGTTCAATTATCTCAAGGCATTAAATAGTAGTGAAAATGATTTTGAACCAAATTATTTGTGACCAAAATTCGACATTGATCAATTTTAAAATATACAAAATTAAATGTTAAAAATTAGTTACAAGGCAAAATAAATTTTTGAATAACCAATCACGTATACCATAAGCACTGGTGAAACAACATCGATTCAACAGCATGCAAACAAGAAGTGAAACTCATTATATAAAGCAAACATAAGATATACATAAATATTAATTCAAGAAGCTTAATTAAGTGAAAACAAGGAATCAGGAGCCATTATAAGAATATATTATATCCTGACCCTAATATTATTTATTATTATACTATATAACCAACCACCATAACATAATTTATTTTTACATTGAACTCAACTTACCCTGCAACTGTCGGTTGATTAAAGCTGTTAGACCATGTCCTTCGGCACCTTTTTTCATAACCAACATTGGCTTATCTTCGGCATCGTCGTAGCCACCGGATGGCAAGAAACCATTGCTGGCCATTGTTTCACTAACCTTTAATAATTTTAAAATAAAGGAAAAGCAATATTTAAATGTTTAATATTATTTTTGTACGTAGTAGTAAGATAGAGAAATTTAATTAAGATTAATGCGTTCAGTAAAACCAGTAAACTTCCATCTTTGTCATCATTTATCAATTTAACTGACCTACGCCAAGCATAAAGTGTCATCAGAGTTGTCAAATAAATCAAATCTAAAAATTTAAGATTGTGACCGAGATGTATGGAAAAATTATATATGGGTCCATATTTCAAAACATTACTATTTTTCAATCCAAATTGGACACTCGCTCAAAACAACCTATTTTGCTAGAATAACAGTTATATCTCTTAATAACTCTTAAATAACCACTTTAAAAGAAGGGGTCATAGTATTTGATTAAATCTAACGGTCAGGGAAATGACATTTGTATCAGGGGAATGACAAAAATTTATATTACCTCCAGTGATTAGGTAGTTATTTAATTTTGGTATGGTTTCAGGAGGATAAAGAAAAAAGAGAAAAAATACTATCATGAAAGATCATGCACGGCTATGTCGCACGAACTTGCTCTTGTGGTTCAAGGATTTTGCGTGACTTAACATTTTATAGTAATAATTATATTATTTTATGACATTTTGAACGAGAAAATGTAAAAAAAATTAAAACTACTAAAAATACTGTAAATATGTTTAAATGCAATATTATTGGTCGTTCTAGAAGTACCAAAACGCAATAAATCGTTATAGTGAAAACTTGAAAGTCAGGGGAATGATATAAAAAATTATGTTATGGGAAAGACTCCGAAGGGTGTTTTATGAGAATTAAATCGAAGTTGTTAGAAAATTAGATATTTTATATTATTTATCATGTAGGTCCTTGTAAAAGACACAGACGAGTAAACTTGTCAAATTTTTATACCACACGGTTTTGTAAAAAACACGCGTTAGAGGAATGAAAAATTCGCTGGACGAAAAAAAAAGTCGTTGCCTTAACTTGAAATATAAAAGACAACGATATTGTTTTCAAACTCTTACTTAAATTTTCATAAAGAATACTCCTGCCCCGTTAAACAACGAAAGAATCAGTTTTCTATTTTGAGTCGACTTTTTTTTTAATTTTCATTGGTGGACTAGAAATGATCATTTTATGGGGGACACTTGCTTAATAGCCTCCTATTTAACAAAATAAAGCAAGTAAAAATTAACTAACCATTTTTTAGTGAGGGCATTGTATATAAATTCTATAGTATTCTCATGAAGAAAAAAAGCTCGTGGCCATCTAGTGTCCAAATGTAATCCTAATTTTTGTTAAGGAATCTCGGTAAGGCGATCACAGCGAACCTATCGACCAAATGTCAACCTACAAAATCGTGTTTCATGAGAATACTATAGAGTGGATACAATGGTGAGGGTGCATATCTTATTAAAAAGACTGTATCATTCGATTTTTTGTATCGTTTTTAGTTTCTTTGCTAAAATTCATTGCAGTGTGGTAAGTAGGCCTGGGGATACGTCAGGGATATGATAATTTTTTTAACTTTTGTTTTTTTTTTAGAGTGAATATTGGAAACCGTTTGTTTTAAGCCATACAACTATCAAACTCACTATAATGATCTTTTATTTCGGTTCAAAAATTAAGGAGACTGAAATATTAATATTTTGAAATATTCACCCATATATAATTTGCAATCAATTTAAAAAGCCATCAATGACACCGAATTAAAATATGGAAGGTTTAATTACAAAAAAATGCAAGACTTAATCGCACATAGAAGTAGGTTCCCTGGGATCATTAATGAGAAATCCGAGAATAAAGACGAAACACATACAGTGAGCATCAAACAAAAGTGTACAGCTGTGAACTGCGTTTTTGTAACTCTGTTGAAGAAAATAGATTCGATCTTTTAGGAAAATACTTATCTTATTTTTTAAAGCGGTTAATCTTCAATGAATTGGCATAAAACTTAGCAAAAAATATTGTAGTAAAAATTCAATAAAATAATAACAAAAAATACTTAATTTTTATGGCGTCAAAAAAAAGTGTACACTATTAAATTTAAAGCGAAAAACTTAAAACCAATACTTCGTCTGCTTCCCGTTTACCCTTAGGACAGCTTCTATGCGTCTGGGGATTGACTCTACTAGCTTCCCTGTCAATTCAGCTGGGATTTTTTGCCACTCTTCAAACAAAATTGAATTTTGTGCCTTTTTGTTAAATAATTTCCTCTTTTGGATCTGTTTGTACAGTTAATCTCACAAATGCTCAATGTCAAGGCCTGGGGATCGCGGAAGGTCTTCTAGTTTCTTAGAAGTACCATGGAGTAACCATTCCTTGGCCAATTTCGATGTATGCTTGAGGTCGTTGTCTTGTTGGAACACCCATGAATCAGTTAAACTCAGTTTTGCGACACTAAACGGCATATTGTCTCTTTAAATATTAAGGAAATCTTCAGTCCTCATTATCAATAAAGACAAGGTTTCTAACTCCAGAAGACGTCATTCATCCCCAGACCATTACCTTTTTGCAAGAAACCTGGGGTGGAATCGCCTAAGGTCATTGGTGATTGTCACATTTATGATAATCAAATGTGATCACAGTTTATTTTCCGTCTGTGTAAGGTGATCACCAAAAATTATTATAAAATTGGCATCACTTTGAAAGACAAGTACTGAGAGCTGTCAAAAATTCATTTATTTGATTTTGAAACATTAAGAATTTTTTTCACACATTATAATTTGGCCCATTTTAGCTGCCTATTCCGAACTAACTTGCATTTGGGATCCACCAAATCCAAGAAAATTGCATTTACACACAACTGGAATTGGAAAATAGGAGAAATGCGGGTTAGTAAAACTCCACCTGGTAAATCTATGAACCGACAAATGTTGTATACAAATGTGTTGCTACTAGCCGAATGTTTTATGAACCTATGTTCTAGCGGATACGCGGCGTGTGCTACTTCGGTTAAAAAAGAAATATGTTCATTTTATTGGTTTGTTGGAAAAAAAGGAAGTTTTTGTATGGAAAGATTCGAAATCGATTTCATGAAACCGAATATTGTCTAAAACCATCTTCGCCCTATTGCCATTGTAATGAGATTACATTTTTGTGAACGTCAATTATTTATAAATAATTTAGAACTTATATGTACTGTACATAATGTACGTACATATGTGTGTGGACAGAATTAGGTGCTCGGGTTTGTTTCTAATGTTAATTCTCAAGAGTCGCATATTTCCATTTTAGGCTCCTAAATGTTTTTTATTTTCCACATTTTGATTTGATAAAAATGATTTCACATCACTAATATATTAGTTTTTTCTTTTTCAACCTCAGAAATTCAAAATACCATTTGGATTTTATATGAAAATGACAACAAAATAGCTGTCACAAGAAAAAGTCACAAAAATATGATTATCACATGTGACAATCACCTTACGCAGACGGAGTTTGATTATTGTGACGGTCAACTATCACAAATCACCTTAGCCGATTCCACCCCTGTTTAATTAAGTGTTTTTCAGTTGCCTTATTTTTGGTGGCTGTCTTGATCCAAAAATGGCAATTTTGCTCTTGTCCACTAACAAGATCATTTCCCAGAATGATGAACCGTAATTTTTATATTTTTTGGCATAAAGAAGTTTTCACTTTCGATATTTTTGGGAAAGGTATGGCTATACGGCAATGTTTTTGAGACGGTTCGGTAATGGTCTGGGGATTTCTGAGACGGTTCGGTAATGGTCTGGGGATGTATGGCGTCATATTAAGTTGGAACCCTTGTATTTATTGACAGTATGATGAGGACTGAAGATTGCCTTAATATTTAAAGAGACAATTTGCCGTTTAGTGTCGCAAAACTGGGGTTAACTGATTCATGGATCTTCCAACAAGACAACGACCTCAAGCATACATCGAAATTGGTCAAGGAATGGTTATTCCATGGTACTTCTAAGCAACTAGAAGAACTTCCGCGATCCCCAGGCCTTGACCTCATTGAGCATTTGTGAGATTATCTGTACAAACAAATCCAAAAGAGGAAATTATTTAGCAAAAAGGCACAAAATTCAATTTTGTTTGAAGAGTGGCAAAAAATACCAGCTGAATTTAAAGGCAAGCTAGTAGAGTCAATCCCCAGACGCATAGAAGCTGTCCTAAGGGTAAAATGGAAGCAGACGAAGTATTGGTTTTAAGTTTTTCGCTTTAATTGAATAGTGTACACTTTCTTTTGACGCCATAAAAATGAAGTATTTTTTGTAATTACTTTATTGAATTTTAACTACAATATTTTTTGCTGAGTTTTATATGCCAATTCATTGAAGATTAACCGCTTTAAAAAATAAAATAAGTATTTTCCTAAAAGATCGAATCTATTTTCTTCAACAGAGTTACAAAAACGCACTTAGTTCACAGATGTACACTTTTTTTTGACGCTCACAGTACATATGTAAATAGCCAGTTCAGTCTGAGAAATAAAGCTGGTAATTTTGCCATAGATTTTAGTCAAAATAAAAAGTGACTGAAGATGGTCACCGACCGAAATGCGCATCTCGTTCAGGAGAATATCAAATAAAGAAGCCAATCTTCAGCTGTCAATTTGATTTGCCTACAAGCTATAGCTAACAGCTGATGTATTAGATTTGCAAAGTATTAGTGAAAAGCAGTGACAAAACGCACAGGTAGAATCAACTCGTCATTCTGCACAGCACAGCACAGGTCTTGTTGTTGTTGCAATTCACATCTATTCTTTGATACGAAATAAAATTACAAATACAACAATGTAAACAAATGGGTTTTGGAGGGTGAAACGTACGAAGGATTGGCTTCTTTATTTGATATTCTCTGTCTCGCAAACGAAGCTTTTTTTATAATTTTTTTTTTAATTAAATAAAGGTTTCTTAATCGTTAAGTAACGTCAATAAGGGTGTTTTTATTCTTTGATTCTTTAAATCTTTGTTTACTTTTAATATGCAGGGAAAAGTTATAAACAAGTAAAAAATGTAACTAAAGGTATTGATCAAACTTTACACTATCGATTTTGTCTATCGGTACCATTACGGATGCTTAAACGGCTGGATTGACTTTCCTTAAACTTGATACCTGGATCTTTTGGTTACTCCACCTTTAACTTTTGTATGGAAGGTACCGTTATTTTTTCATGAATGTAAATTTTTTTCTAAAAATATTTTGAAGAGTACTAAAAACTCTTAAATATCGAGTTTCAAAATATTCATATCGTTTGCGAAATATTTGATTTTCAAAAAAAGAAAAAAAAAAAAACGAAACAATTTTAAAAATCCAAAAAATATTTTTTTTTTCAAAAATATTGGCAGGTACACAGTTCTATACATATTTTTACTTGCGATTAAGGCAAGTTTTGGATTCGTGCAAAAAAAAAATTTTGAGATAACAATCAAACATGATATTACGATGATAGAGAACACCAAAAAAGTGGGTGGCACAATTCTGTCTGTCTGTCTGTCTGTCTGTCTGTTCGTCTACAGCCTAAACGGCTCGATCAATTTTCTTCAAACTTGGTACATAGTGGTTTTTGGTAATTCTGCCGACACATTTTTTTCATTTTTTTTTTAGAACCAAAAATAACGGTACCTGTCATACATTTTTTTTGGCAAATTTACATAATCGTAATTTTCTCAAAAACGGCTCGACAACTTTTCTTAAAAAAAATTCAATAAATTTATTTTAGTAAAGGCTTTCTTTGGGTGGAAAACCATTTTTCAAAAATGGTTATTAATGGTACCTCCCAAGGAACCATTTTTTAAATTTTTGATTTTCTTCAAAATGGTATAACCGATTTCAATTATTTTTTTATACAGAAGCTTCCAAAAAATGTTAATAGTTTTGTGTACCAACATTTTTGAAAAAATATTTTTTGGATTTTTAAGAAATATTTCAAAATTTTTTTTGGAAAATCAAATATTTCGAAAACGGCATCATAGATTTTTTTGAAACTCGATATTTAAGACTTTTTTAGTACTCTCTAAAATATTTTTAGAAAAAATTTTACATTTATGAAAAAATAAAGGTACCTTCCATACAAAAGTGAAAAAACCGCAAAGGAAAATATTTTTTTGCTTGAAAACGACTCCTACGATTTTGATTAAACTTTTTTCATATACTAAAATTAGTACGATCTACCATCAAAAATTATAAAAATTTTAAAATAGCAACTATTAGTAGTACCTGTCATAGAACGTATTTTTTTATTTTGAGTTTTCTCGTTATCAGCTAAACGGATTTAAATGAATTTTTTTATATACAAATTTCAGATAAGATTAAATAATATTGCATATCAAAATTTTCCAAAAAAAAGTTTTTGGATTTTTAAAAAAAGTTTCAAACTATTTTTTTGAAAATTCGATATCTCAAAAACGGGTTGACAAGTTTTTTTCAAATTTTGTTTTTATATACACATAAATATATAGTTTAAATCTGCATACCGAAATTTGTTCTTAAAAGTGTTTTAAGAATTTTATATATAAAAAAATTAATTTAAAAAAAAACCGCTCCAACGATTTAAATTTTTTTTCCCATACAACCATATTCCATCATGAATTAAGATGGCATACCTTTTTTTCACCTCAAACTGTCAAAAGAGTTGTTTGAGCTAATTAAAATGTCGTATTTCATGCTTCTCTACATTTTTCTCTCATAATTTCCATGTTTGTATATACAATTTTCTTAAACTCGCAGTGTCTTGAACATAAGAGCAAGTTCGTGCGACCCAGTCGTGCATTTTATTTTTAAAAGCTTCCTCATAAATTATCCTTTGGGATGTACCATTAATAACAATTTTTTGAAAAATGGTTTCCCACCCAATGGTAGCCTTTTATAAAGGAAATTTATTGATTTCTTTTTTTTTTAAGGTGTGGAGCCGTTTTTGCGAAAAAATAGATTATGTAAAATTGTATGTTAGGTACCAAGTTTGAAGAAAATTGATCGAGCCGTTTAGGCTGTAAACGAACACACAGGTAGACAGACAGATTTGTGCCACCCACTTTTTTGGTCTCCTATATCATCGTTATGTCATGTTTGATTGTTATTTTTTTTGCACGAATCCAAAACTTTTAGTTGCTTGGAGTTGCCGGCAATTCCGAGCAACTAAAGTTGCTGGCCATCGCCCACTAGGCAACTTCCGAGCATTTGTGTTTTTTTTTATGTTGACTTTTGCCACCATTTTGCTTTTTTTTAGTGCCTGATCCCCGATTCGACGTCAATAAATAGCAAAATGAATGAATTGAAATGTATTTACTTATAAATTTAAGATATTTATTTCATAAAACTTTTACTGCTTAATCGATCAAAAACAGGATAAAGTCCATATCTAAAATACTAAAACAAAAAAAAAATACAAAACTATAATTGATTTAGAAAATATACAAAAAAAATGTTATAAATGTTCACTTTGAATTTTAATTTTATTTATTTTGGATTTAGTCTTTTTGTAGATGCAACACATGTTATTTCATTTTGCACATGCTTAATTGGCTTTGTCTCATTCTTTCAGGAAGCCATTATGGTATCCAATCTATGCATATACAATTCCAGTCAGATTTATGAATGGTCCACGATCTCTACTGGTCAGCCTCCATAAAAAGATATATGACATCAGGGCCCTATAACACAAAGCTACAAGTCTACAAGCCAAGAGCCACTTGTAGGATTACGTTTGTTTTACAAGTGTAGATTATTTCTGTAACACAAAAAAAAACTTACATTTGTAGAAACAAAAATTTCCCTACACTTGTAGGCATTCCATTCTGCATGCAATGAGTTGAGTGTTCGTCGGCGATCGACCGACAAGATCCAGTGTAGAAAACTTCTGTTATGCACAAAAAGCCTTCAAATCGACCGATTGGAAAGCTTATAACTTTGGTTAACTGTCCGATCTTCAAAGTTAAGGACTTTAAATAAATGGTAAATATAAGACTACATTTTTGTATTCAATTTTTTGATGAGGCACACAAAATTTAATACTAAATAGCAAATTGAGTCTCCCATCAATTTAATTTTCATTTTTCAAAATGTAAAAATGGATGAAAACTTATGCCATTTTAAAAATTGTATTGTACAAAGTAATTGCCCCAATCCTCTTCCTCTTCTACAAATTTGTGAGTGATGTACTAAGGCTTAATGCAACAGGAGGGACAGCGGGGGCATTTCAATGAATTTTGCACCTAAAAATTCATTTTCATAAAAAAAATCGTCGATTTTATTAACTTCAAAAAATTATAACTTTGCTTCTAATGCTCGGATATTTGAGATTAAGACATTATGAGTTCAAAATTCGTGCTTAATTCCGCACTAAGAAGGTAAAGGCCTATATCATAATTCATAAAGATTTGGCCCTACATTTATGCGTGTATAGACATGCTATAAGGTATTCCCCGGATCTTAAAAAACTGATGCCAACAAAATAAAATCATGTAGATAGAAAACGTAATTCTGTAAATTGATCTAAAAATTACACAAAAAGCGGGGAAAACTGTACCTACATTTTTACTTCCGATATAGGAACTATAGGGCAAGTTTTGGATTCGTACAAACAAAAATTTGAGATAACAATCAAACATAGCATTACGATGATAGAGAACACGGAAAAAGTGGGTGGCACAGTTCTGTCTGTTTGTATCTGGATCTACAGCCTAAGCCAATGATGCGATTTTCTTCAAATTTTGAACTTAAGGTTTTTTTGTAACTCTCCAGACGGGAAATTGAAATTTTTTGTAGCTCTAAAAATAACGGTACTTGCCATACAACCGTTAAGGAAGAGCTTATTTATCTCAAAAAAGGCTTTAACGATTTTGATAAAAACAAATCAGTGTATTATTGATGTACTTTCTGGTGAGAAAAAAAAAAATACCAAAAATATTTATTAACGGTATTTGCCATATAACGGTTTTTTGATTTTTGGTTTTCTCATTCAACGCTCATCCGATTTCAATAAAATTTCTTGCACAAAAGCTTTCTTAGAATATAAATAATACTGCAAGTTTTTTTTTGAAAATTTAATATTTCAAAAACGGGATGATAAATTATTTTGAATTTTCAGTTTTATATGTATATTAATATATACTCAAAATTGGCATACCAATTTTTTTTAATGTTACAAACATTTTATGTACAAAAAAAATTATTTTTAAGAAAACGGCTCCAACGATTTTAAATTTTGTTTGCTTATATTCACATTTTTTCAAGTAATGAATTGGCGTGCTCGTTTTCTCTCTAAGCTCTAAGTTATTATCAGGCTGCTTATACAATTAAAAGAATGATCCAGTCGTGCATTTTTTTGTTTACTAACTTCTTCAAGAAAAATGTCCGTCTTGGTTAAAATTAGAGAAAATAAAAATATTATATTTTTTTCATTTTCCGATGTCTAAACCAATGAAAAGAACGAAAAGTTAAAATGTAAATCACTTTAATATAAATTTTATAATATAATAGCCCCGACCTTGAACATCGATAAAAATCAAACTTTTTTTATTTTGGTGAGACCAAATTTTTGTTAAGTGACCTAACCAGCCCGCAAACAAGTAAAATCGACTCGAACATAGTACTCGAACTATATTCACTGTTCACTCGCACCATGTTCGAGCGTCTATAGAGGCCTTAAAAAACATTTTTTATCTCCTTTTTGCTCTGCTGATTGATTTAATGAGAAATATGTATAATGAAGAAAAAATGTAGTGTCATACGGCCTTTGCTAAGATTAAAAATTATAGGTACGAAACAGAAGATAAATCATTATTTATTTTGAATAACATACAAAAGCCCACTTTTGAATTTAAAGTTGCACCTAACCGAAACACATATGGACTTAAGGTCACAGTAACTTTATATTAAATTATATATACCTACACAAGATATTTTTTCGGTTAAAAAAAGCAATAATCATGATGAACAAAAATTATTGAAATGCTGATTAATTGAAAAGATTGTGTTTTAGCATTTTAATCTTGGAACACGGCCATTTTTGACAGATAAAGTTGCCGGCAACAAAGTTGCTCAGTGGGCGGGGGCAAGCAACTTAAAGTTGACGGCAAAAAGTTCCGCGAGCAACTTCGAGCAACTTTAAGTTGCCAGCAACTTAGTTGCCAGCAACTTAGTTGCCTAGTGGGCGCTCTTCCATATACCCCAATGTAATTGGATCGGGAGCAACAAAAAGTTGCTGGGGCGAGCAAATAAAAGTTGCCTAGTGGGCGCCAGGCCTTATCTTATTATTTTTGTCCTAATGATACCTTGGAAAAGTGTCATAATGGCCATATTTTAAAATATGGCCTAGTAACGCATGATCTAATATTACGGCAAAAAAGGAGAAAATAAATTGACGTTATCCATTGAAATATTCTTATTCCCATATTTTTTGGGGCTTATTTTCTATCTTCCAGAAAAATTATTGGGGCTTACGTCTCGTAAGCATGGGACAAAATTCCCAAATAAGATTTGGGGATTTGTCCCAGTCAAATGGGTCATAAGTCCTTTTGGGGCTAATGACCCTGAGACTTCTGTCCCTGCGCGCGCCACCGCTGTATGGTACCTACCAACAAAAAGCGCCAAAATAAATACAAACAGTTTCAAGCCTTTTCAAGAACGTTTCTGAGTTTTTGTTTAATCGGAATAATATTTGCAAAAAATATCATCAAAATGGGAGCTGCAATTTAAAAGTTTGTAGTTTAAACCATTTTATTTGTGCTTTATTGACTTTAATAGCCAAGCTTCTTGAACTTATGAAATAGTTAAATACATACGTGAGATGCAGATGTCAAATTTAATGACAAATCGGCGGACATGATTGGAAATGAGATGATTTGATAAATCGCTAAACTAGCGAGAATAGATCACAAGAGAATTGCAATTGTAGAAGATGGTGAATTGTGTTGAAGCTTTAATAAATTTTGGAGATTTGGATGCCTAAGAGGGAATACACCTGAGGCCAAAAGTCTCTTATTCTTTTGACAATTTGGCAGAAGGCAGCAAAATTTTATTTCAACAAATAAAATAGCTGAAGAATCGCTTAAAATTCAAACCTCTTATGAAGCAGGGCTCGAATTTCAACAACTAAATTTGAATTGAAGTTTCAAAATCGAAGTCATTTAGAATTTTCTGGTTCAAAATCACCAACATTTCTGAAATCTGAAGTCATTTTTAGTTCTTCTATATTTCAAATCAAAATAATCCGATTACATCTTGAAAGATTATTATATTTTGTCAACCAGGCAGACGGCATAAAAGCCATGTTTTTTTTTTTTTAAATTGTTTTGTAAACATTGTTACCAATTTTCAATTCTTTGATTGTACATATGTATGTATTTTGAATTGAGTTGAGTGCATATACCTACAAATCATTTGATTCTCTAACAACTCTGACCTAATACTAGTTTAACCATCTTACCTGTGTCACTTGCATCAGCTTTTTGACAACGTCCCTTCCAAGGATGTGATCAAATACAGATTGCAGGAATGGTTCAGCCATTATTGAAAGTTTCAGTTTATCCCGATGCCAGATTAGCACTCGAGACTCCTCCATTGCCATAATTGACACCTTTATAAAGTTGAAAAAACAAAAAAAAAAAAAACAGAAGAACAATAACATGGAAATATGTACTTCGACATCACTTACATATGTATTATGCAAAAGTAAAGTGGATTTACCTGAAAATAGTCGTCCGTTGACACCCCAAACCATTCGGGTGAGTCTAGGAACTGATGAGGAAACACTATGTGCAAAGCTCTTTGATTTTGTGATACGACTAATCTGTGGGAGAAAATAAAAATTTAAAACTTTGAAAAAAAAACAAAAGAGCTTAAAAACGGAATACATTTTGTGATGGATACAAAAAAAAACTAGTGACGGTGAAGTTAAACGATGAACGGCAGCGCAATGGGGTTTGGTATATTTTCTAAAATGAAAATATATTATCACAAATGGAATACTTAATACTAATGACTCTGTGCGCTGTGTGCGGTAATGGTTTTTGTGGGGGTAGACGCAACATTACTTGCAAGCATTACTCTCGTGAATTAGGGTAAATAGAATTAAAACCATAAAAGTGCTTCTTTTGGAACATTGTTATTTATAACGGGTGATTTTTTAAGAGGTTTAGAACTTTAAAAAAAAAAAAACACAAAAAATTCGAAAAAATGAATGAAATATTTATTTGAATCGATAGTTTGAACCTTGCAATTTAATGTTTAAAGATAATTTCATGCAAATGTTGACCGCGGCTGCGTCTCAGGTAGCCCATCCGCTGAGTCCAATTTTGGCATACTCTTTCACACATATCGGCCGGTATCTCACGAATGAATGCATGGATGTTGGCTTCCAGTGCGTCAATCGAAGCGGGCTTGTCCCTATAGACATTAGCCTTGACATACCCCCACAAAAAATAATCTAATGGTGTCAAATCGCACGATCTAGGCGGCCAATTGACCGGCCCGAAACGTGAAATTAACTATTCACCAAACTCGCCTCGCAATTGCGCCATTGTTTCGCGTGCTGTGTGGCATGTGGCACCGTCTTGTTGAAACCACATATCATGCAAGTCAAGAACTTCCATTTCGGGCAAAAAAAAGTTTGTTATCATCGCTCGGTAGCGTTCACCATTGACAGTAACTGCTGGGAACGGCGCCGAATCGACATTTCGCGGTCTTCTGTCACACTAGCTGATACGGCCGCAATATTTTCTTCACTACGCACAGTACGTAAACGTGTTGGTGGTTTAATGTCCAACAAAGTAAATTTGGTGCGAAATTTGGTCACAATCTTCCGAATAGACTGCTCAAAAGGTCGAGAATGCCGACCATAAAATGGAAGCACCGCGCGATGAACATTTCGAACCGAGCACGAATTTTGATAGTAAAATTCAATAATTTGCAAGCGTTGTTTATTTGTAAGACGATCCATGGTTAAATTGCAAACCAAACTGAAGCTGTTTGACAGTGACACAAGGTACTAAACACACGTCAGCTGTCAAAACCAGTGTTGCCAAAACCAAACCAGCTAAAAAATCACCCGTTACATACATTTATGTATGTACTGTACATTGTAGCCGGTAGAAGTCTCTTTTGTAAGAGCAATCCAAATAAGTACTTTACGACGGCTAATAAAGTCCAAAATTGTTTGTGTGTGGTTAAAGCTTAAATACGTGCTTTTTGCGTGTACGTTTTCATTATGTTTTTCAAAGGAGTCTTATTATTTCAAATGAATAAATTAAGCTATTGATTTTTGTTGCTTTTATTGCTGGGACAGAGATTTAGATCTAAAAGGTTGTTCTTATATCGAGGGAAATTCCTCATGATTAAATTTTTTTCCTAATTGATTAGTTTTTTTTTTTTTTGATGAATGTGTGTTCTTGAAAATTCATAGTAACTTTAAATTTTTTTCTTTTAAAAATTCAGCTTTAGAATTATGTAGGCATGATTATTTGCTTTCAAATAATCAAATAATTAAATACATTTTGGGTATGTTAGATCAATCGCCAGACCAGTGACCATTACGTCACATTCAGATACAAAGTTGAATCACAATCGTTACAGTCGTTTTTGAGAAAATAAACAGTAGATACACAGACACATTGACCAACGGACGTCACGATGATACCCACTTCGTTGGGATTCTCCATCATTGTAATGTTAAGGTTCTCATCCATTTGATAATAAAAATGCTTCGAGCAACAGCCTCCTAGCAGATCTGGAGAGCAAACTTGCAAGTAGACCAAGTCTTGAGAGAAACTTGCGGGGAGTTGACTTTTTATTCTCGACATTTGAACTTTTTGAGAGTCACTCACAAGTGCACACACATTTTGATCATGACTATGGGAGACAAACTCGCAAAACTCGAATTAGATGTCAAAGAGCAAAGCTTTTGTAATTGTTGAGCACAGCCAATTTGAAGCTCTATTGTTAGCGTAGACCCCGCACAGAATTGGCAATAACAGTCTATACATAGCTTAACCCATTATTTGTTTCAAATTTTTAGTATTGGACGATGCTAGGATGCCACTACGGCCTCTGGTTCAATGAAAGGAAAATTCCCATGCAGCCTCCCCGTGGTAGAGTGTGGGCAACGCTAACGTGAAGGGGGACCGAATGAATGCTGGAATAAGCAGACAAACCGTCAATGCTGGTCAGGTCAGGGTACAAACTTGTCCTTGGGGTGGTTAAAAGCCCCCAAAATGTGGATGAACTGCAGGTGGCGGTCAATGGTATAATAGTCTGGTGGCGGAGGAATCTTTTTTTGAAAGGCCAACGGCAGCAGCAAGTAACGTCTGTATCCCATATTGGGTGGCTTCAAAAGGCGTCTGTTTTCCCATAGTGGGCGGCCTCGATCAGTTGTGTTTGACCATATAAAAGGCGGCTGTGTTTGTCGAATCTGAGGTTGTGTATGTTATTAATTGTATCTCGGAAAACACCATGGTGGAAGGATATATGCTTATACACGAAATATGACAACATAACTGGAAATAAGTCCCCAAAAGGTAGCCATTTTCTGAAGCTTCGGCTGCAGTAACCCGCACATCGAGTTTGAGGGTGCGGCATCAGAGTCAAACAAGAAGCCATAACAATGAATCGTCAACAAATAGAGGAAGTTTTTCAAGAAGAGCTAATGATACTTTTGGCTACGAAAATCGGAGCATGTAACGTTCGATCCTTGAACGGCGAAGGTAGATATGAGCAGGTTGAGCATGAAAAGGTTCACCTTACGATCCTGGGCGCCAGTTAAACTAAGTGAGTGAGAGAGTGAAACCGAATGCAGATCTGACACTAGGAAAACGAGAATGCTGTATTCCGGGGAGGATGAAATAGAGGCTAACGTCACAATAATTCAGTGCTACGCCCCCACAAATGAAGCGACCGAGGAAGACGAAATCGCTATCTACACTCATCTTAGCTCAGTTTACAGAGGTGATCTAAAAACCGACATGAGAACATCATAAAACCCAACTCGGATCAGACAACAACGGTATGGAACGCATGTTGGGAAATATGGCATGGGTCACGGAATGAAAATGGCGATTTGCTGGTCGATTTTTGTAACGCTAATCGTCTTGTACTGGGTAGGACTGTGTTAAAACATGAAACTTGCAACAAAATCAACTGGGTACATCCGGATGGTCAAACCCAAACCCAAATTGATCATATCATGATTCAGCAGCGATGGAGGAAATTAATTTGCAATGTTCGAAGTATTATAAATGCCGGCATGGGAAGCGTACACTTTGAGTCTCAAGCTACGAACCGCAGCTGTACAACGACAACCACAGAGGGTGCAACAAGGAGGTCAAAGTTCAATACGAATGTTTTAAGTGGTCCCAACATATTTCGTCACTATGTCACCAACCTTAACAACAGAGCTTTATCAGTAAATGGAATTCAGCATTCAACAATTTATAAGATGTGAGGTGATATAAAAAGTGTTTTAATGGAGGCTGTATCCGAAACTGTACGACTGTACCCAAGCGAAAGAGAGTTAGAGATTCTTGGATATCCCAAGACACCTGGGATAAAATCGAGCTTCGCAAATTGTTGAAGATGCAATTAAATGCAGAAGCAGATGCTCAACGAAAGGTTAAATAGCGAAGCAAGTATCTCCTAGCACATAAGATGGTCTATCGCTGTATGAGACGTGACAGGAGGGTGATGTTAGACGGTTTCACAGAAAATGCAGAAAACGCTGCAAGAAGAGGAGATAATATGAGATTTGAAAGATATTCAGAGGAAACTGTACCAAATATCCAAAGAAGTTGTCAAAAAAAAAAACACAAATCATCCCATAGAAGATGAGGATGGCACACTTTTGGTATATCAATTGAGGACCAGCTACGCAGGTGGAAGGATCACTTTTGTGCCTTGCTTAGTCAGGATTACATTGAGCAGAGTCCTGAAGTGCTCCAGCTTAACGAGTTGTGTAAATCTTATAGGGGTTCTGACATCGAACCCCTACAGTACTGGATCAGTACAGTACCAATCTTCGCAAGCTCTTCTCCAGAAATAACGAAGCAGCTAGACTTGATGGAAAACAAGCCGAATTCCTGAAAGCTGATCTAGTCAGAACGACTGGTATTCTACATCAAATGAAGCAAAATCTATCCCAGGGACTGGATGGATGGTGTGATTGCTATGCCGGATTTACACGATTGGCAAACTGACAGTATAATGACAAAAGCAACAACAAAAGAATGGACAAGTTCATTCTCTTTGTCATTATACTGGCAGCTTTCCATTCGTGTAAATCCGGCATTAAGCTGCCAAATAAAGGTGACCTTAAAGCCGCGTCCACATTATGTTGAATTGTGTAGATCAACATCACTGATCAACAGTGTTGAATAAGTGTAGACGTAGGTATTGATCGACATTGCCAATCAACATTTGTTGACCCGAACGCAACCCGATTCAAATGGATAAAAATCGACAAAGTTGTTCAATAAATTCCATTTTATTTAAAACATTTGTAGGGTTTTAATTTCATGAACATAATTTATTGGTTTTGTGCGTTATTAATCAATTAGCTATTATTTGATGAAAAATGCAATATTTATTGTGAATAAGTATTCAATGTTAATAATATCGTTTTAACTTTATTGTTCACAAAAAAAAAAAAAAAAAAAAAAAATTGGGTACCCCCAAGATTCGAACCCTGACACCTTCGGTTGTATCCTGACGCATCGATCAGAAAATTCCAATCCACACAAATTGTTGCTACGAAAGTTTTTGACTTACACATTAGCATGTTGATCGACAATGTTAATCAACAATTTTGATCGGCATAGTGTGGACCCTCCTTAAGAATTGCTACAATTGGCGAGGTATTACAGTTTTGTCCGTTTTTCCAAACCTAATGTCAACCATCATTCTCGAGTGGATAAAGATAAAGGTTAGATTCGATTCTACACTCAAGAGGCATCAAGCTGGTTTCCACAGTGGGCGGTCGTGTGTCGACCATATCAACACTCTCCGTATCGATCTTCAGCAGTCTGTGGAGTTTCAATCACCACTTTACCTCATGTTAGTGGATTTTGAGAAGGCCTTTGTGCAAGTCAGCCGCGAATTTATATGGAAATCACTTTTTGATATGGGAATTCCCCCAAAAATTGATGCCATTATAAGAGAGTTCTCTAACAACGCTAGATGTTTTGTTTTACTGAATAGGCAGCTATCCGACTCTTTCGAAGTACGACAAGGTGTGAGACAGGGGGATGTTTTATCGCCAATTCTCTTTTTACTGGCGATAAACGATGTTTTGACTGCCAACTTTGGAACAGCGGAGAGACAGGGCATTCAATGGAGACCTTTTTAAAGGCTTTGCCGATGATATATAACTATTGGCAAATAACATCAGCGGACTGAACGGGATGTGTCAAGCACTGAAGGTGAAAGGACAGTCAACTTGTCTTAAAATAAATCAAAATGACAAAAATAATGCTCACAGGCCGCTCTACACATCAGCGTGTTTTTATACAGGGGACGCCAGTTGACGAGGTTGAACAATTTAGCAACCTTGGAGGTATTGTTTCGGCAAATGGGGGTACTGGTCTGGTCATTCAAAGTAGAATAAATAAAGTTCGGGCAGCCTTCGGTTCTCTGTCCAAAATTTGGAAATCCAGTCAAATCTCCTAACGCACTAAGTGGAGATTCTTCGAATCAAATGTCAAATCCGTACTGTTATATGCTTGCGAAACCTGGAAAGTCAAGAATATCATCTCGCGAAAGTTGAAGGATTTTGTCAATTGCTGTCTACGCAATATTCTAAAAATTCGCAAACGATGAAATTGCAGCAAAAGCCCTTTGAATGGAGTCCTCAGGGTACACGGTGGGATGGAAGACCAAGAACAACATGAAAACAGACTGCCAGAGAAAGACGTGACCACAGTTCAAATATCTAGCTGCAGACCTTGAAGGATGGAAACGCTTTGTTAGCGCCCTATGTACCAATCGGGGTTACAGGTTTTGATAATGATGATGACTTATTTATAAGCTGCAAACTTTTGCTTGTAAGAATTACTTCATTATCACTACTTCCAAGTAGAAACGGTTATGAAAGTACTCTCAGAAAATTAGCTCTCCTAATTCTAACAGGCAACTCACGAATCTCGATGTCAAAATCTCAAATATATTGCTCTCAAATGGACAGCTACAGGAGAGTAACAACTCTCAAGAGCTAACTAGCAAAAGCACTCTCAAATGAACATCCACCTTAATATTCGATTAAAACCCTGAAATCTTGTTTTGGCACGAGCCAAGAGCACGTAAAAAAGTAGCTTTTAATTGAATTTAATTCACAAGAATAGACGTTTCCATTTGGCGATCAAACTTGGATTCATCAGTGACAAGCAAGAGCTTTTGTCTTCCCAAATTTTTAATAAAGTTCAGTTCAAGAATTTTTGACACAAACAAATATTAACTACATATATCCAACAAGATTAGAATTCTCAACCATTAAAGCTCGATGATTTTGTTCAGGGCCAAGCAATGCTTCTATTAGAACGTTCTTATAATGCAAATTCAATAGTATTATAATTAAATTATTCAAATAGAAGACTTAGCGCCATTTAATACGACTTGTTATATTATGGATTTTAATAGCCTCGAGCCCACTATATTTTGAATCAATTATCGAACAAGTCCAATTAAAAAGTGCTAAGTCCTCTTTTTGACTGATTTATTTCGGTAGTATATAGAATGTGTATAATAAAAACCTTCTAACAGACGAATTTTCAGTCAGATTTGAGATGATAGCATTTCTTGAGATGAACCAAATGATAAATTGTTAAGATTGCATAACTTAATTCAACTATTTTATAAACGATTTCATTTTCACAAAAAATAAACACGATATCGCTAATCAAATGTTGTTATATTCCTTTTTAGCAACAAGATGTGAGATTTTGGATAGCAACAATTGAAAAAAAAAAATATTAACTTTACAAATTATGGTTCATTGTACTTAAAATATCTTATCGTAATACATTGCAATTTTTATGTCATTGACCCAAAAATCCAATTTCTACTTGGATGAATTTTTTGTTTATTTGAAAATTTATGGCATCGCATAGCAATAAAATTTTCAATATCTTATACATTTTCTAGAGGCTCACAATGCTCATATTTTAGAAGATAAACATTATGGATTTGTTTAATTTATTTGAAGGTGATATTAAGAGGCTATTAGTGAGGTAATATTATTATGAAAAATTGTTCTAATGTAATAAATTAAAATAATGGAAAAACAAAATATTAAAATCATGGTGGGGAAATATTACTATTATTATTATTTGGACTAATGTATGAATACTTACTTTCCGGATAACACTAATGATAAGCTATCGACTTTAGTTACTTTCTCTTGAGCGTACACCTCCTGATACTTGAGCGATCGTATCAGTTTCATGCAATTTAATATTTTTCTAAACTGATGTCTGGACACACGCAACGGCTTGAAGAGAGATTCATATACCTGAAAATATAAAAATAAAAAAAATTCTAAATATTAAAAAAAGAGTCAGCTTATGGCATTTTATTACAAAATATTGTTGAAGGTTTTGGAATAAGGATAATTTTGTTAATTTAAGTTTAATTAAGTTTAGTTTATTTATTTCTTTATGTAACTTAGACAGTAAGATAAAAGATATCTTATAATCTAGTGAAAGTCTATGAATTTACTTTTGGAATTACAATTTAAATTTCTTAGAATAATGCAAATAGTAGAATAATAGAAGAATAAAAAGGCAAGGAAAAAATGTATAACTGCCTAAAATAAAAGCGATAATTTATAAGAATATAATACTATTTGATCTTTGAAAAGCTTACAATAATTTGAAAGGTAGATAGATAGAAGTGAATCAAGAAAGGGAAACGAAAGGATAAGCTTGAGTTAAAAAGAGAGTATAAGTTAAGTTAGTTGCTTTGAATCGGGAAGAATATTTTAAGTTTATTTTGAAATATGTGAAGGTCATCAATATCTCGCAGATGGGTGGGGAGAGGCGACATGCAGCAATGAAAAACTGCCTTTCGGAGGTCAGACTCGAAAAGCGTTGCAGAATTACCGTTGTTGATCTGTTTGATACTGACAGTCTAAGTTTTTCGTGGAGATATGTTGGTTGACGTGTTTTTAAGGTTTTAAAATATAGTATCAATGTTCGGAATCTCATGAAGGCATCAAACGACATATTAAGGAGGCTCTCCTGTAGATGTGAAACATGATCATACCTTCTTAACCCTAATATGTATCGAATGGTACTATTAAAGGCAATTTTTAGTTTATTTTTACTGATGGCGTCGCAATTGTAAAATATTTCGCAGGGTTCATCCAGGTCAAGGCTCTTTTGAAAATTACACCTAGATTTTTGTTGGTGTTTACAAATTCTAAGGCGTTATTATCAAGTTTTATGGAAGGAAAGTATGACAGGTTTAGTTATTTTCTCGAGATAACCATGCATTTGCATTTTATTGGGATCAGAATCAAACCAGTGCAAGATGCCCAGTTAGATATCTTTTCCAGTTCCTGGTTCAAGGTAAAACCGCAGTCGTCAATCAAACCCAAAGGACAGCTTTTGTAAATTTGTATGTCATCGGCATAAAAGTGTTTCGATGCTTTATTGATAATGAGCCCGATTTCATTGATATACATAGAAAATAAAAGTGGGGACAAAATTGATCCTTGGGGAACTCCTTGTTGCACCGGAAGAAAATCTGAGAAATCTTCATTTAAATAAAATGCACGACTGGGTCACACGTACTTGCTCTTATGTTCAAGACACTGCGGGTTTAAGAAAATTGTATATAAAAACATGGAAATTATGAGAGAAAAATGTAGAGAAGCATGAAATACGAAATTTAAATTGGCTAAAACAACTCTTTTGACAGTTTGAGGTGGAAAAAAAGAATGCCACCTTAATTCTTGATTGAATATGATTGTATGGGAAAAAAAATTAAAATCGTTGGAGCGGTTTTTAAAAAATTAATTTTGTATACCTATATACAATTCTGACAACTTTTTTAAGAACAAGTTTTGGTATGCAAATCTAAAGTATATATTTATGTGTATATCAAAACAATTACGAGTCTAGGTAGTCTTATTATAACTGACGAAGAAATTTTGGAAGAACTTTCTATTCTAGATAGCAATAAGCAGGAGGACTCTGACAGAATTTCCCCTTTGTTTTTAAAAATGTGCAAAGAAAGTTTAACAAAACCTTTGAGGAAATTATTTAACTTATCGTTAGAACAAGGAGTATTTCTTGATGAATGGAAGACCTCGGTAATAACACCAATACATAAAGCAGGCTCCAAGCAAGACATCACCAACTACAGACCCATTTCAATGTTACAAACAATTCCCAAAATGTTTGAAGCGATTGTTAAAAAACGAATCTATGTAAACATTAAACGTGGAATTTCCGATAGTCAACATGGGTTCGTTAGTGGAAGATCAACTACTACTAACTTATCTCTTTTTTCGCAATTTTGTACAAAGGGAATGGAACGAGGTGGTCAAGTAGACGTGATATATACGAACTTTTCAAAGGCTTTTGACCGAGTTCAACACGTTATTCTTTTGGAAAAATTAAAAGCTTTAGGATTTCACTCAAGTATCTTAAAATGGTTTCAACAATATCTTATTAATCGAAATCTGTATGTAAAGATAGGCAGTAATTTATCTAAGCTAATAAAAAACTTTTCAGGAGTTCCTCAAGGCAGCCACCTTGGACCTCTCTTTTTTGATCTCTTTATAAATGACCTTCCCTCTTGGGTGAACTTTTCTGGAAACTTGCTGTTTGCAGATGATTTTAAAGTATTTAGGCTTATAAAATCCATTAATGACTGTGAACTTCTTCAATAAGATCTTAATAGAGTGTCTAAGTGGTGTGCTGATAACTGTTTGGAATTGAATATATCTAAGTGTAAGTTGATTTCTTTCTCTCGATCTCCCCGAATTATTCAGAACTCGTACATCATTAATGGCAAAGAATTGGAGAGAGTTGACAAAATAAAAGATCTTGGCGTTGTCTTTGACAATAAATTAACTTTCAATCATCATTATGATTATATAGTATCTAAAGCTAATAAATTGCTAGGTTTTCTAAAGAGTAATTCTAAGGATTTTACTGATCCACATACTTTAAAATCCTTATATATAAGCTTAGTTAGGTCAAATTTAGAATATGGTTGTTGTATTTGGAATCCAACGTATGAGGTTAGTATTAACCGTATAGAAGCAGTCCAGCGCAAATTCACGCGATATGCCTTAAGAAAGCCGAATTGGGTAGATAACGTTATGCCTTCATATAAACAAAGATGCCTTCTGTTAGGGATGCAAACTCTGGAATCAAGGCGTAAGCAATATCTTGTTATGTTGGCAAGGGATGTCTTATGTTCACATATTGATTGTTCCGACCTTCTTGCTCTTTATCCGATTTTTGCTCCTTCAAGACCTTTGAGAGAAAGAAAAATGTTTTTTTACGTGCCACGTTTCTACACAAATTATGGTAAAAGTGACCCAGTTTCCAGCTCCTGCATTTTATTTAATTCAGTTTGCGATATAATTGACCTACATTTAAGCAGATTTTTATTTAAGAAAACTTTAATGTTTGTTATATGATAAATTAATCGGTCATGATAGTAAGTTTAGTATAATAATTTTGTATGGACAAAGAATATTTATTCTATGAATGTTAAGTACCTATTGTATATATACCTATTGTTAAGTCTAATAGAGATAATAAGCTCGATAGATGATAATAAATAAATAAATAAAAAAAAAAACAAAATTTGAAAACAAATTGTCAACCCGTTTTTGAGATATCGAATTTTCAAAAAAAAAATTTGAAACTTTTTTGAAAAATTTTGATATGCAATATTTTTTAATCTTATCTGATATTTTTATATACAAAAAGTCATCTAAATCCGTTTAGCCGATAATGAGAAAATTCAAAAGAAAAAATACGTTCTATGACAGGTACCATTAATAGTTGCTAAGTGTAAAACTTTATAATTTTTGGTAGAAGATAGTACTAATTTTAGTGTATGAAGAAAGTTTAATCAAAATCGTAGGAGTCGTTTTTGAGAAAAAATATATTACCCGTTTATTTTCATAAAAATGTTAAATTTTTTCAAAAAATATTTTAGTTCTAAAAAACTCTTAAGTATCGAGTTTCAAAAAAATCGATAGTGTCGTTTTCGAAATATTTGATTTTACAAAAAAAGAAATTGAAAATTTTTTTAAAAATCCAAAATATCTTTTTTCAAAAATGTTGGTACACAAAACTATTTATATTTTTTGGAAGCTTCTGCATAAAACAAATAATTGAAATTGGTTGTACCATTTTGAAGAAAATCAAAAATTAAAAAAATGGTTCTTTGGGAGGTACCATTAATAAAAAATGTTTTCCACCCAAAGGAAGCCTTTCATCATCGTGTCCTGTAACCCCGGCTGGGGCATAGGGCGTCAACAAAACGTCTCCATCCTTCACGGTCTGCTGCAAGGTACTTTAGCTGTGGCCACGTCTTTCTCTGGGATTCTGCTTCCGCTAAGACAGTTGATTTCCATGTTGTTCTTAGTCTTCCAACCCGCCGTGCACCCTGAGGATTCCATTCAAAGGACTGCTTTGCAATTTCATCGTTTGGTTTCCTCAGTGTGTGACCAATCCAACGCCATTTACGCTTTCTTATGTCGACGTCCAGCCGCTCTTGACTTGTCCTGCGCCACAATTCCTCATTTGATATTATTTGTGGCCAGCGAATCTTTAGGATGTGGCGAAGACACCGATTCACAAAATCCAGGAATTTCTTCGAAATGATAGACGTGGCTTTCCAGGTTTCACAAGCATATAACAGCACGGATTTGACATTGGATTCAAAGAATCTCAACTTAGTGCGTAAGGAGATTTGACTTGATTTCCAGATTGGGGACAGAGTACCGAAGGCAGCACGAGCTTTATTTATTCTACTTTGAACGTCCAGATCCGTACCACCGTTTGCAGAAACAATACTGCCAAGGTAGTTAAACTGTTCCACTATTTCAACTGGCGTCTCCCTGTAGAAAAATAAGCTGCTGTGTGGAGCGGCCTGTGAGCATTATTTTGGTCTTTTTGCTGTTTATTCTTAGACCACTCGACTCTCCCTTCACTTGCAGTATTTGGCAAATCCCGTTCAGCCCACTGATGTTATTTGCCAGTAGACATATGTCATCGGCATAGTCTAAATGACTGAGCCTTTCGAACGGTCTCCATTGAATGCCCTGTCTCCAAAAACCTTTTGAAAAGTGGTATCCAAAATTCGTAATTTTTTCAAGGATTACTGGTAATACTTGAGCCTGAAAAATTAGAGTGCCGGTTTTTATAAAAAATTATATTATTTTTTTATTCTTTGTTTCTCAGGCGATTATGAATAATAATATGAATAATGAAGCCAAATGGCTGCTTTTTTCAAAATATAGATACTAGTCCTATTATTGCGTATTTATAAATCTACTAAAATACTTTTTACGTTCACCAATATTTGCTGTCATTTAAAATAATTATAAGATTTTGGGTCATGGTAGGGTTCTTAGAAAAAGACATATTTTCTAGATTAATTTTGAGTCGCTGAACACGAAAATCAATATATTTTCTTCCAAATAAGCGTTTTCGAAACTTTTGTGAAAATAATTAACTGCTTGCTTAACTAATATAAACTGTATATTTTTTTTTTAAATCTACCTTCTTCGATAATGTACTGATGCTAGTGTTAGTCGGATTGAAATTTATTAAGTAAAATCGTGGATTTTTGAAAAAATGTCTAGTTTTTGGATGCTCTATATGAATAGAAATAAAATTGTTATATAGTTTTAAGCCCTCAAACTCAAGTGAAAGATAATCTTGTTTTTAGGACGTTACAGAATTTAAAATATACAAATATGGAATATTTAAAAAAAAAATGCATCACGAATAGATTGCATAAGCTTGCTCTTATGGAAGATGCACGAGTATGCCTTTTTAAGAAAAAAAGAGTGCAAGTGTCCAAATTTAAAAAATAGGTTAGGGGACCATTCGAAACCATTAAGCAGTACCTTATTTTAGCTTAAAAGTTATATTTCCAACTGCAAATGGCTTGAAGAAATTTATGAAAGTGCTTATTCTGAGCAAAAAATTTACAAATACATTTTCGTAGGAAATAACATATTTTTTTTACAAAACTTTGCGAAATTATTTTTACACACAAATGCACAAAACTGGAATGCATAGCGACAAAATATTTTAAGACAACTAGGACATGACAAACTTTCAAACGGATAAATTCCACAACTGACAAAAAATAAAAGTGCTGCCAACCGAAGCTCAGCGATTGGGGTAAATTAAAGGACCCCGCACATTTTTTATGAAAAAGTGGGCGCAGTTAAACTGGCTGAAATTTTGGTATGTTGTTGGTTATTTGTTAGTGACCAAAAGTGCCCATAGAATTGGGTCTGAAAAGCATTCCTTTCCAAGTTATAACGGTTTTAATGGGGGCTCTTGGTGATGGCTGCAAAGCAATACACTCAACTTCAATAAAAACAGCTACTTTTGTGAAAAGTTTATAGGCAAAATGAATCGAATGGCTTCAGGATATTCTCTACTAATATTTTTGACATGCCCCCCCCCCCCCCCCTCACTTCCTCTCCCTACCCCATATTAACGGGGAAATTCCCAGGGGGGTCATTCCGTAATTTTTAAAACGATAATCGTCAAAACGATTATCTTTAACGATATCGTCTATAATTTGCTTCACGTAACTCAATCACTATCGTCTCTTCTGTCGTTTATTTTTTTGAATGAATGAAATGAATTTGAAAATTAAATTTTGCTGTCAAAACAAAAAATCCTTGTAATTTCATTTGAAATGTCAGTTTATTTTAAAAATTTAATTGCAATATCGTCCATTAAAGTTTGTGTTCGTGGATAAATTGATTCTTTACGTTGCGCAACATTAAAGAAATAAGGCCTGAAAGCAGCTGGTCATCAGAATAACCCTTTAAAAATACGATTTTGGCCTACAAGCACAAGTGTTGAAAACGAATACCTATGAAAATACAAAAAAGACCATTCCTTTAGGTGCGGGTTCCTAACGGTTAACATAGCCTCTTCTCTCGTCCTCTAAGATTTCCAATTCTTTGGTTATTGAAAAAGTGCAAAATTGTCAACAAATTAATGATGTGCATCAAAATTATTTATTATTGAATAAAATACATATGTACATATATCTAGCAAAGATATGCTTTTTTGCTTCTTAACTTCTTTTTTCTCAAAACCAAAAAGAGTAAGCATTCCTTAACTATCGCGTTTAACTAAACGTGAAAAAGACACCGTCAGACGATCATCGTCTTACGCGATGAGAACCCTGTTGACATAGGCGCCTGTATGGATAAACGATTATTTTGGTATAAATGGTCGAATTTTGATCACTGGGCAGATACTTTTTGTTAATTCGATTATTGGGCAAGAATGATTAGTTTTTTTCTGAAAACTCAAACCATGAACTGATATATGTATGTACATATGTATATGCCGTAATTATTCAATAATTGTTTTGTTTTCATATTATTGAAAAAACAATGGTTAAAAATCAACAAAAAAGCATTTATCACTTTTAAAACACTCAAATAATTACAAGACGATACCTCTTTAGCTATCGTCTAAGCTCTATCGTTTTGACGATAGCGTTTTGACGATTATTGACTTACGTAGAGCAAATAATTCATCGCCAAAACGAGATCGCCAAGACGATAGTCATTTTCAAAGTTACGGAAAGCAAGACTATCGTCTAAACGATATCGTCTGGCGATAATCGAAATACGGAATGACCCCCCAGATTTGGGACTTGTAGAGAGGAGTTATGTATGTGTACCTGTATGTGTATGTGCGTGTGAGTGTGTGTTCGTGTGTATATGTATGTGTGTGGTTATATATGTGTGTATGTATGTATGCATATTAGGGCGGTCGTTAAAAAAAAGGTCATCTAGTATGGACCTAAATCGGCTCTCAATGAAGAAAAAAAAATCCTCAATTTTTTCAGATTTTTTTTTTTCATCCCCTATAGTCGCTGTAGGGGTTAATTAAATTTCCCCTTTTTTATGCATGCTAGAAAATTCACGTAAGATCTGCCAAAAAAATTCAGAGCATGTAGGTGGGTACTAGACAAGAAAAAAATCCTACCGGAAGGGTTTAATATCTACCCCCGCTTGGACAGGAGGGGCAATTTAATAAAATATTTGCATAAAATATAAAAAAAAAATAATAAAAAAAACAACAGAAATAATTACAATAATGTTTTGTAGCTTTTTGGAAAGCCAGAAGTCCATTCTTACAGCTTGTTTTTAAATTAAGTTTTTCTGAAGAACAGTTTTGGCAAAAAATTGTTTCCAACTCAACATTTTGGAGAAAAATATTTTTTTTTTTTTTTTTTATAGGTTTGAAAACAGACTGTCCTGAAATTGTTTATTCAAAGAACTTTATTTAATAATCAACTATTAAAATGGACTTCTGGCTTATTAAAAAGTTACAAAACATTACTGCAAGTGTTGCCGTTGTTTTTTATTTAATTTTTTCTATTTATGCAATTACTTTATTAAATTGCCCCTACCGTCCAAGCGGTGGGAGATTATTACCCCCCTCCGATAGGATTTTTTTCTTGTCTACCTCTCACCTACATGCTCTGAGTTTATCGGCAGATTTTACGTGAATCTAAAAAAAAAGGGGACATTTAATTTACCCCTATAGCGACTATGGGGGATGAAAATAAAACTGAAAAAATTAGGGAATTTTTGTTCTTAATTTAGAGCTGATTTAAGCCCATCCAAATAATAGAACTCAAAAAAACTTATTAAAACGACCACCCTAATGTACATATATATACAAATAATTTTTCCATGCATTTATATAATATACCAAGACTTCAAATGGCATTTTTGTTTGATTTCAAACTAGTATTTAAGGATACTTTTAACGAATTTGAATACCGAATTTCACCCTTTTACACATACATATTTCTAAATATTATACATTCGTAGTGTTCTAGAATGTTTATTCGAATAAAAAACACAGTATGTAAATTGTGGGAACGTCTTTAATGCTTGAGGTCGAAAAACGAATTGAATAAGAGAAGTAAATAAGACAAATATGCATTCAAATTATAACATTATTTTTCCCTCTCTTAACGGGTAATCGAACTTGAAATTATATTAAATACAAAGTAGTGTGTAAGCTTTAATTTGATGCCTGTTTTAAGCTCTTACCTTACCAAATTTCATAGACTTTAGTTGAAAAGAGAAATAAGGCCGATTCGGTGTTATTTCACTTTTCAAAAGGATTTACATATTTAATTAGTTAAAAAATATAAAAGTTCCATATTCTTTAAATGTAAAAGAAACTTTGCATACACCCAACCTCGCACCCACCCCAAATATTATAGCGAGTCCAAGCAGGGGGGTTGCAGGGGGCAGCATGCCCCCCCCCCATACATACCTCACACGCAATTCTAAAATTTTACAAACCATAGGTATAAAGGAGAGGATTTATTAGGTTTGTGAAATTTTAAAATTCGTGAATAAACAGTGAGGTATGTTTGGTGGGGAGGCATGCTGCCCCCCTGCAACCCCCCTGCTTGGGCTCATTATAGGATTTGGGGTGAGTGCGAGGTTGGTGTATGTAAAGTTTCTTTTACATTTAAAGAATATGGAACTTTTATATTCTTTAACTAATAAAATATTTAAATCCTTTTGAAAAGTGAAATAACACCGAATCGGCCTTATTTCTCTTTTCAAAGCGAAATAAGGCCGAACGATAAAATTCGGCGTTATTTCACTTTAGTAAAGCGAAATAAAGTCGAATTTCGACCTTCGGCTTTATTTCGCTCGGCGTTATTTCACGGCACCAGAATATAAGTATCGACAGGGATACTGTATTTATCACAACGTGAAGTAATAACCAGCGAAAGAAGGCCTCTAGATTTACCAGCATTTGTAGATCCAATACCATTTATTGGTATACCTACGGGCATTTTTGCGTTTTAGTCCGAGTCTTTGAGCACATGACTCGGTCACAAAAGATACCTGTGAGCCTGAATCGATTAATATCCTTACTTGCTGGTGCTTACCGTAGATGTCCAAAACTTTTCCTAGCGCAGTAGGGAGTAACGTTTGAATTATTGGGTTAGTTATATTGATAGAATGGTTGTTTATTAGCGATTGCGATGTTGAGGGAAGAAAAGACGAGTTTTGCGAACTTTCGATGCTGAAATTAGCGTTTTGGCTACAACGAGGTGAATGAGTAGTTGTTTGCGGTTCGAATGAATGTAATGTGGTTGCTTTTTGAGGAACAAAATATTTGCTTGGGTCATGAACTAATGAGCTTTTATTTAATAATGTATTGGAATAAGTATTAGAGGGTGAGTTTATCAAATTATCATGAACGAACGAATGATGACGCGTATTGCATGATTTACAACGAAACTTAGATTGACAGCGTGCTGAGGAATACCCACTGCGAAGGCAGTTAAAACAAATTTTGTTATTTTTAACAAATTCTCGTCGAGATTGAACAGTCATGACAAGGAATTCTTGACACTGCGAAAGATTGTGATTTGCTTTGCATTTTTGGCATGCTATCGAGGATGAAACATGCATGCTTTTAACGGCGGATTTTTTCGATCGTGAAGGTTCACGAGAACTTGTCTTAAAACTTTCTAGGGCTTCACAGCGACGATCTAAAAATTCTAGTAACTGTCCTATAGAAGGGTCATCCTCCGAAAAATTGTCTTCAGACCAAGCTTGTCTGGTTTCAGGATCTAACTTATTTACAAGAATGTAAATAAGCCACGGATCTCTGGATAATGAAGACATGACATTAAGACCCCTCACAATTTCATCGGCTCCATCAGATATTTTGCGTAAGACATTTACATTTAAATTATGAACCGACGGTAATTCCATGAATGATTGCACGAAGCTATTGATAATATGACGCGGTCTATTACAACGCTTCTCGAGTTTATCCCACGCTTCATCGTAAGTCTCATCACAAATTTTAAAATGACTTAAGGGACTTAACGCCTCCCCACGAAGACACGAAATTAAAAATTGGAATTTCCGAACAGGTGATATTTTGGGCTTATTTTTGACCACGCTTTGGAAAGTATCACTAAAAGTTGGCCAGTCTTTATAGTTGCCAGAAAATGGTTCAATTCGAACTGATGGAATAAAATTTTCATCGAATTTTCCTACACTAGTTGATTGGCTTATCGTGTCAATTAAAATTTTTTGCTGTGAAGCTAACTGACCCACAACATCATTATTTTTCTCCTCTTTTTCCCGTTCAGTGATCGCGAGTAAAAGACTCGATTTCACAAGTAGAATTTTGGCTTCAAATTGCTCGAATTCCGGAATAGGATCTGAATAATTTTCATGTTCACAAAATGTATATAATTGGTTTTGCGTAGCCGAAAATTCTTTCCAAAGATCATCGGCTTTATAATAACGAATTTTAAGCTCCGAGTTCGAGTTTGCTTTGGAAATGGACTCAACGTATGAAACTAACCTCGTTAAAGAACCCTTTAAATGACCACGTGTCGCACGGAGCACAGGCAATGTCACCGACTGGGACTCAGACATTTTATAAGAACGTAGATATAAAATTTCACGATTAAACGATCAGATATAGTTGTAGTTTATATGCATTTTGGTCAAAAGCAGTGAATTATAAACTAATAATAATTTTAATTAATATACATTCATCAAAATAATCATGCAATATGTATAATTCTCATTTAGAATTTAGTAAAGTTAATATATGTACATATGTATTTCAACATGCAAAGGTACACTACATATTCTAAAGTTTTTCACATTTCACACAAAAACATTGTTCAATAAAACTGTTTATCTCAATTAATAATCATTTATCATCAAAAATTATAAATTATCATAAGACTTTGCAAAAAAATAACGCGCGTTTAATCCGGCTCGAATTAGGACCATAATGTTCTAGAATTTTAATTCGAATAAAAAACACAGTATGTTAATTGTGGGAACGTCTTTAATGCTTGAGGAAAAGTAAATAAGACAAATATGCATTCAAATTATAACATTATTTTTCCCCTCTCTTAACTGGTAATCGAACTTGAAATTATATTAAATACAAAGTAATAAATAGTGAGTGAGAGAATTTACAGCAAAAAGTATAATCAAGTATGAACACAAAAAAAACATAAGGAAATAATAACATAAGGTGAATTGACATTATTTGACAAACGATAATTTATAAATACAAAAAGTTTTATTAAAAAGATGAAATTAGTTAAGTAAATGAATTATTAACGAAGATGAAGAAAATTAGAAACACTTATAATTTAAATCAAATAAACCATTCCTAAACACGTAGTCTTGTATACAATATTTAACTCTTTTGATTCATTTATTTGACTTCATTCAAAGTTTTCCTTTATTAAAATCAATATAAAAAAACATCAATTTACATATTTAATATTAAATCAGGTCTTATATAAGAACAAAACGAGCAGCTTCGTACGATCCAGTCATGAGTTTCATTTTATTACCAATGCAAGTTTTATTATGTTATTATTAAATTATTATTTCTTATTTTTTTTATACGAGATAATTGAAGTAGAAAAAGGTTTCGCTTTAATATTACAAGGTTGGGTTGGATTTAATAAAAATCTCGATCTTGTTTTTTTTTTTAAGGAACGCAAAACTAGCCTTGTAATATAGAATAAAGCCAGTTAAGTATTAAGAAAGTTGGTAAGGCTGGAATATATAATAAGCCAAGAGTGTCGGGAGTTTTTAAGAAACGAGTTATTTCAATTTTAATTTTTGTAAGTAAAACTGTAATTAAATTTAATGGGATGTATGACTATTATGGTTACTCAAAAGTAATGTAAACAGTTTTAGTGGATTTTATTCAGTTTTTTTTACTTTGTGTACATTATATGAGCGATTTTACTAAAAGAATTCGCTTTGTTCAATTTATAGTTCAACAGTTTTATAAAAATTGGGTATTCACTGTTTTATACATTCCTAAAGTTCGCGTACATGACGTATTCGTTGTAGGTACTTAAATATCTTCTTTAGCAGTAACTCGTATATGATATATGGATGATTCTTTGCGGACAGTGATCTTTTGTGCTATTTTATTATTCAATGTTAATTTTACTATGAATTTGTGGCTTAATTGGGTAAATGGGCTATTAAGTACAATCCCTATTCGAGATCTTTTTTTTTTTTTTTCCGTGGGTAGGTGCAAAACCTGCATCAGGCTCTATGAGGACCGGAAAACGCGTGCTCATAGAAGTGTGAGATTCTTACTACACTAAAACCACCTCCACTTCCCGATTGCAACTAAGTTGAAACTTATCTAGCAATTTATTTTTAACGAAGTTAAGTAACGTGTTGCAGGTAACTTTCCGGTGAAAGTTCCTGCTTATTCCGCGATTTTAAAGCGGTTTTGTGTTCACCGCACCAAGTCGGAAGGTTTTGTTCTTTGCAGATGGCGTACTAAAATCGAATCGTCAAGAATGTCAATAATCGTTGGATTAGCGTGATCTAATAGCTGGTTTCTATGTTTTCGCACGAAACTCTTTATTTCGTCTCGAACCGTTGGAATCCCGAGATCCCTGTGAAGATCTTCGTTTCTTATATACCATGGTGCATTTACAAATGACCTAAGCAATTTATTTTCAAACGTTTGTAAGTTATTTAAATTTCTATCGCAGGTACAACCCCAGAGTTGTATACCGTAAGTCCAGACAGGTTGAAGTACCTGCCTGTATAAAATCAACTTATTATCAATACTAAGCTTAGAATATTTACCGAGTAGCCAGTTCATATCTCTTAATTTACTTTTTAATTCTTCGCATTTCTTTTTTACGTGCGGCTTCCATTTTAATGATACACGACCGTTATTAAGAAAGACGGGCAATCTATTTATTTTTTTATACGTAAAGTCCACGTGGACTGCCTTTTGTTCATTGAGCGCTATTCGCCATGTTTTTGTCCACTCATTAACGTTATTAAGAGCATTTTGTAATTTAATCGTTGCTTCGTTAATCGTTTTGCCTACTAATAGTATTGCAGTATCATCAGCAAACGTTGCTACGATAGTGTCTTCTGTTTGAGGTATATCACGTGTAAATAGAAGGTACAGAACTGGACCTAAAACACTACATTGTGGTACCCCTACCACTATTTCTTTGAAGTTAGAATATTCATTTCCGTGTCTTACACGAAAAAGTCTGTTTTCTAGATATTCGTTAAGAATTTTATAAAGTCCTTCAGGCAGAACTTGTCGTAATTTGAATTTGGGGCCTTCGTGCCACACCTTGTCAAACGCTTGCGACACATCCAAAAAGACCGTCGAAAAAATTTTCTTTTCTTCAAGAGCCGTCAGTTATTCTATGCACTTGATCAATTGTTGAATGCTTGCTTCTAAGTCCGAACTGATGTACAGGTATTAATCGTTTCTCTTCTATTATAGGCTGCAGGCGCAGGAGTTGTATTCTCTCAAAAACTTTCGATATTATTGGAAGAAGCGAAATCGGTCTGTAAGAATTCTTTTCATGAGATGGTTTGCCAGGTTTCAAAACCATTATGACTTCCGCAACTTTCCATTGGCTTGGATCATATTCTAGCCTTAGAGCGGCATTTATTATATAAAGGAGGTTAATTAATCCTTTATGAGGAAGCATTTTTAATATTTCCGCTGTTATTAAGTCATACCCCGGAGCTTTATTAGACTTTAGCTTCTTTATTTCTCTATTCAATTCAGCGAGCGTAGCATTTCTGGTTCTGTAGTTCTCACTTGAGCTAAAGCTCATATTAATATTTCCATTGAGTGCTTGCCCATGAGAAGGTTTAAATGTTTCTTCCAGGTAATCGGCGAATACCGCCGCTTTCTCTTTGTCAACCTTAGCCCATTCGTTTTGGCTTTTCTTAATCGGGGGCACTGGAAGCTTTGGTTTTTTCGTTGTTTTTATAGCTTTCCAAAGTGAGTAGTTGGATTCTTTCCCAGCTGACAAGCTTTGAAGGTAATCTTCAACTTCACGGTTTTTGAAATCTGATATCGCTGTTTTTAGCATATTACACAAGCGATTTAAATGAGCTTTGTGTTGAGGAGCACGGGTTCGCTGCCATTTCTTACGTGCTTTTCGTTTATCTTTTATTAAGTCTTTTATTTCCTGCGGATATTTTATATCTTTATAGCGCGGCGTAACCCTTTGATAAGGTGTGTTATTCCACGCTGCCTTTTGTATTATATCAACAAAGGTATCTACTGCATCTTCAAGCTCAAGAGGCGTTTGTAATGATACCCTTAATTCAACGTTGTCCTCGATATCTTTCTTAAATCCTTCCCAGTTGGTTTTACCGTTTGTTAACCTGGGTGGTTTTTCAATTTTGACAAGGCTTTCGCTCATAGTGAGTATGACTGCAGAATGATCTGAGAAGAGATCATGGCCTTCTAAGATTTCAATACGGTTAGAGGGTATTCCTTTTACCACAAACAAATCGATTAAGTCAGGTATTTTTGATGGATCAGTTGGCCAGTAAGTTGGCTTTCCGGTCGAATGAAAATCGCAATTATTTTCCATTCATAATTTGAAACATATTCCGCATGGCTTGGAAAAGTGTACTCAAAATTTAAGTACCGTGGCATATCAGTTCTTTTTTTTCAATTATGTAAATCTACTTTTTCCTAGAACAATACACTTCATTGAGTAAACATTTTGAGTGCAAAACTTGCTTGAAAATTCTTGCAAAAATTTATATATGTTATGTATGTATATCAAGTAAAAAATACTTCTCTCTGAATTGATAATATCTAATCATGAATGAAAGTTGTTTTAAAATTTATTTTAATTTTCAAATTTAACAGGTTTCTCGCTGAACCACCGTTTTTGCTTAGATTTATTGAGATTTATTGCGTTTGTGAAGGTGGTTTTTACTGTGGTGTTTGAACAGTCAAATTATTTTTTGTATGTGTCTCTGACTATACTTAAAGAGTGATATGTTTTTATTGGGAACTGTGTCACAAATTTTTTGTCAGTATCGTGTTAGTGTATTCTAAGCGAGTTATGATAATCACAACAAAAACATAAGTGTTTAATAAAGAGCAAAGTTCTTATGTGTACAAAAAATCTGTGCATTAAAAAGCAGCCATAAATAGTAATGAGATCTTAAATATTTGTCAAGTTCTAAGTTCATGAAGTTTATAATATCAATTATCATAAACACGTAATAATAGAATATGAAGAAAATTTGAAAAGAAATAATTCTGATTAAGTGCAGTGACTGAGTAATATCGAAAACAACTCCAAATTATGAAAGAAATTTGGTGTTTTATGATTACTGATTTAAATTTGGTGGATTTACTTGGCAAGTTTTCTCTTAGTTACCTAGCAACTTACAATTTAAAGTGTATGCAAACTTGACCAGTGCACCCACAAAATTTCAATCAGTAATCAATAAATACCGAATTTCTGTCATAATTTGGAGCTGGTTCGATATAACTCTAGGTTCAGATATTTGATATTATAAACTTCATGAACTTAGAACTTCTGAGAAGCTCCCTGAATGGAAAATCTAATTTTTCTAATTTTTTCTGAAACGCTTTCGTTCTACACATTTTCATCGCTCAACAAAAATTTGAAGTGCACTATACCTTTAATTGATAACGATTTTAAATAAAGCAGGTGAATGCAACGCCTCCTGAGTAGAAAATCCCAAATTTTAACATTTTTCTTTTTGTATGCACCTCAAGCCCTACCTCTATATTAATTCTCACCATTCTATGACAACAGCAAGTACACTATAAACACAACTGATAACAATTTTAAATAAAATGCACGACTGGGTCGCACGTACTTGCTCTTATGTTCAAGACACTGCGAGTTTAAGAAAATTGTATATACAAACATGGAAATTATGAGAGAAAAATGTAGAGAAGCATGAAATACGACATTTAAATTAGCTAAAACAACTCTTTTGACAGTTTGAGGTGAAAAAAATGTATGCCATCTTAATTCATAATGGAATATAATTGTATGGAAAAAAAAATTTAAAATCGTTGGAGCGGTTTTTTTTTAAATTAATTTTTTATATATAAAATTCTTAAAACATTTTTAAGAACAAATTTCGGTATGCAGATTTAAACTATATTTGTATGTGTATTTTAAAAACAAAATTTGAAAAAAAATTGTCAACCCGTTTTTGAGATATCGAATTTTCAAAAAAAAAGTTTGAAACATTTTTTAAAAATCCAAAAACTTTTTTTTTGAAAATTTTGATATGCAATATTATTTAATCTTATCTGAAATTTGTATTTTAAAAAATTCATCTAAACCCGTTAAGCTGATAACGAGAAAACTCAAAATAAAAAAATACGTTCTATGATAGGTACTACTAATAGTTGCTTTGCGTAAAATTTTATAATTTTTGATGGTAGATCGTACTAATTTTAGTATATAAAAAGAGTTTAATCAAAATCGTAGGAGTCGTTTTCAAGCAAAAAAATATTTTCCTTTGCGGTTTTTTCACTTTTGTATGGAAGGTACCGTTATTTTTTCATAAATGTAAATTTTTCTCTAAAAATATTTTAGAGAGTACTAAAAAAGTTTTATATATCGAGTTTCAAAAAAATCTATGATGCCGTTTTCGAAATATTTGATTTTCCAAAAAAAATTTTGAAATATTTTTTAAAAATCCAAAAAATATTTTTTCAAAAATATTGGTACACAAAACTATTAAAATTTTTTGGAAGCTTCTGTATAAAAAAAATAATTGAAATCGGTCATACCATTTTGAAGAAAATCAAAAATTAAAAAAATGGTTCCTTGGGAGGTACCATTAATAACCATTTTTGAAAAATGGTTTTCCACCCAAAGAAAGCCTTTACTAAAATAAACTTATTGAATTTTTTTTTAAGAAAAGTTGTCGAGCCGTTTTTGAGAAAAACACGATTATGTAAATTTACCAAAAAAAAAATGTATGGCAGGTACCGTTATTTTTGGTTCTAAAAAAATGAAAAAAAATGTGTCGGCAGAATCACCAAAAAACACTTTGTACAAAGTTTGAAGAAAATCGATCGAGCCGTTTAGGCTGTAGACGAACAGACAGACAGACAGACAGACAGAATTGTGCCACCCACTTTTTTGGTGTTCTCTATCATCGTAATATCATGTTTGATTGTTATCTCAAAAATTTTTTTTTGCACGAATCCAAAACTTGCCTTATAGTACCTATAATCGCAAGTAAAAATTGTGTGGATGCCACGCCCCTGAGTGGAAAATTCTATTTTTAATTTGTATCCTTTTTCAAAGCTGCCCGATAAATATGTTGTGTACTATTAAATTTCGTACTCTTCTCAGCAAATATTTTCATTTGATACCCATATAATAGGAAATCGTAAAAAAGTTACTGGTTCGACATATTGGATTTAAAATTTATTTTTTTCGTATCCTTCTCAGCAAACCCTTTCATTTGATATCTATTTCATGGGAGTGCACAAAAAATATATTATCCTATCCACCATCTTGGTCCATCCACCATATTGAATTTAAAATGATGTCACTTAGATCACGATACTTTGCATGGTAAAAATTTTAATGTATTCTGATTTAAACCATTTTCTTTCCTAGCAGATACAAACAAACTAGTGTAGTGTTTGGAAAAAATAGTATTAACTTCGAATAACTAGGCCTTCATTTATTGAAAAAATGTATTATAAATATAACTTGCCAAATATAAGTTGCATAAACCCAAAAGAAAGCATATACCGTACCAAATAAAAAAAAATATTTAAAAAAGTACGTATACGCCATAGTGTACATACCATTGTTTTTAATTGTATCTTTTTTGATAATAATTGCTTACGATTATGATGATTGAATGAAAGATGATGTTATTGATGAAACGCCCTCAGGTTAATTTCATAAAATTAACTCAACCAATTCGTATCATCACACTTTGAATAATTTATGGCCGTTTATGGACTGATCAGCAAAGTTTTCTCAACACAACACAAGCACATATGTGAGTTGTTGAGAGTTGTTGGTCATCAGACCCTGTGGTGCTACCAATACGAATGTATTTTGCCTTTATGTAAATATTTCAGGCAATGTTGACTGGAAAAGTGAGCACTTTTGTATTCTTATTAACGGTTTGATCTATTTTTCAGTCCTCCTTTCGCCAGTTTGTTATTGGCGAGGTCTTCAATATTACATGTCGTCGGCTTTCTGTCAAAACCTCGTAGGTCTAAATTGAAAAATCAATTAGGAGATACAAGAAACCACTTTAAAAAATAACAAAATGGAATTCTTAGATACTAAAACGTTTAAGAACTGGTTGCTAGATTTCAAAGGAACCATTAAGCAATTGCGAGGCATTGATATCTTAATTCAGTAATATTTTTTGAGCTAAACACAATTAAATTGAAAATAAGGACTTAAGAGGTTCTTACAGAGAGCCCATGATATTCAACTAGTGTTTTCTGAACAACTTTTTATTTTTTAGTGAAAAATAAAGTCTTTTTTTCATGAGCATATTTTGAAACAAAGAATGTTTTTCTATGCTTAAATCTGTTATATCCTAAGAACCTTGAGAAAAGACATGTTTTGTCATTCCAAATTAGATATTTAGAATTTTTATAAATTTTATTTAAATGTTTGCGCGTGTTTGACGAATTCACAATTGACATTATTTTTGTTTTTGTCTTATTAGTTTTCTTGTCATGCACTGTCAAAGTTGATTTATGTTAAAATTTTCTAATTTAAATACTCAAAAAAGAAAATTCTTTCCACATTTATTTTCTATTCCGTTTTTAAGTGTTCACCAATTGAACAAGAAAAAAAAATTGAAATAAATAAAGTCATCAAAAACCAAACCTTGTGACTTGAAAATATTATTAACCAATTTAATAACCTGAGAAAGTATTATTATGTACTATTTTCATACAAATTTACGACCCAACAAACGGCAGAAATATATCTTGGCCGTGAACCAAAATAAAAAAAAAAGAAAATAGCCAAGATAATACCTATTTTTTTTTTTTAAATAAAACATTACTCGAACCCGTGATATTTTTGGGATGAGAAGATCAACATTTTTAATATTAGAAAATATTTGCAGTCGGGTAAAAATGTCAACGAATCCATTAGCATTTGAAAATCAAGTGCCAATGTCAATAACGTTTTGTCAGAAGTTCACCCCACTATTGGTATAGTATATCCCAAATGTCAGCAGTATAATAAATAAGACGATGAGCGAAAATAGTGTGAAGTGTGAACAAAAATATAAACAAAATGATGTGCTGAATGTGGTGACTAAATTATCGTATATAATATTATAAGACTACGACAACATGCGAAACTCTGTAAGAACAGGAGGTGTGTCAATTTTGTTGACGTAACGAAAATACTTGTTTACTATTAAATGCGTCACACGAAATAAGTCGTGAAGTGTATCACGTTTTTTTCTGTTTTTGTTTTTGTTTATTTTGCATTTTGTTTTCTTTTTTCCTATTTATTTACCATATACAAAAATATCACTTCATCAAAAAAAGTTCTTAATATTTACCTAGTTACAAATGTTAACATTTTTTCGAAGGTTTAATAATATTTTCGGCTAAGTGTACTTAAATATTTGTTGGATTTTTATGGAGGAATTTCAGTCTATAACACGATTGAGAGATGCCATGTAATTGTTCCAATTTAAAGAAAATTTGTTAACTATGTGTGCAATTTCTGAATCAAACGATTATTCTCGAAAAAATTTTTTTTTTTAATGATTTTCTATCAAAACTTTTAAACTCTAACAAGCAAAAAAGTGCATAAGACCTTCGAACTAAAATTCTTGGTTCGACAACTGCTCAAAGTTTTATACTTCAGTTCAGATTCAAGTACAGAAATTCTTTCTTCAGTCGTATAACATGGATGTGAAATGCCTTACTAGGGTAAATTTTTTCCCTGCATTTTGATAGCTAGAGCTTAAAAACCAATGTGTATCGGTATCTCTTATTATATCCTTAATCACTTTATGTCCACTTGCAGTGAGGCTTATCGTTTTAAGGGTTCGATTCCCAGCCGTGCCACCTAAGAAAAAAAAAACAGAAATGTTTTATCCGAGGTACTTCCTCTTGCAAGGAACTGACAAATCCTCCAAGAGTATACTTGTCATAAAAAAGTGCTTCTCACTAAGCCGTTCGGACTCGGCAAAAAACTGTAGGTGCTCTCCATTCCTGCCAACAACACACACACAAGAATGGTTGAGAGTTGTAAGTCACTAGGCCCTGGCCGAGGTGTTGCGCCACCTAATTTATTTATTTTTAAGGGTAGTCAAATCCCCTTTATAGTGCGTAACCCAAAATGAAAACGAAACTCCGTCTATCAATAATTCTTAATCTTACTTTCCTGTAGTGATCATCAGATGACTAGTACTCCAAGCGGAAATAGGACTTTGATCCCTCTGGATGGTTGTTGGAGGCAGCAAGTGTGAAGGTTCCCAATAAGAAACTTATCATTTTATCCTACTGGGATGGCTGCCTAGATAGGTCCATAGATGGAATCAATGGTGGGGTCTAAGATTTCAGTCAGGCGGAACTACTTAGTGAAAACCTTTCGTGTGCAACTACGAATTATTTGGAGCTCAGATCTATGAGAACTAGTAAATCCGGCTCCCCGTCCTTGGAGTTATTCTCATAAGATCTGTTACCAAAGATTTGTAGTACCTCGTGGTATGATGGTAAGTGCGTAGGACTGTCATGCCGAAGGTGTGGGTTCGATTCCCAGCCGTGCCACCTAAAAACAGAAATGTTTTATCCGAGGTATACTGCCTCTGGTGAGGAACTGACTAATCCTCCAAGAGTATACTTGTCATGAAAAAGTGCTTCTCATTTAGCCGTTCGGACTCGGCAAAAAACTGTAGGTCCCCTCCATTCCTGCCAACAACACGCACACAGGAATGGTTGAGAGTTGTAAGTCACTAGGCCCTGGTTCTCCACGAGCTGTTGCGCCACCCAATTTATTTTATTTATTTAGATACCAAAGATTGAGGGTCATACCTTTGGCGTGAATTCTTGGCACGTTAAGCTATTAAGTTATGAAACAACAACAATTCTTGAATATAGACGGATTTACTTAAAAATTTGGCAAACGGAGGCCTTAGACTGCTGTAAAGAAGATAGGATGGGCCAGAAAAGACAAAGCTAAGAAACTACGATTACGGTGACTATTACACAGTGGTCACCATAGACAGCTGCTATAAATTAAAGCTTGTTAACGACTTTGTCTACCTGGGTTCTACTTTCAATTAAGAATATAATACCAGGCAGCACAGCGCTGAAATCTGGACTATTCTTACTTTCTTAATTATCCGGCTCCCAACCCATGAAGGGTAGCAGCCTTCCATCCTCTACGAACATGCTACTTCCAGTCATCTAGACCAAGCATTATGGCATCCACGACGGCTTGGTCTTTACACCGGAAGTTTGGTCATCTTCGTTCTCTCGAGCTTGGGGCCTGGGATTCAAAGACTATCTTGACTGGAGCATAATTGTCCATTTGCTCGATGTAGCTGAGTCAAAGTGGTCAACATGCTTTGATTTTCTGGACTAAATCCACATTGATACAGCTCATAGAATTCGTCGAAGAATTTTTCTACCGAAAGAGCGCAATATCAGTTCTCCTTTTTTAATTTATCGATCGTTCAACACTCGGCACCAGAAAGCAAGACTGACAGTTTACGGTATATAAGTCTTACGTTTGAGGGTTTTTTAACCCATTTGTTGAACCAAACCAAAGTGGCACCGGTTTGCTAGAGTAATTCTTCTTCGGATCTCAACTAAGATGTTGTTGGTGGGATAAATGTTTACTCCGAGGTAGATGAGCTCCTTAGCTACTTTAAAGTTATTGCTATCAACAGTGACGTTTTTCCTAGCTGGTTGACAGATATTTACCTTCAGTGTTAATGCCTGTTCTGCGGAATCTTTTCTCTAGAACGAGATAGAAGAAATCACATGAAAGTGCATCTTTTTGCCAAACCCAGTGCATGTTTGGAATAATACGAAGCAGTGTTTCCTAGTTGCACATGGAATCGCATATTTTTCAATATCACGCGACACAACTGGATCAGTTTTACCAGGATCTCAAGTGTTATTGCCATATAGAGCTCTTGATGATGAAGTTTATCGTATATGCGTATTTGATGTTGGTGGTTGTTGACTTGAAATTCATTGAACTCTTCCAGGATTTGCCTCAGAGTGGATATTTGGTCTATGATCGATCTACCTGGCTACACTGGTATATGCCGATTATTGTGTTGCAGAACATCTAAAAACGCTCACACAGCACGTGCGTTGGTTAGGAGCTTGTATGCAACTTTTCTCAGGGAAATGCCTCGATAATTCTTGCAAAACAAAAGATCACAATTTTGTAGATGGGACATATGGAGCTGTAAGTCCAGTCATCAGATATGTTTATTTGTATCCAAACTTGATTTAATGACCTGATTCATGTACCCTTTCACAACATCCCTTCTGTGATTGAAGAACTAAGCTGGTAAACCATCTGATTTGGCAGCCATGTTGTTCTTAAGCTGCTTTACATGCTGGTTCCACTAGACATGAGCGATGCCCAACATCCAAAACACAATCCAATCAGCAGTGTGATTTGTATGGATATGCCACTGCTCGGACAAGGATTTTTGAGGCTCCATTGGTTTTTTCAAGACATGTTCATAGTCTAAGCACGGCTCATGTCCAGCGGACCCAGCATGTTATAGCAAAGTTTACCCTCTTCTTTGATGAGTAGTGGAACAAGAAGCACACTTCAGTGGGTCCTCATTAGCTATGTACAGGTAGGATCTCTTCTTGTTCTATTTATCGCTCTATCAGATGCCCATTAAGAAGCTGCTTGAATACGTCTACTATTCCCTGTGCTTCGGTGCCTAGCTTTCCTTCGTTATTTCGAATAGCCTGCGTTCCGGTTTTGAAACCGGCAGTTGCTTGTCTTTTTATAGAGCTTCCGGGTGCTGTTTTGATCGCGACACTCTTCGATCTTGAGCTGGGACCTGGGAGGCGTATGCCCTCTTCTTTCCACGCAGGGTCTTTTTCTCCTCTCTTCTTCTTGATTAATAACCCTATGTCACTGCTCTTGAATTATGCTGCAGATGCAGAGTATTCGCATGCGCATTTCCGTCATCTTTATTCTGCTGTAAGCAGTCATCATCATACCACGGGTTGATTGGTAGCCTATTGTGATTTCAGCCGCCTCTTTGAAGATATCGCGATGCTTAGACCACCGGAGAGCTTCTCGCTTAGGTGATTCTGTAGGCTCTGGCGACTCCAGGTATTCTAAGGAGACCAACGTCGAATTTTGTTGGTTCGTAGTTTCTTTTCATTTTACAGTCGAGCTCTTAACTTTGACGCAACCAGGAAATGGTCAGAGTTGACTTTTGCTCTCCCAATGTATGTACGGCGCACGTCAAAGATGTTAGAAGTGTGCTTTTTGTCGATTGGAACATGGTAGATTTGTCAGGCGTATCGACCATTTGGGCCTAGCCCTCTACTATTCATATACGACCATATCAACTAATTTTATTCATGTTCATATTGAAATGACAAGTTTAATTAAGTAAATTTTTGCACGATTTTAAAAACAACTTTAAACTATCTACAGAGATTGCTGTTATGTTGGGAATTGAAAAACTTTCTTACACAGCACTGTTTTATTTTAATATATCGACGTAACTTATTTTGGCATCGTTAAACCGTCTGAATAATGGAATAAAAATTTTCCAATAGCCGTTCATCAAATTACGGTAGTCTTGTGACTTGTGATTTTGAAGTCTTTTTGATGGTTGTTGACTGGTTGGCAAAGTGTCAAAAAAAACAAGTCACACATTATTTCTACGCGCTTTCTTCTACTAAATTCAATCAACCCAAAGCGCGTGGGCGTAGGTGGGTCTATTATAATGACAGCGAGGGTGCTTTTGGTCTAGGATACTTCTTATGCTGTCTAACAAATTGATTTATGTAACTTGTTATTGGTGTAAACAATTGAAAAAATTATTTTGACAAGAATAGGATGGGGAATGCGGGACTGAAGTAACCACTATGTGGAACACGAATAACAACTATACTCGTAGTTATATGTATATGAAGCTCTTCTAAGTTATGCGTTCAAGGAAATTAGAATAGCAAATGGATTCGCTTACACAATTTGACGGTTGTTGTGCGTGATTACATAAATTAGAACAACCGTGTTGGTTTTTATAATGTAGTTTATACAAATGTGGTTTATTCCATTGAAGAGAGAGAGAACTCCTCTATTGCTATATAATAGTATTTATTTGAATTAGGTGTCATTAACAAGACTCGAACACGCAACTGACAATTATTGTGCGTGTTATGCGACAGGTGAATCAGTGATTTATATTTATTCATGTTGGCCTTATCAAAATATCGTCGGAAATGTACCTTTTGTTTTGTTGTTTAAAATATTCGGTGGGTGATTTGACTTAAAAATAGATTCTTATTGATCCAATGATTTAAAAAGTTTTCTTTACGGAAGTAATGTGATGTGTTTTGTCTGCCAAAAGAATGCTAAAAAAAAACTTGTTTGAGTTTTCAATAAATCGTTATATATTTTATTTACAACTTTTTTTGTTTTGTTGTGGTTTTAAAAACATTCAAATATACTAGAAAATGGTTTCAGCAAAACCAATATTTGTGGTATCTTCACAGGTTAGATATTTTCTTTGAATGTGTATTTACAAAGAAAATATACCGAAAAGGCTGTTCCTGAATGGTTTTTCTTTCTGACTTAGAACAATTGGCATGTCTTCTTTAAAAATGTTTAGCCAGCTCAGAAAAAGGGACACAATGATGCTAGTACTCGCGAGGACTTGATTTCCCAGTTTAATTTTTTGAAGGTACCATTTCAAATTTGATCGGTATAAAAGATAAGCTCGAAGAAATACATCACTTATGATTTTCTTGTTTTTTTGTTTTTCTTTTCTGAGGTTTCTTAAGATGATTTTATAAAAATGAATAAACATGGTTAATTTCCCTATGGTCTTAATAGTACATTGCACAAATGTATTACGGGTTGGGAACAAAATCATGTAAATTAAAATTTCGCATTACAAAATCTGGTACAAATCTCACTTCTCATCGATCTACATATATATTTATAACAGTGTAATGTTAGACTTTACAAAACTCATATAAATTATAAATTAGACTATGTGTATGTTAAAAAACAGGCATATAAACACAGAACTTGGATAATGACGTTTATAAATATCCACATCCGGAAGAACACCCCTAGGAATGGTGCTCTCTACACTTCTTTGGATACTAGTTATGAACGAAATTCTTGTAAAATACAAATATAATGGAGTCAAAGTAGTTGTCTATGTAGATGGCCTAGCACTACTTGCGACAGGAAAATTGCCATCCACTATTAGTGAACAAATGGAGTATGCCTTGTCAAAGGTCAATACCTGAAAAGAAAGTTATAGGTAGTTGCATTCTATTCCAGCAATAGGATTTTTGGAAAATCCTGAGGACCCAACCCGAAAATTATCAGGTGGATGTACACGGTAATAGTTAGACCGATACTAGTCTACGGTTATCTAGTTTAGTGGTTATCTAGTTTAGCAACAGACCTAAAAACCTTGACAAAATTTAAAAGATTAGCATGCATAGGTATTACGGGGGCGTTGAAACCACCCCACAGTGGGACCGGAAGCGATACTCAACCTGATACCCCTAGATCTATTCGTGCAAAAATCAGCAGCATACAGTGCCTTGAGCCTAAGCTAGACTAACTGCTGCACTGCTGGAAATAAAGCACAACGGTGTTACCTTCTTTCAACCGGCGGCGGGCGCGAATGAACGAAATGAAAAACTAGGTGTGCAACCACTAGGCGAAAGTTGAGTTCGAATTTCGAGATACGTGTCGTTGCCGAAAAGACATGAACGCGTTCAGCACTTAAAATGCTGCCACCTCCAACTGCTCAGCAATGGGTGGGCTTAGCAAAAATATTATAATACCAAATTTTTTTGTAATTAATCAGTAGATTGATTTTCTCGCTTCTTTTCCAAATCTAAAAGAGCAAAAATGGGCGCCAGTGATTTTTTGTAAAAGGGAATCACAAACCCCTGAAGCAGCACCGACGCACGGAACAAAAACTAACCGAATTTTTAAAAATTGCACAGTTTTACCAACAAATAATGAACAATTAAAATCTTAATCAAATTTAACAAACTAATTGAAACCAGTGGCGGACTAAGTTTGTTAGAGGGCCTGGGCGGCTATGCTAAATGGGGCCCCTTATGTGATCAGATAAGAGAACGAGTATTTTGATGTTTATGAATTAAAAAAAATAGTTTTTCTTATTTTTTAAATTTTAGGCAAACTAGCAGTAGAAGAGGGATGAAAAATTGTATTTCCGCAATGTATCGAAAGTTACAAATAAAGTCTATCAAATTGTACTTTTTGCTTCAAAAACATAATATTTTATCCACATTTGTTGATGTATGTTTGTTTCCCCCACCACCTAAGAGCGAAAATGTGTGCAATTTTTTAGAGCAGTTAACGATAACACGTGCCGGCAAGCACTTGAAATTTCTCATACAAGATACATAGAAATTTCTCATTCAAGATTATGGAAAAAGTGTGAAAGTGAATGGAAAATCTTTAAATTTGGCACATATATTAAGCACCATTTTTCAAAAATATTTACCCCGTTAAAAATAGCAGTTAATATCGTTGTTTAAGTGAATTTATTGTTATTGTTATTTTCTTTATTTTATGTTTTAAAAAAGGGCTAGAAAAAAAGGGGATAAACTTTATTTTGAAAAAAAGGTACATATATTTTGATCTAAATGTCACCCAACTGTCCTAAAATCACCTTTTTCTGGAGTAGTACAAATTATTCAAACATTTCAGATCTCTTAAAGGTTTTTTAATCCATCGATATCGTAGCCATCCGTCAATGGAATTTGACAGTTGATGTCTTGACGGAAGTTTAGTCACTAAACCAAACTAAATATATCATACTTTCACATAAAGAGCGAATTTCGATCCAAATGTCAACCAATTGACATAAAATCTTATTTTTCCAGAGTAGTAAAAACTGTGAAAATTTCATATTTTTTTGGATTTTTCAATCCATCCAAATCGTATTGTTTTTAAATTTGGATCAAATTGAATTCGATCAAAATCGATACAGTATTGAATTGAATTTGTTTAAATCGGAGAGATTTAGATCCATCGAAATCGAAATGAAAATTGAATCGGAAATAAATTCAGTGAAATGAAAATGATCGAAAGATCAATTGATTGAAATGATCGAATAATTTTGGTTATCGATTCCTAAACGATTTGAAATGAACGATTTACACACCTCTAACTTAAAATTGAATTGAGCATTGAATATTGAAAACAAAACTAGTAGGTAGGTACTTATGGACGTACATTTTTGAGAAAAGGTAGTTTGAACAAAATAATTTATTTGTCAAAATTTTGAGTTCAAGGATAAATTTTTAAAAAATTATTTACTATACAAATTTGTTTTAAACAGAAAATTAACGAAATTCCGAACTCAATATTTTTCTTTTTATCTTAATTCTTTAAAAAACTAACAAGTAACATCATCACTTTATAGACGCTGCCGTTGTTTTTGAAATATATACTCATGTATTTTTAAAATATACATACATCCAATCTAAACATATCGTGTTTGAATTGGATTTGTGGGCCCCCGGACATCGAGGACTCGGGGCGGACCACCCCCTCCGCCCCTACCTTAGTCCGCCAGTGATTGAAACTCTACTTATCCTTTCCAATTTCTTCTTCTCTGTAGATTTTCCTCCCTGTATGTCTTTCTCTATTTTTTCTCTTCAAGTTCTACTTCATCTTTTTTTTCCAAAATACCTCCAATTTCAAATTTTCAATTTTGTTCACTTTACTTCTCTGCTTTATCAGCAAAATTAATTTCATCGATTTTCAAAACTTTCCTTCAAATCTTAAATGATCTCGATACTCTGCTCCTTCAGTCAAGAAAAGTCCTTCCAGATTTTTAAGTATCCGTTCGAACCTTCTTTATCTTGTCTCCCCTGTGCTTTCAGCAAATCGGAGCCCGCGGACTTCGATCACATCATTTGTAAGGAATAGTTATGTTGCTGAACAGTGCTCCTTTTGGTGAAATCCAGCGGTCCAATCGTTGGTGTCATTTCCAGAAGCATGCGAAATTGAAGAACGCTTTCAGTCATTGTCCCCCTATTTTCTAACCTTATAAGAAAAAAAGAGAAGAAAACATCAAAAACCGAACAAATCAGTTTTGAAACTCTATAGCCATTTCCACCCCTCAACTTTACTGTCATGTCAGTTATAAGGGCGTTAGGGCATTAACTGTCACCCGCACCTCTTGTGTTTTGGATTTATTTTAACACAGGCCACCTGTCTGTTGTTTTGTAGGATAGTGGCTTGCTCTCCCATCGCTTATGTTAATTATCTTGTTTCTTCAATATTGTTACGTTTTTGCTCGTTCGTATCTCTGGATTGCGATAAGAAATTAAAGGCAATTCGAATTTCAATTAAAGCTATTGAGTTTATTAAAAAAATGTTAGAAAGGTTTTGACTGTTTAATAACTAATTGAAAACTAACAAAAATTATCTAGGACAAAGTTCCTTTTATACAAATTTTCTTGTCAAAATAATCTAAGTTTATGTGAAACAATTTAACGAAGTATAAATAATAAAAGTGTTTTATTAAAAACGTCACATTATTTTCTAACCTTATAAGAAAAAAAGAGAAGAAAACATCAAAAACCGAACAAATCAGTTTTGAAACTCTATAGCCATTTCCCCCCTTCAACTTTACTGTCATGTCAGTTATAAGGGCGTTAGGGCATTAACTGTCACCCGCACCTCTTGTGTTTTGGATTTATTTCAACACAGGCCATCTGTCTGTTGTTTTGTAGGATAGTGGCTTGCTCTCCCATCGCTTATGTTAATTATCTTGTTTCTTCAATATAATAGCTGATGGAGTATTGTAAAGGGTGTTTTTTTTAGACGTATGTGGTTTTCAATCTGGCAATATTTTTTCGGAGTTGCTCTTTGTTACAGTCAATGGCGAATGCTATAAAGCCATGATTAATGACTTTTTCGTGGCTGAATTGGATGATGTTGACGACCTTTGGTTCCAAAAAGACGTCCGGCGGCGTTACATGCCATACAGCCAACGAAATAATCAACAACGCGTTATTGCTGATTCTTCAGGGATATGTGGGAATAAATGTTTGCCCAGACTACATAACTCCTCATTTAAAATTCAACGAACACTTCACTTCCTCTTTTCCTAATAGACAGGAGTGGGAAAATAACCAACCTTTCAGTAATGAATCTACGATGGTCACTGATGGTCTTGGAGTTGGTGCAGAAATGTTCTCTAAGACTCAAGGAAGTAAAACCGAATAACATAATGTACCTACCAAACTGTAGCATCAAACAGGATATTGGTAAAAAAAACATTAGAAAACCCCAATGAGAACCTGCTCAAAACTTGTGGCACAACTAGTTATCGCAAAATTTAAATAAACAGAGGACAGACAAAATTATGCAAATAAATAAGAAACATCTTCGTTCTCTTGTTCGCATTACCATACCGGACACAACCTCCTGGGATACCACAATGAAAAAAATGAGGCTCACTATAATGACGACCTTTGCAGAGGGTGCAGCGATGAAGAAGCACATGAGAATACCTTACATTTCCTTTGTCACTGTCCAGCACACTGGACTTTCTAGCTTCTAGGCTAATAACCTTCTGAACTTCGTCAAACCCTCTTGACTGCTAACAGAACACATATAGGTATACCAAGGGTATCTCAACTGATCTACATAGATCTAAGTGTGACGGTAACAAGTTCAACTGTCAGCCCTTCTATACCTAACCTAACCTATGTTAGGCATATTTTTTTTTTGAAACGCAATATCTATAAATAGTGTTTGATTTTTTTTTTGAATAATTGAATAAACCGTTTTGGAATATTGTGTTGGCTCCAACGATTTATAATTTTTTTTTCATATATTCATATTTTTTCAAGTAGCATACTTTTTTTGCGCTTTAAGTTATTTATCAGGCTGTTTATACAATTAAAAGAACGATTTAAATGCTTTTTATACATTTTCTATAATTACTTGACTATTTCTTAAGGTTCTTAAGTCCCACACAATTTGAACATAAGAGCAAGTATGTGCGATCCAGTCGAGCATTTTATTTTGAATATTTTGGTACACAATTCCTTTTCTAGAAGTTCCTGCATACAATATTTGATCAAAACCAGTTTATAGGTATACCGTTTTCGAGAAAGTCCAAAACGAAAAATGGGCTCCGGGCCTTTGGCACCTCATATGAGGGAAATTTGATAAAAAAAAGCTTTCTAATTGGTCAGAATAGTTCAACTGGTCCCAGAAATTGGTCAGCCCTAGATAACTTGTAATCAAGGCTTAAACTTTCTCAAGGTCGCGTGCGATTTTTGTCTCCTCATTTATGGGAAATTTGCAAAAAATGTATAAACATACTTCAAAAATGCATAGAATAAATCTATGGCTGACCAATTACTAAAAATAGTTGACATTTTATCACGATCTAGAAATCCTTCGAATGGTATTCAGTTTTTGCAAATTTCCCATAAATGAGGTGCCAAAAATCGCACGTGATCTTGAGCGACCTTGAGAAAGTTAAAGCCTTGATTACAAGTTATCTGGGCTGACCAATTTCTGGGACCAGTTGACCTTTTCTGACCAATAAATGACCAATTAGATGGCATTTTTTTTATCACATTTCCCTCAAATGAGGTGCCAATGATCCAGAGTAAACGATAACAGAAAACTCTCAAGATGCTAAATTCGAAAATATTTCTTGTGAATGGAAAGCGTTTTGGAGGTACCTACCTACTCGGGATTTTAAAAGTGAAACTCCTGTCAAATTGCCACAAAATATTTACTCTTGAAATAAATACAAATAGGAATATCTGAGCGTTGCCATAATTTTTTAAAAAATCTGTTCAAAGAAATTGAAAATCGAGTAAATTCTAAGAGACGACAATTCCAAGAGAAGTCCAAAATCAAACAAAACCAAGAGGAAATAGCCGATCAGGGGTAGTTGCAATTTTATTTTTTCTCATTTTGACTGTCAACATAATAACTTTTTATCATATTTCATTAACCAGCTGATAAGAAACCTCCATCATGTGGGATAGTATTTCCATTGTATATCCAATCTATAGTATTCTCATGAAACACGATTTTGTAGGTAGACATTTGGTCGATAGGTTCGCTGTGATCGCCTTACCGAGATCCCTTTACAAAAATTAGTATTACATTTGGACGCATAGATGGCCAAGAGCTTTTTTTCTTCATGAGAATACTATAGAATTTATATACAATGGTATTTCTATTAATATATAGCAATTGGACTAGAAATATGAGGTATTTTTGAATACATGGATATACAAACCTTTTCAACTGACATATTTGCATTGATATATTGAAGTGCACAATGCGATAAGAATGGAAGTGAGCATTTTATCAGTTCAAAACATTTGATTTCTATTTCTGCAATTCCTTGGTCATAGTCATTTCACTAGATAATTTTATGGAAAAAATTAGGTATTAGAAAAAGTACATAAATGGGAAAGAGTATGACAACTTTGACAGCCACTTAAATCCAATATTTTATGTCTGTTTGACAAAAAAAAATAAAATCCCTATCACAAAATCCATTTTCCTTTTTTCAAAATAACCAAATTCATTGAGAAGGAACATTTTTCTTCTATTCCCATAAATATTCTTCGTTTCGTATATATAGAGGCTTAAATGTAATCCTTTTTACGAGGAGAAGCTTCAAAAATAATAACATCCATTTCACAAATTATGTATGTACCTATGTAAGCCTAATCCCCGTGAATTGGCATGACACACAAATTGCATACACACCTATCCACCACACACCTTATATGATTCTTCTCTCCTAAGGCTTTGGCTATAATTTGTTTCTCTTGGCTAAAATCCCAAATCTCACCGAACCTGTATTTCATTTTTCCTATGTCATTGTTGGTGTGCTTTCGCTCTTCACATTAGGAGTTAGACGTGTAGGTGTCAGTTTATTATTATTCTTCCATTCGAAAGCAATGTCATTGAACACAGAACTTTTTTAAAAGACGACAAAAACTTAGGCATGCATCTAAAAATACCAACAACGTCTCGTCGCGCCAGCTACTATAAACACTTCGAAAGACCTCACACACAATATTGCAATAATCACATATCACATAATGTGCTTTGGTTGGGGCATGAATTCCAGATGCATGCCAAGTGCCCAATAAAACACGAGGCGTCTACTTTAATTATGCACCAGCCATCCGTGATCCAATGCAATTTACAAGTACATATAGTTGCGATGATGTCGATGGGGTAGGGCTGATGTGTAAACTGCAAGTGAAGTCGAAGTCGTAAAAAGACGAACGCACTAACCAAACCCGACCACTATTTACAATGACGATGACGACGACGCGCCGACGACGATGGATGCAATGAATATGTGCCAAAATGATTAATCTTTGAAGCGAGTTCAATTATATTGCAGGAGCGACAACGCCAAGGAAGTAAAATTGCTTACCAATTTGTTGTCTTAAATCGACAAAGGGGCCGTAGTGGATCGGTCGTATAACAGGATATAATGCCTGAGCTCGAAACTCGAATATTTATGTATGAGCTCCCTAATATGGTTATGAATGTCATGGGTTTACGCTGGCAACAAATTATCTCCAGCAGGCGGGTTCGTCTCATATTTCGGCATTGTTTGTAGTTTCAAGGCATTTGACACGTTCGACGTGTCCCTATTGAGCTTATCTGGGACATTTAATGCGCGCGTCTGAGCAATTAGGTTGGGATTGTTAAAGAAGCAAGTAGTAAAAACAAAAAAGTGCATAATATATTTTTTTTTGGGGTTTAACATTTTATAGAGCTCATCAATTTATTAAGGCCTTAATTTCCAGCAGCTCGTAAAAATGACAATAATTATAATTGAGCCCTTTGCCAGACTTGGATACATAGTTTTCTGCTAAACTGTTAAGGGTAATAACATATTGTGAGTGCCTGGTAAAGAAGGCTGTTTTGAAGGTAGACAAAAATGTGTAATTATTGTGTAACAGGTGGTTTAAAACGAAACCCAAGTAGGTTAAAAATTAAATTACTTAAATTGTGTTAAGTATAACTAGGTACATACTTTAAAATTATCTTTAATAGTCTGCGGGAGGTAATATTGCGTTGATGACAGCAATTTAACAATGTTTATTATTAACTTTATTAATTGAATTACGCATCATGCCAGGTGATAGGAAAAACTGCTTTAAGTATACAGTGCAATGTGCACATCTGTGAAGTTAGCAGGGCAACTTTCATCCACGCAAATGGGACCTTGACAGGTATTTGCAGTTTTTTGCATTTTTTTTTTGCATTTCTATTCCCGATTTTGCAGTTCGCCAAATAAGGGTGTAATTAAGTGACCTGCTAGCTTCACTGTGAAGTTGGCAGGTCAGTATAAATTTTTTTTTCAAATTGAGGACTTCGAATTTTGAGCATAGCCTATCGTTGAAATGCAAAAAAAATGCAAATTTGGAGCCTAACTACAAGTTCCTATAGCACGGTTCCTGAGATACACCATGTGACCTGCTTACTTCAATGTGAAGTTAGCAGGTCACTAAATTACACTCTTATTTGGCGAACTGTAAAATCGGGAATAGAAATGCAAACAAAAAAAATGCAAAAAAACTGCAAATTCCTGTCAAGGTCCCATTTGCGTGGGTGAAAGTTGCCCTGCTAACTTCACAGACGTGCAATGTGCAAAGGTTAAATAACCAAAACAATAGTATAGGTACGTACCATACCAAATTTCTCGAAACATATTTATGTGATTCTCCAAGGATATTTCGAGTCTTAATTTTAGTTCAATCAGGAGGAAAGAGTAAGATGCCATACAACAATTTAATTTAATTTTTTTTTTAATTTATCAAACAGACTATAATGGAATTTCATTGATCCTTGTACCTGTTTTTTCCTAACTTTTTGTCGAAAAAGGCACCTGTCAGAAATTGAGATTTAAGCTTTGAGATTTTTTGAGCAAGTGATCTTATTTTTTGGCTATTTCTATAAATTTCACTATTTTCTTGACCAATTTTATTTCAATTTATTTTAAAAGAAGAAATAATATTGCATTCCAAGGCAGATAGGAACTTTTTTTTCACACTTTCTTTTATAGCCCAGGAATACCTCGAAAAAAAAGTCCAACAAAGCTGAATTTTGGTGGAGAGCTTTGTTTTGACATCTTAAGCATTTTTCAAAAAGTTAGAAAAAGTGGAATTGGATCAAAAATTTAAGGGCTGATGAAAAGGGGGAAAATTCTGTTTTTTTAATTTCTCAGAATTTAATATATTTTTTTTTTAATAATATATTTCTATTTATACTTAGTAGTAGTACCTCGTGGCTTGATGGTTAGTGCGTAGGACTGTCATGCCGAAGGTGTGGGTTCGATTCCCAGCCGTGCCACCTAAAAACAGAAATGTTTTATTCGAGGTACTGCCTCTTGCGAGGAACTGACAAATCCTCCAAGAGTATACTTGTCATGAAAAAGTGCTTTTCATTTAGCCGTTCGGACTCGGCAAAAAACTGTAGGTCCCCTCCATTCCTGTCCAACAAACACGCACACAGGAATGGTTGTGAGTTGTAAGTCACTAGGCCCTGGTTCTCCTCGAGCTGTTGCGCCACCCAATTTATTTATTTATTATTCTATTTATACTTATTATTTCTACACAAACAAAAACAAAATTTTTATACAATCAATAGATTTAGTCAGTCATAAAGGAGCTTTCAATAGAGCGAGACGTCAAGTTGAGCAATATTTATCTCTGATCGTGATTTTTTTTTTTTTTGTCATTATTAGCAAACGTGCAAGATCCCCTAGTGCCGAGGACAATCTTATGTCCTCGGGTAGCAAGTTTCCGAAAACAAAGACTATGAACGTAAATAAAAGGGACTCCAGAGGCAACTACTGGAGTCCTTTGCAATGTCTGCCGGATAGTGACACCGACAATGAAGGTGAAGCTGAAAAAATGGACGATTCCACATCGCCAGATAAGCCCACCAAAAGATTGCAAATTCCTCCCATAAAACTTTTACAAAAACCTTGTGAGTTTGTGCATACACTGATGGAATCACTTAAAGTTTCCGATTATTCAATAAAAAAAATGTCAATAGGTATAAAAATTATGTGCGAATCATTAAATTCTTATAACCTAGTGCTCGAAAAATTAAATGTGGACAACTGTCAGTACTTTACTCATGCACTCAAAAGTGAAAAAGCTTTTAAAGTTGTTTTGTATGGCTTAAGTGAACTAAACACTACTGTGCTAAAAAATGAACTGATTAAACTTGGACTGTTGTGCAAAGAAGTTAAGAAGATCGCGAAAAAATATGATCAATATACGGATACTTTCTATATAGTATCTCTCGAAAGTGGTTCAGTAAAATTGTTCGAACTAAAGAAAAACTATCGTTCAATATTTCACACTCAAATTAACTGGTCATATCAACGAAAACAAAAAAATCGTTTAACCCAATGCAGAAATTGCCAATTGTTTGGTCATGGTGAGAGAAACTGTCATGTGAAAACATACTGCTCTATATGCGCGGCTTCTCATAAGACCGAAGAATGTACTAATACTGAAGTTTATAAATGCGCAAATTGCAACGAGAAGCACAGTTGCAAAAAGGCTTACTATTGTACTGAATTTGGTACTATTGGACTTTCCCGAGTACGCAAGTACCCCCTTTTCAATTTTCAGTACTATTTGTACTATTTTTAATTTTTGAAAAGGTCAACGTTCATAAATCTCTAAAATCAAATAAATATGTTCAGTCAGACTTCACCACATCTTCACGTAAAGAAGCTTTTAATGAAAAACCCATATTGTCAATAAACTTACTAGAAAACCACCTTCCCGTCAAGGAAATCTATTGCGGGACCAAAGTGAAATTTTTTACACTTCTAAAAATTTAACTGAAAGCGAAATTTATAGCTTTAAAAGTCATGCACGGATGTTCTATACAGCTTTCCTCGAAGATGTGAAAAAAGATTTTATTTTGAAGACATTTTTTTGAACTCGTTGCAACATTTTTCACAAACTTCAATTTTAGATGGCCAAGTAAATTCAATAGATTTTTTCCTGGCGAATTAAAAAAACATTGAACTCATTGATAAAGAATATCGAGCTCTAGCTGACTGCCAATACTTAAAAAAATTAGAAATGCTTCTATTTCTGAGTTCTGGGCTGAAATTGGCCTTGTGAAAAATGAATGCAACGAGTTCATGTTTTCAAATATAAACCGAATTGTCCAGGGTGCTTTTTCTATTCCTCATTCTTCCGCAAACGTCAAAAGAATTTTTTCTTATCAAATTATAAAACAAAACTAAGAAAACGAATGCAGGTGGATGGTGGACACGTGTTCTGCACTAATAGAAACTAAAAACCGAATTAAAAATGAATGTCACAGCTTAATGTAATCTATTGAATAGACATTTATCGAGTAAACCACTTGCCGATGAAGAAATTTTAAAGTAAGAAAAACATTATGAATGTAATGTATGTACATATGAATGTAAATAAAAAGAAAAGACTTATGCCAAAGTTGCTATCCGTCCATAAGACTTATTTTAGAATAAAATTATACCTATAAATGTATAGGTATATTTAATTTATGTATTTTTGTTTTAATAAAATATTATTTTAATTGTTTGCGTTGTTTTATAATTTAAAAAAAATCAGTACTATTTTGTCTTTTTCAGTACAATTTCTTTTCAGTTTTCAGTACAATTGACAAAAGTCAATTTTCATCACTGACGAGAAGCATAAATCAACAGATAGCGCATGCGCAATTAGAAAAAGGTATTTGGAAATGAGAGAGAAGCTTTCAAATAAAGCAAGTCATCGTGCTCACGCTCAGCCAAAGAATATAAACCCTGTCAACATACAGAAGTTCAACTCTTCTCATCTGTCAATGGACGATTTCCCATCTTTATCTCATCGTATGCATGGAAGGCAAGTGCAGAACAACAATACCGTTTATGTTCCTACAAGACCAAGTACATGGGATAAGACAACACCTGTGGTGGATACTCAACCAAGTACGTGTTTTATCAACAAACCAGCGTCATCTACGTGTGGTGAGTTATTCTCAATGGAAGAATTAAATACACTTGTAATGGAGATGATTAATAAACTAAGTTCATGTAAAACAAAACAAGATCAATTTCAAGCTATCGCACAGTTAGCTACTTAGTTTCTCTACTCCAATGTCAAGTAATATGATTTCAAATAATATGCTAGATTATAATTTAAATATTATAACATGGAATGCCAAAGGCATTCGTAACAAAAATATAGAATTTTTGAATTTTTTGAATCAAAATGCAATTGATGTGGCTTTTGTAACGGAAACATGGTTAAGTTCAGATATATCTTTTTCTACACCAAATTATACATGTCATCGCGTAGATCGAATTGATCAAATCGGTGGAGGTGTAGCAATGTTAGTAAAAAAATCAATTCAGCATTCTCTATTGCCCGTTGTTAGGACTCGATATGTTGAGAATGTTGGTGTGGAAATAAAGCTAAGGAATCATACAAGTATTAAAATGTTTTGTGTGTATTTTCCAGGAAAAAATATCAAAGGGCACGGTAGTGCCCAGCCAAGTTCGCGGCACTACACCCTTTTTACAGGAACAAACTCAGGCGATTTTCAACCCCCCTCTAACTTCAGTACCAATAAAGTCAGAAATTTCAAATTCGGAGTATTTGCTGAACTGATCAAACACAGGTGGCTCACCAAATTTCAACTCTTTAGCATTAGTAATTCCCAAGATATAGGACCTCAAAAATCGCAAAAACCGTAACTGACTGACTCACTGACTCACTGACTCACTGACAGATCATCAAAATTATGGAGCACTTCCCGGCATCTTAGAAACTTGAAATTTCGCACAACGGTAGGCCTTGTGGTACATACAAAGGAAAAAATCGAAAATCTGCAATTTTCTATTCAGGGGGCGTGGCATCCACCCACTTTTTTTAAATATTCTATAAATTATATGGAGCCTTTCCGATTGTTATAGAACAATGAAAATTGGTAAGTTGGTAGGGTTTGAGGTACTTAGAAAGAAAAAAATTTAAAACTTGGAATTTTCTATACGGGGGGCGTGGGATCCACCCACATTCTTAAAAATTCTTATAAACTATATGAAGCACTTCCGATTGTTTTAGAACGATGAAAATTGGTAGGTCGGTAGGACTTAAAGTACTTAGAAAAAAAAAATTGAAAAATTGGAATTTTGCATTCAAGGGGCGTGGTATCCACCCACATTCTTAAAAATTCTTATAAATTATATGAAGCACTTCCGATTGTTGTAGAACGATGAAAATTGGTAGGTCGGTAGGCCTTGAAGTACTTAGAAGAAAAAAATTGAAAAATGGGAAGTTTCACTTCAGGGGGCGTGGCATCCACCCACATTCTTAAAAATTCTTATAAACTATATGAAGCACTTCCGATTGTTGTAGAACGATGAAAATTGGTAGGTCGGTAGGACTTAAAGTGCATAGAAAGAAAAAATTGAAAAATTGGAATTTTGCATTCAGGGGGCGTGGCATCCACCAACATTCATAAACATTCTTATAAAAAATTAAAATTGGAAGGTCGCTAGGACTTGAAGTACCTTGAAAGGAAAAAATCGAAAATTTGGAATTGTCCATTCAGGGGGGGTGCCATCCACCCACTTTATCAGAATTGCTATTATTTGTATGGAGCACTTTCGGTTGTCGTAGAATTATGAAACTTTGTACAGCGGTAGGGCTTGACTTTCACCTGGCAAAATAAATCTTTGCAAAAAGGAGTGAAATCACAACAAAAACATAAATGTTAAAAAAGGAGCCAAGTTCTTATGTGTACAAGAAACCTGTGCGTAAAAAGTCAGCCAAAAAAAGTAATGAGATCTAAAATATATGCCAAGTTTTAAGTTCATGGTTTAATATCAAATATCTTAAGTAGAGTAATATCGAAACAATTCCAAATCATGACAGAAATTTGGTAATTAATGATTACTGATTAAAATTTGATGGATTTACTTGGCAAGTTTTCTCTTAAATACTTACTTAATCACAAATTTAAAATGTATGAAAACTTGACCAGTGAACCCACCAAATTTTAATCAGTAATCTTTAATTACCAAATTTCTGTCATGATTTGGAATTGTTTCGATATTACTCTACTTAAGATATTTGACATTAAACTTCATGAACTTAAAACTTGGCATATATTTTTGATCTCATTACTTTTTTTGGCTGACTTTTTACGCACAGGTTTCTTGTACACATAAGAACTTGGCTCCTTTTTTAACATTTATGTTTTTGTTGTGATCTTTTTCTACACCAAATTATACATGTCATCGCGTAGATCGAATTGATCAAATCGGTGGAGGTGTAGCAATGTTAGTAAAAAAATCAATTCAGCATTCTCTATTGCCCGTTGTTAGGACTCGATATGTTGAGAATGTTGGTGTGGAAATAAAGCTAAGGAATCATACAAGTATTAAAATGTTTTGTGTGTATTTTCCAGGAAAAAATTCATCTGTAGAAAAGAGAATGCATTTTAAAAGAGATTTAAGAAAATTGATTATTAGAAACGAAAATTATATAATTGGAGGTGACTTTAATTGTAGGCAAAGAGATTGGGGATGTATTCGTGCGAACTCGTGGGGTAATGTTCTTGCTAGTATGTCTTGTTTGTTTCCGTATTCAATGTTGTTTCCGTTTAGTCCAACTTATTTTCCTTCCGGATCTAGAGGTTCACCTTCCGTCCTTGATCTTTTCATAACAAACGTTCCTTCGTTTTTCAGTCAGCCTGAAACTATTAATGAATTAAGTTCTGATCATATTCCTGTTTTTTGTAAAATGAATGAGTCAGCTGAAACAAGAAAGCATTACTTCTTGGACTTAAAAAATGCTAACTGGAGTCGTTTTAGGTCAGATATTAGATCCAAGTTAAGTTCAATTCCTACAGATTTGGATAGAGTGTCTTCAAAAGAAGATGTTGATGTTCATGTCGAGGTCTTTTCTAGAAAAACTCTGGAATCGGTACAGTCTTGTGTCCCAAAAAAAACAAAAAAACCTTTTTTTATTAAATTGCCGGATTATATACTAGAATACATTCGTATAAGAAATTCTTTTAACAGGCAATGGCAACGTTACCGCCTACCACAATACCGCATTGAAGTTAAATTTTACAACAAAAAGATTGCGGAGGAAATTAGTAAGTTGCGGAATAAAAATTGGAATGAAAAACTTAGTAAATTGGAAAAAAATGCCAAACCGTTCTGGAACATAGCCAAAATTATTAAAAATAAAAACAGACAAGTACCTAATCTTGAAAATGGTAATGAAATAGTGTATCGAAATTCAGATAAAGCTAATGTTTTTGCATCAACATTTTTGAAAAGTCATTCTGTGTCACAACACCTTAGTGATGATTCCACCAAAAACCTTGTGAATCAAACTATAAATACAGTTAGCTCACAAATCATTGAAACTCCTAGAGATCAGTTCATAACTAGAGGGGATGTGAAAAATATTATATCAAACTTAAAAACTAAAAAGTCAGATGGACTAGACAACATTAAAAATATTTATATAAAAAAACTACCGAAGGCAGGGATTCAGTTCCTTGTGTTCTTGATTAACGCTTGTCTTAAAACGCAATACTTCCCAATTGGCAATTAGTTGGAAGTATGCTAAGGTTATTCCAATTCCTAAACCAGGAAAGCAAACGAAACTCCCTACCAGTTATAGGCCAATAAGTCTGCTTAGTTGTATAAGTAAAGTATTAGAAAAAGTTCTCAAAGTAAAAATATTACGTATCGTTGATGAGTTTAATCTTTAATATATTTCCAAATGAACAATTTGGATTCAGAATGCATCACAGCACTTCCCATCAAGTTTTAAGAGTCTGTGAACATGTACGAAAAAATCGTTCTCTTGGTAAATCGACTGGGGTATTCTACTCGATATAGAAAAGGCTTTCGACTCAGTATGGCATGATGGGATTGTGCACAAGATGGTATGTTTCGGGTTTCTTATGTATCTCGTAAAAATAATTCAAAGTTTTTTATCTAACCGCTACTTTAGTGTTTTCGTCAATAACTGTCCATCAAACTGTTATCATGTCAACTAAGGTGTCCCACAGGGATCAGTACTAGGACCTTTTCTGTATAATATCTTTACAGCTGATATTCCCAGGTTACCGGAGTGTCAAATAGCCATATTCGCGGATGATACAGGTATCTTTTCATCGCATGAATTTAGTCTTAACATTGAGACAAATTTAAAAAATGCAATAGATTTGATGACCAACTATTATACAAAATGGAAAATAAAGCTGAATGCTGACAAACTACAAGCTATCTTTTTCAGTAGAAAAAGAAAGTCTTGTTATCTTCCAAGCAATCAGCTTAACGTAAATGGTATAAATGTCAAATGGGACTCAAGTGTTAAATATCTTGGTATTTATTTAGATCAAAAACTTACTTTTAGGGAGCATATTGCCAAAACTTTGCAAAAAGTAAGCATTGCTATTAATATATTATATCCTTTTATAAATAGGAAGTCGTGCCTTAGCAAAGACAACAAAATGATAATCCAAAAAGTTGTATTCCAAGCAATACTTCTGTATGGATGCCAGGTTTGGGGAAAATGTGCAAAAAGTCACCTTAAAAAACTGCAAGTATCACAGAACAAGCTACTCAAAATGATGCTAAACCTTCCACGATACCATTCCACCCTAGATTTACACGAGAAAGCGAATGTTGAAATGATTTCTTTAAGAATCAATAAACTAACTAGCACTTTTTTGCTGAATTGTGAAACCTCTGATAATCCACTAATTAATCAATTGATTCCTTAACCATTTTTTTGATGTAATTTGTAATTATTATTTTTTTTTTTCAATATTTATTGTTTATTTATTTGTTAACTAATATCTATTACTGTTAATTTATTCATGTTGATATGTTTTACTTTATTTATATATTTGTTCATCTCTTTATTTATTTTGTTTTGTTTAATGGTCAATTTATTCATGTTCACTATGTACCTGATTATTTATTTAATTCCTGATGTATTTATTTATTGATTTATTTATTTATTTATTAACATATTTATTTATTTACTCATTCATCTATTTATTTATTTATTTATATAATTATTTATTTATTAATTCATTAATTAATTTATTTATTTATTTATATATTCATTTATTTATTCATCTATTTATTTATTTATTTATTTATTTATCTATTTATTTATTTATTTATTTATTTATTTACTTATTTATTCAAATTATTTATTTATTGATTAACTTATTTACTAACCATCTACTAATATACTAAAATAAACTATTTATTATTATTCATACTAACTTCATTTTACTAACCTGCTTCAAAACTATAGTTTTGAAGATTTAATTTTATCCGAGTCAAAATGTACCTGCCCTTTTCGATTTGCATTGAAGGTTTTGTTAGTATTTTCCTTCAAAATTAATATTCTTACTTTATAAAATTTCAAAATAATTTAATATACTTATTCAGTAGAAAGATAACATAATGTAGAATATCAAATCTCTGTATGTAAACTGTGCGGTAGCTTACCAAATGTAATTGTTAATACGAAAATAAAGATCTATCTATCTATCAATAGATTTAGGGAACACGTGCAGAGACTTCATGTTGTAGTTTAGCTAATAAATATCACCCGATTACAGATTCCGACGAATGAGATGCGGAGGGATTTAGACTCAATTTCGACTTTTGTCTCATAGTATAAGTGTCAGAATTGAGTCTGATTCCCTCCGCAGCTCATTCGCCGAATTCTGTAATCGGGGTCAGTGTTGCCATTAATTTTTAAGAAAAAATCTGCAAAGCAGATTTCTAAAGGAAAAATATGTTCATACAAAAAACATTTTAATTCCTACCAATGACAAAAAAATAACATAAATTAATTCAATTAATAAAAATAACATTGTTTCTTTTATAATGTACATTGTAGATTAACAACATACCTATGCTAAAGGCATTTCATATTCTACTGTAAGGTCAGTGCAGTTATTATGATTTGATTTTATGGAATAGAACTTTATATAAAGATGACAGCATGCAGCAAAATTATTGAACATTTTTTTTAAGAGAACAAAATATTAAAGTAAGCACGTGCAGATATAATCTGCGTTGCAGATTTTCGAATTTCAAAAGTCTGTGGATGGGATGAAAATCTGCAAAATGCAGATAAATCTGCACTAATGGCAACGCTGATCGGGGTGTATGTTAGTATTCAAATTGTATTAATTGATGAGCAACACTTGTGTACGATTTATTGTAGTTGGCTACGTCTTCTCATTATAAAACCAAGATTTGGGTTAACCCAGGGATCGGGAAAAAGAGGGTGAATTTGTTCTTAATTAACAGCTTGATCGAATTTCATTTTAAAACAAAATAGCGAAAGAGTAAGAGTAAAGGACGGTCCACACTATGCTGATCAACATTGTTGGTTAACATTGTCGATCAACATGCTAGTGTGTACGTGAAAAACTTTAGTAGCAAACATTTGTGGGGTTTGGAATTTTCTGATCGATGCGTCAGGATACTACCGAAGGGTTCTGGGTTCGAGTCCTGGTGGTACCCAACTTTTTTTATTTTTTCTTATGAACAATAAAGTTAAAACGATATAATTAACATTCAATACTTATTCACAACAAATATTGCATTTTTCATCTAAAAATGTGAATTAATAATGCACAAAATCAATAAATTATGTTCATGAAATTAAAACCCTACAAATGTTTTTAATAAAATGAAATCTGTTGAACAACTTTGTCGATTGCTATCCATTTGAATCGGGTTACGTTCGGGTCAACAAATGTTGATTGGCTTTGTCGATCAACACGTCTACACTTACTCAACACTGTTGATCAACAATATTGATCTACACAATTCGGCATAATGTGGACGCTGCTTAAGAGTTTCATGAACTTACTTCCTTTCATTTTCAAGAAGCTTATGTAAGCTATGATTAGACGGTCAACGCATATGATCAACGTGTTGGCTCTCTGACGTCAAAGTGACGCTAAGTTCGGTCTCAAAGCTGTCTTGTCGTGTGATCGTCAACGCAGAATACCGTTCATGCGTTGGCACTCTTGTTAACACGAATTTTAGGGTCAATGGCCTTGTTATCACTCTGTGAACGATGTTAGGACACGTTGACAGACTGCCAATCAACGCGTTGAATGTATCTACTCTTACGTTGGCACAGTAGAATTTTCTGCCATGTCAATGTAGTTTGCCCAGCCCTTCATATCAGTCTCCAAAATTTTGCAATTTTTTCAGGATTTTTAATACGTCAGCAGTTGATTAATTGACGACCGATGAAGAACGAACTATATTTTGACGGCAATAGTATATTTCCGGTATATTTTCACCCATTTGCCCTAAAATAACATTTTCCGGAGCAGTAAATAAACTTTCAAAATTTCTTGTTTTAAGAAGTTTATTAATCCATCGAAATCGTAGCCTTCCTTCAAATTAATTTTACGGTTGATGGAATTTGCCAGGTGATAACTTGAAAGATGGAAGACGATCCATATTTTTACGGCAAAGGTGGATATATTTCGATCCAAATGTCATCCTATTTAATCTAAGAGCTAGTGGTTGGCCAGACTTACGGTATTTCAGTACGATTCATATTAAGTAGAGCCGCTGTACTAGACCTCCTGAGCATGGAATGGGCATTCCTTATCCAAAGTCATAGTACCTCTGGGAGCACTGGGGTCACAAAGTCGAAAAAATCGACCTCGAAAACGTGATAGCAGTACGTTTTCCTCTTTGATATGTTAGACTACATAGTTTTTGCTATTCAAAAATAGTAAAGGCAGGCATAGGGCGTATAACCTCTAGGAGTAACAGAATTTTAGATAAATCTAGAAAAATCCCCAAAAATATAAGCTTTTTTTCTTTAGTGAAAAAAAAACACTTTTTCTTGAACGAATACTTTTAAATTTTAATATTAACAGTCAATTTAACAAAAATAATAGTTTTCAGATACCTGCTGTAGTACCCGCATTTTTAATGGAATTTTGAAATAACAATTTTAGGAAAAAATCTCCATTTCACTGTTTATTTTAAAATACAAAAAATGTGTTTCCTGTGGAGCCATCTGCCTTTTTGAAATAATAACTAATACAGTTTTTATTAATTAAAACAAATATTGGAAGATACATGGTGAAATTAATTTTTTTAACGGAATTTTGAAAAAAGGCCTTAAAAATCTCCATACAAATTCTGCTATATTTAAAAGCTTGAAAAAAAAACAGTTTTTACTAATGGAATATGTTTGTCTCTTTGATATGATAATTCTTGTAGTTTTTTTTTATTAAAAAAAGTACATGCAAATACTTGGTGCAGTACCCAAATTTGTAACGTAATTTGTAAAAAAAAAGTTTTGAAAAGCTCCATATAAATTCTGCTGTTTTTGAAAAGCAAAAAAAAAAAGTTTTAACTAAAGCAATATGTCTGCCTCTCCGATATGTTAATTTTGATACTCTATTTTGTTAGACAAAAATTATAGCAGACATCTAGTGCAGTACCTGCATTTATAACGGAATTAAAAAAAAGGTCAGAGGAGCTCCATACAAATTCCGCTGTATTTCAAAAGGAAAACAAATTGCAAAAGCAATATATCCGCCTCCCCGATCTGTGAATCTTTATACTCCATTTTTTTAGAAAATTATTATGGCAGACACGTGATGCAGTTTAAAAGGTAATTCAAACGATTTTTCGAAGGAAAACATTCATCATAGCTTAAAAAATCTGATCCATATTGGTCAATGTTGTGAATATCTTCAAACTTTGTATCATCAGACTCACTTGAATCTGGAAAGAATTTACATGTACTTATATACGGAATTTGTAGTACCTCGTGGCATAATGGTTAGTGCGTTGGACAGTCATGCCGAAGGTGTGGGTTCGATTCCCAGCCGGTGCCACCTAAAAACAGAAATGTTTTTCCTGAGGTACTGTCTCTTGCGAGGAACTGACAAATCCTCCAAGAGTATACTTGTAATGAATAAGTGTTAATCATCTAGCAGTTTGGACTCAGCTAAAAATTGTAGGTTCAATCCATTTCTGCCAACAACACGCACACAGGAATGGTTGAGAGTTGAAAGTCACTAGGCCCTGGTTCAATGAGCTGTTGTGCCACCAAATTTATTTTATTTATTTACTAGATGGCCCGGTGAACTTCGTTTCACCATAAATTATTTTAAAAAAATGTGAGTGTAACTCTCCATAGGTAAAGCCCAGCGAACGTTGTATAGCCTTAGAAAATGCAGTTGTTGGCAAACTCCGAATATAATTTTGATGGCCACCAGCGGCGTATACAGCTTCACTCCTTAGAGAGGGTCATACCAACAAAAAATTACCCAAATCAGTATAATTAAATGTTTTTTCTTTTCCGATTTTGAACTTTTGTTGCAATTAAGTTCTGGCTGGTCCCACAATTGTTACCAATTTTTTTTTTAATTTTAAAGTGTTGGAGTCGAAATTTTGGCAACGTCAAAATTCGTATTGCAACATTTTACTTTTGAAATTCCGCTTCAAAAAATTTTGATTTTCCAAATTCTGTTTATATAATTCTGACAATAATAAAAAGAAGGTTTGGAATAAGGAAAGGGGCGTTCTTGCTTCTTCTTTTTTCAATTACCTGTGCCTCTTTTTAAATTTACAATATGAAATAATTTTATTTGTTAACCGAGTTTGGAAAATTATTTATTTGCGTTTATAAATATGGATTATTTGAGAATTACAGAATTAAAAAAAAAAAAAATTTTGAAAGCAGAATTTTAACAGAAATAACTGAAAAAAGGAGATTTCTTAAAGACATGTTCCTTAAAAAAAATTTGGTTATGACCCCGTGACCTTCCCCACTGTATACGCCGTTGATGGCCAAACTAACCAAAGATTTTTTTTTTTCTCATATATTAGGTATAGTAGGACCACGGTGGTCACCTGACTTAGCAATAAAATAATTTTTAAATAGGCTTATATAGAACTTCTGAGTATTTGTAATACTTGGTAGCCTGTTACAGTGAAAACTACAATAGACGAACACTAATCGTCTTTTTGTCCGGTTATCAGAGCTGTCCGGTTAAGAGAAAGATTGCTCAATGGACACCTGCTCTAATTGGCATTCCAAAATTAAATTACTGTGAAAAGCTGTAGAACGTTTACAATGCCGAAATGTGGTAGAGAAATAGGAATCAGACACTCTCAACTAACGACTTGAATAAAACTCGAAACTGTGCTGAAAACATATCCTTTGCTTTTTCCATTGTGTCCGTTTGTTGTGACGTTTTATATTTGAAATGAGCAAAAATAAGTGCCCGAGTCCATTTAAAGGAGTGTCCGTATGAGAAATTCGAGAAAAAAAGTTGGTTCGCAAACATATGTCCATTTAAGGGAATTTTCCGCTTATATCTATCTTGTAGCTTTCCGCAAGTAGAGCTTTCACTGTATTTATGTCGTCCTGAAATTTGGTGGAGCGATAATTTTTTTTTTTTTTAACATCATTTCACAGTAAAAACAATTAGATCTTTAAAAATACTAATTTCTCAAAGCCATTTTGCAACTTCAACCCTTCAAACACAAATATCAATTTTAAGAATTGGACAGAAAGTTCCTGAGATTAAAAAAAGGAAAAACATAGTAGATACCCGACCCCGTTGCTATCGCAATTTCTGTAGCTTATTCTTCTTATTTGTTTTTCAAAAGAAAAAAGACCTTCATCCCTTCATTCTAACCTTTTAGACTAATCCCAGCCCCAGTCCCCTTTCAGCACCTGAGAACATTCATATGTAGTTTAAATTTTCTCATCAAGAAAAACTTTATACATATACATATGTACATATTTACCTCTAACTACCAAAAGTCATTGGTCTTCAACTATAATGGATTATACCATTTCTGACTTCTTTTAGAAGTTTTGCAAAATGCACTGAAATTACAACCCCCTAAAACAATCTTAGATAGTAAAAATTTCCTGTATCAACAGTTCATTCGCATTTTACCAAACCGATCGCAAGGCATTTTCTTATGGTATACGTATAAGGTTGGTTGCACTTTAAATTCTCGTTTTGAAAATCCGGTCGTCGATTAACGGAATTCCGGATAATGGAGACACGACTGTAATATTAGTTTTTTAATTTTATTTTGTCAGACAAAAATTTCATAATAATTGATTGATTGATGTTTTCAAATTTAAATTGATTTTTTTGATTTTTTTTATGTAAACAGGCACTCAAAATGCATTTTTGCACTTTGCTGGCAAACCGCAAGACCAATTTTGACCAAACTTCATTTAAACCCCCACCGGTTCATACCAAACATTTCCTGTATAGAATCATCTTAATCGGCTTAGCCGTTTTTGAGCTTTTGCAGGACTAACGCACAACGATTGATTTTTATATATAAGATAATGGCATTATGAGTATCACCGTTGTTTTTAAAAATATTTTTTTTCTGTTTTTAATAATTTCTTTGAAAATTGTCTCTCCTGACACTGCGGGGAAAATAGAACCCCCCTAACATACGATTTTTTCTTTCCTCAACCCACCTTACATGCCCTAGCTTTTTGCCACATTTTATGTGAATCACCTTCTATAAAAGAAATATGTACCAAGATTCGTGACCTTCGACCCCAATGTTTAATGTAAATCCCTGTATATTTTAAGTACTAATTACTAATTTTCCTGGGGGATACCACGCAAGAAAAACTCACCTTGTACTCAACCTCAAAGGTGGTGTAAAGGAGTTAAAAGTTGTTTTACATTTTTTGTAGGAAAATTTTCTAAGCTACAACCTATAGACCAGGAAAAATAGCACAAATCGTATGGGGAACCTTGAAAAAATTAATTCATGAAATATTGAAATTGGAATCGACGCAGAATTGCAACCTCTATAACATATCCAAAGTCCCCCAAAATCCCTGCATTGGCTTTTTGTGTAGATGCATTTGAAGAGGTGCAGACGGGGAGAATTTGGAGGTCTATCAAACTAAAATATTTGTTTGGGTAAAACCTGATTATATGATACATGCTTTAAAGGTAGTTTTTAACGCTGAATCTAATGAAACCAAATTCAAAATGATACAACCACCCAAAAAGAAGTTATAGTCCTTTTTATGTAATGATAACTTTTTCTTCAGGTACAACAGGTAAAATATTACCGAAAACCCTTTGAAAATTACGGTATGTTAATGAAACTTGGAATGAATGTTTCATATGTCATAGGAAGTAAGAATCAAGAGAGTCCCTAAAAATATCCATGGCAAAAGGGTGTTTTTTTTTAAGGGGGAGGGACAACAAGGAATGTTAACTATAACACCCACGTAAAAACTCTTACACTCATGAAACTCGCCAAAAATATTAAAATCTTCATGGCAACCAAGAATCAAAATAGTCCAAACAAATATCTTTGTTCTAATAGTGTTTTTGGTGACTGTTTACTTTTGACTTGTTCTACGGAAAATACGATTTCAAAAATTAATTTTTGCTTGAAAAGGCCCATAAGTTTGTTAAGGGTGCTTGTATCATTTTAGTTTTGCTTTTATTAATTCAGCGTTAAAAAATACCCTTAAATCATATACTATACTTTGTGTATATACCTCATTTACACCAAATCGGAATTTTGGCTCAAATCTTCCAACTTCTTCCCAGATTTTCCCTCTCTTTAATAAAAAACCCCAGAACAAATATATTTATTAGGACTATTTTGATTCTTGGTTGCCATGACAAATTATATATTTTTGGCGAATTTCATGAGTGTAAGAGTTTTTTCGTGGGTGTTATGGTAAACATTCTACACTTGCCCATCCCCCTTAAAAAAACACCCTTTCACCATGAATATTTTTAGGGACTCTCTTGATTCTTACTTCCTATGACAAATGAAACATTCATTCCAAGTTTCATTAATATACCGTTATTTTTAAAGGGTTTTCGGTAATATTTTACCTGTTGTACCTGAAAAAAAATTCATCATTACATAAAAAGGACTATAACTTCTTTTTGGGTGGTTGTATCATTTTGAATTTGGTTTCATAGTTTCATTAGATTCAACGTTAAAAACTACCCTTAAAACATGTATCATATGATTAGGTTTTACCCAAACAAATATTTTAGTTTGATAGACCTCCAAATTCTCCCCGTCTGCACCTCTTCAAATGCATCTACACAAAAAGCCAATGCGGGGATTTTGGGGGACTTTGGATATGTTATAGGGGTTGCAATTCTGCATCGATTCCAATTTAATATTTCATGAATTAATTTTTTCAACCTTGGAACCCATTTTTCCTGGCCTACTAATCCTTAACATTTTTTCTGTGAGAGTTCTCGTTCGGAAGATATGTAGTTTGGAGTCTCCTTATTTTTTCCACAACACTTTCAATAGTTTGAGGCAATCTTCCGAAACAACAACAAAAAAATCTTATAGGAGGGGGGTAATATCTCCCCCCGCTTGGACGGGAGGGGCAATTGAATAAAATATTTGCATGAAAATAGAAAAAATATAAATTAAAAAACAACTGCAATTCTTAAAGTAATGTTTTTGGAAAGCCAGAAGCACATGCTATTTTGGCCAAAAATTGTTTCAAACTCAACATTTTGAAGAAAAATAATTATTTTTTTTTTAATTATAGGTTTGAAAACAGATTTTGCTGAAATTCTTTATTCATAGAACTTTATTAAATAACCAACTATTAAAATTGACTTCTGGCTTTCCAAAAAGCTTCAAAACATTACTGCGAGTGTTGCCGTTGTTTTTTAATAAATTTTTTTCTATTTTATGAAATTACTTTATTAAATTGCAGCTCCCGTCCAAGCGGTGGGAGACATTAACCCCCCTCCAATAGGAGTTTTTTCTTGTCTACTCCTCACCTACATGCTCTGAGTTTTTCGGCAGATCTTACATGAATTTCTAAAAAAAGGGGACATTTTATTTACCGAATATAAGGGATGAAAATAACATTCTCAAAAAAATAGGGATTTTTTTTTCTTCATTTAGAGCTGATTTGGGCCCATCCAAATATTAAAACTCAAAAAACCCATCTAACGACCACCCTAATGTACATATTTGGAAGTGTTTCTTTTGTTTAAGACTACAAGCGTTTGAAAAAAACTGCCACTCATGGCCTGATTTATACTATTGTTTCATCTAAAAGGTTAATCTCAGCCTTCTTTGATTTCTATTTAAGTCAGAACTAGACAGTTAAGAATAAGAACCAATATGACGAGTTCATATGACTCTCATGATACCCTCTCTGTATCAGCTCTTATAGTCTGAAGAATAATTAAAAGCAACTGTTATTAGCAATATAAAGTAAGTTACTTAAAAATACCTCACATTCCGTACTCTTTAAACTTAAGTTCTAAAAACGCGCCTGCGCCTGCATTGTCTGAAACATTTTTACATCAAATATTATAGCTAATTACTGTCATCAGTCTACAAACACAACAACGGAAACACATTTTCTGTCTCATATTTTGTTTATTTTGTGACAAAAGCAATTACTAAATTAAGAAGGTACTTCATTAATTTGTACGACTTGAATGGAAAACTCCATCTTATTCATATATAGTTATTCTTTTTGAGGTATATTTTTGTAAACAATTAGATGATGTTTGCGCTGTTTTTGTTTTCTTATCTTTAATCTAAATGGTATATGATATATCACAACAAAGACTATTGACAATAATTTTTACTTCAAAATAAACGAACAATCTCTCTTTGAAAAAGATAAAGCTATATGTGTGTAATGGAACCAATTAATAAACATATGGCTCCTTATCATAAAGAACACTTAAATATTTAATTTCTTATTGTTCTTTTAAATATTAAGAACAAAAATCAACAGTTCAATTTTAAATAATTTTTTAAATTTTGTTTCAGCATTATGGTTAACTCAACTTTGTTCGAAGTAAGTTTCAAGAACGGGCCAAGACTAGGTGCAGATTGCTATTGCAATGCAATTACCCATTTATGTAATTTCAGCTTATAACTTGTATTGTGTTAATGTTTTGTCTTTCGCATTTATCAAATTCATACATTGTTCATAGTTATCATCATTAAATTTAAGATTTTCTTAAAAACAATCCACATTGAAATTCAAAGAAAAAACAAATAGGCTAGTACCTACCTAGTTCTCTAAAAGTCTACCATAGGTGGGTTAAGCTAGAAATGAATAAACATTTATTTTCCTTTAATTAGATAACTCGTACCTATTAAAAGTATGAACAAACATGAATAACTCATGTATAGTATATTAATTTATTTATTTATTTGTTATTCCAATTAAAACATTGCGTTTTACAATAATGTCTACAGATTATGAAGCTACATCAATATGTGGACTTTGGCTAAGTCCAGTTTGTACAGCCAGTCACAACTAGATTACAGTCAGATTGGCGCGCGACGGTTGCTTCTTATGCTGGTGCTAAAAGTCACTCCCACAAAATCTACATCGTACATTTTTTTTTATGACATTAATCTGGTTTTAAGTTTTATTGATAATGAGTTGCCAAGTACTTTACAAAACGAAAAAATGAAAGAAAATATTTGAGTATTTGTAATTATTTATATTTTCTTAGAAAAAGCGTTAGAAAAAAAAATAGACTAATAACTAGACCTAGTGGAGCTTTAATAACGATCTAGTGGTCCACAATATTATTTTTTAAATAAATAAACTTTAACTATTGATTTAAAATTTTCTGTCTGATCCATTTCTTGTATTTTAAAGAACTTTTATTAATGCCTAGTTGGTAACTTTATTCATCATTTTTTTTCTAGCTGAAGGCATATATGTATAACATTTCAAATTTATTGTTGGTAAACAGTCGCATTAAAATTAACGTTTAAAGAAACTTGATCCGTATAAAATCATTTGTGCCTATTAGAAGCAATTCCAAACATACAAATTTAGATTGTTTTAATAAAATTTGATGTTCTGTGTGTAGGTATATCAACTACAAAACGACAAGTTTGTCATAGATCATAAATGTATCTTAACTTGTGTTTTATTTCACATTATTGATGAAATGTATTGTATTTCTATTTCACCATTTCAATTGGGAATTACACTTATTTACTTTACTTTGCTAATTTATACTTACATATCAATGGCCTCCCGCAGCCTTATCTACATTTTTGGAGTACTTTCATCTTATCTAAAACCAATGATCGATAAACTGTTTTGACTCATTTGTATATATAATTTATTATTTCCCTATCTTAAAGAAACTTTTTATGACGGAGTCACACGTACCTACAAGCTCTTGCGTTCAAGTGTACCTATTCGAATTTTAAAAATTGTGTTATACATATGAAGGGCCATGGGTAATAACTATCAGTCACATTTTTCCGATTTTGCAGAATTCAAATTTTAAACTCTTAAGTCTAATATTTTATACACAGGTTAAATAATTACACTGGTCAACAAAGCTTTGTAACCAGAAGCCAAAGCATATGGCCTTTTTGATTGGCAATCCAGAATCGTTCGGAATGCGTGTAAACCCTTCTGAAAGTGTTCTATTGGCATTCAGAATGACAGTTCTTCTCCTGAAAAGAACAGAAAACGATTCTGGATTTCATTTCAGAATCGAAACCAGAACTACTCACACATTCAAACACATAGTTGTCAAAGAGTTGTCAGAAATTGCAAAAAGTAAATTTTTAGCTAAAAATAAATAAATTTCACACATTTTACTGTTTCTAAGAACAATTATTTTCTGTTAAGAATATTATTTTCAACGGAAACGGACAACGAAAAAAAAATCGGGTCTTAAAATTCGTTCTATTTTGGGTCACTTGTACTTCTTTTGATACTTAACATAAATGCAGAAGGATTTTGAATTTTGAGGCCTGGTGCTGGAGTTATGGGCTTGTAAGGTTTCGGCAAGTCATGGGGTAAAGTTTGAAAGAAAAATGTTTATAAATTAAATGAAGGGATAGGAAACTAATTTTAAGACTGGAGTAAATGGTAAATTAGATATTCTTTTTATTAATGAAATCTAAACCGGAAATCGATTTGTTTTTTAGGGAAAAAACCGGAAGTTAACATTAAAAATCAGATTTTAAGAAACTTTGACCGTTTTATTTTTTTTTTTACGTTTCAAAATTTAGCTTATACAATATAGAAACTACATGCCAAGTTTCAGAGTGGGATCTCAATTCGTTTAGAGATACATAATTTTTAGTGCATGGCCCTCATTAAAAAAACTGATTTTTTGTATAGAAAACCGGAAGTAAAGGCCAGGAGCCGAGTATTTTTTGTCTTCAATATCTACTGAACTGATTTTCTTGTTGCAATATGTTCAGGGGTGTCCACCACATGTAAATCCAAGTTGGCGGTACGGGATGGCGCAAGCGTCAGCCGCCATCTTGGAAAACACGTTTTATAAAATATGTCGTGAACCGTTCATCGTACGAATGCAATAGTACATTTTTTTGAAAGTTAATATTCTTAAATCAAGTTGTTTTAATGAAAACTTTTTCAGAAATTAAATTCTAAAGTCAATATTTTTGATTTTTTTTTTGTAAGTTGTTTTTTTTTTCAAAATGTTGTCTTATATCCCATTTTCTATTTAGTATTCTATACTCTTATTAATTCTAATCAAATACTGAAAACCACATGTAAAAATATTTCTTAGTTTTTGAGAAATTAAAAAAAAAAACAAAACTTCAATTTATCAATGATACTTTTTTTGACTCATAGACAAACAAGAAATAAGGAAAAAATACCTTTTGATTTTTTTTTTTTAATTCTCAAAAACTAAGAAATATTATTACATGTGGTTTTCAGTATTTGATCCCATTCTGAAACTTGGCATGTAGTTTCTATATTGTATAAGCTAAATCTTAAAACGTAAACAAAAAAAATTAAAACATTGAAGTTTCTTAAAATGTTAACTTCCGGTTTTCTACCTAAAAAAAAATCGATTTCCGGTTTAGATTTCATTAATGAAAAGAACATCTAATTTACCATTTACTCCAGTCTTAAAATAAGTTTCCTATCCCTTCATTTAATTTACAAACATTTTTCTTTCAAACATTACCCCATGACTTGCCGAAACTTTACAAGCCCATAACTCCAGCACCAGGCCTCAAAACTCAAAATCCTTCTGCATTTTATGTTAAGTATCAAAAGAAGTACAAGTGAAATGCACCATAGGACAAGTTGTGCAAACAAAATTTCCAGAAAACGTAAAAAGTATGTGGCACAATTCTCTCAGTCTTACTATCTGTCTGGATGTAATTTGACCTACATCCTTATTATTTGGTAAAAGCCTTTAAGAACAAGAGAAAATGGTGAAAATGGCTATTTTTCAAAGCGAATGTAGCTTTGACTAAAGCATTTTTAACCAAAAAAAAAAAATAAAAAATTGGACACTATTGTAGAATATTTTTAATTTTGTACCTAATAAAAATTTTATCAATACAAAATAAAAATGATTGTAAATTGTGAATAAAAAACGCATTTTTGACAGTCAATTTTGTATACCTAAGGGTATTTTTTTGACAATATTTTTTTAGTGGATATAAATTCAATTTATTATTCACAATTTTCATTAATTATATAATCATTATTGTATCATTTGATATTGAAATTTTTAATTCTTAAGGCACTTTTTGACAGAAAATTCGTGTAAATTTCGAAGTTAATATCAGTTACTTTTACAAAATGTGTTTTTTAGTACACTAATCCGCCTGCAAGTGACCAATAAAAATACAAAGTTTTATGAAACAATGTATCTGATGAAAGTGGACAAAACTGGTCTTGCATACACACACGGAAAAAAGTATTGGCACAGTTGAAACTAATTAGAGTAAAATATTGTATAATAATATATATAAATTATTTTAATAATTTTAGCTTACAGATTTTTTTTTTAATTTTTTTCTATTAGATAACAATTTGAACCAACACAATATACAATTTAGGAAGGAAAAGGAACTGGCACAGTTTAAGATTAACCCAATATATGCAGTGGCGATTTCTGGTCTTGAGTTCTGGGTTGGCTACGAATAATCCTTTGATCAAAGCTGAATGTAATAAAAGCAAAATTTTTTAATTTTTTTCCTCTATAATGAGTTTTAATACAACTCATTTATCTATACCTACATAAAATCCAGTCGTCACTCTATTTTCAAAAAAATTTCGAGAACCGGTTCCTAAAAATTTTCACTTTCTCTTATCTTCGACAACATTTCTTTCTCCATTGACACATTAGTCCAAATTATTACATATATTTAAACACTTTGAAAAATAAGGATGAAATTATTGTAAATATAGTAAAAAACATGCTTTTAAGCCTTACGAGGCATCTCAGCTACTCAAATTTTATGAAAATGTAACCTGTAAACTGTAACGCTCTAAAAAATTGAGGATTAATCTCTCTATATAGCGTTTTTCTTTTTTAACTCAGAGCAGATCAGATCAGATTCAGAAATTGAAAATTTTATTATCTGAGCCCTCTGATTCAATTATTTTTGTGTTTTGAATCTGATCTGATCTGCTCTGAGCTAAAATAGAAAAACGCCAATAGACACCTTATTTTTAAAAATCAAAGCAGTATTTCTCGACTAATAGCAAATTTATTGCAGTTAGATCGACAATTTTTGATTTTATTTGGTTTCTACGGCTACCTTGGAAATTATCAAAATGTGAATTTTCTTATAACTAATTAATAAATTGAAAATCAACACTCAAGCTTTTGAGCAACGTACAGCAATGTTTCATATATCAAATTTTTTATTGGGATTGGTGAAATAGAATTTTGAAAAATTAAATCCATTTTGTGGACTTGGTTGATAAATATAAGCCATAAAGTTTGCCAAAAGGGGGATTAATTTAGTAGTTTTTAATGTGAGACTTTTTAAAAAACATATTTTTGATATTTTACTTCCAATTGAGCTTTATAATTTAGATATTTCTGATTTATTAAGACAAATACTAAATCATAAATAAGGTGTATTTTAGTTCCTTAATATTCAAGCTATGTATTTTTCTGGTAAATGTGCTCGAAAAGCATATATTTATATAGATGCCCTAAGTTTGTTTCCCCCTAAAATTTCTTGTGACGTTTTTTATAATTTTGTTTGACTGAAAATAATTTAAATTAGGTATTATAATCCATTATTTGACACCTCATTTTGGAATATTAAAAAAAAATACCAATGTTGATAAGTTACATTTATACTGAATTCTTTCAATCATTTTCATATGCAAAAATTTAAGGTATTTTTTTTTGTGAACATTTTTTCTTAGCTTTTCCGTGGTTTACAATGATGTATGATACATTAAAATAAAAGTATTTTTAATTGTTAATCGAAAAAATCTGATTCATTAAAATCCGTTGGTAATTTAAAAAGTTATTAACGTTTTATTGAGGCCGGAACAATGTACAACAAAGCATGTTTTAAATGTATTAAATTCAAATAATATTTATTTCCTGCTCTGGTGTTGGATGTACAACTTTGTGATTACCTACATATATTTAGTCTTTATACTAAATTTAAATACTTGATTAAACTTTTTTTTTTCTATGTTCAATATTTATATGAAGTTTTTTGATATTAATGCCATTAAGTAGGTGTAAAAAAACATTACTTCAAATTGTTTTTACATTTTTTTCATAGTTACCATGTAAAAAATAATATTTTTTTTTTATCAATCTAACGATTATCTTACTGACAGTATTTTACAACCTTAATTATAAAGATTCATGCAGATTTGTTTGAGTAATCATTATATTAATGAAGCTATGTCGATCAGTTTTTTAATTAAAACGCATTTAATTTGTAAAAAAATCATTAAAAAAAATTTTAGCACCGCTCATGTAGGTTTGATGGTAAGACATTGTATAACATAATCTTAGAAGAGTAAATAAGCAAAAAATAAGCATTTTTTGTTTTTTCAAATTGTGAAATTTTTCATCAACTTTTGAATTTAGAATGCTGCAAATCGAATTGAAGGCAGACTTAATCACCCCTTTAGTATGAAATTTTTTACCCCTTTTCAATGATTTTTTCACACAATATAGCCTGTCATTTTGGCTTTATTTAAAGACCTTAACCTTGAAGATCGGATGAGTAGAATGGGAGTTATGATTTTTTCAAGTAAACCATATAAAATTCGAACTAAGACATTTGCTTCAGATAAGTAGGTTCTCCACTGGTGGGTACTGGTCGGCAATCAACTCACATTTTTCTACCCAGGCGTTGGCTCTTTCAATAGAGCCAACCTGTGTGGGTATTTTTGTGGGTCTGTTCTTAAAGATAGAGTGACACAGCACATCGGGAATAATATGTAGTTTGTATGAGATTTGTTGGCGCAAATGTGTGTAGCCAACACGGGCATTGAAAGAAAAATAAAGAGATTCCTACTTTGTATGGGATTAATATAGCACGTAGGGGTTGCAGTGAATGGCTCGATTTAAATAGGTTTTGCTGGTTTTATTATGGTTTAAACGGATTGGGGTGTTGTTTTTTTATCAACATAAAAGGATATTTTATTCTCAAGTTTTAATACAAACAAATTGTTTGTAGTACGTGTATTTAAGACGAAATTATAGGGTTGGCGCAGCCAACCTAGCCAACTGAGAGGAATCGCCACTGAATATATGCACTAAAATGCTGCATGCAATAATTCTTCAGTTATGGTTTGGCATCACTTTGTTGCTAATAACTTCTGTAAGCATGTTTTGCATCAAAAAGAAGCTGTTTTTAAGTACACAATATTATTCCATTTATGCTTAATCACCGTTATAAATTGATTTTTATTGGTAAAAGCGCGTTTTCTAATTCGTTTTTTTCCAGCACGTCCCACAGTGGTCGGAAATCAACATTTAGCGCGAACTAAATAAAAAACTGAAGGTGCAAATCACCATGACAAATGTTATCTATAGTGCGTAAAATACATCCGCGCACCCACTGATGACCTAGGTTTTTTATTTAAGGTAGAAGATTATACTAAAAGACCCGTTAGTTGAACGATTCAACCAATATTCGGAGCATGGTATGCTAAAAATGTCGAAAATTGTGGCCTTCTGTGACGATTCTAAAATGAATTGTAAAAGATGAATTAGCACGTAAATGCACTTTGTTTTTGTACTATCTTGAAAAGAAGCGATTCCTTAACAATATTAGAGCAGTCTAAACACTTGCAAACACTTGCGATTTTTCTATGCTCAACTTAAAAAAATAATAACCAAAAAATCCTTTTTAACTAGGTCCTCACTCTACAGCTACTTAAATTTATTAAACAAATATTTACCGTTATATACCTTATCTATGGTTATAAATTATAAAAATAATTTTAGCTTTAATTTTCACACTCATTACAAATGATAAACAATTAAAAATTGACATACCATGCTGCGAATATTGGTTGAATCGTTCAACTAACGGGTCTTTTAGTAACAGCTTCGACCTTTAATAAAAAACCAAGGTCATCAGTGGGTACGCGGATGTATTCTACGCACGATAGATAATATTTGTCATGGTGATTTGCACCTTCAGTTTTTTATTTAGTTCGCGCTAAATGTTTATTTCCGACCACTGTGCGTCCCACTGATATTCAATAGGATTCATGTCTGGTGATTGTGGTGGTGTCTCCAAGGTATGTGGAGTGTTTTAAAAGATTCCTATACTATGTGGACAGTATGTTTGGGGTCTTTATCTTGCTGGAACTAAAAATTGCCAACAAGCACTTTTCCGTTCCCAAGATTTTCATTGAGAATATTCAAAAAGATCATCTTATCCATAATAGTTCAGGCTTTATAAACATTCATAAAAAAAAATTGTTAACAGCAGTTTAACGATTGAAAATGGTGAAGGGGGTTATAAGGAATGTACAAATAATCTATTTCCCAGGAGCGGAGTTGGAGGTGGGATTTGGGGGGTGAATAAGAGGGGGGAAATTGTAATATTGCGTTTTCCGACTAAAGTTGACCCCAAAATGAAAAGTGTTCAATAGAAATGTTGTAGATCACGCAAAAATCTACAACTGTTATATATATAATTTTTTAACATAACCTCAAAATTTCCGAGATATTGGTGAAAAATCGTATTTTTTTTTGTGTTTTTGTTTTTTATTTTTCATTTTCCCAAAAATAGTTCAATTTAAATGACACCTTGATAAAAAAATATATCCTGTTGTGTTCTTAATAACCACAACTTTTTTCAAGCAAAATAATTTGACAGTTTTTGAGATATTCAATTTTGTTTGCAAAAAAAAACAACTTTTTTTCAAAGGAAAAATGTACTTCAGAAAATCGTCGTATAGAGTTCATTTAAAGATCATTAGTTTTGTTTTTAGATTAACTTTCATAAAAAATAATCAATCATGACAGTCTCATATACAAAACTCAAGATATTACCATTTTATGCGGACGTTATCACACTTGTTTTCAAATATTTCAAATAAAACAAAAAACAACAAAATAAAGTCTCAAAAAGAAAACCGATAAGGTTTTGCTTAAAAAGCTTATATCATGGGTCCTATTGATTGGATCATCAAGTTAAAAGTCTTCAAACTAAGGAAAAATGACCGAGCATCATTTCCTATTTTTGTTTAAAGTTATTAAACATTTGAATAGGAAACCGAGCTGGTTAAGAACCCCCATCCCCACCAAAGGCTGAGAAAAAAATCTGCCAAACTTTTGTGTTTGATATCAGAATACATACATACCTATAAGACTTCATACTCAGATTCTGGTTATACATCCATTACCAAAATTTTTTGTCGGCTTTTGTACTATTATTTTTGTTTTTAATTTAAAAATGTTAGTAGTGAAATGAATATTTCTAGCAATATCGTTGCGGCATCGGCAAAACTTTTGTCTCGGGTCAATAAATAAAACACTGTGTTATGTCCTTTTTTCCGTAGAATTCAATGTCGTAGTTAGTTTTTGAATTTTCCAAAAAATTTTAACAATTTATCAACCATTTAAAAACAAAAATACTTGATGCAAAATCATTTTTTTTGCTTTTTTCGCATTTTTCATTATTTTATATAAAAGTAAATGTTAAAACAAAACTAATGATCCTTGAATGAACTCTGTACTGTACTGATAATTTTCTGAAGTGCATTTTTCATTAAAAAAAAGTATTTTTTTCGCATACAAAATTGAATATCTTAAAAACTGTCCAATGGTTTTGCTTGATCAAAATTGTGGTTATTAAGGACACAACAGGATATATTTTCATTAAGTTTCATTTCAATTTAACTACTTTTGGGAAAATGAAAAATAAAAAACAAAAACAAGCAAAAAATACGGTTTTTCGCCAATATCTCGGAAATTTTTGAGGTCACGTTAAAAAATTATATCTGTAAAAGTTGTAGATTTTTGTCGGATCTACAAAATTTTTACTGAGCTTTCATTTTGGGTCAAATTTAGTCGAAAACGCAATATGAGCATATGCAAAATAATCAAAGCAAAACAAAATGATTTACATGTAAATACGACAGAAAGACATTCATCAACAAAACAAAAAAGATAGAGATAAAAACAGAAAAACGCATTTATCTCGAAGTGTCAAAAATACAGATACCTACGTTGCTTCCTTTTAACACGGCAGTATAGGTACATGTATCGTGATATCGAATCATACAGATTGAAGGCCGTAGCCAGGGGAGGGATCACAGGGGTTTGACCCCCCCCCCGAAATTTTAAGAAAGGCATTTGTAAATCATATTTTTCTACCTTAGTGTGAAATTTGTTATCAAATAACTGCGATAATTATTAATTAATCTACTACCTACATACTTTGATGATTTCTTTAGTCAGTGTATTCTGATGCCCTCAATTCTTGGAAAAAATTAACAAAAATTTAAAGAAGAAAACTTTAATTTAAAAAAAATGTTGGATCGTTACAATTTAATGTTTAAAGGCTGAATGCATGATATGGTAGACAAAATGCCATACATAACATGATCCACATAGACAAGTTTTTAAAATTTTGGCGACTGTAACATGCACCCCGAAAAGAACTTTTTCGACAGTGAAACGTCTATAAACTTACCTAAGAGATTCTACAGATGAAGATAAACTTTTACAGCGCTATTAATAAAAAACGGTTATTCTACCTTTACTCCACGATTTTACTGAACCATGGAATAAGAGTTAAGCCACAGGTTAAAATTTCTCATTAAAAACAAATTTATGTTCTTGGAATAGTAAAGTGACGTTTACCGTATGAGGCCTGTTAAGTATCCTGAAATTTGTACCAAGTTTCGGAAGCTTGGGTTTTTTTCCGTATGGGTTTTGACATTTTAAAATTTCAAGTTACCAAACATACCTTAGAAATTTCTTGTTTATGTCTATCTAAATTATTATTAGGTATTAGGGAAAATTTAATTAAAAAAAGGAAAAGAAGCGAGAGTTGGAGCACCAAAGACAAAGTAGGTTCATGCAAATTAACCAAACCATTTATAAATAACATTTTGCTTTATATTCTTCAGAACCTAATGAAATCATCGTGCATAGAAATAAAATGTTATTGAAAATGTATATCTTTTGATACCAACGCCAATAAAAGAAAGAGTCTGCTGCTTATTCCTTCGCTAAACCATCTGCTTCGGTGGTTTAGCATAGTAAACGTCACATAGCTGAAATTTTGTTTTATTAGTAACATTTTGCACTTAATCCATGGAATAAGGCTAACCTTTCGCTGTTCTTCGTTTATTAATTTGGTTGTTAGAATTGAAGTTAATCATTTAATCATTTAATCAATAAATTAAGACCTATACTGAGGAAGCTATCAGGGGTGAGTTTTGCGCAAAAAATTAAATGTTTGACGTTTAAGAATAATTTACAGTTCCCATGCATAGAAAAATTAAATTTTTAAAAACAATTCTCCACCTATTCTGTGCTTAATTTTGTATAATATTTTAGGCACAAAATGTTTGCCTTTGCCTAAGCCACCTATTGAGTCAAACCCCTTTTATTTATAATTATAGGCCTAAAATTGGAAAAATATAAATTATGGATGCACAAATATTTTGCATGCAAGTAATGCAGTGAAATAAATTTTTTTTTTGAAGTGCAAAAATTTTGTATTCACCAAACTTTATCTCACGTGAAACAATTTTTGACATGCGAAAATAATTGCATAGATTTTCGCACAGGAAATGTTAACTGGGACGATGAATTTATTTTCACGCAAAAAATGTCATTGATATTTGTTCACTTATCTCGAATGGTGAAATATTTTTTCGAAAAATTATAATCCCCCCCCCCCCCCCCCGAAATAATTGTCTGGCTACGGCCTTGTACAGATTGAGGTGTTTATGCTTAGGAAAATGACAGATCATCATATACAATTTTGTTTAAATAAATTAAAGCGGTGATGACAGTAAAAAAGAAGACCGAGCTCTTTTCAACCCCCTCTCCTCCCAAAAGCTGAGAAAAAACTCTGACTTTGGTAATCGAATTCACGATACATGAACCTATAAACCCTCATACTCAGATTTTGGTTATACATCCACTCCCAAAATTTGCTGAACTGATAGTAGGTACATTTATAACAGTATTCCTCGGTTAATTGCACCTCACTTAATTGATTTTTCAGCTTAATTGATTTAAAAAAAACTGCTGCCCACAAACAACAAACAAGTAAACATTTCGGTTAATTGATCAAAAAATCATATTATACAAAATGGGCTGATATTAAGCGGGGAACACTGTAATATGTATTAGTAGCAACTAGCAATTATGACCTTCTCATAACGTGAATATATCATAGACTATTTTTAAATGTTTTAACAACAGTCCATAGAGCCACCTTTAAGTCAACCTTTTAGAAACTAAGTTTGAAAAAAAAAGCATTGCGGTTGTGCAGGTTAAGGTTTAAAGTACTTAGAACTTAGGTACCTACCTATGTACATGCAGACAGACATACATAATTTCGTTACCCATTATATTCTGTTCTTCCTTATCGTAATGTCATATTTGATTAAAATTTTAATTTTTTACGAACTCAAAACATACGTTCAAAAAAACTATACATTTTAATTTAGTGTTCCAAGACTGAAATTTGATCTTTTGAATGTTTTTTTATTTGATCTGTTTATAAACATATCAACGATGTTATTAATGATCCAAATTAGTTTAAGTATAATCAAATATATACAAAGAACAGACAGAGAATATTTCAAATATAAAATGATTGATCGAACTTTAAGACAATGCCATAACCCTTTAAGAAGATAAAGCTTATTTATTGTAAGGCTTGTGCAAATATTTAGTTCGAGACAGAAAAACAAAAACAATTATGTTAGCTTGTTACACCCTGAAGAAATTTTATCATGCGGAAATGAGCTGATCAAATGGAAAATGAAAAAAAAAAAAAATAAACAAATTTAAAAAGAACACATTTTGCCGTGCAATAAAATGAAGCATTGGTTGAGAGCTATATAATATGGTTTATTTATAGAATAAATATGGTTGCGGATGGACGAAGAAGACCAATACATTCGGTTCACTTGACCTTCGACCTGGTCGCAGTGAAGGTGACCATGGTTCAGCTAAAGTCCAATAAAGCTGATCTTACACAGCTGACGACAGCTAGGCTGCCAAGTTGTTGAAGACGGTTGGGTCTGGACTGTTTAGGAGTATGCACTAATAGTCCAGTAAATAGAGGTAAAAATAGGGGGGTTACCCTACAAAAAGTCGGGTAGTTCTAAATTTTTGATATGTTATATGGTATGGTTGGTAGATGAAAATTCAAAAATTCTACAACCACGCCCTCTTCAAAATCCTGGAAAAACTACAAACAATCGGCACTTTTTTAGCTTCTTGCTTATAACTTATTTCCGGTACATTTTTACAGAAAAAATGGGCAGGGAAGTTTGTAGACAATAGAATTTCCTACAAATATGACTAAGAAAGTGTTTTTGTACAACCACTACAAAAGAAAAGAATGTGAGTTCGTAAGAACGTTTGAATAAAAAACACTTTCTCAAACCTCACCCGATTCCTGATTGTATTGGTCACAAAGTGAACATACAGTCGACTGCGACCAAGTCAAACTCTCACGGGATATCAAAATTATTTCAAGTTAGAGAGTTTTGCAAAAAGTCGATTTAGAGAGAAATCAATAAGTTTGGAAATTTGAGAGGAGTAAACAACAAACATAGTGATAAAATTCTTGTTAGAGGGAAATTCGACTTAGGGGGAGTTCGACTAAGAGGGCATCGACTGTAGTTGCATGAAATTGGTAGCCAATCAAATTATCTACAAAATGGATTTGCCCTTAACTTGACGGTTAAGGAGTTATTGTGCTGTAAAGAGGGAAAAAACTGAAAATCTCACAAAATACGAAATTTTAGCCTTTTTTTGGGAGCTCCATAGCACCGTTTTTAGTGGTTGTACAAAAATACTTTCTTGATCATATTTGTAGGAAATTTTATTGTCTACAAATGTCCCTGCTATTTGTTTCCATAAAAATGTACCAGAGCGAAGTTATAAGCAAACAACTAAAAAAGTGCCGATTGTTTGTAGTTTTTCCAGGATTTTGAAGGGGGTGGAGGGGGCGTGGTTATGGAATTTTTGAATTTTCATCTACCAACCATACCATATAACATATCATATTTTAATAAGTAAATTTTTATAGGACAGGCTTACAGATCAGTATTTTCCGAATGCAAATAAAACTATTTCATTCCTTCCCGACGTTTCGTTGGTTTTTTTCCAACTTTTTTAAGGGGTCTTTATTAGCTGTAAGCAAATTACATTACACAATATTGTTTTTTCTATTTTTGAACAATTTGGGCTTACTTTTTACATTGATGGTAACAATTTATGTTTAAATATTTTATACGTTGAACATTAATATAAACAACGAACAAAAATAAATAAATAAATAAATATGAACGTGTATCATATTTTATCCCGCATAGGATAAAATCTATCAAACCGAAAGAAAATTCATGGTTTGATTTGAGCTGCAAAGAGGTTATCAGGGTAAGAGAAGTAAGCTTCCGTTGTTATAAAGCCAACCCTACTGAGGAAAACTGTAACGGCCATATTCAACGAACCAAATTTTTGCATGACCAGAATTTAAGGCAAAAAATACTACAGTGTCCCAAAGGTAGTAAGAATTTTTGGTCATTTGTAAAAAACATTAGAAATACAACATCGTCTTCGGTTCCAACACTCGTCTTCAATGACACTCCCTATGTTAGCTCAATTCATAAAGCCAATTTGCTTGCAGCACAGTTTGCTGTTAACTCGACGCTGCCAGAGAGTGTCTCAACTCCTCCTGTACTTGAGAGCATTAATGATTCCATGGGACGAATACTCTTTCGCACTCGTACAGTGGCAAGAGTTCTAAAAGATCTTGATATACACAAATCTGCTGGTCCAGATAGTATCCCTCCCATTGTTCTGAAGAGGTGTTCTTCAACGCTGGCAATGCCATTGCGTAAGCTTTTCCATCTGTCCTATTCTACTGGTCTCTTTCCGAGTGGATGGAAAACAGCATTTGTCCAGCCTGTCCCTAAAAAAGGCGAATCTTCTTCTCCCTCTAACTATCGCCCAATTGCACTTACGTCCCTTCTTTCCAAGGTCATGGAAACGCTGATAAATTATCAGCTTAAGAAATATCTCGAAGAACGGAAGCTTCTTAATGACCGGCAGTATGGCTTTCGTAGCAATAGGTCCACCTTCTGTGGAATGATCACATATTTGACGTCGCCAAAAATGCTGCGAAATGTTTAGGTTTTCTTCGAAGAAGTAAGAAATTTATCTCCCCTTCTGATCTGGCTGTAATCTATAAAGCCTTCATTCGTCCAAAGCTTGAGTACAACTCCCATATCTGGGCAGGTGCTCCTAAGACTCATTTAAGTCAGTTGGATAGAATTCAAAATAGAGCGTTGAAAATGATAGGTGATAGAACAATAACGAAAACATTTGCATCTCTCGAACACCGCCGCAATGTTTCGTGACTTTCATTATTTTATCGGTATTTTAACAAACAGTGTTCTAGTGAAATAGCCAGTTGCATTCCTCCCCTTAAGCAGTTCCACCGTAATACTCGTATTTCTAGGAATGCACATCAATATACCCTTGAGCCCAATTTCGGACGCACTGTCAAGTATAGAGATTCTTTCCTTTGTCGCACTACCCGAATGTGGAATGCTTTACCTGGCTCTGTATTTCCCTCTCATTTTGATATTCAGAACTACAAAACTAATGTGCATCGGTATCTCCTCTCGAATCCTTCCCTATTTTCCTAACGCTCTCACTGTGTTAATTCATTTTAAGGGTACTCAAAACCCCTTTAGTGCGCGCTTATTATAAAAAAAAAACTGAATTTCCGTGTAGTGCGCAAATTTCTAATGACGATATAATTCTTGTACCGTACCTATTCAAAACAATGAAATTTGTTAATCAAACAAAATTGCAGAGTCATGCCCTTCCGAGACTTTTAAACTTTAATCAATTTGTCCAAATCAAATCTTTATTATCATAAATAAAAATCTATTTAATCAAATGAGTATCTTAAATCAGATCTTAAGCTCCATTGTTAAGATTCAAGAACAAAACAATAAGAACATAAAAAACCATCTGGTCATAAATGATGGAGCAAAATTTTTACTCTCTTTGTGTTGTTCATGTTCATATTGTTTTTATTTATATTATATGAACAATAATAAAAAATGAATAAAAAAATCGATATCGTTTTCAAAGTAATTCAACTTCAAGATTTTCTTATATTAAATTGAACTTGGAACTGTAATCAGTTTTATTGTCACAAGGAAGATACTACTACTTGAAAACCGAAACCGAAACTAACATAAAACAAAATTTTGTGCCCGCGTAGGTGAAGAATAAAATAAACCATTCAGCTGTTTTTTTTTTTTGTCAGAATTCCAGCCAGATATTTGAGCGGAGGTCTGTCTAGCAATTCTGCACATGCACACGTGCTACCGATATAATTTTACATGTCTATCAGTAATTTTGTGGGCATTGCATTTTTATAACCTATAACACTGAAAGGTGACTATGTATGTACGTTATAAATGCTTTCGATTATGAATTTAATTTTGCATTCGATGGAGCACCAATTATAATTAAAAAAATAACTAAGCGCACGAATAGGTTCCATTTAATTGCTGTATATGTAGGTTATAGCTTAGCATTTAGAAGCTTATCTTAAACAGATTGAAGTTTTAATCAAAATATTGCATCTCTGTTTCTAAATAAAGCAATTTTTAAAAATGGTTAGAGAACTTAAAAACATTTTGTTTTTTCATACACCCATGATTGAATGGTTCTCTCAAGCATTTATTACTTTGACAAAAATACCTATAATCTGTTTAAAAAGATTTTATAGTCTTAGAGCCAGACAGATTTACGGTTTTTTAGTACGATCCATATAAAGTGGAGTCATTCTATTAGATTTCCTGAACATGGAATGGGCATTCTATAAGTTTCATGACTGATATCACTTCTGGGAGCACCGGGGTCAGAAAAGTAAAAAAAAGTTCGGCCTCGAAAGCGTGATAGCAGTAGGTACGTCTGCCTCTTTGATATGTTAGGCTATATGTATATATGCTATTCAAAAATATGAAAGGCAGACATAGGGCGTAGTACCTCTAAACAAGTACCTAACGGAATTTAAAAAAATGCTAGAAAAATCCCAACGTCTTAGTGTGTCAGTTTTACGACTGACAGTCACTGCAACCTAACCTTACCTTTCTTATATGTTGTCTTTATCATACTTTAAAGATTCAACAAAACTGGTTTAGTGGTTATGTTTTAAGAGAGTTCTTGTCACTTTTCTTTGCACAAGGGTGCACCTTGTCCTGCGCTGAGTTGGACAGAATTTCATTAAAGTGCAAAATTTGGTATTGTGATATATACTTTTTTCAGTATGGCGCTGGTCTTATATGTAGTTTTGGTGTATACATTTTTTTCAGCAGAAATAAGGGATTCCACCGGACCTGTGAAAAGTTTTAGCCTTGAAAATCATATTTTGGATAATTCCTCCATCTCATGGGTTAGTACTTAAAAATTTTTCCTTAATCGAGGATAAAATGGAGTCTGGTCAAAACAGCATAAGTCCATTTTTGTCAAAATTGAGTTTTGAATGCAGAACTATACACAAAAAAATCTAGTTTCGTTTGGTCTTAACAGCTTAAGTCTAAGTAAACCGATTCACAAGATATTCTATGGCCCTAACAACACTTTGGTTTTGATTTTTTTATTATGTTTGTTCAAAACGACACAGCTCCACTTGTGTTGTTTTAACCGAACAAGAATTTTCAATTTTTCAAATAAAAATCTGGTCTAAATAACATAACTCCATTGCTTTTATTTCGTAAAGTAAAGTTAACTGCTTGCTGTTTAGTAACGACGGTTTATTTTCAAAAACCAATAGTTTTGTTACAAAGGGAGCCAAGTTTTTCTATGTGCAAAATATCTGTGAAACAAATTAGTGACGAAAAGTGAGAGATAATAGGTATGCCAAGTTCTAAGTTTAAGTTGAGTTATATCGAAATAGCTCCAAAATATGAAAAGAATTTTTACTTAATATTTACTGACTTAAATTTGCTAGGTTTACTCGTCAAACCCTTTTAAACTGTGGGTAATCGAGCAATAAAAATTAAACCAGCCAAACTTGGGATTGGACATGGTTCATATAATATAATACAAATTTGGGGAAAATGGGCGGATAAATTAAAAACCTCAAATTTTCAATTTTTTTCAAAAATTTCAAGATTTACATTGGATGTCAGGAAGTGCACCATAATTTTGATGATCCATCAGTGAGTGAGTGAGTAAGTGAGTGATGAATCAGTCAGTTACGCTTTCAGTGATTTTATTTTTTAAGTACTGTATTTCAGAAACCACTATTTCCAAAAAGTTGAAATTCGGTGATGCATCTAAACTTGACTAGGGCCGTTTTCAAAAACGTCAAATCAAAATCAGTTTGATCGTCACTCTTTGACGCAGAAGTTGCTATCGTCAAATATGCAAAAATGTTTTGATCAAAGTCGGTCAATATCCTTGCAAACGCCATTTGAAGCTTTCCAATAAGCTCTCTGGCTTTTCAATATACAGGGTGTCCCGTACCTGAGTGGAAGTATTTTAGGATGTGATTCTTGGGGTTATTCTAAGAAAAAAATTGTATGGGGGGAAAGTTATATCTCCCCTCCCTGAGGCAGGGGGGAAGTTTCTGAAACATTGACTTTAAATACAAAAAAAAACATTTAAAATCAACGAAAACACATCTAATAATGTGCTATAGTTTTTTTGAAAGCTAATATTTCATTCTTGTATTTGGTTTTTAAATGAAGTTGTTTAAGCGAATAGTTTTTGAAAAATTAAATTTCAAAGTCAAAATCAAAAAAAAAATGTGATTTTTTTTCTTATGTCGATATTTTTCAAAATTTTACGTAATTAAGTACATTTTTTGTGTTCAATTTTCAATGCCCTTATTCTGTTTTAGTCCTTACAGAAAACCAAATGTAAAAATCTTTCTTAGTTTTTGAGAAATTAAGAAAAAACTAAAGGTACTTGTACCAAATAAGCCCGAAAAAATTAATTTATTCATGAATTATCCATAGTTTAACCCTTTTTTCGGGCTTTTTTGGTAAAAGTACCTTTTGTTTTTTCTTAATTTCTCAAAAACTGAGAAAGATTTTTACGTTTGGTTTTCGATAATGGACTTAAAAATAATGAGGACATTGAATATTGAACACAAAAAATGCACTTAATTACGTAAAATTTTGAAAAGTATCGACTTAAGAAAAAAAAAAATCACATATTTTTTTTTTTTTAGTTTTTCAAAAACTATTCGCTTAAACTTCATTTAAAACCAAATACAAGAATGAAATATTAGCTTTCAAAAAAACTATAGCACATTATTAGATGTGTTTTCGTTGATTTTAAATGTTTTTTTTTTTGCATTTAAAGTCAATGTTTCAGAAACTTCCCCCTCCCCCTGCTTCAGGGAGGGGAGATACAACTTTCCCCCATACAATTTTTTTCTTAGAATAACTCCAAGAATCACATCCTAAAATACTTCCACTCAGGTACGGGACACCCTGTATAGTTCGTCAACTAAATTTTGATTTTGCACAGGTGCAGCGCAGATGATGTTTTTGAATCTTACTTTAGCAACCAACACTATCGAACACAATTGAATTGCAGTAAATTTTTTTTCTCATTTTCGAACATGCAGTTCAAACATGTAAGAACATTTTGCAAATGCATTTTTTGACGCAGTTGACGTCACCTATACGGCCTTGTTTAGCCAATATTTGGAATTGGAACCATCTGACTTAATTGGTATACTGGATGAAGTTGTTGTTTGGTTTTTAAACGATATTTAAAAAAAGAAACCCCATAACTATTTTTCAAAACAAGGTTAATAGCCTATTGAATAGACCTTTTAAAAAGGAACAATTACGTGCAAGGGTTTTTATTATTGAATATGTTTGTTTGGCCCATAGGCATGCTTAAAACCGAAAATGCTACTAAATTCACCCATGCGTTTCTGAGAGAATGGTCACACTGGCCACTTTTCAGTATTTTTGGTATAACTCAAAAACTAAGCCGAATTTGACAATTTTACATATAATACTTTTTGTTCAAAATTAAATTTTCTATTGGAATGGATAGTTCAAAAAATTTTACGAAGAAATTTAAGCAGGAAAAGTAAATAAAAACCAACATAAAAAAATCGAAAAATCAAAGATTTTTAAATTTTTTTTTTAAATTGCGCATAACTTTTTTCGGAGCAAAGATACGCTCAAGACATTCATAAACAAAGTAAACTGGAGTCTTATGGCTTTAATATGACATGTTAAAAAAGCCATATTATTTAAAAATTGACAGAGATATAGCCATTCAAACTTTACCATTTCTTATCATTTTCCGAAGTTTTTGCTTGAAAGCCTATTTTTTAGTACTTTATGACAAATTTAAAGTTCCTAGCACCTCATACCAAATCTAATGTTAATCGGACCAGCCGATCGGTCTGTAGGTCTGAACGCATTTAAAAACAGCCGAAAAACGAAATTGCGAACTTACATCCTTATTATAAATTCTCTATAGTTCTTATGTCATATTATATCAAAATTTTGATTTCGAACATTTTTACGAAAGTGAAATTTGCCATATTGTACCGAAGAAGGGACTTTCGGGCCAAAACGGAGAAAAATTATAAGAAATGATAAGGTTTGAATGGGAATATCTCTGTCAATTTTGAACAAATATTAATTTTTGAACATGCCATATTAAGGCCTTTAGTCTCTACTTTGTTTTGTCTGTGCATGTCTTGACCCTATCTCTGCTTCAAAAAAAGTTATGCACAATTTATTAAAAAATTTAGATATCCTTGATTTTTTGATTTTTTTTAAGTTGGTTTTTGTTAACTTTTCCTACTTAAATTTTTTCGTAAAATTTTTTGAACTATCCATTCCAATAGAAAATTTAATTTTGAACAAAAAGTATTATATGTAAAATTGTCAAATTCCGCTTAGTTTTCGAGTTATACCAAAAATACTGAAAAGTGGCCAGGGTGACCATTCTCTCAGAAACGCATGGGTGAATTTAGTAGCATTTTTGGTTTTAAGCATGCTTATGGGCCAAACAAACATATTCAATAATAAAAACCCTTGCACGTAATTGTTCCTTTATACCTCTCATTTTCCGGTCTATTCAATAGGCTATAAATGTAGAAACAAATTTTCGATGTGGTAAGCTTCACAAAACAGGTAGAAATTCATCGATTTTTGCAAATGTCATACCAGCACCGATAGGTATCGGAAGAAAAATATGATAAAATAATCTCTCTTATGCCGTTGATTCCAACAATTTTGCAAAATTTCTTTAAAAACTCTTAATCAAAGGAGAGAGTAGACTATAAAGATCCCGATCCAATTGATTCTTCTGATGAAAAAATTAGTTCCATCAAGAAAGTACAAACCACTAAATTGAATACTTTGAAAACTCCATTTTTGTTTCTGTTTTTGAATACTGTTTTTGCAATTAAAGTTAAATGGATTAGTTTGTCTAAAAAACAACTTAATATTTTTACAAATTATTTCAGTACTGGTCTTATCTCCACCCATTAAAAGAAACCATTTGGTCAAAACAACATATCTCCCTTAAAACATACATAGAAACATAAATTATGAAATATGTTATTATTTCTGGGTAAATACCATTATTTATAGAAATACTGCATCACAATATTTTTGAAATAACCAAAACCGGATTTAGAGGAAATTTTTAAACTTTAAAATGCATTTTTCTGAAAGCTATGATTTTGGACTTATGTTGTTTTGATCAGACTCCATAGAAATTTCCCACGGAGTTTCTCCCATCTTCTAATATTGTAAATGCCAACAATTTTCCACTTAGGTTAGGTTAGGTTAAGGTGGCTACCACGAAAACTACTGACACACTTAGGCCAGAATAGGCCCATTGTGATACCACATAAAGACTGCGAGATGACCCTCGCTAATTAAACCAATTGGAGCTTTTAATAAAGCGATGGAGACTGTGAATGTCGATTTTATTTAAATCACTGGGATCGTCAAAGAAAAAATTTCCTAAGTATATTTTACGTCTTTGAGAAAGAGCAGGGCATGAACAAAGAAGGTGTGGGATAGTTTCTTCCTCCTCCTCGTCCATGCAGCTTCTGCAGAAGTCATTTGAAAGAACGCCTAGTCTATTGGCGTGTTTGCCTATGAGACAGTGTCCAGTTATGACACCAATTGTGGAGCTAATATGCAATCTACTAAGAGATAACAAACATTTCGATCGCTTCGGATCCAGTGTTGGCCAGATCCGTTTTGTCGCCAGACAAGTAGTGATACCTGTCCATCTGCTGTTTGTCATCAACATGGAATCTTGCTTAAGCATAAGTTTACAAGTAGCGATTGGTATTCCAATATTCACCCTGTCAGGTTATATTGGTGTAGTAGTTCCCTTCCTGGCGAGTTCATCGGCTTTACAGTTTCCTGGAATATCTCTGTGTCCCGGCACCCAGAAAAGGTGAATGTTAAACTGTTCTGCCATCTCCATTAGAGACGATCGACAATTTCGGGCAGTTACGGAGTTTGTAGAAACAGAACCTAGTGATTTAAGGGCCGCTTGGCTATCTGAGAAGATACGGATATTTAAAGTAGATATTACGTTTTCTTTGAGCCAAGATAAAACTTCTTTTATCGCCAGGATTTATGCTTGGAACACGCTACAATGATCAGGGAGACGGAAAGAGAGACTAATGTTTAGTCGTTCTGAGTACACGCCACCACCCACCCCCTCTTCAGTTTTTGAGCCATCCGTGTAGAAATGAATTGCTTCATCTCTCAAGAATTCCTCATCATCCCAAGTGGATCTTGTTGGAATTGTGACTTGGAAATTTTTGCCAAAAATCGGCTGAGGGATGAAGTAGTCGGAGTGTTTAGGGATTGATTCGAATTTGTTCAGAATGATAGTATGGCCAATGGAGTTATTGGACCATTGAGAGATGGCTCTGAGACGAATAGCTGTGCTCGCTGCCACTTGTTTAGTGTATATATCGAGGGGTGTAATGTTAAGCAGTATATCTAAGGCAGCGGAAGGTGTCGAACGGAGAGCTCCGCTGATACACATGCAAGCCGATCTCTGCACCTTGCTTAACTTATCACGATAAGTTATTTTATCTAAAGCAGTCCACCATACTGCCGCCCTATAAGTGAGTATCGGTCTGATGACCGCTGTGTATAGCCAGTGGGTGATAATGATTTGAAGATGCTTTCCTAATATTGCAAAATTTTCCACTTACAGATTCAAATTTGGTCGATCAAAAAAGTAGTCCAGTGGCCATGGAATATTATCAATTTCGATGACAATAAATTCACGTTCCCAGTTTTCGACGGTGGGAAATATTCCGTGGGAAATTTCATTCACGATAGCCCTTAATATTGTAAGATTATATACCTATCTAAATATATCTTGTAAGAAAATGATTTATCCTATTTTCAGATATTACACCGAAAAATCTAGCAAGCATTTTGACTTCGGGTCCACTTCAGACTTGAGTAGCTATACAAAAAAAGCTCCACGGGTCTGTTCACTTTTCCTATATAGCCCTGGTAGTAATTAAGATACTCTTAAAATTTCATAACCAGGTACCACTAGTTTTGGGATCAGTGGATAAAGATTCGTTTAAAAAAATACGATAATATTTCCGATTAAAATAACCAGCTTATAATGTCGACGTAATTTTTTTCATAAAACTCGTAATGGCATAATAATTTTGAGTTATTCTAATTCCCTTTTTCTTCTTAAAAAAAAAAGCTTTTTACTTGATAGTTTTCACCAAAATTCACAACTTCCCCCTTACTCTGGTCATAAAGCAAATACATAGGTAGTACCATTCGATTCAGCGGGTAGAAATAGTACATTCGAATTGATACTGCTTAGAGGTTTTTCTATAAATCACTTCTCTAGCCCCCTCCCTCCTCATTAAAATATTTCTCATACATTTCATACAATTTGTCTTCTTTTGAATGCATTTCAAAACTAGATTTCTAAACGAGTACTTATTCTAACTAGTTATAGTTATTTGTTCAACAGGCAACACATGACGTCAAAGTGCCATTGACCTAAATTATTATTTTAATAAGCCCACCACACTTCTGGCTTGAGGCTGAAAATAACACATAAGGACCTAATCAGATATCAGATTTCAACAACCTGAGATGAATCATCTACAATAATTCTACATAGGCTACCATTAATGACAAATTTTTAAATGATGCGATAAAAACAATGTTAAATAAAAGTTAGAACCAGTTTTGTATATATAATTCACTTTAATAAGAATAAATTAAAAAAAAAGAAAGTCCCCATTTCGTTCATGCTTAAGTCATGAGGTAATAGGTTCATTAAATCAGTTTTTAATTGCTGACGAGTGGCGAGTTAAGTTCAGCTATTTTGTTCTTAAATCTTTAGTTCGGAGATTTAACGGTCCTTAATGACACGTGCTTTAACCTGCTAATCTCAAGTTATCACAGAGGTGATAATACCAGCTGGCCCAAAGTCACCAGGGGTATAATAGCTGTCGATCTAAAGCTACTGGGTAGTTCCGAAAGTCCGTTTTCCAAGATGGTGGCTGGCAATCTTGCTCCCCCGTCCCCCCAAATTGGATTTACATTCGGGGGGCAACCCTGATCATATTCCATGAAGAAAATCTGTTTAGTAATAATTTGCATTATGAACCTATTATTTTTGCTCCGGTTCTTGGACTAAAAGAAAATTATATTTAATTAATATAGAATCCAAGTAAGATGATATTTCGTGTGACTCAGTGAATCATTTAATTTATTCATTATTTTGTACCGCAGTACACATATTAAAGGTTATATCATTGGAGTTTCGATTTTTGTTCAGTTCTGTGCATATATCAAAATTTTTGTCAAATCACAATATTTGTTATTGTTTTACGTGTGTTTTTGTCATCGCGTTCATATCCATTTTTTATTTCTGACAATCTCAATTTTAATTTGTTGTGGTAGAGACTGGGTAACGTTAACAGGCATCAGGGGGGCCGAATGGTTGCCAGGTTAAGCAGACAAACCAGCGACGTTTGTCAGGTCACAAACTTGTCCTTGAGATGGTTAAAAGCTTCCAGCAGGCAGAAGAACTGCAGGCGGCGGTCAATGGCATGAAAATCTGGTGGCGGAGGAGCCTATTTTGAAAGGCCAATGGTAGCAGCAAATAGCCTGTGCCCATATTGAGCGGCTACAAAAGGCGTCTGTTTTTCCCATAGTAGGTGGCTTCGATCAGTAATAATTTTAGACCATACAAAGGGCAGGTGTGCCTTTAATTCTGGGCTTATATACAAGGCCGTAGCCAGACAATTATGTCGGGGGGGGGGATATACTTTTTCGAAAAAATATTTCACCATTTAAGCTAAGTAAACGGTTCTTTTGAGTAAAGAAAAGAATGCGCTTGGTGGTGAACAAAAAAAATGTATTCAAAGAAAAAATGTCTGTGCTGTAAACGTTTTTTTAAATAGTAAAGCAAAATACAAAGCCTAGCTTACAGTTCCTGTGCGAAAATCTATGCAAATATTTTCGCATGCCAAAAATGATTGAGGTGAGTTACAAAATTACTCTTTTGTTTGATTGGTTAACAGTTTCATGCTAAAAGGAACCACTGGCGTCATCGAACTGAAAAACAATTGGGAAATTGTTTCGCGTGAGATAAAGTGGTGAATATCAAATATTTACGCTCCCGAAAAAAAAATATATTCACTTCACAGCATTATTTGCATGCAAATTTTTTTTGCATCCAAAACTTATTTTTTTCCATTTTTAAGCCTATAATTTATTAATAGAGGTTAATTAATGACTCAATGGGTAGCTTATGCAAAGGCAAATAGTTTGTACCTAAAAATTTATATAAAATTAAGCACAGAATAGGTGCAAAATTGTTTTGAATAATTTGATTTTTCTTTTGCATGGGGACTGTAAACTATATGCTTTATCGTCAAACATTTAATTGTTTGCGCAAAACTAAACTCCTATGACAAATAGATTCCTCCCATATGATAACCAGGGTTGTCAGGTTTAAAAAAGCGGAATCGCCCAAGGTTAAATATAAATCGCCAAAAAATCGCCAAATTTAAAATTTTCCACTTTGTAAATGACCAAATTCAAAAATCACAAAAATGTTATAAAATCATTTGAGTGATGGGAAAGAAATCGATGTTCAGTTTTGAGTGCGATTAGATTTAGTATTGTTATGCTTAAATTTCAGCAAACACCAATAAAAAGATGCAAGGTTTAAGTGAAGATCAGATAAAAAGAAACAGTATCGTCGGTTAAAAGGTAAAACTACCCACAATTTATTAAAATATACTTTTGAAATTAGGTTGAAAAGAATTTTTTGAAGCTAAATTCACGTTCCGCAAATTTCGAAATAAAGTTCCTGGGCATATATTTCAATGTGTTAGTAAATACCTCTTGCAAAATGAGACCTCTTGGATTAATAAATGAATTTCATTCTCATATATATTTTTCTGTACTCCGTGAGTTTTACATTTTGACCGAAGATATTAGGACTTTGATTCAAAAAATTAAAATCGCCAAAGCCTAAAAATATCGCCTTTTTTAAGGTACATCGCCAAACTGATTTTCGTGTCGACAAATCAAATTTCATATCGCCTGTTTGGCGACAAATCGCCACATCTGACAACCCTGATGATAACTGCCTCAGTGTTAGCCTCAATTTGTCGATGAACTGACATTTACTCCAACCCTAAAAGTTTATCTTCATCGCTAGAATCTCTTAGGTCAATTTTTAGACGTTTCACTGTCGAAAAAGTTCTTTTCGGTGTCCATGTTAAAACCGTTAGAGTCGCGAAAATTTTAATAAGCTTGTGTATGTGAATCATGTTATGTATGGCATTTTCATGCATTCAGTCTTTAAACTTTAAATTGTCACGATCCAAAATTTTTTAAAAATTGAAGTTTTCTTCTTTAAATTTTTGTTTGTTTTTGCCAAGACTAAAGGGAATCAGAATACACGAATCTCATTTTAAGCTGACTTAAGAAATCATCAAGGTAGGTAGGTACCTTTACAATATTTATTAAAAATTATGTAGTACGTGAGTTAGGCCGTGTGTCATTTGCGTTTAAATCCTGGTTAAAGGCCTGGTCAAACAGAGCGCGGGCCAGCGATCTTTGTAAAAATTTACAAAGAAAATTTGACAGTCGTGTTCTTGCTTTCCCTGTAAAGTATTGACCGTCCCGTCGGACCGCGCTCTGTTTGACCAAGCCTTAAATTTGATCCCATGGCTAAATTTTTACATTATTGAGACGTCAAAACTTAACCTGCTCAGGAGCTCGTTGAAATTTTAGCCAGTGGTTAATTTTTAACATGTCTATGCTCATGAAAGAGTGAGGGAGATGAATGGAGATAAATATTTTATTTTGTTGTCATGAAGTCATGAATCATTTCGGGAAAGATTAAAAAAAAAACTAAAATCAAATGAAAAGATTAAGAAATATTGACAAAGGCCTAGAATTATGAGCTCAAGAAATCAAAATAAAGAAATATTGAATATTTCTTTTTTTTGGTAATTCAAACAAAAGGGGAAGAGAATTTCGAATTTTTAAAAGGAGATCATTTGAAGAATTTTAACGCAATTGGTACACGGGACACGGCCTTAAATCAAATTAAATTTATTAATAACCATCGCACAAATTTGAGTACAAAATTCATACTAAAATGGAAAGTATGATTTACAAATGCCTTTCTCAAAAATTTCGGGGGGGGGGGGGGTCAATCCCCTGTGATCCCCCCTGGCTACGGCCTTGCTTATATACATATGTTATTAAAAGTATTCTTCGGGGAAGTAAATCACAAATATCATCAATAAATAAGGCAACGAGAATTGGACTTTGAATACAGCCTTGGGGAACACCTGCCGTTGTTTCAAACCAGTTTGAAAGATCAGACCCATCCCCTACAGAGGCACTCGATAAAGTTAATGTATACATCAACAATAATTTCCAGTAAATTCCCAGCGTTGAAAGCTTGTAGATCAGAGCCTGCCTGTTGACCTTGTCAAATGCTGCTTTAAAGTCTACGAAATGTACAATTCTATATTTTTTCCAATTGGCTTCTTGGCAATACTGGTAAGCGCGAAAACATGATCTTTTGTTGAGAAACAAGGACGAAAACCGGCTTGAGACACGCTCAGTAGATTTGAAGGTATGTAATATAGTAAAAGCTTAATAGGTCTCAGCACAGTTATACCCCATCGGAGCACTGTGAGGGATTAAAGATTAAAAAAAAGCTTTAAATATAAAAATAACTGGTGTATATAATATACAATATGTATGAATGCGAGTACCTGTTTAACAATATTATTGTCACGAGATTTGCATTTTCTATTCGTGTTGATAATTTGTTAATCAAAAGTCAATTTCATATCAAGAGTTCATTCTAGTTACTGGCAGTTTTGAGACCAAGCGAAATGTTGTATCAAAGAGAATAATAATACAAATAATAATAAATATAATACAACTTGTTATTATTATCTTTGGTTATTTACTGGCAGCTTCCTTTTTTGTTTTGAGAAACCAGCGATAAAATTACGTTAAGTTATTTTTAGGTGATTTTCTAATTTGTCAGATTATGGACAATCTACAATTTAATATAACTGCCAATTTTGTTTGTATTATCAAGTTTTTTTCTTTATCGCAAGAAAAAATTGAGTTCAATTTTAAATGAAAACAGCAGCAATGTTATCGAAATTTCATCTATTAAATTTATGATCCCTCTTATTTCATCAGATAAATGGTACTACTTTGATCACATTCAACATTTTATATTCAAATATTGACATAAATACAAACTGCTGGTTGACATTGCAAAAATAAAAGAAAATCCATCTCTTTGAAAAAAAGCAACAATAATAATATTATTTACCCAGCTGATGTGGCGTATACTTACTGTATATACATCAATCATTATCACGAGCACGACATCACCACGTCACCGCGCGCCGGTCGCTGCCTTTGCCTTCGAGTTTCATTAAATAAAGAAGGAAATAAAAAAAGACAGCAACGTTCAAAATGCCATTAACCTTTGCGCGATAATAAGTTCACAATTCAATCTGATTCAAAAGCAAATGTTACTTCAGTCCAAAGTTACTTCTTTTTACATCTCGCCATTATGTCACATCCATATCCACTGGTTGTATTGAATAAGTCACCATTTAGGTATCGCTAATTGGTTGTATTTTTAACATCATGTGGCTAAGTACAGTGCGTAATATACAGTGCAATTTAAATAACAAGATCATCAACATTAAGATCTTGACACGAGATGGCGTTGTTAGTAACAATGTTGTGGAAAATTAATTTCTTCTATAAGATAAGCTTTGATGGGTCTAGTTTTGCGGATGTGTGCCACTTGATCAACGATCTACCACAATAGCGTGGCAGCTTTAATGAAAATAAATATTCTAATAGATTCTGGAACAATTTAAGAATCTATTAGAATATGGTAGATCACCAGGTGTTAACTGAGAACACCATCAGCACTTATCATTGCAGCCCATATTGATCAACGATAATGCTACTTCATTTTTTCCTCCCTATCGATTAACTTATTAAAGTCAGCCAGAATATCAAGCCTCTGCACTTTGTTCTCATCACAACGTCAAACGATCTTTATCATTCGCTAGCATGCAGTTCTGTTTTCCTCCATCACCATACTTGCTTTCGCTGCCAGCGATCACTTCTATTTAGAAAAAATAAAACAATGCAATTTGCAATTTTACACCAGATTTGCACAACAGCGCAGCGCGGTGACATCGGGGGCAGCGGGCAACCTAGAAAAACGCGACCCGCTTGTGGCTGCAGACATGAATGATAGTAAGTTAGTCACGTACACCAGAGCCACGCTGCCATACGATGATGGCTCCCCATACCAATCAAATAGGTACTCCTTTATGGGGGCTCTTAATAAAAAAAAAAAATATATCTCTAGTTCTCTTAAACAACGCGTGATTTGAGCGCTGACATTAAATTTTGCTGAATTTAATTTTTTAGAGAGTTTGCAAAAAGTCTCTTAATCTTGTTTGAACGATCAACGAGGCAATAAACATTAGAATCAGCTTGCCGATCAGCAAGCAAAGAGATAGCTACATATAGATGTGTGCGGCACAGCTGGGTCTTGCAAATTTCTGTCAATAGTGAAGGTTTCTTACAGACACCTCCCTTCTCTGGCTTCCCCGGATCTGATGCCTCAACAAGTAAGAAGATACAATCTAAGATGCGTTGTCTTCGAAGCGTTTACTGACGTGCGAAGCATCTAAAACATGTGTATGTGACGTTAATGAGAAATGCCAACAATAAAAAATGTTTTGCTTTTTACTCAGACAAATAACATTCTGACGTTTAAATATTGTTGTAAGAAAAGTGGGCGTGAAAAGGGGGGGACAGTGCATATGAGAGGTGATATTATTTATCTTTAGTTTGACTGATGGGGGGTCAATCCTGTTGGCGCTTGTGGTTTCACAAAAAAAAAATCAGAAACAGCTAAAGAGGTGTGACTTGTATGAGTAATTAAACGCCATAAGCTTTATCGGGTAGAAGACGAATGATGCGGTAGAAAGAGAAAGAAAAAAGAGAGTTAAAAACCTAGGTCATGGTTTGCTGTATAGGAGTTGAAAATCCTACTTCCAATAAATGGCACAATTGACTTTATAAAAAACCGCTTAAGAGCTGGGGGAATCACATAGTGATGCTTTGACAGTCTGTTAACAATGATATTGGAATGTGAATGAAAAACCAGAAGAGTTATTCACATATTGATGATTTTCGATCCGGTTTGGAAGGAATGGAATTTTTGCAAGCAGACGGATATTTTGTAGACGATTTGAAGTATTTAAATTTTTATTGGTGGAGGGGTTCACAGATTGTGGTATTGTTGTTTTTCTTAAATCGATTAAACATACATATAAAAGAAGAAGAATATTTAATTGAACTGGATTCATGGTAAAGACTGAATCATTGCTTTTTTCTTTTGGGTTCATTTCTTTTAGAATTTAAATACAAATTAGGTTAGATCTTGGACATCATGTTGACTTTGACTTATTTCATAAATTAATGACTAACCTATTGATTCAAAATGGAATACCAAATTTCTTAAATAACTTTCTTGAATTTTGAATTCGGTACGCACCATAAATGAATTATTCTATTAGGCCCTGTGTGTGTTAATTGGATTCAAATTTCAATTAAATTTAATTTTTTTAGATCAAATTTTGACATTTATACGAAAACATCTACCACGGTAGTGTCAAAAATTATACTCTGAATGAAATTTTATGAAATTATAAATGAACGCATGGCCTAAGGAATAATATTAGAGAACATTTTGTTCCAATGTATTCAAAACAAAAGGACTTCTGTGAAGTTGGCATTAACAGATTTCATCAAGAAAAACGGGAGCACGACAGGAAATTGCATTAAAAAATAAATAAATGGCAGCTGTCTTCTCATAAACGGAGCCAGTTAGGGATTCACTGTAAAAGTTCGTATCCATTTGAAAGTTAAAAAACTGCGAGGAGCTTTCAAACAGAGTCTCGAGACAAGTAGACACAGTCATAAAATAAGCTCACAGATGGTTATACACAGAGATATCCAACAGTCACTCTCAAGAGTTTTTTTTTTTGTAGTGGATTACTCTCAAGTGGAAACGCGCCTTAAGGCTCCAAATATGCAGGTATGTTTTGAAGTCTTAAGTTGTGTTTCCATTTGCATTACAATACTCACGCGGGTCATTGACTCCTTCTTTGCATACAAGTCTGCAGAGCTTGATGGAATAATTCCAATTATGCTCCAAAGCTCCAAGGACATAATTGTTCCAATTCTAGTGGATATTTTTAGGGGTTGTCTAAACATCACCTATATTCCCTCTAGTTGGAGAGAAGTCAATGTCATCTTCATTCCGGAAGCTGGCAAGCTCACTCATACTGAGCCGAAAGATTTCAGGCCTATAAGCCTATCCTCCTTTTTCTTCTCAAAACCTTAGAAAGATTAATTGAAACTCATATTCGCCTTAATCTGAATGATGGTGTGCTATCACAGGCCCAACATGCATACATGAAGGGCAAATCTGTTGATACAGCGCTGCATGAAGTTGTAGGCAAAATCGAAAAATCAATCCATTTCAAAGAATTCACTCTGGCAGCATTCCTTGATATAGAAGGGGCCTTTGATAATGTTGATAACTGTGCAATTCGACAAGCCCTTAGCTACGCCAGCATCGATCCGATACTGATAAAATGGATTGACTCTATGCTCCAAACGAGGCTAATAAATGTAGAAATGGGTGATAGCAAGTTAGGGCGTGTAGGGGTTATCACAGGGTGGAGTCTTATCTCCTTTGCTTTGGCTCCTTGTTGTCAACCAGATTTTAGTCAAACTAAGTCTGAGAGGTATCAAGATAATTGCATATGCCGATGACATCGTGTGAATGGCCTCAGGAAAATTTGTCCCTACTCTGTGCGAGCTCCTACAAACAGCTCTTGACATCAAGCTCAGCAATTGGGCCACACTGAAAAAAAAACGTAATGTAAAATTGACATTTTTGTCATATCAAATTCATTTTCGTTCAAAAATTTGAAAATAACGGAAAAAAATGTGTTTTTAACTAGAAAAAACGTCTGATTTACAGTTTTCCTATCAGAAACACATTAAACGCTTACACTTTTGCAATGCTAAATCTACGCTGCAACATCAAAAATTCATATCAATTTTTCTGCCATTTCATTACCACATTTTTAAATGTTTATTTTAAAATAACATGTAAACTCTACATTTTTAGTAGTTGAAACTGTAAAATTGATATGCAAAAGGGTGATTTTAACATTTTTACATTGGAATGTGTTTTTGATATTCTTAGAAAATGTAATATTAACATGAAAAGTCAATTTTAGACCATATCAATTTAACATTTTTTAATGTTTATTTTAAAATAAAATATAAAATCAACATTTTTAGTAATTTTTTGGTAACGGAAATGTAAAATTTATATTATTTAGGTTAAATTAACATTGAAATAATGCAATGTTCTTCCGACATTATTATAAAATGTTATATTAACATGAAACATCAATATTTAGACCATATCATTTTCACATTTTTAAATGTTTATTTGAAAATAAAACATAAAATCAACAATTTTAGTAGTTTTTGATGTTGAAAATGTGAAACTGATATGCCAAAGGTTAATATAACATTGATATATTGCAATGTTTTTTTGACATTGTTCGAAAATGTTATATTAACATGAAAAACTAATTTTTCTACCATATCATTTTCACATTTTTAAATGCTTATTTTAAAATAAAATATAAATTCGACATTTTTAGGAAGTTTTGATGTTGAAAATGTGAAACTTATATGCCAAAGGTTAATATAACATTGATATATTGCAATGTTTTTTTGACATTGTTCGAAAATGTTATATTAACATGAAAAACTAATTTTTCTACCATATCATTTTCACATTTTTAAATGTTTATTTTAAAATAAAATATAAATTCCACATTTTTGTGGATTTTGATGTTGAAAATGTGAAATTTATATGCCAAAGGTCAATTTTACATTGAAATATTGCAATGTGTTTTTGACATTGTTTGAAAATGTTATATTAACATGAAAAACTAATTTTTCTTCAATATCATTTTCACATTTTCTTATAAAATAAAATATGAATTCCACATTGTTAAAAAGTTTTGATGTTGAAAATGTGAAATTGATATGCAAAAGATCTATTTAACATTGAAATATTGCAATGTGTTTTTGACATTGTTTGAAACTGTTATATTGACATGAAACGTTAATTTGTCTACAATATCATTTTCACATTTTTGAATGTTTTCTTTTAAAATAAAATATAAATTCCACATTGTTAGAAAGTTTGATGTTGAAAATGTGAAATTGATATGCAAAAGGTCCATTTTACATTGAAATATTGCAATGTGTTTTTGACATTGTTTGAAAATGTTATATTGACATGAAACGTTAATTTTTCTACAATATCATTTTCACATTTTTGAATGTTTTCTTTTAAAATAAAATATAAATTCCACATTGTTAGAAAGTTTGATGTTGAAAATGTGAAATTGATATGCAAAAGGTCCATTTTACATTGAAATATTGCAATGTGTTTTTGACATTGTTTGAAAATGTTATATTGACATGAAACGTTAATTTTTCTACAATATCATTTTCACATTTTTGAATGTTTTCTTTTAAAATAAAATATAAATTCCACATTGTTAGAAAGTTTTGATGTTGAAAATGTGAAATTGATATGCAAAAGGTCCATTTTACATTGAAATATTGCAATGTGTTTTTGACATTGTTTGAAAATGTTATATTGACATGAAACGTTAATTTTTCTACAATATCATTTTCACATTTTTGAATGTTTTCTTTTAAAATAAAATATAAATTCCACATTGTTAGAAAGTTTGATGTTGAAAATGTGAAATTGATATGCAAAAGGTCCATTTTACATTGAAATATTGCAATGTGTTTTTGACATTGTTTGAAAATGTTATATTGACATGAAACGTTAATTTTTCTACAATATCATTTTCACATTTTTGAATGTTTTCTTTTAAAATAAAATATAAATTCCACATTGTTAGAAAGTTTGATGTTGAAAATGTGAAATTGATATGCAAAAGGTCCATTTTACATTGAAATATTGCAATGTGTTTTTGACATTGTTTGAAAATGTTATATTGACATGAAACGTTAATTTTTCTACAATATCATTTTCACATTTTTGAATGTTTTCTTTTAAAATAAAATATAAATTCCACATTGTTAGAAAGTTTTGATATGCAAAAGATCTATTTAACATTGAAATATTGCAATGCGTTTTTGACATTGTTTGAAAATGTTATATTAACATGAAAAACTAATTTTTCTACAATATCATTTTCACATTTTTGAATGTTTTCTTTTAAAATAAAATATAAATTCCACATTGTTAGAAAGTTTGATGTTGAAAATGTGAAATTGATATGCAAAAGGTCCATTTTACATTGAAATATTGCAATGTGTTTTTGACATTGTTTGAAAATGTTATATTGACATGAAACGTTAATTTTTCTACAATATCATTTTCACATTTTTGAATGTTTTCTTTTAAAATAAAATATAAATTCCACATTGTTAGAAAGTTTTGATGTTGAAAATGTGAAATTGATATGCAAAAGGTCCATTTAACATTGAAATATTGCAATGCGTTTTTGACATTGTTTGAAAATGTTATATTGACATGAAACGTTAATTTTTCTACAATATCATTTTCACATTTTTGAATGTTTATTTTAAAAATTCCGCATATTCGGAATTGTTGATATTGGAAATGTTAAATTGATATGCCAAAGGTTAATTTAACACTGAAATATTACAGTGTTTTTTTTTTTGAAGTTGTAAAAAATGTAATACTAACATGACACTAGCCTTTATTTTTAGTGCATTTTTATATTCGCTTAAAAAAAGTAGCATGTTAAATACAACAACAATTTGGTATAACTGCGTATTGTTGTTGAATTTAACATGCTACTTTTTTCTAAGCGAATATAAAAATGCACTAAAAAACAGGCCTACTGATATTTAAAGTTCCGCAAATTTACACATCTTATGTATATGCATCAATGTAGTTGATTAGCTGCGTTTTTTTGCATTTAAATCCACTTAATTTTCTAGACATAGCTTAACTCTATATGGACATAGTTGTTGTTGTATTTTACATGTAAATTGCTTTGTTTTGTTGCCGTTTTTTCACACAATTTTATCAAGACTTGCAAAAAAACACACCTAATTAATGTGAAAGTATCAAGTATGCAAATATCAAGAGGTTAAAAAATTTCATTTTTAGATGAATCAATGGAGTTGAGAGGATTTGATTAAATAATCGTACAAAAAACGAGTAGCTTTTTATAGGATTTTTTAATATAATTTTTTTAAATTTAAATATTAGAATCTTTTTAAATAATCACGAGATTAAAGATTTCTCAAAATGATCTTTTATAATCTGCTTGAATAATTGATCATAATAATCACGCTATTTTGTTTGTACGAGTATTTAATCAGATTGTTAAAGTTCATGTTGCAAAATCTGAATAAATAAATAAATATAGGTAAATATAAATTACGGCGAGACTTAAGCTAGGAAATAGCGAGGAAACCACAACACAAATAGCCGTATAAATAGGCATGGTAAGACCACATTAGACGAACACAATGACCAAGACACTTAAAACCACGTTTGGACTTTTTAACCACGGTTTTAGCAAAGCGAGATGACATGCTCAATGCCTAAAAGCATGTGTAAATGTTATGATTTAACCAAAGCGAGACCATAGCGAGAAAACCACGACACAGATGTCCGTGTAAATGGACATGGTGATACCACAGCGAGACGAGTTTAATATGACCACACGATACTGAAAACAACGTTTAGGCGACCACGAAAAATCAAAGTAAATCTAAAAACCAGTGGTCTTAAACTAGCGGTGCAAATCGCTCAAGTAGCGCTGGGATTAAAAGGCTATTATTTACTTTTATTGCTTAAATTATTTAAAACAAGTTTGAGTACGCATGGTATGAACCGTTATCTTTAGCGCATGAAATAAACTTTGTTAATATAGAAAACCATATACCAAAATTTCCAATCCTGCCTTAGAAAGAGGGTTAAATGTGTATTACAAACTACTGTACGCTCAATTTTGAGAGTAACTGCATTGTTAAATGAGAACAAAAGAATTTTTTGTAATTGAAACACATCTACAGATTCTTCAAATTCCAAAAATTGCTAATATCTGCGACTAGGCCATGAATCATCAAAATGTAAATAAATTTGAGCTTATGGCAACTTCACGCACACACTACATGTTATTTTTACATGATTCAACGTCGCTTGGATATTGTTAAAGTGAAAATTACATGAAAGATATAAAAAATTACATTATTCAACGTCGTTGGGATATTGTTAAAGTGAAAATAACATGAAAGATATAAAAATCGTTATTAACCGCCAAAATTTTTCACGTAAATGTAGTATTGCCAGACACACAGAGTTGTTGTTTTCCTGATTTTTCAAGTTATTTACGATAACCCAAATTTCCAAATGAACTTTTACCTTCTGAAAATTCTTTAATTGCTGCAACTTTCAAGTCGCATAAGTGTGCATTCACACTACGACTATTTAACCTTCCTACAGTGGAACTTCGATAAGTCGAACTCCCATATTGAAAGAAAAAAAAATCGAGTTATAGAAACTTCGATTTAAAGAAATGAGACACATTTTTTAGTATATTTTTTTGTTACATATAATAAATGGAGTATTAAAAAAAGAAAATGATTTTTGACTAACAGAATCTTTAAGAAATCAGAAGTCATTCGTTGACGTACAATTTGGATCCAGCCTTGTCAACACTTTCATATTAAAGAGATTTTTTTCTCATTGAGCTTTTTTTCGAGAAGTTTCAGCATTTTCTTTGAACTTTCTCTGTTTTTCAGCATAGAGGAAAGTGCACTTTTAGGTAAACCATTTTTTTGCCAAATTTTTCTTTTTAACACCACTCTCAATTTCATTGATGACCTTCAGTTTTTTTTTACAAAAGGTGCTTTGAAATTTGAAATTGTCGTGCGATTGAAATCGCAAGTGCCTTAAAGGTTAAACCACTTTGAAAAAATCGCGTGATTTTTGTATACGATTATTTAATCAGACGTAAAAGTTCATTTTAAAAATCTGATTAAATAATCGTATACAAAAATAGCGCAATTTCTTTGAACGATTACACTGGTCAACATGGTTTTTGTTTTAGAAACCAAAATATACTTTTGCGTAGGTTTTTGGTGTGCTGAACCCGAATCTGAAGTCATAAAAAATCTTTCGAGCTACGTTTTTAAGATATTCCCGTTATAAAATCAAAAATGCCGTTCTTTTGCTGTTGTATTGTAACCTGAAATAAATTGTTTCAACAAAATTTTTAATGGTTTCTAAAAGAACTATTTTTCTTCTTTTAAAATCAGTTTAAATCTCCACAATTCCTCATTTCTTCTCTGAGAAATCCTCAGTTAATTGTAACCCTTTCATTTATGATGTAAAATACAATGTATAGGAGAATGGGCAATCATTTTTGGAAGGTGGTCTTTATCTCTATACGAATGTGTTAAAGGTTGTTGTGAGTACATCATTTCATTATATAGCCGTTAAGCTCTAAACCGTGGGGCTTACGAGATATTCGGCTAATGTTGATTAGGAAGACAATGTCCAAATATGGAGTTGCATTATTGTTCTTTTTGATCCTTTTCAACGATGTATGACACATTCGTATTGAGAAATAGTCCAGCTCCCATAAATTTAAGCCCATTCTCCTTTACATTGTATTTATATCATTAATGAAAGGCCTACAGTTAATTGAAGATTTCTCAGAGAAGAGAAGAGGTGTCGGAAAGATTTAAACGGATTTCAAAAGAAGAAAATTAGTTATCTCAGAGCCCTTTAAAAATGTTGTTGAAGCCATTTACCTCAAGTTACAATACAACTTTTAAAACAGCAAAAAAAGGTTTTTTTATTTTATAACAGAAATATCTTAAAAACGTAGCCCGATAGAATTTTTCTGACTTCAGATTCGAGTTCAGCACCAAAAAACTACGGAAAAGTACCTATATTTTGGTTTCTTTAACAAAAAAAAATTAAATTTTGTTGACCAGTGTTATTTGATCAATTTCCAAAAGATTTTTGTTTTTGAGAAAATCACACGATTTTTGTGTACCATTATTTAATTAGATTTTAGAAAATTGACTTTTACAATAGGTGTGTTTTTTTCCTTGCCCCAATGGGCTTGGACGAAAAAAACGACGTCGGGGCTAAGCAATTAACTATTCACATGTTAAATGCAACAACAATTAAGCCCCTTCGGGCTTAGCTAAGCCCAGAGAATTTTCGGGGCTTAACTTAGGCCCAGATAAAAACTGTGTTACCGGCACGAATTCCATACTTGTTATCGATAGTTTGTATAGAAACTCCATTTTTGTTTCTGTAATGGCGTCGCTAAGCCCCGATGTCATTTTTTTCGTCCAAGCCCATTGGGGCAAGGAAAAAAACACACCTAATCTAATTAAATAATCGTATCGAAGATCATGCGATTTTTTCTTTAAGAATTTAAACATTGAATTCGTTTTTTTACGAGCATTTAATCAGATAGTTAAAGTTCGTTTTGAATAATTAGATTAAATAATGAAAAATAATTTATTTTACGCTTATTTAATCAGATTCTAAAAGACTGTTTTGAGAGAATAGTGATGGTTTTGTACGAAATATAATAGTTAATTTTGAAAAATCTGATAAGCTAATGGTACACAAAAATAGTACGATTTTTTAAACGATTATTTGATCAAATTCTAAAAGATCACTTGAGAAAGTGAAGCAATTTTTGTGCACAATTATATAATCAGACTTCATATTACGTTCATATGTTGGACTCAAAAATAAGATATTTTTTGGCTTAAATGTGTTTGAGCAAGATAAAATCCAAAAAAGTAAAAAACTAACTATTTTTTTTGTTCAATGAGAATATGTACCGTCGTTGAATGTAAGAGTGAAGATGGTAAAAGAACTTGTTGAAATTATTGGATTTAATCTAATTCATATAGACTTAAATCTTAGAAAATGAAGGTGAAACTATTTTTGTTAAATATATTGTTAACTGAGAACAAAAGATACCTGTTTATAAATGAAACATGTACAGATTTTTGAAATTTGAAAAATTATTAATATGCGACTGGGCCAAGAATATTCAAAATCTAAAGAAATTTGAACATATGGCAACTTCACGTATACAAAAGCTGTTATTTTTACATGATTCAACGTCGTTAGGATATTGTTAAAGTAAAAAAAAACATGAAAAATATCAAAAATATTGGTAACCACCAAAATTTTTCACGTAAGTATAGTGTTGCCAGAAACACAAAGTTATTTTTATCTTGATTTTTCAAGTTATTTACGATTACCGAAGTTTCCAAATGAACTTTAAGAATTTGAAAAATTGTGCCATTATTTTTTATAAGTAGATATTTAATCAATTTCTTAAAGACCATTTTGGAAAAAAAGGTATTCTACTTTTGTTATTATTATTAAAACAGGTGTTTATAGACTATTTTGAGAAATCTCAAAAAAAATTGTAAAAAATGGTTATGGTAAAATCTGAATAAATAAACGTACACAAAATTCCACATTCTGAACAAGCACCCAAAAATGTCATTTTTACATGAATCAATGTGCTATCAAAATCTCTCTAACCGCCAAATATCAGACGACGAAGAGTCACAAATACTTCTGCAAATTCTCATTGCGCATTATAATGTACATGCACACAAAAATGTCATTTTTATATGAATCAATGTGCTTGGGATATTTTTAATGTGAGAAGTACATGAAAAATATGAAAATCTCTCTAACCGCCAAATATCAGACGACGAAGAGTCACAAATACTTCTGCAAATTCTTATTGCGCATTATTATGTACATGCACACAAAAATGTCATTTTTATATGAATCAATGTGCTTGGGATATTTTTAATGTGAGAAGTACATGAAAAATATGAAAATCTCTCTAACCGCCAAATATCAGAAGACGAAGAGTCACAAATACTTTTGCGAATTCTCATTGCGCATTATAATGTACATGCACACAAAAATGTCATTTTTACATGAATCAATGTGCTTGGGATATTTTTAATGTGAGAAGTATATGAAAAATATCATAATCTCTCTAACCGCCAAATATCAGACGACGAAGAGTCACAAATACTTTTGCAAATTCTCATTGCACATTATATGTGCATGCACACAAAAATGTCATTTTTACATGAATCAATGTGCTTGGGATATTTTTAATGTGAGAAGTATATGAAAAATATCAAAATCTCTCTAACCGCCAAATATCAGACGACGAAGAGTCACAAATACTTTTGCGAATTCTCATTGCGCATTATAATGTACATGCACACAAAAATGTCATTTTTACATGAATCAATGTGCTTGGGATATTTTTAATGTGAGAAGTACATGAAAAATATGAAAATCTCTCTAACCGCCAAATATCAGACGACGAAGAGTCACAAATACTTTTGCGAATTCTCATTGCGCATTATAATGTACATGCACACAAAAATGTCATTTTTACATGAATCAATGTGCTTGGGATATTTTTAATGTGAGAAGTATATGAAAAATATCAAAATCTCTCTAACCAACCACCTCTCACTCTCTCAGACGAAAAAGATACACAAATACACTCGCTCCATTCCTCCATTGTATATGCAGCCGCTCAGAAAAAATGTAATTTAAACATGAATCATCGTTGTTGTGATATTTCTAATGTAAAAATACGCACATAAAAATGTATTTTTGCCATGACCCAACGTATTTGGGATAGCAATAATGTGTAACTAACATTGTCTTTGTGCTTTAAAACGAATTCATAAACCCATCTCTCATTCAGTGTTTGTCTTTTGCCACGATCGGTTCAGTTTCAGTTCCTCTTCTCCTGTAAAAATAAAATTGTGAGTTATTAAAAAAAACATTAAAAAAACATTCAAAATTTATATATAAATCAGTGTTCCTTGTTGGTGTTGTTATTTTGTGTTCCTTTAATCTTAAAACCTTTGCCATTAGTAAAATGGAAATGGATCCCAGTGAGATAATTTTTGTCTCCCAGGAGGAAATTAATAGCATGCTCAATAATAATTGCTCCAGCTTTTCAGAGCCTGGAATGGCATTGCTACCAAATTCCGAAGGTACATCGACGCCTAGCTTAAACCAAGCTATAAATAATAGCCAACATTTTAGTGATGCCGATGTGGCTTTTGTTGCTAGAAATAAGCTCGAGGATTTGTTGGTCGATTTCGGGCTTGAAAGTGCATTCGATGCACTTTCAGGTAAGTAAATTTCACTGATTAGTTATACCTACTATAATTTTTTCGATAGAAGACAATGACAAAAGAAAATATTATTTATTGTGCTTGTTTAATAGCTTACATTACAAAGAACATGGTCGTTTTTAAAAACTAGCTGTTTTGAGATAAATTGCATTTAAAATTTCGTTTTCGTGAAAAATATATATAAAACAACTAGACGCTCAGAAATAATGTAATTTTAACACGAATAATGTTCGTTGGGATATTTGTAATGTATAAACATAAACAAGCGCACGAAAATGTATTATCATAACTTAACGTATTTCGGACATTGTAAATGTTGTCGTTGTTTTTAAATTAATATATTTTTACTTGCGATTATAGGTAGGGGAAGTACGTCCAAAATGACATACTATAAAGTTTTTGAATCAAAAAAAAATATTTAGACAATATATCGTAATGAAAAATATATTTATTCTTTTTTTAATTCTTTGCAAGCATTTAACAATAATTTTAAAGTTTAAAATACAAACAAATAAAATAAAAAAAATACTATACAAATAAAATAAAAAAAATACTACACCAAAATTCTGTTCGTTCATATAGTATGGACAAAATGACATACTTCATATGGGCAAAATGACATAGCATATATTTTCTATTTCCATAGTTCTTGAAAGATTCAATTTGGCTAAAATTTATAAATTTATTAGTTATAATTTGTTTTTTGGCACTTTTGTCCTCAAATTTTGCCTTCGGGTTCATATAGTTCGCAAATGAATTGCTTTGTGTTTGTTGACACGTAAGCACAGGATTCACGTGCCCAATGGTTGCACATTATGCAGTGTAACATATTTAATTGCTATTTTCATCGTTTCAATGCTCCAAGATTGGTGATATGTTGACCTTTTGTAATTCCTACTACTAAAATTTAAATATTGTTCCCAATAAAGGTATGTCGTTTTGTCCATAGTTAGGGTATGTCATTTTGCCCCTATCATAGCTATGACAAAATTTTATCAATAAAGTGAGCAAAACTCGAATGATAAAGCTTGTAATAAGACTATTTTACGAATTTTGTCATAAACTATAAGTTAAATTAATAATAGTAAAATAAAAAGGTATAAAAACTACAAAAACACGAAAAATAGTCAAGTCCAAAAATAATATTATTTTATTCGTAAATAGTTTTTTATTTTTTGTGACGAGACACGGCCGTCAAATGATTCATTATTTTGATAGGATTTCAAAAATTATCCAAACCAACTAATAAAATTGCATTGGGTGCTTTAAGTGTAGCAGATTTTAATAAATGGCTGGTATGTCATTTTGTCCGTATATGTCATTTTGTACGTACTTCCCCTACTATAAGGCAAGTTTTGGATTCGTGCAAAAAAAAATTTTAGATAACAATCAAACATGATGTTACGATGATAGAGGACACGAAAAAAGTGGGTGGCATAATTCTGTCTGTCTGTCTGTCTGTCTTTTCGACTACAGCCTAAACGGCTTGATCGATTTTTTTCAAACTTGGTACATAGTGGTTTTGGTGATTTTGCCGACACATTTTTTTCATTTTTTTTTTAGAACCAAAAATAACGGTACCTGCCATACGATTTTTTTAGCAATTTTACATAATTGTAATTTTCTCAAAAACGGCTCGACAACTTTTCTTAAAAAAAATTCAAAAAATTTATTTTAGTAAAAGCTTTGTTTAGGTGGAAAACCATTTTTCAAAAATGGTTATAACTGGTACCCGCCAAAAAACCATTTTTTTGATTTTCTTCAAAACGGTAAGACCGATTTCAATTATTTTTTTTATACAGAAGCTTCCAAGAAATATAAATAGTTTTGTGTACCAAAATTTTTGAAAAAATATTTTTTGGATTTTTAAATAAATGTTTCAAAATTCTTTTTGGAAAATCAAATATTTCGAAAACGACACCATCAATTTTTATTTACACATAAATATACATACACATAAATATATTCTTTAGATTTGTATACCAAAATTTGTTCTTAACAATGTTTTGAGAATTTTATACATACAAAATTAATTTTTAAAAAAACCGCTCCAACGATTTTAATTTTTTTTATCCCATACAATCATATTCAATCAAGAATTAAGATGGCATTCTTTTTTTTCACAAAAAACTGCCAAAAGAGTTGTTGTAGCCAATTTAAATGTCGTTTTTCATGCTTCTCTACATTTTTTCCTCATAATTTCCATGTTTGTATATACGATTTCTTAAACTCGCAGTGTCTTGAACATAAGACCCAGTTGTGCATTTTATTTTGTATGTCATATTTTTAGAAAACTGTTCCTTTTTCCTAAAGGGAGGAAATATACCCTCATATTGTAGTTTTCTAGTTTTGTACTACCTCTACCACGCTTAATCCTTTTTGAAACAATTAAATTTAATCACTATTGATTCAATTGAAAATTCTTAAGATTTTATAATATATACATTAGGGTGGTTCTTATTTTAAAAACTTTTGAGCACCCGTTTTTTTTGTTCATTGGCATCTTAAAACATTACCCTATTTTGTTTTTTTATTTGTTTAAATCACACGTGCCGCATTGAGCTTAAAGTTTATGCTCCTGTGAGATTTAAGGCCTATTTTAATACTTTTTTAGCTTCAAATATAACGGTACTTGCTAGACAACCGTTATGAAAAACCTTATTTATCTTAAAAACAGCTGAAGAGATTTCGATAAAAATTCTAAAAAAATTTGTATAGTTACTCGAATATTTTTAAAAATTCTTAATTTCCAATCAAATTAAACTTTTTGAGCAAGAACGTGCGACCCAGTCGTGTTTATAATTTTTTTTCTTCGAAGGAAGAGTAGATAACAGATTTGAAAGTGCACTTTATTAATTCTGCAAATCAAATTTTTAATAGCTCCCGGTTTTGGTCGGTTTTATGAAAATTCAAATTTTCAAACTCATTGCGGCACGTGTTAATACAATCCGATTAGCATCAAATTTTTTTGTACACGTTTTTAATGTGGGAGAACAAAAAAAAATGGTGCTCAGTAAAAACAAACAATTTTGTTTTTCCTCCATACAAATAAGGACCACCCTATTATACATATTATGCTTTCATTGATTTTTAATAATTTTTTTTGCATTTAAAGTCAATTTTTCGGAAATTGTCCCCCTCTGAGGCAGGAGGGAGATAAAACTTTTCTCCCACACAAAGTTTTTTAGATTAATCCCAGGAATAACCCTCAAGATATTATTGACTAATTAGGGGATTGGGGACACTCTGTATATACCCTCTATATACCTACAATCGAATAACAGAAAAATGCCTACTTTGTTAAGGTTTTAGTATGATACTATGTACTTAGCAATTTTTAAATTTGTTATTAAACTTTTCTTAGTTTTAAATATTTACTTACAAGTATCATACTAATATTATTGTTCATCATACTTATTATAATCAACCCGAATGCGCCTTAGCTGGAAAACCAAAATTGAGATTTATGTCAGCTTGCTTTTCAAGTGACAATATATCCGTGGCGGTTGTGAAGAACCAAGTAACTCAAACACTTAAAATAATTGCAGGGTCGAGGTCTATATTAAATATCATTCACAAAATCTAACTAATGTTGAAAAAAGTGTTCATCATATATTTTCAAATGTATTGGGAAAGTTTTACACAAGGATAAAACTTTTAAAATATTGGGTGCTTTCATAAATGCATGGTTGCTTTGTTCAAATGCGATCATTTGCAATCATATTAACGTCATGCAAAATATTTACGCATATTTGCATATGAAAGCACCCATTGTTTATTATTTATTAAAGAATTATTAAAAAAAAACTTCAGGTATCTCGACTTACCTGGTTCTTCACGACCGGCATGGATATATTCATTTTCAAAATGCTTTTATATTATTTTATATTCTTTATTTTATATTTCTTATAGCCTGTGGATTCAGCTTTGAAAAACTGAAATTCATTAACAATAACGACCTTGAAATTGTATTTCCGGGAAAAGAAAACACTGCCCTCAAGGCTGAACTAAGGGAAAAAATTAATAGTTGGAGATCAAAACATGTAATTATAAATTTTTCATTTTCTGTTTTTTCTTGTAGTTGAACATAAGAATCGTCAATTTGGAGTGAAAAATTGCTAATTCACGTTTCGTATATTTTGCAAATACAGTCCACTTCGTCAAATTCGAACTTCTTCCAAGTCAAATTTCCATATAACTCGAATTTTTTCGCCATATTTTTGTATTTCCCTCAAATTTATTTTCTTGTTTGATACTAAATGTATAAGTTTAAAAATTTGAATGTAGAATTTAGCAAGCTTTTATGGATTTTTATTTTTATAAAAGTTTTGAAATAATTAATAATAATAATAATGAAATAAAACTGAAGCTAGCAGGTTTTCACTCTAAGCCAACGATATGAACCGTTTAACATATTTTGGAATTAAGATGTGCATAAAATATTATAACTGAAACCATCGAATCTTTTTTCGAACTATACTATTTGATGATTCTTCCATTTAGTAAAATTTAATATTTTCTTATTTAATTTTCATAGTTTCCTACCGAAATATCGGACTCAGACTGTCAATGCCAATCAAAAGTACTTCGCTGGGTTCAATCCCAACATTTAAGTAGGGAAAGTACCCCAACATCCGATAAAACAAATTACTCCTTTAATACGGTAAGTGCACTTTAAATTGAATTGAATTTACTGTAGCCAAAATTATTTATATTTTTTTCCTTAAAACTATATTGCGCAATTTACCCTTATTTTGAAAAACACATTGAAAAAATGATTTGATAAAAATAAAATAGGATTTTTTAAATTTGGAAAAATTAAATATGGATCTTCCATTTGAAAGTAATTTATAAAACATAAATAGTATTCGATCAAACATAAACAAAACAAAGTTTTGTCTGCCCTGTAGTACAACACGGATATAAGAAAGTCTGAAAATTTCAGAAATTTCTTTCATATAACCGAGTTTTTCTTATATGCAAAAACGGATATAAGAAAAGAAAGATACGGTGCATTGCATTACATTTCTTTTAAGCGGGTTTTTCTTATATGAGTGTTTCTTATATCCGTAAGATACTGATTAGGGTTTCCAATTTTAGCTGACCAAAATTATTCAGTTGTTTCTACAATAATTGGATTTAAAATGATATTATTTTGAACACCTTTGGTGCGTTCCTTTTCTCTACAATGTTGACAATTGTTAACACTGATCGTTCCTAAATTCTAAAATTGTTACAGAGTGTAACATTATGATGTCATAAAATCGTTCCTAAGCTCAATGTTGAAGTGTCAGAATGTTACACTTTGTAACAATTTCCAACTCATCTCCTCAACATGAATTGAAAGTGTTGATCTGTCAAAACAGCTGAAACAGCAATGTTTTTATTTTGTGATTATCTTTTGTTTACTTTTCGTTCTTTCGATTTGGAATTGTTTTCATTTTTGAAGATATAAATATTTTCAATTTAATTGATATTATTGCTGTTTTTGAGTTTTGAATTGTTTTATGGTGAATTTACTTTTTTTCGACATTGTAATTGGTAATTTTATTAAAGAAATGTATTCTCATAGTTAGTTAAAGATAAAAGAAATTTAATTCTTAAATTATGAGCATTGTTTTTGTCGCAATATATTTGCATTTTGGAACATTCGAACGTTTAGCAGAATAGGGCCTATATTTTAACTATCAAAAATCATCTCCACAACAATGGAGTATTAGGGTGTGTCATATACATATTTCAAATCTGGAATTTTCACAGCTAATATTATCGGCTTTCTGTCAAAACCTCGTAAGTCTTTTTTTTAATGTATCTCAGATCAAAACAAATCACTGAACACAATGTCTTGTAACGGTGTTATGGTTCCTTTTAGTTCTACGAACCAGTTTTAAACCCATTTACGAAAAAGGAATTCCATTTTATTGCCTTTCAAATCAGTTTTTTCATGTCTTCTACGCAATTTTTCTTACGAGGTTTTGACAGAAAGCTGACGATACGTACCTTTCAAAAGTTGCATTACGTACTAAAATGAAATTCTTCAATTGGAGTTTTCATTTGAATTATTGGCATTGGCTTGCTAAATTAGCTTGAAAAGTACCTACACCAAAAAAGTTTGCTATAGGTACTCGAGAAATAATAAATCAGAGTAAAGTGTTTTGCATAATTTTCAAAAAAACTGACAAAATTCAAATTCACTAAAAATTCCGCGTAGAAATTTGTCATTTTTAAATGGATTTTAAAGGAGGGGAAGTAGTACTTTCAGATTCCGGAAGGAGTTTTTGGAAAAAAATTATTTTATGTCAAATATGGCGAACAAATTTTTTAGATATGGATATTTTGAAAAGGATTCTTTACCAAAAAAGTGATTGTCATTTTTTTTTCCAGTGACACACAATTAGCTTATACATTTTTTAAGGTACCTTTGATAAGTCAAATTTAATTTGAAAACATTGATAATATTTGTCGCACTTAAAATAATAAGGGTATTCATGCAACGTCGTAAGCTTACAAATTGTGTTAAATGATAAGTTTACGCAAAAGTTTGCATGAACGACCTTTTTATTCATTTGGTTAAATGGTGTGTAATTGAATCAGCTGTTCGTTAAACGTCCAATATTAAAAGTCAAAGATTTGTTTGTGCAAAATTAGGTCTGTTCCTTTACTTTGAATTTCTGTGCATTTCTGCGTATTTTAGTGCAAAGTTCTATCAAAGTTCATACCTATACAAAACAAAATTACAGAAGTTTGGACTAAAAATCTCAAAAATTCAAAGTAAAGGATCAAACCTATTATTTCGTTAAAATATTAAAAGTAAAATATTTGTTTATGCCAATTTATTTCGTGATAAAATTTATAAAAGTTAATTAAAACATGCCAAAAATAAGCAAAAACCAAACATTTATTCAATTATATGAACAAATTGCCTATAATGATATTTAAATTATGGAACTATTCGGGAAAAATTATGGTTTATGCATTTTCTTTTACAAAAATCCTTTTAGAAATCTCTTAAGAATCTTTCAAACCAGTGAGAAACATTCGTTGACCATGACGAAAAAAACAATAACAAGACGTTGTTGATGAAGTTTCGTCATCGTCAACGAAAGATTCGCATTGGTTTGGGTGAGACTTTATAGTTCTACCTTAATAATTTACGAAAAGTAGCTTTCCTAAAGGCTCTCCCAAACCAACATGAAATCAAAGCAAATCATTCGCAACGATACAAAATATGAAAGATCTCATTACTAAAAAACAAAAAAAACTGTCTGCGTATGATTCGCTATAATTTCGCTTTGGTTGGGCAGAGCCTTAATAGTTGAGTAAATGTAGACGTTTTAATTATTTTTTTTTGTAAAAATTACGTTTTAGTTCACAACTTTCACAACTTTTAATTTCACAGAACACATTCATTCATTCACATCATGTTTCTAAACACGCCTAATTCTAAAAGTCACAAACACGCCTAATTCAATTTGTAAAAGTCACAATGACGTTTGGATAAGTTTAACCAAATATTTGGTTAATTTTTCGCAGCAAAATCCTTGGATAAGATTAACCAAATTGCGTAAACCATTTCCCATACAAAATTTGACAGTTCATTAACCAAATGATAAACTTCACCAAATCGTAAACTCATCTAGTGTTTTACGAATTTGCAGGAGTACCCTTATTGTGTTAATAACAATATTGAGTGATTTCGTTTTTTTAATTCAAATTTGCATTGCCTTAAACTTATTTCTATTAAATTATATGTACAGTACACTTTATGTAAAATTATTTAAATTAGTTAAATCAGCTCAGATTAACTCTAGCCATATCCGAGCAATAAATTAAAAAGAACTAAAAACACAATTTTCGAAACTAAAACTAGTTGCTTAGAGAGCCAAAGAACCAATTAATTTCAAACTTTTTTCACATATTCTTATACCTACCATACTAATGCAACTTTTGACAGGTACCTATTACATATTAATTCTGAAATTTATTTTTTTCGCTACAATAAAGTGACAAACCCTATTGAATAATGACAGTTCAAAAATGGTGTCACATTTAAAATAAACCTATGCTTATTTTTTACTTTTTACTTAACTAGCATTAATGAAGTAACGTTTTTTTTTCTGTTCAGCCCGTTATTGACATTTTAAAGTCAACAAAAGCTGGAGAGGATTTACTTACAGTCTACTCCAACAAAAAAAAACTCGAAAAGCCAGACAGGCGAAAACTCCTAAACTGTCTGGTTGAGTATTTCTTTGAACCAAATTTAAATAGATACAAAGTACCTAGCCCACGCCAGCAGGATAAAATAGCTGACGAAATCGTCGAAATTTTTCCTTCGGAAAGCAAAGAAATTTACTTTGTCTGTCGGAAAAAGGGCATCCGAGCAAATCCAACAGGATTACTCTTTAATCGGCTTAATAATATTAACCGAAAGCGAAAAAATTCTGATGATTTGACTCACAAAACAGAAGAAAGAGAACAGAGAAATACAACTCCCTCTTGTGAAAATACGCCTCAGACTTCCATTAAAAAAAAAATAAAGCTTATGCAGAATGATGATTGTGAAGCAATAGAGTTGTGGATGGAAACGTTTACTACTCGTCAGGAAGATATCAGAAGAGAAAACAACCTTCAAACAATTCTAGATGACTGGCCATTTTATAAACAATCTGGGGGAGAAAAATTCGTAAGTATCTCTTCGAAGAAAAATTTAGAGATTTCATTCATAGAATAAAATGGGGACATAAAATAACTCTGTACCTTTGTTCTAGATGGGCCAATGTCCATTTTTTACAATATTTACTTAAGTACACTTTTTAACTCAGCGTTAGATGTTCTAGGACTTTAAAAAGGGCCAATGTGTACCAATTGTTTCTTAACAAGATACCGATGGTTATAGAAAGATTAATATTCAAAAATAATAACCATTCTTAGTAATGACGGGATGAAATCTTCGATTCCCAAAAATTTACAAATTGAACTTTCGCCCTTTTAGAACCAAGGTACAGAACTTCCTTAACTAAAAAACAATATTACACTCGTCTAAAGTGGTTTTGGTACTACCGAAATGAAATTTGTTTCGTTGATTACTAATTACCAATTGTATACTTACTATTTATTTTCTTCTTCAAACTCCTTTTTTCCAAATGTTTGATTATTGAGTACCTATTTTTTTATTTGCAATATTCAATGCTCTTATCAATTTAAAGTCAAACACTGAAAACCAGCAAAGAGCAAAATCAACTTCGTTATAAAATGCTGGAATGGTCATATCAATTTGATTTTTGTATATCTTTAAAAGTCTAAGTTCTAAGACCATCTGGTTTAATTAAAATTGATAAGAGCATTGATTTTGAAAACAAAAATAATACGAAATTGTAATAGTTAAAATATGTTAAATAACTAACTTCACTTAAAATATTCGCTTAGTTATTCGTGCTAGTTGAAGAAAAAGAACTGTGACTTGAAAGTAACGTTATGCATGTTCAGTAAAAGTGGACAAAAAAATTTGATAACAGTTATGGTGGCACATATAATGTCTAGTTAAAATGTGTTTAGTTCGACTCGATCACGATCGATTGGTGTAGCTGAGTCGCAATCTTGTCATTTATCACTCGCTTTCCGATTCTGCATACGAACGGAGACTAAAAAACATCTGGTATGGAAGTTTGAAGGGGGAAAAAAGTCCAAAACTTAAATTTTACTCAAAAAACTCAATTTTCTCTTTTACGATTAATTTTTAAATAATTTAAATTTATTAAATAATTTGATATTGTCACAACAATTATTTCTAGTAGGCTGCGAAGCCATACACAAACGCAGTACACTCAGGCGTATACGCACTTTTTTGATTTAGTTTCTTGTTTTGTCCAATGACAACATCAATTCTCAATTAAAGCATCACCCAACCGTTTATCTGTGTAGTAGGCACCGATCTCACGACACTGAAGGAGTTCCATGTAAGTTTCAGACACAATATTTTAAAGTTTAATTTTTTTGTAGTTTTTGCCGTGGACTTTTCTTTCAAGAAATTTCAAATTTTCAATATAAATTGTCCTAAAGAAACCTCTTTGAAATGGCTATTAATTCAAAAACTGTTTAAAAAACAAGTATTTTTGGTGAAAAGATTTACTAACCGAATTTATCAAAAATATACAAAAATTAATTATATAATTATTTTCTTTGTATGTAAAGCTAACTGAACTATCCTCACTTTTCAAACATATCCAAGATCAGAAATAAAACATCCTTAGAAATATCCTTATTAACATTGAATTGCTTTGTCGCTGACGCTCATTTTCAAGAACTGTTTTTCGCCACTAATTTCTTTATTCAATTTATTTTTGTGGTGCAATTGAAAATATGTCAAATGTCATTATGCAATTTTGTGCCATGTTCTTCTTCAGCTCCTATTGCCATCTTATTCTTAACATAAATGTATGTGTATTATATATTCAACAAAATAAACTGTACTTCTAATAGTTATTTCCAGTAGGCTGCGACGCCATAGGTATACAAACACAGTACACTTAGGCGTATACGCACTTTTCCAATAAATTTTTTTGTTTGTGCACATTACTTTACTATAATTTGCAATTCATAACTTGAGATTTTCAAACATTTAGAAAGGTTACTTTCTAAACACATTTAGAAACAATGAATATTTTCTAGTTATTGAATGCTTGCACAATTACTAGTTTAAAACTTACTTGCAGGTACTTTCGTGGTATACAATCCATTGCAATTTATTAATAATCGTCGTTTAGAAAGTACTTGCAGTTTTCTGGTACAGAGTTCAAGTGAAAATATATGAGTATTTGCAAGGTACTTGTAACAAAAAATTGTACTACAATGGGAGATTTTACAATTAACAAAAATAGTTACTTATTAAGTCAGCATTCTTAACAGATAATTTATTGTAGAATTTTAAGCTTGTAGTTTCCTGGCATAGGTCCATAGCCTTAAAAAAAACTCTATCTTTACTTTTTGTAGCAATACAATTAGTGCGATCGGTTTAATTTTTATTTTTAACAGATTTTTTTCTATACTGTAACTTTTATCCATTTATAATTTATAATTCAGTTATTTGATCCACCCTTATATATGAAGCCATGAGTGTAAAAGTGGTGTAACCCATTTATTTGGTATAATTGATACTTTTGTCTCTTATTTTTACATCAAAAGCCATATAATTTTCATTCATTCTAAATTTTTAAATATCTAAGCTTTCCAAAAATTTGACTCTTCTTTCTTGTATCTAAAATCGAAAGTTTTTTAATATCAATTCAAGATGAAAAATATGCTCAAAAACAAGTGGCTTACACCATTTTTACACTCACAGCCTCATATATGTATATATGTATATATGTATAACTTATTACAATCCCATTTTTCAAATCATCTCAAACTAACCTTAATATCTTTTATAACAGATAAACTACGACTTTGGTCTTATGTATCCTGACAAGTTGTATGAACTGACCAACAAATGGGAGGACTTGGATAAAAGTCTTTATGCATATTATGATGCAAATATTAAAGACAAAAGATTCAGGAGTTTATTCGAGTCTTTAAAAGACGAAAATATTAATAAAAGTAAGTAAAAATAATAATTGTATAGTAATAATTACAATGTTTGTTTAACGTTTTTGTTTAAATAAATGTTATTATTTGAGTGGGCCAATAAAAAGAATAGTTACAAAAAATTGACCTAGAGCGCACTTAAAAATAAAGTTTATTTAATTTAACAATGTTCCAAAATATTTGAACATTTTATTAAACGGCACATTTTTTTTAAGATTCCAGAGACTGCATATTGATAATGCTGTTAAGTACAGTCTTAAAACCAACTGCAAGGTTCGTTTCGAAGAAAGAGGGTATAAACACTGTGCAGAAAACCACCATTAAAGATGCGATAAACAGCAGCATAATCCATTTACGCACCATCAACGACCTCGAGCTTGCAAAGGAAGCCCAAATTACAACATCAATCCTCAATAAAAGGACCATTCAACCATTTATTTATGTAGTAGGCACCGAACTCACAATACTGAAGGAGTTTTATGTAAGTTTTGCCAACAATTTGTTAAAGTTTAATTCTTTTGTAGTTGCGCTTGACATTTGTTTCAAGATATTTCAAATTTTTAATCTCAAATATCCTAAAGAAGCCTCATTGAGCTGGCTATTTATTCAAAAATATATTTTCCAAATAACAACAGTTTTTGATGAAAAGAGTCCGGCACTAGCCGAATTTATCCAAAATATACAAGAATAAAATGTATAAAACAGTTTTTGTATGTAAAGCTAACTGAACAATCCTTTCTTTACGAATCTTTTCTATTTAAAGGTCATTTCCAAGAACTGTTTGCCTCTTAATACTTCTAGAATTTGATCAATTATCCTTAAGAAGTATTCGCGAGTTAGCCTTGCACTCAAAAAATTAATCCTTACTTCTCAAATCTTTTTAAATAACAAAAATAAAATCCTTAAAAATATCTTTTCTGATATCAAATTGTTTTTTATCTAACGGTCATTTCCAAGAACTGTTTTCCTTTTAATACTTCTAGAATTTGATCAAATATCCTAAGGAAGTATTCTTGAGTTAGCCTTGCACTCAAAAACTATTTTCCAAATTTCAAAAAAGATTTAATGAAAAGAGTGGCTTAGCCGAATTTATCCAAAATATACAAGAATAAAATGTATAAAACAGTTTTTGTATGTAAAGCTAACTGAACAATCCTTTCTTTACGAATCTTTTCTATTTAAAGGTCATTTCCAAGAACTGTTTGCCTCTTAATACTTCTAGAATTTGATCAATTATCCTAAAGAAGTATTCGCGAGTTAGCCTTGCACTCAAAAAATTAATCCTTACTTCTCAAATCTTTTTAAATAACAAAAATAAAATCCTTAAAAAATATCTTTTCTGACATCAAATTGTTTTTTATCTAACGGTCATTTCCAAGAACTGTTTTCCTTTTAATACTTCTAGAATTTGATCAAATATCCTAAGGAAGTATTCTTGAGTTAGCCTTGCACTCAAAAACTATTTTCCAAATTTCAAAAAAGATTTAATGAAAAGAGTGGCTTAGCCGAATTTATCCAAAATATACAAAAATAAAATGTATACAAATTTTTGTGTGTGTAAAGCTAACTGAACAATCCTTTCTTTACAAATCTTTTCTATCTAACGGTCATTTCCAAGAACTGTTTTCCTTTTAATACTTCGAATTTTTTTTATCAATTATCCTGAGGAAGTATTCTTGAGCTAGCTTTACACTCAAAAAATATTTTCCAAATTTCAAAATTTGTTTATGATGTATTAGCCAAATTTATGAAAATAAAATACATAATGGCTATAAATTGCTTTGTATGTAACGCTTGCTTCCAAGAACTGTCTGCACTTTGCAAGCATTTCAGACTTATCCATGGCTTAGACTCTTATAGCGAATTTAAATGTATTCTATCAGATTGTAACCAATATTTCTCAAACATAAGCTCATTTCAAAGGCACACTAAAAATCATTTAAAGAAAATTTTACCGAATGTTATTGTTGACAAGGAACAAAATTCAGAAAATAAAAATTTAGAGCACATAAATTTAAATAATGATGATTTACTTTCATGCATTGTACCAATTTTACCAGAAAATCAAGTTTCAAACCCTAAAAACATAACCTTTTTAGAATCTAAAAATTTAGTTTGGAAAACGAGCAATGAATTTTCCATGAATTTACATAAAAGAAATAATATAACCCGAAAAGATGTTTTAGATATTCAACGAGGAGTTTCTTCTATAACATCGAGTATGACAGAAACAATAAAAGAAAGAGTCTTAAATTATATTCCAGATTCTGAGAAAGAGGAGTTTTTAAGTTATTTAAATATCTGCTCAAATCCTTTTGAGCAAATAAAATCGGAATATAAATTATTTCAAAGTTTGCTTAATTCAGATCAATTCGCTAAGCCTATGTTTTTTAACATTAACAATGAAATTTCTGAAATTATTTTAAATTTTGAACCAACGTTAGGACCTAGTAATGTTCAAGGTTGCATTATGCCCATTGAGTTCCAATTCCGTAAATTTTTTGAGTTACCAAATGTTTTGAGTGGTACACTGGAGAATATGACAAAATTAATCAACGCAAAAACTTTAAACCATTTTCTTAATGCATCTTCCTTCAAGAATTTGGTTCAATTATATGAAGGTAAAACTATCATGCCATTTTATATATATCTTGATGGTTTTGAAATAAATAATCCTTTAGGTAGTCATGCCAATGTTGATTCTATTTGTGGTGTTTACTACAGTTTTCCTTCCTTACCTCAATATCTTTTGTCTAATTTGAATTATATATTTGTAGCTGCCTATTTTAAAACCAAAGATCAAAAAGTATATGGCAATGACCCATTTTTTCGTCCTCTCATAACTCAACTAAAAGAAATAGAAGAGAATGGAATATTACTCAACACAGAATCTGGGTCCCACAAAATTCACTTTGTGCTATGTGATATTCTTGGAGATAATTTGGGATTAAATGATGTACTAGGTTTCACAACTTCGTTTAATTCTAACTTTTTTTGTCGATTTTGCAACCGCCAAAAAATTGAAATGTTTAAGGACACTGTAGAGCACTCTGAGTCTTTGAGGAATATTAATAATTACAACGCTGCATTAGCAATAAATGACGTAAAGCTGACTGGCATAAAGAGTTACTGTTTGTTTAACGATTTGCCTACCTTCCATGCTACTAACAATTATGTTGTTGATATTGTTCATGATTTATTCGAAGGAGTGTGCAGATATGATTTGTGTGAAATATTGATATATTTCATATCCAAAAAATTTTTCTCTATTGAAATATTTAACTATAGAAAACAAATGTTTAATTACGGTGAAACAGAAATAGGCAATTTATCCCCACCTTTAGATATGAATCACTTACAAAATAATAAAATTAAAATGTCAGCTCGTGAAATGATGTGTTTTGTCCATTTCCTTCCTTTAATTATCGGTGATCTTATTCCTTCAGGAAATGAGGTGTGGACATTTTTCCTAACTTTGTTACAACTAGTTGATCTCTCATTAATAAGTCAATTTGACGAAAACCGACTTGGAAAAATTGAGTCCTTAGTTAAACTCCACAATGAATCCTATATACGACTTTTTCAGAAACAGCTAAAACCAAAATTTCACTTTTTAGTTCATTACGTAAGGGTAATCAGACATTCTGGCCCATTGAAGTACTTATGGAGTTATAGGTATGAATCTAAACACAGAGAAGCAAAAACATATGCAAGAAATATATCTTCAAGAAAAAATATCACCTTTACACTTAGCATGAAAGCATCATTAAAGTTTACAAATTTTCTTAACGATCATCAACTTGGTTTACCAAATGTAACTACATTCGAGCGATCTTATTTTTTTAATTTAGAAAATTGTAGTTATAAAAATTTGATTACAAATTTTTCAACTCATGAAATAGATTTCACTAACAATTTGGCCACTAAAGCTTTGACATTTAAAGGGTCTACTTACAAAATTGGATATTTTTTAACAATAACTAAAAACGAAACCATTGATGTTTTTGAAATTCAAGATATATTAATAAGTAAAGCAAATCATCCTTATATAATTGGAAAAAAATTCGATATAATCAAATTTGAACATCACTTCCAGTCATACTCCGTAAGATGTACTAGTAGTTACTTTCAAATAATAGATATTGTTAATTTTACGAGTCCTCCAATTCATATTTATTATATACCTACCGGAACTTGTTTACTACGAAATAAAGTGTTTTAAAGGGGATGATGGACTACTCTATTTCTCGATGGGGTCAGTGGTCATTGTTTTTGTGGTGTTTCCAAAAGTTTTCCCTCCAAAAGTTAGATTTTTTCTATTTCCTCTTGACTTTGTTTCAAAATTATCAATTTTGGCTATCCTTAGGGAGCATCCTTTAGTTGACTTTTTGATCTTTTTCATCTTTTCATCCTTGTAGGAACTATAGACACTCTGGAAGTTTTATGTTAGCTTCGGAAGTATCATCCTTAATTTAAATTGTATCTATTTTCCCTCAGCACATGTTTCATGTTGTATGTAAATTCGGGAAATAATATCCCAAAAAGATCAATTATTTTCTTTTTTCCTTTGACAGTTGACCTACTGCTCACTAAAATTTATATTAAGAAAATAGTCACGAAAATAGGAACAATTATGAGTTTCAAGATTTATATAAGTTTTGAAAACAGCATCCTAAAAAGATCGATTCTTTTCTTTTTCCTCTTTTCTATTGACATTTGTTTCAAAATAGATAACATATCTAAGCTATCCAAAAGAAGCATCCATCAATTTTCCAAATTTCAAAAACGTTTAATGAAATATATTGCTCCTCTACTCTACTATGTTAAAGTTGTGCGTTGGTTATGAGATGAACCAGTGAGGCAGTTAGTATATTCCTTGTAAAACTTTGCTACAACATGTTGAGAAAAGTAAATCATCATTAAATTTTGCTACCAATTTCAGCCATACTAAGTAAGATATAATAGTATAATTCCTTGATCAAATTCTTATAAGCCATCAAAAAAAAACTCTATGTATAATAAATTAAGTATCTTTTTAAGTCATCGTTCATCAATGAAGATTAATCTGATCTATTGTTATTCTATTGAGATAAAAGATATTATGTTATGTAACGAGTTATACAATTCATGTTAATAATCCATACTGAAAAAAACTGTTCAATAAAGTATTTAAGAAAAATTTAAACAAATCCTTTTTTATTTAAAAGAAATGACGGAAAAAATTACGAAAAATAATTATTAAGTTATCTATGCAAGTATTGTTCTTGATATGTATAAACTTAACATATGGATTCGAGAGTTTATTCATGTTATTTTAACTGGATATAAAGGACTAACGCTTCGGGATTTTGTTCGAGTCGTTGACGAACAAAATTTTCAATCAAAGTAAGTTAACACTGATTCTTTTTCCATCTATAGATTTATAGCAGTTAATTGAAGAGATTGGAAAAATATTCAAAATTTACAGATAGATTAAAATATTTTCCCTTGCAATTTTGATATAGACAAGCTCAATGCAAGATATTACAATATTTTAAAATTGTTCCATGTCAAATTTTATTTTAAATTTCGTTATTTTCCTACATTAAAAAGGTTAAATTAGCATAAAAGTGAACGGATTTTTAAGTTGTTACTAAGCTTGCATTTTTTTTAAAGAGGAGGACCAGTAAAATATACATATATGTATGTATGTTTTTCTTTCCTTTATCTTTAAAATTGTAAGCTCAATTTGCAACGTTTGAATGACGTTTAGATTCATGCTATTTTGACGTTTTTAATGTAAAAAATCTACGAAAATTTAATATGAATTTGACATGAAACAACGTTAAAATAAAATTGTTGATTATATCAAAATTACATTGAATTCATATCATTTCTACAGTTTTAATGTAAAAGATCAATGTAAATTTGACATGAAATAGCATGTCAAAATTACATTGAATTCATTTAATTTTTACATTAAAACTGTAGAAATGGTATGAATTCAATGTAATTTTGATATAAAACAACGTTAAAATAACATTTTATTCATGTCAAAGTTACATTGAATTCATATCATTTCTACATTAAAACTGTAGAAATGACATGAATTCAATGTAATTTCGACATGAATAAAATGTTATTTTTACATTATTTCATATCAAAATTACATTGAATTCATGTAATTTCTACAGTTTTAATGTAGAAACGACATGGATTCAATGTAATTTCGACATGAATAAAATGTTATTTTTACATTATTTCATATCAAAATTACATTGAATTCATGTAATTTCTACAGTTTTAATGTAGAAACGACATGGATTCAATGTAATTTCGACATGAATAAAATGTTATTTTTACATTATTTCATATTAAAATTACATTGAATTCATGTAATTTATACAGTTTTAATGTAGAAACGACATGGATTCAATGTAATTTCGACATGAATAAAATGTTATTTTTACATTATTTCATATCAAAATTACATTGAATTCATGTAATTTCTACAGTTTTAATGTAGAAACGACATGGATTCAATGTAATTTCGACATGAATAAAATGTTATTTTTACATTATTTCATATCAAAATTACATTGAATTCATGTTATTTCTACAGTTTTAATGTAGAAACGACATGGATTCAATGTAATTTTGACATGAATTAAATGTTATTTTAACGGTGTTTCATATCAAAATTACATTAAATTCATGTCATTTCTACAGTTTTAATGTAAAAACGACATGGATTCAATGTAATTTCGACATGAATAAAATGTTATGTTTACATTATTTCATATCAAAATTACATTGAATTCATGTAATTTCTACAGTTTTAATGTAGAAACGACATGGATTCAATGTAATTTTGACATGAATATAATGTTATCTATACGTTGTTTCATGTCAAAATTACATTGAATTCATATCATTTCTACAGTTTTAATGTAAAAATGATATGAATTCAATGTAATTTTGACATGAAGAAAATGTTATTTTTACATTGTTTCATGTCAAAGTTACATTTAATTCATATCATTTCTACAGTTTTAATGTAAAAATCTAATGTAAATTTGTCATGAAACAACGTAAAAATTACATTTTCTTCATGTCAATATTACATTGAGTTCACGTCATTTCTACAATTTGAATGTAAAAATTTAATGTAAATTTGACATAAAACAACGTAAAAATAACATTTCCTTTATGTCTAAATTACATTGAATTCGTATCATTTCTACAGTTTTAATGAAAAAAAATAATGTAAATTTGACATGAAACAACGTAAAAATGACACTTTTAATATCATTTTTTTATGTTGCTTCATGTCAAAATTACATTATATTCGTATAATTTCGACAGTTTTATTTTTAGTTCAACGTCAAATCTACATTGAATCCTATCATTTCTACAATTTAGAACTAAAAATTCATTGTAAATTTGAGGTTGTTCATGTCAAGATTACATTAAATTCTTATCATATTTACAGTTTTGAGCTAAAAATTTAATGTGAAATTGGCATGAATAAAATGATCAAACTACATTCGGAATATTGAATTTGATATGACAACAATGTCAAAAGTGATATGACACAACATCAGCTGGAAATTGTAAGCGAAAACTGTCGATTTTACGGTGGTTTTTTACACTTTTTTTTTTCGGTGCAGTAACTGCGGACTCAACGTTAACCCACTGAAAACAGAATTGGTATTGTTTACGAGGAAACACAATATTCCCAATATTGATCCACCAACCATTAACGGTACTCCGCTACATGTTTCGGGTACTGCCAAATATCTTGGCGTTGTACTTGATCGTAAACTAAACTTGAAAGAAAATATAAAAGAAAGAGAGAAAAAAGCCTCAATTGCATTCTACACTTGTAGTAGAATTTTTGGTAAAAGATGGGGTCCCAGCTCCAGAATAATACATTGGATGGTACACAGCCATAATAAGGCCACTAACGTACGCATGCATGGTCTGGTGGCCAGCCTAAGATAAGGAAACCAATCTAAGGACTTTGACCAAAATTCAAAGACTAGCGGCGTGTATTGGCACAACCAGTGCTATGAGAACTGCACCTACAGCAGCCCTAGAAACTTTCCTTTCACTAGCTCCGCTCGATCTGTTTACGAAAGAGCTGGCGGCTAAAAGTGCTTTTAGACTTAAACAGTGTAATAACTGGAAAAAGGGCCACTTCGGTCACAGAATCATAATGAAATTCACTGACATAGACATTCAAACAGATTACGTCACACCGCACATAGATTTTAACCCAGTGGCGATGACAGATATCCCTAGTGTGGAATTCTGGAATGAAAACAGGGTCATCAATACAAATCATGTTTCGGTGTTTACTGACGGTTCCAAAACAGACGAAGGGGTAGGGTCTTATCTACTCGGAAAACCCACCTATAAACAGATCAATAAAGCTTCCAAACTTTTGCAGTGTATTCCAAGCGGAAGTGCTTGCAGTTTGCGTAGCCGCGAAATACCTTGCCTTTCATGAATTAGTCAATAGCAATATAGACATCTTCATAGATAGCCAGGTGGCAGTTAAAGCTATTTTTTCAATCAGTATCAAGTCCAAACTGGTAGATCAGTAACACAGTAACCCTTATATGGGTCCCTGGACATCGTGATACTCTCGGGAATGAAATGGCAGATGAACTGGCCAGGAACGGATCATCTCTTGATTCTAGCCAAATCGAATTTTCGGTACTTCTGCCACTGGAGCAGGAAAAAGATAGAATACACCAGAATTTCCCTGAAGCTGCAGACGTCAGATGGTCATCACTTGACATTTGTCGGGTCTCAAGAAATTTATGGCCGAACATATCGAAGAAAAAAACTGAATATTTACTCAAGTTAAGCAGGCCTCAATTATCGCTCCTAGTGGGAGTCCTAACGGGCCACAACTCATTGGGAACCCACATGAGCAGAATGGATATCAACCCATATGTAGAGGGTGTCAAGTTGAATAGGCGGAGGAGGGCTCATACCATTTCCTTTATGAATGCCCCAGTCTGGCCATAACTAGAAAATAGGCCCTCGGAGAATACTTTTTCGAAGAAATGGGCGACATATCTACCCTGCCACTAAAGAATATCCTGAAATTCACTCAGAAGTCAGGGTGGTTCAAGGAGGCATCCCATTCCTAAACTTGTCCTCAGTCCTACACCCATCCCCTCCTCACACCTACCTACCATTATCCTGGGGAGCGCAATGGATCCACGGAGATCCGAGTGAGATGAAGCGGCTTACCGTATCATCACCCCTTCTTACCTAACCTAACCAAACTACAATAATCAAGATAGTGAATGTCGGATATCTGTCTACCCCTCTGTTAGCTAAATTAATGACTCCATTTGTGAGTTTTTCTTTCGGGAACTGCTTGGGAGTTGCTCGCAATCTTTTTACACTCAAATGGATACACACCTTTATATAAAATATTTAAGAGTATTTCCAATCGCAGTAACAAAATCTATCCCGAACAAAAATTCAAAAATATCAAATTTATGTCCCTTTAGGTCTACAGTTCTTGGTACAGATATTGACAGTAATATCAACATTTTTTCAAACGTAGTACATAATGGGCATTCAACTTGAAAAAAACACCTCAGACAAAACACTTGAGAGAAATAACACATGAATGCTTACTGCAATTTAGAGTGCAATGATAACAGTAAAATGCGCACTTAGGCGCCAGTTATATAGCTATCATTGAAACTCATCATTAAAAACTTTAATGATTAGTTTTGAGACGTTAAGAAAGCAAATTCAATTATTATTTTGATGGACGATTAAAGCTCAAGACTTAATTAATATTTCTAGTCATAAAAAATTTCAAATATGCCCAACTTTTCACATAAATTAAAATTCAATTTTCTTTCTTTCAATGATCATTGGTAAGGTAGTTCAATCATTGAAATAAGAAGAATCTTTTTATGTGGAAATTTGGGTCATTTGAATATTTTTTTTGGCTAGAAATATTAATTAGGTCTTAACCTTTATTTATCCATCAAAATAATAAATGATTTTACTTCATAAGCGACTTAAAATCAATCATTAAATTTTTCAATTATGAGTTTCAATGATAGCTATAACTGGCGCCTAACTGGCGCCTTGTTTGGAACAAGCACCTCTGAAGTTTGAATTTTTATTTATAGCAATTGTAGTGGTATTGTTATTACTTTTAAGTAAATACTGTAGCGAAATATAATATAACTATTCTGACATTAATATTTTAGCTATAGAGTAATAGCTTTATTGAGTATTAGAAGTTCTTAGTCCTTTTCGAGATGGTGCTTTGTTAATTAGATATTAAGCAAGCAAACAGCATATAAATAATAAATAAATTGGGTGGCGCAACAGCTCGTGGACAACCAGGGCCTACTGACTTACAACTCTCAACCATTCGTGTGTGCATGTTGTTGGCAGGAATGGAGGGGACCTACAGTTTTTTGCCGAGTCCGAACGGCTAAATGAGCAGCACTTATTCATGACAAGTATACTCTTGGAGGATTTATCAGTTCCTCGCAAGAGGCAGTACCTCAGATAAAACATTTCTGTTGTTAGGTGGCACGGCTGGAAATCGAACCCACACCTTCGGCATGACAGTCCTACGCACTAACCATCATGCCACGAGGTACTGCAAACTGCATATACATACAGCTGAAAAATGTGACAGAAGATGCACATGCAAGGTGCTCAAAACAAGAACAGCCAGAGAAGAGTATTGAGCAAGGAGAAGTAATCCCTGCGTAGAAAGAAGATGGCGTACGCAGCCTCTTAGCTCAAGAAGATCGAGGAGTCTCACGATCAAAACAGAACCCGGAAGTTTAATAAAAAAACAACCAAGCAGCTGGCTGCTGGATTCAAAACCGAAATTTATGCTCTTCAAAACAGTGAAGCTAACCTAGTCACCGAAGCACAGGGAATAGTAAATGTATTCAAGCAGCATTTCCAGCAGCTGCTGAAGGATTATCAGGTAAAGCAAAAAATAGGACGAGAAGCTAACTGAACTCCAGGCAATGAAGACCCAGTACCTACCACCATTTAGTATACAAAAGGTAGACTTAGCTATAAAAAAGCTCAAGAACAACAAAGTTGCCGGATCTGAGCTCTTCAAAAAGCAGGGGTTGTGTTGCAAAGGTACATGCTTCTACTCATCAACTAAGTTTGGATAAAAGGAAGCATTCCCGATGACTAGTCTACCAGCTCCACATGTCCCATCTACAAAAAGGTGGTCCTATGTGTGGCAAGAACTACTGAGGCGTATCCCTAATGAACGTCGCGTACAAGATCCTACCCAACGTACAGTATGAGTGTCTTGAGCCATTCTGCAACAGTATAATTGGCAAGTTCCAGTGAGGCTTCTGACCAAGCAGATCAACCATAAACAAAATATTCACTTTCAGGCAAATCCTGAAAAAGGCTAACGAATTTCAAGGTGAGACTCACCATCATTAGGAGCTCTATATAGTGATGGCTGAACTTGGGATCCTGGGGAAACTGATCCAGTTGTGTTGCGTAAAATTGGAAAATACGCGATGCAATGTCTTACTAGGGAAACGCTCATCCGAAATATTCTTAACATATACACAAGGTTTTGGCAAGGAGATGCGTTAACATGTGATGTCTTCAATCTTGTTCTAGAGCAAGTAATACCCCGGGCAGGTCTTAACATTAAAAGCACTATTTTCAACAGATCTGTCCAACTTCTAAGGTATGCCGATGATATCTTCATCATTGGCCCCTGCCAACAGCCCGTTATAGAGGCTTTCAAGGCAGTATTGAAGAAAAGGTGAAACTTGTTGGTCTTCAAGTAAACGAGGACAAAACCGATTACATGCTATCAACAAACAATGAAAAATTTTCCAACCAGCTAGGGCAAAACGTCACTGTTGACAACAATAACTTCGAAGTTGTGAAGAAGTTCATCTACCTGGGAGTAAACATTTATAACACGAATGACATCTAAGTCCTACAAAACGGGTGCTACTACGGATTGGTGCTCCTCACACGAAAGACAAAGTGCACACTCTATTAAACCTTTATTTTGCCAGAAAAAAATTTTCGACTGATATTAAGTCCGGTGCGCAAGGAGGTTGAATGGAGGAGAAGAACTCTATGAGCTGTGTCAAGATGTGAATGTAGTCCAGAAAATCAAACACATCGACTGAATTGGCTTGGCCACATCGATTGAATGACAATAATGCTCCAGCTAAGACAGTCTTTGAATCAAAGCCCCCATGTTCCAGAGAATCAATTTTGGTGTAGGAACAGTTTTTAAGGTAGTTATCACTTTAACTGTTGTACAAAAATTTATCAACTTCTTAACACGACAAGTTCTGAATATTTCTAGGCATACTTTTAAGGCCTGAGCTCAATTTCATCATACATTTTCCGCCATCAGCTCCGGTTTTCAAGACATTCTTGAAAGTGAAAAAATAACCGTTTTTCGCCATTTCACCGATTCCTAAAATCACTAAACTTTTTGCTTTAAATTTAGGTAAAATCTTTTCAAAAGTTGGATCTTAGTGGCCACCGTTTTCTCACTATTTTTATATTATCAATTTTTTCAAAAAAAAAGTAACGAGTCCCCCTTTACCTCCCCCCTCTTGTGTACGCATGTAGATGCATGCGTTTGAAACTATAAACTATTGCTATTTTTGGACAAACATGAGACGGACAGTATATCAAAAACCATTCGTACGAACTTCTCCTTTAAATTACTCTAAAACTGGAAAATTTTTGCATGAAAACAATACTTTCCCTATAGAGAAATAAAAAAATAATTGAAACAATTAAATTAAAAGCTCTGGTGGCTTTTAATTTAAAAATAAATAAATTTGTATATTTTATTGATAATAAATTTATAAATATGTAATTTAAACAATGAATGCACTGACCCTAATCCAATCATACAGTTTTTGCTTCAATCAGGTTGCTTAGGTGGTAATTTTTTGAAATTTACGTAAACGAACTGTCTTAATAGTGCACTTTACATTTTATTGGTGGGTCAGATGTTATAAATGTTAGCATTGCATTAAAAAAAATATCAGGCTGGAGATAATCAGAAATAACATTATGATTATAAAGCAGTTGACCTCGGAGTTATTTGCTGCTATATTGGCACCAAAGCTGAATCACATTTTTTTCTGTAGGATTTTGTTTCATGGTGATTTAATATGATATTACCAACCATACAAGTGGAAATATAATTGAATTATATGTATTATTAATTTCGTAAATACTACATACAAATGAAATTAAACTTGGAAGTAATTTTAGTAATTCTGTCGCTTGGATGAAATTCTGAAAAATGGCGCCCAATCAGTAGTCCTGTCAGGAAACCGAAATCCCTGCACTTTTCGAGGGAAGGGACCTTAATTTTGTATTTGTTATTTATTTTTGACATGCTTAGGATGAAATTAAGCGTGAGAGTCATTCTGTCGTGTAACTTGGACGCCATTTTGAAAATGGCGCCCAATCTGGGTCCAATTGTAAAAAGTCGTAACTTATCTACTTGGAAAATTTCCATGGTTGAAATAAAATAACGTTTGTTACATTAAAAAAAAAGATGTTGAGTAGACGTAGACGCATCTTCGGATAAAATTTCAGTATTGCCACTTTGGAAGAACATACTTTTCTTATGTGAAAGGGTGAGGCCTCTACTTTTTTGGTAATTTCTAATATTTTGAGCATAAGAAGCTTACAATTTTCCCAACAAGCATTGGCATCCGGAAGCGTTTTCACGTTTTCATTTTTCAGTTATTTTGACCATTTCAGGTCTGATATGAAGCCAAGCTATCCACAAAGTCTAATTACCACGGGCAATCTGCGGTACCAGACGATATAATACCAGCTGAATTCCAAATGAATTAGTGATGTTATTTTGCCAATTCTGGAGTCTATCTTTACCAATTGCTTCGCACTGGCCCACATTCCCCTGTCTTGGAGAGAAGTCATGGTTGTATTCATACCCAAAGCTAGAAAATGTTCCCAAGTAAACCCGAAAGACCTCAGACCTATTAGTCTATCATCATTCCTTCTTAAAACCTTTGAACGTTTGATTGATATCCACTTAAGTACAAGCATTGACTGGCAACTATTATCTACTGCTTAACATTCTTACTGCAAAAGGACATCGGTGGAAACTGCTTTACATACTTATTACGAACCATAGAATATTCCCTCCATCATAAGGATTACACTATGGTTGCTTTCTTAGATATAGAAGGTGCTATTAACAATGTTAACACATCTGCACTGACATCCCTGAATGGAGATGGTTCGCTTGGTGAATTGATTAACCTAATGCTGACTAGCTGGGTCATCAACTCAAAACTAGACGGCTTTTCTGCTAAAAGGTCTGTCAATAGAGGTATGCCGCAAGGCAGTGTCCTATCTCCCCTTCTCTGGAACTTGGTAGTAAATGAGCTGGCTGACATGCCTGGAAGCGGAGAACAACAGAGTGATTGTCTATGCGGACGACGTTGCTATTGCCGTATCAGAAAAGCAACCTACTGTCTTAAAAGATCTCTTACAAAATATTTTAAATAATCTTACTAACTGGGCTGACCGGTGTGGTCTGGGTGTCCACCCCCATAAAACAGAACTTGTTCTGTTCTCAAGGAAATATTAAATCCCTCATATTGATCCTCCTTCTATCACAGATACTCCACTAACATTCACTGATCAAGCAAAATATTTGGGTCTTATTTTGGATAAAAAGTTACGCTGGAAACCTAATATACAAGAAAGAGTTAAAAAGGCCACAGTGGCACTTTTCTCATGTAAAAAAGCCGTTGGGAGCAAATGGAGCCTGCAATATCGTATCACTCACTGGCTATATTCTTCGGTGATTAGACCGATCCTCACTTACGGAGTGACAATATGGTGGACTGCTCTAGCCTGTTTGTGCATGAGTTGAACACTTCGTAGGACTGCTTCATCTGACACCCTTCAATATTTTCAATAGACAAGTTGCAGCAAATACACCCATTCGCTTAAAAGATTCCTCACAATGGACCAACAATAACATTGGCCTTTCCATCATTCTAAATTCATTCGGATCAATCTCAAGTCGTACTGATTACACCATCCCAAAACTGCACTTTGGCAAAAACTTTCAAATCAGCATTCCTTCTAGAGTTCTCTGGGAGGATACGGCTCTCTTGGAAGATGAATCAATCCATTTTTACACCGACGGACGGATCGAAACCTGATGACGGAGTGGGTGTTGGTGTTTACTTAGAAAGACTAAAATTAAGTATCTCCTTCCGTCTTCCTAATCATTGTAGCGTGTTCCAGGTGGCACTTATTGCGATCAAAGAAGTCTTATCTTGGCTGAAAGAAAACGTGTTATCAACCACAGATACCAGCCTTATCTTGGCTTAAAGAAAACGTGTTACCAAACACAGATACATCTTCTCTGATAGTCAAGCAGCTGTCAAATCTCTAGAATCGGTATCTACTAACTCTTTAACAGCCCTAAATATTGCCGTTCATTTCTGTTGGAGATGGTGCAGCAGTTTAAAATTCACCTGTGTTGGGTGCCGGGGCATAGAGACCTTCCAGCAAATTAAAAGGCCGACGAACTCGCTTAAAATGGAACAACTCTAACTCTTCTACATAGTAAGGCAGATGTAGGTATTCCCATCGCTACATGAACAATATCACCATTTGCTCGGCAACAAAACAAATCTGGCCAGTAATGGATTTAATGCGATTTAAGTATTCGATATCTCTGAGTAGATTGCACATTAGCTCCATGATAGGTCATAGGTTTCATAAACGGACACTCTAATAGGCGAGCATGCAACGCGTCTTGGCGTATTCTTTAACGATTTTTGTAGAAGCTGCATGAACGAGGAAGAAGTAGAATCGATTCATCATCTTCTATGCACTTGTCCGGCTCTATCTCACAGGCGAAGACTCCATCTTCCAAATGGTTCACCATATAGGGGAAAAGGCTTCCCAGATTCATGTGGTATCAAAATGGATGAACCAACTAATGGTCTGAGTGTGTCAGTTTTCGTGAATGACAGCCACTTCAACCTTACCTAACGTAGGTGCAATTAAAACATAAAATTCGTTGTGAATGTATAACATCAAAATCATTTTTCAATAATGTTGAACGAAATATTAGAAATGCAACCAAGCAAATTCCCCTAAGTGGTTAAGAATGAAGAAGAGTGTGTTAGCGATTGAAATGATTGAAGCGATAAGTCACTTTAACATGATACAAAAAAAAATAAATACAAATAATTTATTCGAATTAGATATTCCATATCAAATTCAAGGAGACGACAAGAGTTCGATAAACAAAAAAATGACGATGAAATCACGACTAATATTAAACAAATCATCCCAGACTAAACAATATTTGTTTCAATTTTCAATGCCAGGAAATACCTAAAGTATTATGTTACTAATACTTGGCATGTGATATTCTTGAAAAAAACACGAAAAAAATATAGATTTTTAACATTGAAAATGTTTATAGGGTCGTTTTGAGTAAATTATGGTGTTACTAAAATGAATAAAGTGAACAAGTGTGTATATGAGATGAACGCTGGCGTATAAGGGGGATAAGATCGAATTTTTGGTGGTGTTACTAAAATGAATAAATTGAACAATGGTAATATGAGATGAACGCTGGCGTATATGGGGGATAAGATCGAATTTTTGGTGGTGTTACCATTCATTTTGGAATGAACAAATATGTATAGAAGATGATTGCAGGCGGATAGGGAGGGTACGGTTGAATTTTTGGTTGGTGTTTCTAAAATGAACAACATAAGTTTTAACTATACATATTACTATAATTATAAAATGCAAGAGCTAGTGCAGTCAGCACTCAGCAGTGCATTGTGCTTCTAAAACTAAATCTAAGCTTTGGAAATTTGTTGAAAATGTTTATGATAGGAAAATAATGTAGAGGTGCAATATGACGTTTTTTAAAATATGGTTTTATGTGAAATGGTCGAACAAAAAAAGAAAACAAATGAGAAGTGCCAGAGTAATATTTTTTTTTGTTTATCGATGGTTAAGTTTAATATAACAATTTTGTACATATATTTTGCGATTCCAAAAAATCTACAAAGTGAGATATTATTGGTTGTAAGTTCAAAGTTCTAAAAAAGATGGCTCACAAATGCTACACATCAGAGTTAAGGCTGATTGTACTAAATTGTATAGTTTAAGAAAGATAATAAATAATAAATTGTTTCGTTTCAGGAAATTTTGATACCTAGTATTTTTTTATATTTTATATATTTTATATAATTTTTGTTGATCGATTTTTCGCAGTTATTATTTTTTATCTTTTTAATGGTTGCATTTAAAAATCTCAAATTCATACCGGAGATAGATTATATAGATTCACATATAACATGTAAAATTTGATTTTTTTAATCGTACCTAAGCCGAGATAATAACATATTTCTGTTCATTTACATTTAACCTAATAACTCTTTAATCTGTGCACCTAGACAATTAGTTTTTGTTTTATTAGCAACTTGAATAATTGACAATTATTTTGATATATCATACGTTGCTGTACGTTCTATATAAGCTTCACAAATCGAAAATACAATTAATTAAAAAGTGGTACTAAATCTTTAATCAATATTCCTAAAATTCATCGTCGTCGATTTGCAAGTTTTTGTGCGGACAAACAGCCCAAATAAACAGAGCACAAAAATATAGTCCCATAGTTCATTGAAGATTTCTTTCTATCTCTGCCAGGGTTGCAAAAGTCGATAAGATTGTACTTTTTTCGATACACTCCACTTTGCTAAAGTACTCCACTTTTGCATTCAACGAAAAAGATAAAGTAAATTAAAAAGAAAATCATCTGACCTCACAAAATGTATACTGTGAACCGAGGCTGACATCGATATAACAGAAGAAATAAAAATGATTAATACAGTTTGTTCGAGAAAATGGCATCTACAAAATACCGGTTTCAACAATCTCGCAATTAAAAATCGAAAACATTAAATTTATAAAATTTAAATCTCGCAAAATCGAAGGGTATTGCAACAAATTCCTACAGTTTTGTTATAAAAGTTTCGCATATGTAAGTATGTATGTACCTTATATGTTAATTAACATAAACAGCTAAGTTGTTTTTTAATTATTTGGATATAGAAATATTACATACGTTCATACAACAGCAAATGTGGACAAAATATTATCAAATCAAATCAAAAAGTACAATTCGATACACTTTCCTTTTATATTTTGATACATTGCTGAAACACGATTTCATCCCTGATATCTGTCTAGTAGTTTATTATAAGAGACTGTTCATTTCAGTGTTCAGTGTTCAGTCTGTCTTCACTTCAGTTGCAAAGATGCCTTGGAGTTGGGGGGCTTGTTTGCGCTGCTTGCCGGTAAATATTTTTTTTATTAATAGTATAGAATGCGATGTGCGTGAAAGGTAAGTAGGATAGAATGCATTTGGGATGTTTAGTTTTCAGGTAGGTTCGTTAGGATATTTGTTGGGGGTTTTTTGTTTGTTTATTATTTTACTGTTGTGTTTTGTTTAGCTATGATTAGATGGATTAACGAAGAAAATGAAAAATATGAAATAAGAATACCTACAAGTGGGAATACAAATATAGGTCAATAAAATCACAAAACTAAAACATAAAAAAGTTATAATTTTTTAACTTCCCATTGGAAGTTATTGTAAATGGTCCGATTTGTCAAAATAAAAATTTTAACATATCTTCACGTTTCGCTCCCTAGAATCGGATTCCATTTTTGTAGAGAGATGTCTGTGTGTGTTCGTACGTTCCTTCGCTTTTTTTGTTCACCGTATCTCAAGGACGAATTAAGATATCGACTTCGGATGGATTTTATTGTATACACAGTAGTTTCATTACAGCAGAAAGGACCTTTCAATAAATTCAAGAAGCAGTTCAAATTTCCTTAGTCTCAGATATCTCGAGAACAAATCGACTTCAGGTTAATTTTATTCTACGCAAATTGACGTAATAAGGAATTGATTAAAATATAGAAGTATATCAACTTATAGTTTTTTTTTAATAAAAAAATGTAGATGAAAATTGTTGAAAAAAGTTGTTTGGCTCGAATATCTTGACAACAAACAATGATATTGGCTTCGAGGTTATCTTATTTTATACGCTAGTTTATAGATACAAATTGATAAAATTTTAAAAAATATTGAATTAATAGTTTTTTTTAAGCGAAAAACTGCAAGCAATTCTACACACTAATTATTAAAAAATTGGTTTTTGCCTCAAAAATCTTGAGAACAGATAATGACATGACATATCGGGTTAATTTAAGTCCACACACTAGCTTAGAATTGATAATTGATAGGATTTATAAAAAAATTCAACAAAAAGTTTTTTTTTAAGTGAAAAAGAACTACAAGATAGGTACTTCACCAAAAATTGTGGAAAATATTTTTTCATCTCAAATATTTTGAGAACAAACAATGATATTGACTTCAGGCTAATTTTATTCTTTAAATGAGTTTATAATAAATGATTGATAAAATTTGTAAAAATATTCAACAAATAATTATTTTTATCGAAAAAACTACAAGAAACTTAACAAAATTGTAGAAAATTTTTGTTCGTCCCAAATATCTTGAGAACAAACAATGATATTAGCTTTTGGGTATTTTTTTTCTATAAATAAGGATTTGTAAAAATATCCCATAACCAGTTTTTTAAGCAAAAAAACTACAAAAAACCTTACCAAAAAATGTTGAATTGTTTTTAGTCTCGAATATGTTAGGAACAAATAATCATATTGGTTTCGGGCTTCTATATATGTATGTACTAGATTATAATTGACAATCGGTAGGTTTTGTATAATAATTCAACAAACTGTTTTTTTTTTAATGCAAAAAAAAAAAATACAAAAACTATACCAAAAATTGTTGAATACAAAAAAATAACATTGGACCTCTAGCTTCCGGGGCACCACAAATTGGAAGTTACTAGTGTGGGTCACAACCAGCCTCTTTTTGAAAATGCAATAAAGGACCGTATTGCAAGAGTCTCTTCAAAACAGACTGGTTGATTAGACTAAAAGTCGATTTATCGTTATTGCTAATTTGTATTAGTAAATATTTTCCTATTTGATAGAAATTTTAAGTCCATCAAGAATTTTTGGTTGACTTTTGTCTTGCCGAATTTTTTCGAAAAGACTCGTAATAAACCCCAAAATTAAAAAAAAAACTACAAAGGGCATAAGAAAAATAGAATTTTTCTGACACGTACCAAACAGCAGCGTTGAAAATTCGTTTGTAGGCATATATTTGAGGGAAAATCAAATATAAGTTAGCGTTGCCTACCACAATTAAACAGTTACACGAGTTAGGAAAAATCTATTCAAATACAGACCGAAATAAACAAGCAATAGGTGTAGAAATTTTTAACTTTTGTTTGGTGCTACCACAAAGCTAAATCAAAAAGAAAAAAGTAAGGTACCGCACGAAGTAAATGAAAAATATAAGATTAGAAGACAAGCGGGAAAATAATTTATGTGGGTCAATAAAATAACAAAAAGAAAACACCTCTTTTGTATATTTGAAAATGAAACAAAATAAAAAAAACTACAGTGGGAATAAGAGAAGACAAATTTTGGGGAGAGGTAACAACTACCAACATTAAATATTTGTTTTTTGGAAAATATAATTTTATTTAGTGTTACAAAAAACGTGATTTTGGAAAACGAAAAACGAATACAGGACGAAATAGGAAAAAAAGTAGTTATACATATGCTGACATCATTTTGCGCTTAAGGAAGAATCAAAATTTGGTTGAAGATAAAACGGAGGGAAAATTAAATGTATGTATTAAGCAATTAAGAGCTCCGATTTTTGTTGGATTAACGGCTTAAAAATTATCCTTCCTTAATTATTTTTAAAGCTGAAGAAAAAAAAACAATTTGGTGTAACTAAGCGCAAGTAAAGATGGAAGTGCGAATAAAGTTTGTTTAACAAATTTTTAGTTTTCTTAGTTCAATATAATGTTTGGATTGGTCTTCATAAAAAAGATGAACTAAATTGATATGTATGTATAAATTGGTAAAGATAAAATTTAAAAGAGAAAAAAGATTGTATAAATTATAAAGATTAAGGATTTATCTAGCATTAGCAAGTCATTTTCAATGTCCCCATCGTTACTCAAGGAGTGAAATCTGTAAATTTTTTTCATTATTTTGAAATAATGAAAACATTGATTTATTCTTAAATAGAAATCTAAGATTTTCTATATTCAAAGGAAACTTAAATAAATTAATATCTGTGTGTTTTACCTTTGATGTGTTTGGTATTTTGTGATTAGATAAAGTTCATATTTTTAATTAAATTTCTGAAAAAAAGTTGAACCCTTTCTAAAAATACATTATCTTCTTCTCTACTCACATTAATGGGAAAATGTTCTTTCAAATGCTGAACAAAAGCGGACCTATATACGATTGTTTTTCCTTAAACAAGATATGCATGTGAGGGAACGACTTAAAGGATTATCCAATTTTGTTTGAATGGAATTTATTCATATTGATTTATAGCTTATTTATTGCAGCTTGAAACTGGATTTGATTAAAAATGCTTCAGGTTTTTATGAATTTGAAACTTAAGATCCAACAATGTAAAAGAAATAAAAACGATAGTTTAAGATTTTAAATTTTTGTTTAGTACTCATATTGATTCCACAATTTCACTTAAAGCTGTTACAGCTTCTTCAGTAGTCACAATTCAAAAACAATACTTGATGTTTATGTATATGTACATATCAGTAGCTTAGCGTCATTCAAGTCATCTGTATTAGATATGTGTAGGTATAATTGTACTTATTTTAAACGAGTCTAGGACCAGGCGGGTCTTTTGGATGCGAATAAGTCCGACTGGTTTGGTAACTTAATAAATTCTACAAATGCAAAAAAGAGCAACGACTTTAGCGTCGCGGGTGTGGCAGTGCGCGGTGGGCTTGCCATGACATCTTAAGAAGCTGTCAAATCAAAGTTGGGATCTGATTCATTTGAAATTGATACCTTCACAATTTTTTTTTCTTCAGAATATAAAAATAATGATCTCATTATTCGGTAATGCGAGTGCTTGTGAAGAATCAAGGTCTTTAGTGACTATAACAACTGTCAACGATTCCTGTGTGTATATTAGGCATTTTCCTTTGGAGGTGGCGAAGTATTTGCAAGTACTTCGCAAGATTTTTTCAATGAAACACATCAAACTGCTTTCCCATATAAAATGTATCTACTCGCACATGAGAGCATGTGCAGTTTGTAGTACTAGATTAGGGTTTTCATCTACTCCTAAGTACTTTGCCACCTCCAAAGGAAAACGGCTATTGTCAGCAAAAATAACCACCTTAACTATAGCTTACATGCAATGGAGCAAAATTGAAGAAATGTTGGCAGACTAAAGACCAATTACACAGTAAATTCATAAATGGTACATTAAATGGACGAAATAATGACAACATGTAACTCGTGTTATTCCGAATATATAGTAAATAGCAAGATAGTACAGGTAAAATAGGATAAATAGAAAAAAAAATTTTGTACCATCATGAAACTGGGTGAAAACGTTTCATGTATTGTGAGATTGAAAAATCAAAAGAGTCTATACAAATATTTCACATGGAAGGGTGTTTTTTTGAGGGGGATAGGGGGGGGGGGGGAATTGTGGTGTATCAAACAGAAAAGTTAACTTTGGTGCAACTTAAGCATATGACACATGTTTTTAAGGTAGTTTTGAATGCTAAATCAAATGACACTAAAACCAAGTCGATACGGCCTCCGTATATTTTCAGTATAAAAGTAAAATATTTCCGGATACCGAAGAAAATACAGGTTCGTCGATGAAACTTGGCATGGTTCATTTGTCATGAAAAGTAATAATAAGAAGAGTCTATAAAAATGTCTGTGGTTAAAGGGTGTATCCTTGAGGGTTGAAGTGAGGGTTGGGGTTATAGTGGGATTATTACCATAAAACCTATGACAAAAATGGTACCCTCATGAAACTTTATAAAAATATGCTATGAACTACTTAAATGAATAATCAAAAGAGTCTATACAAATATTTCCAAAAACAAAAATTGTTTCCAAGAACATATAACAGCATTTACACAAACCCACAAAAACACGCTTTCTCCCTTGAGATTTTTGTATAAACTCTTTTGATTCTTCATTCTCGTAGTAATTGAAACACTTTTACCAAGTTTCTTGAGGATACAATCCTTTTCATTTTTTTGAAAAATAACCACACACTTCTCCCTATCTTCAAAAAACCCACCCTTCCCAGCGAAATATTTCTCTAGACACTTTTGATTCTTCATTCTGTTACTCCATAGCACATTTTAACAAAATCTCAGGGGGGAACAATTTTTGTTACAGGTTTTATGGTAATAATCCCACCACTACCCCAACTCCTCAAAAAACACCCTTTAACAACAGATATTTTTATAGACTCTTCTTATTTTATGATTTTCATGACAAATGAACCATTGATGGCAAGTTCCATCGACGGACTATTATTTACAACTGGTTTTCGGTAATATTTAACTTTTATACTGAAAAAATAGTCATCGTTACATAAAAATGACAATTACTTTTTTCACGGATGCCGTTTCGACTTGGTTTTGGTGTCATTTGATTTAGCATTTAAAACTACTAGCATTTACAACTACTACATATGCTTAGGTTGCACAAAAGTTTGCTGTTCTGTTTGATATACACCACAATTTTCCCCCCTATCCCCCTCAAAAAATACCCTTCCATGTGAAATATTTTTATAGACTCTTTTGATTTTTCAATTTCATAATACACGAAACGTTTTCACAAAGTTTCATGGCGATTGGTGATACTAATGTTTTTTATTCGAAAGACTTTTCGCACTATTTTACCTGTACTATGATGAGAGGTATTTTATAGAAAGGGGGGCAGTAACCAGCAAATGAAATGCCAATGTATGAGGCAAAGTAATAGACAATTCCGAAGTTTACAATAAGAAAACAACGAAATATTCTCACTTCTGAACACTTGTAGAAATGACAATATTTTTGATTTGATTGATCATTTAAATTTAAAGTAGCATTTGAATTCAGTTCTTTCTACATTTTTATTTTCAAATAACAAAAGAGCATACAAAAAGAAGAGCAAATCTATGACTGAAACTCTGAAGCAAAAGCTATCAGTTAAGAAGAAATTTTTGTGCTTTCAAATAGAGCTGATAAAACCAATCATAAACAATGCAGTTGGTATTAATAAATAAACATTTTTTTAATTTTGTTGCACAGTGAAATCTTTAGCATAATTTAAAAAGAAAGAAACCTATTTAAAGTTGTCTTAAATAAATTGAAGGGCCTTTAAAATTTTTAACGAGTTCATTTAGGCCAGGAAAAATGGGTTTGTTACGTGACTAGCTACTTGCTTACCTTATTAGTAGTAACAACCACCTTACTACAATATTAAGATTGTCTTACATTATATTAATATTAAAATATAGGTGCAACAAACGAGGCGGAACAATTGGTTCAACCAACTAAATTTTAAGGATCCATCCCTTTCACAACCTGTAGTTGCTGAAAGAACTTCCGCATGTAACTCTATTATACCACAGATACTAGAGTAACATGGATGTCGCTTCCAGTGCAAATGGGAATGACCATTTTTCCAATATTTTGTGATTGCAAGCTCTTTTGTTTCGTCCTCAAAAGTCGAATCGGTTGATCAAACTACTGATGAAATGTTGTTGATGTTTTGTATTTATGTCTATGTATGTAAATCTATATTTTTTAACATCATGTGTGGTACATAACTCACACAATATTGATATAATTGGGATGTAGCTCTACGTCCCACGATAAAAAAGTAGTCATTTTTATTTGCTCTGCGTGCGATATCTGTGTAACTATAGTATCTGTGATTATACTTTCGAATCCATTCGAAAATAGTTTTAAATGTAGCTTCAAGTGGCTAGAGAACTTTGCTAGCAAACTTTCAAATCCTGAAAAGAATAGAGAAGATGTAATTTAGTAAATGGAAAAAAAAAATATCTACAATAGGTTTTGGAATTGCAAAATGTATGTGAAGATGCAAGGCCAATGCCTGTGCATATTCACATTGCAAATTAAACAATGTCCAGATACTCTACTTACCTATAATATTCTTTAAAATGGTCACCATAGACTGCGACTAAAATGAGAATAATAAAAATATAATTAAAGTGAATTTTAATAATAGAAATTTAATAAAACAAACTTACCTTAGTGAAATCCCATCGTTGCACGGCCATTATGTTGATTTGTTTAGATTTTGTTTTGACATTTATGTTTTCCAGTTTGTAGTCATATCGTGTCGTTTTCTTCTGCGCATACAATAGTAGCTTAGTCTCTTTTCACCCAGGGGTTAAGGGCGCAGAAAAACTATTACTAGCACATGCGCAGAAAACTTTCGCTAAGTTATATTCACGCACAAAATGAATTCTAATGAATTTTTAAGGTTTATGTCTAGGATAAGTGTTAATACATGCAAAGGAAATTTAAATAAAAGGAAATTTTGGTAGTTTAGATAGTTTATTCGAATTAATAGATAGATAATAGGATTAGATTAATTAGTTAGGATAAATATTAGGATTATAGTAGGATTATTTGATATTAGATAAATAGAAGAGAATAAAGACTGAAATAGATATATAAGAGTGTAGTACCAAGGGTTATGTGTGTGTGCTATTTCTTGATCGTGGATGAGGGGGTAATTATTGTTGAAAATAGTTATCTCACTCAGATGTAGTGGTAACTATTTACTTAGGTAATAGGAGTATGACTAGGAGCTAGCCTAAGGGATTTTATGGTCACTATTGTTAATTTTGCGAGCTTGAGCTAAAGAAGCGTATTTGGTTAAATCGTTTAACGGCCATATTTAAAAAGAAAAAAATTCAAAGTGAAATTTTTGAAATTTCTTAACGTATATTAAGAAAAAGGAACCAATTTTTTTTGTGAATAACGCAAAATAATAAAAGAAGAATTTTAGAACGGATTTTCAAAAGGAGTGAGGTAAATCAAAAATTAGAAGAGTTTTTTTTATGGAAAGTATAGTATATATATATATACATATATTTCAATTTAGATTCGTCTAGAGTATCGAGAATCACTCTGGGAATTCTTGTGGAGGCTAATATTGATAGCAGAAAGCAGAGGTATGTGACCATATAAGATGGAAATTTTAAAGGTTTTGTCTGATGTGTGATTCTTTTATTCAACCAGGTTTAGGCTAGATTTTTCTGAAGATCTGAAAGATCCCCCGCAGAAGTCTAAGCCTCTGCCATTTTTCTTCGTACCTTTTCTTGACCTTCAGTGAGGACATTCTTTGAAGGAGAAAGCATTCCTTTGTTCTAGGAAGCAAAGGAACAAGCTTTTGAAGGAGGCTAAAACACTAAAATTCGACAGAGGGTATTATACATATATGACATATATATATATAGATATCCCCACTAAAGATAGACAAAAAGTGTAGAAGAAAAGGGTGCCTCGCAAAAAGGGTGCTTCGCAAAACTGAAAACTGAATAAGGGAAGATCATAGAAAAGTGAATATCTGAAGCAGGCAGAATAAGTGAAGATAGAAGGAAAGTGAAAGAAGAGTGAAGATCTGAGGAAAGAAGTGAAGAAAGAGGAAGAAGTGAAGAAAAGGAAGAACATTTAAAGACAATTGATTTTTTTTTTAAACTTAATTATTCTCAATTTTTTTTTTTTTTGAATTAACGTAGTTTTTTTAAAAAGTGTAAAAATTTGGTTCTCCAAATGGTTTTTTTTTTATTTTAGATTTTCTTTATTTGTTTTTTTTTTTAATTTTTGAATCAAAAGGAAAAAGTGAAAAGTGGTTTTAAAAATACGTAAAATACGTTAATTGACGAAAAATATAGTTGCTCCAAATAGAGCAAGCAAGTGCCAGTTCTTCTACGTGCTGCCGGCAGAACGACGAGGGACCAGTGCAACGGTGAGTACCTACCATTTTTTTTATAGATTCAAAGATCTTGTTAGTACTTTTAAGGTCAAATTTCCTTATTCCGATTCAAAAATATATATTTTTTTTTTCTTGATTTTAAGATTTTTTTTTTGAATTTTTGTTGGAACTATCCAAGAAAAGAAACGAGTTGGAGGACTCTATTTCTTTGTTTTTTTCCTTTTTTTAAATGAATTGGAATAATAAAATTGTAATTTGAATTGAAAGAGTAAACGAAATGATGAACTAATTTCATAGCTAGTGGTGTGTGAAGATTTGGTAGAGCCGTCCAGATGTAAACTTTGGTTTAAGGACGTGACAGACGGACTTTCCCCTACGGACTAACCCGTGACTGGTTGGGTCATTTCAGGGGCTATTTCCACGAACAGAGGCCATGGAAATAGCGAAGGAAGTATCTTTAAGATACTTGGGTGGGTGGCCAGACCTTCGTCAACAACACCAGACGAACGTTTGAAATTCGGTGTGGCGGTATCTAGGAGGGATAGGAAGGAGGTGCTTTAGTTAGAAGTTTTATTATTTTGGCTTTTGGGATTAGGTTATTCTAGGGTTTAGTTTTTTTTTTACTCACTTATTTTGTTTTCAGGTAAAGGGTTTGGTGATGGGTTTATTATTTTCTTAGGTTAGTTTTTTTTTCTTTTTTTGTTTTTTTTTTTTTAATATAATATACTTTTTGAACTTAATTCGAAGCACCAACTTTCTGTTTTCTCTTGGATACCGTCAGAGTTCTCAGATTTGTGTCATCTTTCATCTCATAGTACCTTTAGGCACGAAATAAATAATGTTTAGTAGAGCAGGAGGTGTACTGAGAGGTGGCAAGAATCACCCCACGCGACGAGCTAAGCCGTGCAACCGCAAGCGTGCCGCAGCCTCTTCCAGTACACCGAAGAAATCCCCCGTGGAAACCTGGCTCCTAACAATGGCGCCCAACGAGACCTAACGGTTTTTATATTTTTGTATAGAGCCAAAGACATGTCCGGGGAGATGATTTTTTTTTAATAAGATCATCGCCTTGGACTTGTTTTGTTTTTGAATCTGAATAAAAAAAATTTGTTTTACTATTACACAAATCTGGGGACTAGTAACTTTTGGTCTTGTCACGGGTTGAAAACAGCTGTCCATAGAATCAGGCACAGCCAGGTTCTTTGTGAGGTGGTTGGAGATCCGTGACAACATCAAAAGTTTGAACAAGGTCGTACAATTTCGAATCTCAGCTGTCCATAGAATTCGGCACAGCTAGATTCTTTGTGAGGTAGAGATTCGGAATTGGAAAACCTTGTTCGTGTGGAAGTTCATCTTGAAGTCACAGCCAGCCATTGACTAGGCTAAACGCCCGGAACTATGAAGTGGTTGTGGGAGAGAGATGAACTGAAGCAACCACTGAATTTCAAACGCACCAGTCACAAGACATAAGTATGATAGAACGCAACTAACGACTACCGGCTTACAGATGGAAAGGAAACTTTGCCAATCTTCACACACCTAGCGTTTACTTATAAAACATATAACTATAAACATATAAAAAATACTTTTTTTTTACAAATTACATAATTTTTTTTTATTTTTCATTTCTTAAAATTTTTTTTTTACATTTAAAATTTTTCTTTTAGTTTTTTTTTAATTTTCAGTTTTAACTTGTTTGAAGATTGAAAAATTTTTGGATTTTTGATTATCATTTTTTGATTAGTTTATTTTTTTTATAAAACAGAAAGATTATTTTTCTTTGATCGTTTTTTTTTATAATTCTCCTTTTTATCATTTTCTTTAACATTTCTTTTGAATTAGATTTCGTTTTTTTTTTATTGAGTTTTAACAATTTTAGTAAAGCATTTTTCATAATTCTTTTAACAATATAATTTTGTTTTATTTTTAGTTATATTTTTTTTACTTTTTTACATTTTCTTTTTTGGTACTATTCTTTGAATAATAATTTTACTAGTTTGTTTTTTTTTTTGCGTAGAGATATTTTTCTTGGTTCTTCTTTTGAATTTCTTTTATTGAAAATATTGAAAAGAATAATATTAGGAGATAGAAAGAAGAGAAATTAGATTTGAAAACATGTCAGAGGGAAAAAAGAAGGCAACCGGAACAGTTTCCAAAGGAACTGGGAAGAGGAGGGTCACGCGTCAGGCAGGGACAGGAGAAGAGGGAATTGAAGAAGTTGAAAATACTGTACTCTCTACTTTACCACCGACAGTGACAGAAAACGACGACTTGGACAAGACATATCGCGAAATTACAAAAATAATTCGCAGTATGGAAATAGTTGGAACGAACGAGAACGACAACAACTTACAAAGTACTAACAGACAAGATGAAGCCGCAGGAGGTCTTGAAGAAGATGAAGACATGTACGAGAACGAACGTTTACAAAGAGAACATGAACAATTGATCCAACAAAATATAGAACTCGAACGACTACGAAAAGAACAGGAACGAATAACTCAACGAAACTTAGAATTCGAACAAGAACGAATACGAATAGAACAAGAACAAAATCGATTACGTTTAGAACAAGAACGAATTACTCAACAAAACCTAGAACTTGAAAAGGAACGTGAAAAACTAACTAGACAAAACTATGAACTTGAACAAGAAAGATTACGAACTGGACAGTTAAGACAGGACAGAGAACGAACCCGTACGAATACAACTACAAACGCACCAGTTCTTAACGTACTGACAGAACTTGACTTGCTAGAGCGAATGCAAAAAGTTGCCTCTCTGACTGTTAAGGAAAGCCAGACTAAAACTCTGAATATGCTTGCAGATGGCTTGTCAGAAATGTACAAGTTGTTTGACAAGAATATGAAAGAGGTCAATTCAAAGTTGAATAGCATGGAACAGTCCTTGACAGTTCAGAGAGACACGACACATGAACAAGACTCTTTACAAAACACCACGAGTACTAAACGGACCAACAGACAAACAATCCACTCGGCAAATAGTCAATCCACATCGCATCCGTCAGATGGAAACTCTTCATTTAGGGATATCAATCGAAGGATTGATGTTCATAAATGGGGAGTTAAATTTGATGGTTCGTCAAAAGGCATGTCGGTTGAAAGTTTTATTTTCCGAGTGGAGACTTTACAGAAGAAAAGTGGACTAACTGACAATCAGCTCTTCGCCAATTTCCACCATCTGGTTACAGGCCCTGCTGAGCGTTGGTATTGGGATATCTGCGAGGAGAACCAGAGTGATGAGTTTTTCAATTATTTTGATTTGAAGACGGAACTGCTTAGACAGTTCAAGCACAACAAACGTGATCATGAAATCCTAAGGGCAATCATGGATCGAAAGCAACAAACCCAAGAAACGTTCGATGAATTTTATGCTGATATAAGAGGCTTGACTTTGCAAATGCAAGTCAGACCCACAGAAAGCGATTTGGTTTCTATGGTTAGAAAGAATTTAAAAGAGAGAATCAGCACGTTAGTTTTTGGTTGTGCTATCAGTACCATTCGTGAATTGAGAGAAGAATGCAAAAGAGCAGAAGAGCATTTAGCGTTAAGAGATGCAAAGATGAAACGTTTTACACACGAAATAGATGTTAGTGATTGTCCAAGAAATAGAGATAGAGTAAGTGATTTAGAAGAAGAAGAATTTGACATAGCGGCATTTCAAGCTAAGAAACAGGAAAGAAGAGGTTTTGGAGAAAAAGAAAAGTTGAATAGGTACAAGGGACAGGAAAGGAAAAGAGATGAAGCGAAAGATGAGCAAAAGTCTTCGAGCGATTGCCCATCTTCATTCCATACCTTGACTTGTTTTTGTTGTGGACAGGGTAGTGTGTCCTTCAGATGTGCTGCTTGCCAGGGAAACACGAAGGTCGGCAGTTCATCCGGGAGTCAACCGCCGACAACAAAACCTCTCCCGGAGAATCTTCAGAAGAACCTAAAAGAATAAAAATTTTAGAAAGAAAAACAGAAAAAGAAAAGGAAATAGCAGATACTCAACAAAATAAAGAACAAACTCTTCACAAAAGTCTTCACCAGCGAATGATAGAGTATGAAAATGCCAGGAAGAGAATTTTTGGTGAAGAACTAGAGTTTAAAAAAATAAAGAGTAGGAATTATTTAAAGATTTTGAGGCTAAGAGAGAAAAGTGCAATAAAAAGACAGACGAGAAATAGAATTGAAGCTACGATATTGACATTGACTAATGACAATAGGCCATACGCTAAAGTGCAATTAGGAGGAGAGGAATTTGAAGGACTTTTAGATAGTGGTGCGTCCGTTACGTGTTTAGGCAGAGGGGCAATCGATTTTATTAGTAGGAAAAACATAAAGATGACCAAGATGAACAACGATATTAGAACAGCTGACGGAAACCATCAGAAAATAGAAGGCTGTTTCAAAGCGAATGTTTCTTGGGGTGGTAAAACACATGAGTTGGAGATCCTGGTTGTTCCTGGACTTTCTCAACCGCTATATCTGGGTGTTGATTTTTGGAGTACTTTTAAAGTAGCTCCAAATATTATAAGTGAGCTGAACGCTCCGGTTATGACGAAAGAGCAGCCTAGCTATAGAGATCTCTCACCGGATCAAGCCAAGCAGCTGGAGGGCATCAAGTTACGGTTTCCCTCCTTTGCCGTACTCGGGTTGGGTAAAACCAATCTTGAGGAGCACGTGATTGAAGTGGATGACGAACAAATTCCCATTAAGCAAAGGCACTACCCCATTTCACCAGTAGTCCAAAAGCTCATGTACGCTGAGCTGGACAGAATGCTGGAAATGGGGGTGATAGAGGAGAGTAACAGTGCTTGGAGTTCTCCAGTTGTTTTGGTGAGAAAAAATGGGAAAAATAGGCTGTGTCTGGATTCAAGAAAAGTGAACTCAAGAACGAAGAAGTTTGCTTACCCTCTACCACACATAGAGGGGATAATAAGCAGACTTCAAGACACAAAATTCATTTCCAGTATCGATCTAAAAGATGCCTTTTGGCAAATTCCTCTGGAGAGCAAATCAAGGGAGAAGACAGCTTTTACAGTCCCTGGGCGACCGTTATATCAATTCACGGTTATGCCGTTTGGGTTGTGTAACGCCGCCCAGAGAATGTCTAAGCTAATGGACAAAGTCATTCCTGGTCGGTTACGCCAGAATGTCTTTGTCTATCTCGATGACCTTTTGATTTGTTCTCCAGACTTTGAAACGCACATTAGGGTACTGGATGAAGTAGCAACTGCGTTACGTACCGCAGGTCTAACAATAAACGTTGAAAAAAGTAAATTTTGTTTCAAAGAGATAAAGTATCTGGGATACATAGTTGGGGACGGTGGTTTACGGACGGACAAGGACAAAGTATCGGCGGTCGAAGACTTCCCGATTCCTAAGACTCCCAAGCAACTTCGCAGGTTCCTAGGCATGACTGGGTGGTATAGACGGTTCATACCGAACTATGCGTCTATAGCAGCCCCAATGACTGACTGCCTAAAGAAAGGACAGACTTTTACAATGACTGACGAAGCAACGACTGCATTTCAACAACTCAAAATGAGTTTAGTTAAAGCACCCATACTGACAAATCCAGACTTTTCTAAACATTTTTACATACAGTGCGACGCTTCAACTTCTGGTGTAGGGAGTGTGATCTTTCAGATGGATGAAGAGAAAAGGGAACGACCGATAGCATTCATGTCCCAGAAACTTAATTCCGCTCAAAGGAATTATAGCGTTACGGAACTTGAATGCTATGCGGCCGTTTTATCGGTAAAGAAGTTCAGGGCCTATGTGGAGGGGTTACCCTTTACTATCATTACCGATCACGCAAGTCTGAAATGGCTTATGACACAAAAGGATCTAGCCGGACGTTTGGCTAGATGGAGCTTGAAGCTCCAGGGTTTCGATTTCGTGATCGAACATAGGAAGGGTGTCCAAAATGTGGTCCCTGATACTCTCTCACGAGTCCATATGGAAGAGATCACGACCGAAGACTTAACGCCCGAAGTTGACTTTAGTTCACCATATTTTTCTTCGGAAGAATATGTTGAGCTAAAGAAAATAATAGAACAAGACCAAGACAAACTACCCGATATTTGTATATCTGATGGATTTGTATATAAACGAACGGACATAAGAACAGGTGACGCAATACAGGAAGACCGGGCATGGAAGCTTTGGGTGCCTGTGGAGTTGCGTGAGGGCCTTTTGAAAGCGGCACATGACTCTCCAGCGTCTGGACACGGCGGTATTAACAAAACCTTGTCAAAATTGAGACAAAAATATTTTTGGCCTGGAATGGCCGCCGATGTTCAACGTTGGGTGAGTTCATGTGACACATGTAAGTGTAGTAAGTCTATAAACACTACGACTCGGCCGCCGATGGGACAACAAAGATTGACAGAACGACCGTTTCAAAGACTATTCATTGACTTTTTCGGACCCTATCCACGCACAAGGAATGGCAACACGCACATATTTATTGTCCTTGACCATTTTAGTAAATATGTGTTTCTTAAAGCAATTAGGAAAGCAACATCATCTGAGGTAGTGAAGTTTTTGGAGGAAAATGTGTTTCATGTATTTGGTGTTCCGGAATATATTCATTCCGATAACGGAAAACAATTTATATCGGAGTTGTTTACTAGTTTTTTGAAACGATATGGAGTCAATCATATAAGAACGGCAATCTATTCTCCTCAAGCTAACGCGTCCGAAAGAGTAAACCAGTCGGTATTATCGAAGATTAGATCATATCTCGGTAGTGATCAAAAGCATTGGGATCAGCACGTTAGCAATGTTGCATTTTCCTTGCGAAGTGTTGTGCATGATTCCATTGCCGTTGAACCGTATTACGCAATTTTCGGCACTCCAATGATTCAGAATGGGAAGTCATATGAGTTGCTTCGTAAACTCGGTGTTGTTAAAGAATCGAAAATCGAAATTTTAAATAAAGATGATAGACTTGAGCTAATAAGAGCAAAAATATTTGAAAATTTGAAACTTGCACACCAAAAAAGTGAAAAAGTGTATAATACAAGAAGCAAGGATATTAAGTACAGTCCAGGGCAAATAGTTTATCGCCGTAACTTTAAACAGAGCAATAAGACAGAAAATTATAATGCAAAACTAGGTGCAAAATTTTTAAAATCCATTATTTTGAAAACGGTAGGAAATTCTCTTTACGAGGTAGGAAACCTGAAAGGTGAGAAAGTAGGTGTTTATCATGCCAAAGACCTTCATGTGTAAGGAAAACGATATCAAAATGACGCACTCAGATGATGTTGCTTAGACTGTGATATTAGGCTAAGGTACTTCAGTTAATTTTTTTTAGTTAAATTCTCGTATAGTTATTTATTATATTGTTAGTTTTTTGTATAGTTTATTTATTTAGTTTTTTTTTAATCTGTGATATTTTTTTTTCTTTAACCTAGGTAATTAGCTTAGTTTTTCTTTGATCTGTGATTTTTTTTTATAGTCAAAGTACCTGATTTTCTTTGAAAGATAGTTTATTTTAAGTCCTACTGTGATATTAGATATTGAGTTTAAGTACCTGAGCTTATCTGTGATTTTTTTTTTATAGTCAAAGTACCTTATTTGCTTCAAAAGTTAGTTTAGTTTAGCGTTTATCTGTGATATTAGTAATTTAGTAAAACCACCTGAGTAAGACTGTGATAGTTAGCTAGTAAGCTGAAGTACCTGATTTTTAGTTTTGTTTATAGTTTATTTATAGCTGAGAGAATTAGTTTTAAGTAAAGTACCCTATTTCTACCTGTGTTATTTACCTAGTCGACGTACCTGAACTATAGTTTTTACTTATGTAGTTTTAGTTATTCTTTTATCCTAGTGTTAATAAAGTATCTGTGATAAAACTTATAAAGTTAGTAAACAGTAATGTAATCGACAAAACAATCCACAATACAAAGAACAATACAAAACTACCTACTCTCAAGAGCATTCTAGTGTTAAAACATTAAAAATAAAATGCCCGACATTAAGCATGAGATCTCAGGTAGTAGGTAGGTAGTAGCCACACTACGAGACCATTAAAAATACAGAAAGAACATTAATCAAGTAGCTTACCCACTTTTTTTTACGCTTCAAGTGGCCTCACGACCACTCAGCCACTTGCAGCGAGCCTGTTACGTGACTAGCTACTTGCTTACCTTATTAGTAGTAACAACCACCTTACTACAATATTAAGATTGTCTTACATTATATTAATATTAAAATATAGGTGCAACAAACGAGGCGGAACAATTGGTTCAACCAACTAAATTTTAAGGATCCATCCCTTTCACAACCTGTAGTTGCTGAAAGAACTTCCGCATGTAACTCTATTATACCACAGATACTAGAGTAACATGGATGTCGCTTCCAGTGCAAATGGGAATGACCATTTTTCCAATATTTTGTGATTGCAAGCTCTTTTGTTTCGTCCTCAAAAGTCGAATCGGTTGATCAAACTACTGATGAAATGTTGTTGATGTTTTGTATTTATGTCTATGTATGTAAATCTATATTTTTTAACATCATGTGTGGTACATAACTCACACAATATTGATATAATTGGGATGTAGCTCTACGTCCCACGATAAAAAAGTAGTCATTTTTATTTGCTCTGCGTGCGATATCTGTGTAACTATAGTATCTGTGATTATACTTTCGAATCCATTCGAAAATAGTTTTAAATGTAGCTTCAAGTGGCTAGAGAACTTTGCTAGCAAACTTTCAAATCCTGAAAAGAATAGAGAAGATGTAATTTAGTAAATGGAAAAAAAAAATATCTACAATAGGTTTTGGAATTGCAAAATGTATGTGAAGATGCAAGGCCAATGCCTGTGCATATTCACATTGCAAATTAAACAATGTCCAGATACTCTACTTACCTATAATATTCTTTAAAATGGTCACCATAGACTGCGACTAAAATGAGAATAATAAAAATATAATTAAAGTGAATTTTAATAATAGAAATTTAATAAAACAAACTTACCTTAGTGAAATCCCATCGTTGCACGGCCATTATGTTGATTTGTTTAGATTTTGTTTTGACATTTATGTTTTCCAGTTTGTAGTCATATCGTGTCGTTTTCTTCTGCGCATACAATAGTAGCTTAGTCTCTTTTCACCCAGGGGTTAAGGGCGCAGAAAAACTATTACTAGCACATGCGCAGAAAACTTTCGCTAAGTTATATTCACGCACAAAATGAATTCTAATGAATTTTTAAGGTTTATGTCTAGGATAAGTGTTAATACATGCAAAGGAAATTTAAATAAAAGGAAATTTTGGTAGTTTAGATAGTTTATTCGAATTAATAGATAGATAATAGGATTAGATTAATTAGTTAGGATAAATATTAGGATTATAGTAGGATTATTTGATATTAGATAAATAGAAGAGAATAAAGACTGAAATAGATATATAAGAGTGTAGTACCAAGGGTTATGTGTGTGTGCTATTTCTTGATCGTGGATGAGGGGGTAATTATTGTTGAAAATAGTTATCTCACTCAGATGTAGTGGTAACTATTTACTTAGGTAATAGGAGTATGACTAGGAGCTAGCCTAAGGGATTTTATGGTCACTATTGTTAATTTTGCGAGCTTGAGCTAAAGAAGCGTATTTGGTTAAATCGTTTAACGGCCATATTTAAAAAGAAAAAAATTCAAAGTGAAATTTTTGAAATTTCTTAACGTATATTAAGAAAAAGGAACCAATTTTTTTTGTGAATAACGCAAAATAATAAAAGAAGAATTTTAGAACGGATTTTCAAAAGGAGTGAGGTAAATCAAAAATTAGAAGAGTTTTTTCTATGGAAAGTATAGTATATATATATATACATATATTTCAATTTAGATTCGTCTAGAGTATCGAGAATCACTCTGGGAATTCTTGTGGAGGCTAATATTGATAGCAGAAAGCAGAGGTATGTGACCATATAAGATGGAAATTTTAAAGGTTTTGTCTGATGTGTGATTCTTTTATTCAACCAGGTTTAGGCTAGATTTTTCTGAAGATCTGAAAGATCCCCCGCAGAAGTCTAAGCCTCTGCCATTTTTCTTCGTACCTTTTCTTGACCTTCAGTGAGGACATTCTTTGAAGGAGAAAGCATTCCTTTGTTCTAGGAAGCAAAGGAACAAGCTTTTGAAGGAGGCTAAAACACTAAAATTCGACAGAGGGTATTATACATATATGACATATATATATATAGATATCCCCACTGAAGATAGACAAAAAGTGTAGAAGAAAAGGGTGCCTCGCAAAAAGGGTGCTTCGCAAAACTGAAAACTGAATAAGGGAAGATCATAAAAAAGTGAATATCTGAAGCAGGCAGAATAAGTGAAGATAGAAGGAAAGTGAAAGAAGAGTGAAGATCTGAGGAAAGAAGTGAAGAAGGAGGAAGAAGTGAAGAAAAGGAAGAACATTTAAAGACAATTGATTTTTTTTTTTAAACTTAATTATTCTCAATTTTTTTTTTTTTTTGAATTAACGTAGTTTTTTTAAAAAGTGTAAAAATTTGGTTCTCCAAATGGTTTTTTTTTTATTTTAGATTTTCTTTATTTGTTTTTTTTTTTAATTTTTGAATCAAAAGGAAAAAGTGAAAAGTGGTTTTAAAAATACGTAAAATACGTTAATTGACGAAAAATATAGTTGCTCCAAATAGAGCAAGCAAGTGCCAGTTCTTCTACGTGCTGCCGGCAGAACGACGAGGGACCAGTGCAACGGTGAGTACCTACCATTTTTTTTATAGATTCAAAGATCTTGTTAGTACTTTTAAGGTCAAATTTCCTTATTCCGATTCAAAAATATATATTTTTTTTTCTTGATTTTAAGATTTTTTTTTTGAATTTTTGTTGGAACTATCCAAGAAAAGAAACGAGTTGGAGGACTCTATTTCTTTGTTTTTTTCCTTTTTTTTAAATGAATTGGAATAATAAAATTGTAATTTGAATTGAAAGAGTAAACGAAATGATGAACTAATTTCATAGCTAGTGGTGTGTGAAGATTTGGTAGAGCCGTCCAGATGTAAACTTTGGTTTAAGGACGTGACAGACGGACTTTCCCCTACGGACTAACCCGTGACTGGTTGGGTCATTTCAGGGGCTATTTCCACGAACAGAGGCCATGGAAATAGCGAAGGAAGTATCTTTAAGATACTTGGGTGGGTGGCCAGACCTTCGTCAACAACACCAGACGAACGTTTGAAATTCGGTGTGGCGGTATCTAGGAGGGATAGGAAGGAGGTGCTTTAGTTAGAAGTTTTATTATTTTGGCTTTTGGGATTAGGTTATTCTAGGGTTTAGTTTTTTTTTTACTCACTTATTTTGTTTTCAGGTAAAGGGTTTGGTGATGGGTTTATTATTTTCTTAGGTTAGTTTTTTTTTCTTTTTTTGTTTTTTTTTTTTTATTATAATATACTTTTTGAACTTAATTCGAAGCACCAACTTTCTGTTTTCTCTTGGATACCGTCAGAGTTCTCAGATTTGTGTCATCTTTCATCTCATAGTACCTTTAGGCACGAAATAAATAATGTTTAGTAGAGCAGGAGGTGTACTGAGAGGTGGCAAGAATCACCCCACGCGACGAGCTAAGCCGTGCAACCGCAAGCGTGCCGCAGCCTCTTCCAGTACACCGAAGAAATCCCCCGTGGAAACCTGGCTCCTAACAGGTTCCGAGGTTGAAATAATTAATTGATGAAATATTAAAATTGGAATCGACGCAGAATTGCAACCTCTATAGCATATCCAAAGTCCCCCAAAATCCCCGCATTGACTTTTTGTGTAGATGCATTTGAAGAGGTGCAGATGGGGAGAACTTGGAGGTCTATCAAACTAAAATATTTGTTTTAGTACAACCTAACCATACGATACATGCTTTAAGGGTAGTTTTTAGCGTTGAATCTAATGAAACCAAATTCAAAATGATACAACCACCCAAACAAAAGTTATAGTCCTTTTTATGTAATGATGACTTTTTTTCAGGTACAACAGGTAAAATATTATCAGAAACCCTTTGAAAATAAAGGTATGTTAACGAAATTTGGAGTGAATGTTCCATTTGTCATACGAACTAAGAATCAAGACAGTCCCAAAAAATATCCATGGTGAAAGGGTATTTTTTTAAGGGGGATGGTCAAGTGTAGAATGTTTACCATAACACCCACGAAAAAACTCTTACACTCATGAAACTCGCCAAAAATATTGAATTTGTCATGGCAACCAAGAATCCAAATAGTCCATACAAATATCTTTTGTCTAATAGTGTTTTTGTGGCGGTTAAATTTTGACCTGTTCTACGGAAAATACAATTTCAAAAATTGATTTTTGCTTGAAAAGGACCATAACTTTGTTAAGGGTGCTTGTATCATTTTGGTTTTGCTTTTATTAGATTCAGCGTTAAAAAATACCCTTAAATCATATACCATACTTTGTGTATATACCTCAATTACACCAAATCGGAATTTTGGCTCAAATCTTTGAACTTCTTCCCAGATTTTCCCCCTCTCTAATAAAAAAACCCCCAGAGCAAATATATTAATGTGGACTATATCGATTCTTGGTTGCCATGACAAATTTAATATTTTTAGCGAGTTTCATGAGGGTAAGAGTTTTTTCGTGGGTGTTATGGTAAACATTCTACACTTGCCCATCCCCCTTAAAAAAACAACCTTTCACCATGGATATTTTTTGGGACTGTCTTGATTCTTAGTTCGTATGACAAATGGAACATTCACTCCAAATTTCGTTAACATACCTTTATTTTCAAAGGGTTTCTGATAATATTTTACCTGTTGTACCTGAAAAAAAGTCATCATTACATAAAAAGGACTATAACTTTTGTTTGGGTGGTTGTATCATTTTGAATTTGGTTTCATTAGATTCTGCGTTAAAAACTACCCTTAAAGCATGTATCGTATGGTTAGGTCGTACCAAAACAAATAATTTAGTTTGATAGACCTCCAAGTTCTCCCCATCTGCACCTCTTCAAATGCATCTACACAAAAAGCCAATGCGGGGATTTTGGGGGACTTTGGATATGTTATAGAGGTTGCAATTCTGCGTCGATTCCAATTTTAATTTTTCATGAATTAATTTGTTCAAGGTTCCCCATACGATTTGTGCTATTTTTCCTGGTCTAATTGATTTTTGATCAGACATTGGGGGTACAAATAACATTGTTTGTAAAGGGTCCGCCAAATAACTTTTTTTTTTTTTTGGAAATGCTACTACTTCATGTAGTGTAGCTTCGGCTGTGTGGCACGTAGCGCCGTCCTGTTGAAACCAAATGTTGCCAATATCCTCCTCTTCAATTTTTGTGAACAAAAATTCGTTCAAGATGGCCCGATAACGATCGCCATTGACTGTAACGGCCACTCGAAGAAAAATGGCCCAATTATGCCTCAGGACCAAAATCCGCACCAAACAGGGACTCGTTTTGGGTGTATCGGCTTTTCAATGGCGTGCGGGTTTTCTGTGCCCCAAATGCGACAATTTTGCTTGTTTACATACCCGCCAAGATCAAAATGAGCTTCATCTGAAAAGATGATTTTTTTGGCAAAATCGGCATCTTCTCTAAGTCGATCGCAGGCCCACTTAGTGAAGCAGCTATTTGAATGAAATTATTTCCCATTACTAACCGGAAGGATTGTACTTTCAAATAAAAAAAAAAAATTAGAAAATATTCAGTAGTTTTTTTTTATAGTATTTTCAAAGAAAAAAAAGTTATTTGGCGGACCCTTTATATGAAAGAAGAGTTAAAAGTTTTCGAAAGCAGTTTTATTTTTTGTGTTTTCTTGCTTGATTTTGTATTAAGATACCTAAAAATGATCAGGATAGTTAAAAAAAGTTATTGTTAAACTTACCAACTTGCTTCATTTCATTGAAATAGTTAACTTACCTGAAATAAAAACAGAAAATAATATTTAGTAAGATATTATAGCTAAATTCGAGCTTAAATAAAAAACTATATTATTATTTGCCTTACAATTATTTTTATTAAAAAAACGTTTTTTTTTAGATTGTATTGGCGTTACTTTCGAGAACCCCAAAAAAACGTAAATTTTTGAGGAACGATTTTAATGCAAACAAAATATCGAATTTACCAAAAGAGGTACTATTACTGTACTTTCTGATAAATCCAAGGCTGCTTAAGTGACCGTTTACGCAGAGGAAAAAAATAGAACATTAGCTTTTAAGTAGAACATAAATCCTTAAGATTCGTATCAGTATATGGGTCTTAAAAATTTAAAATTTTACGGACGAAACTATTTTTAAATTTTGACTTTTATAAACAAGAAAATCGTGCTGTGTTGTAATCAGATTATGCTGCTAAGCGCCAAGGAGATAAACAAAAAAATTGCAAATTTTATGACCAAAACAAAACTTTGCGAAACTGTAGCATGAAGTTAGAATCACCACCACCATTTTCGATTTCAATTAAAAAGTTGTGGCTAATTGTGCTCCACATGTTCCGCCTTGTGCCGTAAATATTTAAAATAAAATCACAAAATTTGCTAATTTTACGGATAAGACCTATTTATAATTGAGCAATTTAGTAAAATGAGGCTGTGCTGTTTTGTGCTCAGTTTGTGCTGCCATTTATGCTCATATCTCTTCGGCATATGGCACAACAAACTGAGCATAAAAAAACAAAGTTTAGTTTTTAAGAAAATTGTAAATCTTAAAAAGAAATCATTAGTTTTTGGTCTAAAAGTTGCAAAATATGAGTTTTTTTTTTATATTTTTGGTGCGTGGTGACACAAACTGAGCACAAAACAGCAGCCCAAGGAAAGAGCACCCAAATCAATCTGGAAATACCGCCCAAGAAAACACTGAATAAATTGTTTTTGTGAATGTTTTTCTCATTTCTAAATATACAAAAATTTTAGAAATTAAGTGTTCTAAAAAAACGTAATTAATGGTTTTTTCCGTCAGATGAACAGGGGGCGATAAACGCTAAAATCCGTTTTTTACTAAAAAAACTTCGACAGTTTTCCGACAGCAACTTTCCATTGGAAAGAGATGTAAAAATATACGGAGGCAAATGTTTTATAAAATATTTAAACCTACAAAATTAAACAAAAAAATTAACTCTACGTCCAATAGGAGCGGAGAAAATCGCATTTACGTTTTTCAAAGATCTCTTTGAAAATGGCGGACAACACAACATCTTCCATCAACCAAACTGCCCTAACGCGAATCAAGGGACATGAAGAAAATATTGCATCAAAAAACCAGCCATTAAAAAAAACTTTTTTTTACGTCGCTAGCTCTCGTACCATAATAATACTGGGCAAGCCAAAGTGTATCAAAATAATTTTAAAAAAATCTCAAGAGCTTACGAATTGAGTACCTAAATCCACAATTCTTAAATTCCAAAGAGCATGTGAATTAAAATTCACAAACCAAAAAGAGCTTATGAATTAAATCTTTTTCAATTCACAACTCAAAAAGAACTTGCGAATTAAATCTTTTTGAATTGACAAGTCCTAAGAGAGCTTAAGGCTTATCGTTTTTTTAATTCATAAACTCGCAACCTCGACTGAAATTACAAGGAAACGCACCATCACCCAGTAACATACTATTTTTCTCTCATATGATATCAAGCTCTTAACAGTTTCTAAAATCGGAATGGTGATTGATTCCGGGCAACATGAAATTGAAAAATTTTCTGAATACCTTAGGTGATTTTTTTAAATTTTTGATATGATTTTTACTTTAGTCTTTGGAGGTTAGGCAAGAGAAATCCTGGTTCTGGCATAGTTTTCATTTTTATGCCTGACCGTATTTCCCGTGAGATATTTTAGGTTTATATCCAATTTTTGGTTCAATTGACTTTTCAATCAGTAATTTTTGTTTTAAAGTCTGTCCAGAATTGTTTCCGGATTGATTTCTTCCAGGTTTACGATTACTTCCGAAAACTCAAAGTTTCCCTTTGCGTATTCTGTATAACAAAAGAATTTTTAAATACAAATAATTTATCAAGATTATCAGGTGATAATGAATAACACATTTCATTGTCCAGCTTAACCCAAACTTGCATTAATTAAACTTAATCCTCAAAGAAGAACACAAATAACCCAAATCGAAAGTCCAAAAACTCTGACGTAAATCCAAAATTGCCCTGTAAATCAATGAATAAAACAACTGTCCCAGCTTATTTGTTTTCTTCGTCTTTTTTGGTATGATTGCTAATTGTTATTATTTTAACAGAAGTAAGTATATAAATGTAGGACGTTGGTGAAATTATTCAATTAAATGTGAAAACAACATCTGGTGTGTTGCCTAAAGAGTTCTTTCACTACAAGGTCACCACTGGAATTTAAATAGTTTAAGTTACCTACTTTTGAGCTGCCTACTAAAATTTCATTAATATTTTCAAGAAAAAGTCCTACAGTTCCTTTAAGTTTCAAGTTTGTTCTAGATTCAATCTAACAATTATACATTCATCAATAAATTAAATGAATACGACGAATGAGTTTGAACTGTGGGGTTAAAATCATTCGACTGTCAGTATCCACTTGAAAATAAAAATTAATTGTTTAATTGCTCTTATCATACAAAAAAACAATCTGGCGCTTAAAATAATAATGAAATCCATTGCGCTGCTTAAAAACTTCCAAAGAGACGTAATTTCTAAATATAATGGCGTTGCTATCAATTCAAATCACTCTCAAAACTTTCCCTTTAAGCCCAAACGTTATAGATCAACGATTAAAGTGATAAAACTAAATCTGATAATATGTAATATGGAAAACTACTTTGAAATATTTACCAACAATAATATTATCTTCTTTAATAAAAGAACATCAGTCGATAAATTTATGATAAGAAATAAAGTTGAAATTACTTTAACCAATTATTTTATAAGAAAATCAAATTAATTAAAACCTTATGTATTTGCTGATGGGAGGAAAAAACCTTTATTCAAAATTATTGTATCAACGACACGACGCGACAGTTAAATTAGGTTTTATCTTATATTGATTATAAACATCAAAGAACTGTTAATTGCTTACGTACTTTGATCTTTTAGTTAGATTCTGGAATTAAGTTGACTTTTAAATGTTGAATTTTATTAGTTGAAATTTGAAAATTTAAAGTCAAATGAAGGTAGTCAGATAGTGAAAGACACTTTTCACAGAAAGATTTTCATCAGCAATCAACGTTATATTTATATCAAAATGGATAATATTGTTTTATTGATAGGTTAGGTAAGATAGAAGTGGCTGTCAGTTGTAAAACTGATACACTTAAGGCCAGTTGTACAAATATTTTACTTGTGGTTCAGCAATTATAACTCACCGACCTCGACGAATGGACTGAGGTTCAAAGATGGTTCAGTCATTAAATTGTCTCTCTATACACTTGAACCTTGAACCATCGTTGAACCTCAGTAATTCCACAGAAATCAGTCAGCAAAAATTGTTGAACATCGGATCAAAATTTTAGCCACATTTGTACAACTTGACCCTAGGTAATAAGTTGATCCATTCTGATACCACGTGAATCTAGAAAAACAATTTTTCTACTTGATAAACCATTTTGAAGCATAAGGGACTATGCATACCTATGTCTATGGTTATATGAAATCACTGTAGAATCGTGGAAGTAGAAATCTTCAAAAACCAAGATGGGGTTTTCAGCTGTGAGATAGGGCAGGGCAAATTCATAGAATGTGAGGAAAATGCTTTGATAAAGAAACCTTAAGAAATTGATCTTGCAACTTTAGAGCGACACTTTTCTCACAACCGAAAATAATGGGTCCTGGCGTACAAATTTCAACCGTTAAGGGATGTCTACTTTTTGCAAACATGGGTCCAGTATTTAGGTAAATCACTTTAATAGTATAAGTTTTATGGGCTGGAGTTATAGCTATTTTACGAGTGCCACCTCGATCTTCAGACTCCATTAGTGGTGCTTAGTCTGGTTTTGCTCGTATTAATTGAAAAACTCTTTACCGTCATCTGAGAGAGACATGAACAAAGATATTTAAAAGCAGATCCACTACACACCGTACCAATGAAGCCACATGATTAGCTCATTCCCAATGCAGGTTTCGATTGACCGTGTTTACGTTCAATTTATTTGATAGTTTATGTGCCTGAACAAGGTTCGCACCCGGGTGATACATAACAAATGCAGAAAGTCTAAGTCACGTGACACTTCGCGCCAATATCCAACCAACAAAATTGCTTCACAATTCAGACATTAAAGTGTTATTTGTTTCTATAGTGCTCCTGTTACCCTACTGACGAGAAGTATACACCTTATTGGAGAATTACTGTTAAATATTTTCTGGTGCCAATTATATCAGCATGATAGAAGCAATGAACCAATGTTTCTTTTATCTCTCTTTATTGCTTTTATGAAATGACCAAGGACCTGTCACTTCAATAGTCATCCCGCAAAATTATTATACAGTCTTTATGGTAGCTTGTGTTACTTCGCTTCTATATTGCTTGTATAAAGTGAATATGCTGAAATTAAAGCAATGAATTGTATATCTGAGATTGGTGGAGTGGTTAGTGAGCAAGACAATTGGTGCAAAGGGTCCTGGGTTCGATGCTTGGACATATGTACCAACGAATTTTAAATTTGAATGTAATATTAACTTCTATTATACTCTCATAATTAGCTCCATAAAGGTACAATAGGAGTGAAAAAGATCACCTTTTTAACTCTATGGAGTTTTATGCAATGCTTTTATGTCTAGGATGATTGGAAACGAAAAGCATCTATGGATGAATATAGGAGCAGAGTTGGTAGTTGGTTAGGTTTGTTAGATGTTTACTGCAAACTGGCGAATGTCATTCAAATGTAAAAAAACTGGTGGCTGCTCGGGTTTTGATTTCACATCGAACACTTCAGGAATCTATACTCAACGGTGAATATAACATGTCCACTGTCGTCGTACTTGAGGTAACTCACTCGATACATCTGCATCTGAAATCAGGCCCGATAAATTCTTAGGATATAGCTGTGACACACAGCAAAAGCTCAGTCCCAGTTTCAAATTTAATATTTCATTTTCGAATTATACTTACGTTGGATTTATTTGATATTTTATATACGGCAGAACAACGTTTGGTGGGTCAGATAGTATTAAATACAATTTATAAAATTCTAAGCTTTTGAATAAAAGAGCAAGTACATTATGTACGTGCAATCCAGTCATGCATTTTATCTCCTTTTTTTTGGTGAATATAAAATGTAGTTATTTTCTTTGGGCTAGTTCACAGTTCGATGGAAAAATCTTAAACGTAAAGCTTTTTTTTTGCATAAAAATCATTCCTATAAGAAGTACATGTAGTTTTTTTTCGTTGAGGAACTGTATACTTAGCTTCGGGAATAAATTAATAAATCGAAAAAAAAAAAAAAAAACGATTCTATTGGTGGTATAGGTTATTAAAAAAATTGGTTTGGAAAAATTGTACAACAAACGTTGCAGCCGTTTTTGGGAAATCAGGATATAAGAAAAAATTACCGTGGCGGTGGTGGGTTGATTTCAATAAACTTACTTTACCCAGCTAAAAAGCACTAAACCTGAAAATATTTTTCAAATCCTTGGGTTCTGAGAAATGAAGCATGAGATAAATGGGCGTGCCAATGGGCAGCTATCATTTAAATTGTTTTTTAAACGTTCTCTTTGCTAAAAAGAACATATTGTGAAAATTTCTTCCAAATCGTTAAGGCAATCGTTTCCAGGAAACCGGTTACAACGAGACTACCGAAAGTCTCGGTATAATTTGGTCCTAAAAGTACGGTATCGCCTCGATATCGTTTTTGATGCTTTGAAGCTGGTATCGTCACGGTATCGTTTGGGTTTCCATTACCGATACCAAACGATACCGAGACTTTTCTGGTATCGTGGCCAGTCCTATTTACTATACTATGTGTGACAAAAATTGTGGGCGAGCTTTTTAAAAAATCAGTAGTGCCTGTGTGTATTGTCACGACACTAAAACACTAAAACTTCTTTTCAAAACAGTGGTGCTCGTGTTTACTAAGACATCAGTGAAATTTCTTTCTTAAATTTCTCACGAAGTTTCGTATTTGGTTACTCGTTTATTTGTAACTGCTTTTTACTTGCGATATAGGTACTATAAGGCAAGTTTTGGATTTGTGCAAAAAAAAATTTGAGATAACAATCAAACATGATATATAGGGAACACCAAAAAAGTAAGTGGCACAATTCTGTCTTTCTGTGTGTCTGTCTGTCTGTTCATCTACGGCCTAAGCGGCTCGATCGATTTTCTTCAAACTTGGTACATAGTGGATTTTGGTGATTCTGCCCACACTTTTTTGTTTTCATTTTTTGTTTAGAGCCAAAAATAACGGTACCTGCCATAATTTTTGTTTGGTAATTTTACAAAATCGTATTTTTACGAAGAAGAAGAATAAAAACACAAACAATAAGAGAATTATTGTTTTTGTTTTTGTGGACTGTATTGAAATTAAATTCATGTTTAAGGTTCTTATGCCTTTAGTCCAATTGCGTTTCGCCCAGGCAAGACAGTTGGGCTCATCAGTTAGATGCTGTCGTATCGCATTTTTCTTCAAAACGGCTCGATAACTTTTCTTAATAAAAATCAATAAATTTATTTTAGTAAAGGCTTCCTTTGGGTGGAAAACCATTTTTCAAAAATGTTTATTAATGGTACCACCCAAAGAACAATTTTTTTAAATTTTTGATTATCTTCAAAACAGTACAACCGATTTCAATTATTTTTTAATGCTGAAGCTTACAAAAAATATAAATAGTTTGGTGTCCCAAAAATTTTTTTTGGATTTAAAAAAAAAAGTTTCCAAATTTTTTTTGGAAAATCAAATATTTCAAAAACAACATGATCGATTTTTTTTTAAACTCGATATTTAAGAGTTTCTTAGTACTCTCTAAAATATTTTTAGAAAAAATTTACATTTATCAAAAAATAACGGTACCTTCCATACAAAAGTTAAAAAACCTCAAAGGAAAATATTTTTTTTTCTTAAAAACGACTCCTACGATTTTGATTAAACTTTTTCCATATACTAAAATTAGTACGATCTACTATTCAAAATTATAAAATTTTACACTTAGCACCTATTAATAGTACCTGTCATAGAAGGTATTTTTTTATTTTGAATTTTCTTGTTATCGGCTTAACGGATTTAGATGAATTTTTTTATATACAAATTTCAGATAAGATTAAATAATATTGCATATCAAAATTTTCAAAAAAAAGTTTTCGGATTTTTAGAAAAAGTTTCATTTTTTTTTTTTGAAAATTCGATTTCTCAAAAACGGATTGACAATTTTTTTTTTAAATTTTTTTTTTATGTACACATAAATATATACTTTAGATTTGCATACCAAAATTTTTTCTTAAAAATGTTTTAAAAATTTTATATATAAGAAAAATTATTTTTTTAAAAAACCGCTCCAACGATTTTAAATTTTTTTTCCAATACAATAATATTCAACCAAGAATTAAGATGGAATTTTTTTTTCACATCAAACTGTCGAAAGTGTTGTTTTAGCCAATTTAAATGTCGTATTTCATGCATCTCTACTTTTTCTCTCATAATTTAAATATTTGCATATACAATTTTCTTAAATCCGCAGTGTCTTCAACATAGCAGCAAGAACGTGCGACCCAGTCGTGCATTTTATTTTAGTATAGTATTTTCATTGAATCTCATAACATTTTAAATTTTAACAAATTTATTCAATTTTATAAAAAAAAAAAATACTAAAACCTTTGTACAACACAGAAATAACGCCCATAGAAGGGGTACACAAAATCAAAAACTGCTTTCCTGTAAAATACTAAGAAAGCAGATACGTCAGTTCGTGAGAAGAGGGATGATATATGTACCTACATATAGGAAGCATGGGCTCTGGAATCCTGGTACCTCATATAGTATGCCATCTAATAGGCCAGTAATTGGTCAAAAAAAGGTCAATTACTAAAATAGTCTTAGAAATTCGTTATAATACTTATAATCAAGGCGTAAAGTTTTTCAATATCACAAGCAACGCCATTAGCACAAAAAAGATTAATTTGAAGGTAAGAACCTTGAATGTCTAAGTACTGTTTTTTGTTTTAAAAATCAAACGTGGGATTCTGGCATTTGGAATTCTGTCATTCGGGATTTTATCCATTCGAGATTCCGTCCATTTCAGGATTTTTGCATTTGGATTTGGATTTGGACCCCAACCCCTTTGAGAAACTTCAAGACTTCAAGCCTTGATTGAAAGTGTTCTAGAGCTGATATACCCATAACCTTCTTCAAAAAGTGCATTTTTGCGTTAACGGAAAACCAATACTAAAGCGACCGGTGAAAGCTGTCCAACTATTATGGTATGTGGATGTTATCAACATCATGAGTAATTCCCATATTTTCATAAAAAAGTCATTTACTGACGAGTGATGAAAGTCGTTAGTCTTGAAGTAAACAAGGACATAAGACCAAGAACTTGTTATTAACAAATGGAAAAACAAACTATTGAAAGCAGTAGCTTTTAAATAATTAAGAAGTTCTTCTACCTCGGAGAGTAAACATTAACTCCACAAACGAAATCATACACCCCTGTTCTGAGTTCCAATTAATTTAAAAAACCAGTCTTTTTCAAATTCTCGGTGTTTTGGAATATTTTTCGTTTTCAATACTTGCAGAATGAGTGTATTTTGATTTTCAGGTAGATTAAACTAATTAAACTTTGAACTAATTTGAAGTTTAATATTTTGCTTGAATTTAAATAATTAAAAAAAATCTTATCTTTTTGTTGCAAGGGCAGATACACCACTAGATTTTAAAATTAGCTGCCAAAATTGAACTCATGTTTGGCTTATCACAAAAGTGTTTTTGAATTTGCCAAGACAATTGTATTTTTGATTTTTTTTGGGCCAATAATCTTATAGCATTTATTTTAAATAACATTCTGAAATTTCTTACCAACTTCTGAAGTTACAATACCACACATAATATGTACTGATTTTCTCTTTACTCCACCCTCAAATTTCAATATTATTTAATTTTGCCAATTAATTTTGTGCCTATAATTTTTCCTTGACTATGAAACCTTACATAATATTGAAAATCCGACCATTAGAACAAAATTTATAGACTTCGAAATGGAACCATATAATTTTTTTTCGAAGAGTCTGCAAGAAACAACGAACATAATTCGTTATGACCATCAGGCATAGTCATTTTGTTTATCTTAATGGTTTTTTTAACTCCTCGCTATTATGGTGTTTCCCTTTGGCATCAATACACTTCCGTCCTGGTCAGTTTTTTTTAACTGGCAATCCTTAAGTTTGAGTTAAAGAGATTTGCTTCAAAAACTTAATTATTAATATGTAAAAAATAAGTACATTATTTAGGTACAATTATTTTCGTACTCGATGTCTCGCTGTATTCATACCAAAAACTGGCTTCTTTTTCTTTATATTAGAATTAGACAGATAAGATTAGAATTAATTAAAATCCGATTAAATAATTTGTCAAGTTAATTAAATAAATAAGGTTAGGAAATAAAAAAAACCAAACGAGGGGATTTACAAAACGAAAAGAAAATGTTTGTCAATTTGATATACGTTTTTTTGTTTCCTTGAAGTCACACCCTTAACCAATGGAAAATATTAACAATATCCGATACAAACGCATAAATAAACAAGGAATCATCATAACATAAACACAAAATCATCTTGGAAATTCCAAATTTACCAGCAACCAATCTTCGCTTTGAAATTTGCATTGCAGCGGAAAGATTTACAAAATTACTCATACGCCACAGTGGACCACAAATATGTAAATATATTTTTTTTTTATTTCTAAGTTAGGGCTTTCTCATTTAAGGTAACATTTATTTCTTTAGACTGAAGCTTCTTTCAACAAATTCATTAAAAGTCACGAGAACCGGAAATTAGCGGAGGATTTCATTTGTTTGTCTTCCGCCGCGCCAGCCGTGTCGTAGTTTTAAGTCCCAACAGTCAATAGCATTTCTAGCATTTGTGGTGACTTTGCATAAATTTAATAAACGATTGTATAGGAGGGTGCTAAATTTGCACAAGGATTAAAGCCTACTCTCTTGATGATAATCGATTCTGCTTGTACTCACACACACACACATTCGAGTGTATAACCTAAACATTGTTTAAAATGTACATATACCCCTGTCCTCTGTGTGACCTATAAGCTGCTTATCCTTGAGAATGTGTATAGTGTGAAATAACATAATAAGAGGCACATTACTAACTTCAAGCTGTTGCGTTTTTGTTCCTTTAAGTTTTCAAGGACATAGCTTACTGCTGAAATGGCACGTTCACAAGAAAATCTAACACATTCGCTTTACTGTCAGCACATAATCTCCGTGTGCGTTGAAAATTGAAGTTTTTTTTTTTTTCTTTTGTTGCGAGCGGGAATGAATTGAAATCGTTTAATGAATTCTAGAGGAAGCGCGGGACGCGCAACAATAGTGCGAGAACACTCATATTGCCTGTAGCGTATGTATATAATGGGGGCCACCACCGTTTGTGGAATGGGGTTGCAATTTTCGTTTAAGTCAATTGAGGGGATTGTGCAAATAATCAAAGAACAAATCATCCGCGAAAGTATGAATGCATAATGCTATTATTTATTATTTTCATTGCGTATTGTGACTTTTGCACAAAAGGATGCAGAGAGTGCTGACCGGGATGGAGAGGGATTTAGTGTGGAGCATGGCGTTTGGTCACGTATCACTTGTGGCGAATGTAGGAACTTATAATACATGTGGATGATAATACTGCGGGCCATGTCGAGCGAACTCAATTCGATTAGAGAGATTTTTCTGTTCAGCTTTTTTTTTTTAATTTTTTCGTTCTCAAACTGAAATCAAGGGTGTGGTTTGGTATGGTGGCTGCGTGCATCTTCGTGTTTAAATAATTTATAAAGATCAGAAGATTATTTAAAAATTCAGACAGGCATCGATTAATTAAATACTAAAGGGAGTTCGATATCAGCAAGAAGTTTACATTGCAGACATGAATGGAAGAAAAAAATCCTTACACTTTTTATAAAACCATAAAAAGGCATATGAAGTCAACTTTGGCACTATATTTGGTTGTTTTATTTCTCTAGAATGCAACTTAGCAAATTATAACTTATTGAATCTTTTCTTGACCATTTGATTATTTGCATGGATATCATATGGTAGCGTGGCATACAAAACCACACTGAAATTTAGTATAACAAAGTGTGAAGCCCCAATCTCTTTCAGCTTGTTCCTTGATAGGGTTTAAGTTCAAGACTGAGTTTCAATCAATTCATTTCAATGCAATCCAATTATTTAAATCAATTCAATTTAATTTAATGCAATTCAATTCAATTCAATCCAATTCAATGCAATTCAATTCAATGCAATTCAATTCAATTCAATTAAATTCAATACAATTAAATTCAATTCAATTCAATTAAATAAAATTAAATTCAATTCAATTCAATACAATTCAATCCAACTCAATTCAATTCAATTCAATTCAATTCAATTCAATGCAAGAGTTGAACAATTTTTAACTTTTACTGCAGCATTTTTGATATCTACTGCAGCATTTTTGACATCTATTCGAGCTGCGCCTTGCATTCTATTCAGGAAGTTAGGGGGAGTTATGTACAAGTACATTGTGTTTTTCGAAGACTGTAAACATAATCTTGTCATATTATATGGAACGTATGTTCAGACAAAGAATCTAGCTGAGGATATACAACATCAGAGAAAGATTAGAACAAACAGTAGTTCTCATCAAACGAAGTCGCGTTTTTTTAGGTGTAAACTATTAGTTATTCAAAGTTGCCTTAACGCTCCATATTTTCGCCCAGAATTTAAGTGTTACCTGCAGGAAAAGTACCATCAGTTGCCTTCTTAGATGCTTGTGTTTTTCCAGAATTTAGGGAAAAACCATAAATTATTAATGTCAGCTCATATATAAAAAAACAAAATTAGTTACGAACAATTATTTCATATATTTTCACAGGAATTCATTTTTTTTTGTCTTTATCGAATTTATTAGAAAATTTATCAAGAACTTGTATGCATAGATATTTTCTTTTTAATTTGATTTTCATACTTCCTTTCCAGTTAAATGATTTCAAAATTAAAACAACTTAAAAATAATTTCTTATCAACACAAAGAATATTCAAAATTACCGACTTAACATACCAGAAATACCTACTTTTTTATCATTCTTATAGTCATCAGAATTTAATAAAAACTTGATTTCATAGGTACATTATTTATATATTTAGTGTTACATTGAAGCATAAAGTTTAAGTCAAAAATCATGTGGTCAGTAGGTAGAGATAAGCTCAGAATAATTAAAAAAAAACTGGAATACTATTTGAACTACTCATTTGTGCCAGTTTGCAGAATAAAAAAGAAATAGTTTATGCCTCATGCCATTCACAATAAAAACAATATAAATAGCAAAAAGAAAAACAAAAAACCCAAAAAGAAACTGAAATTGTTGTATGGCAATTACCCGCTTTAGAATCAAAATCGCACATTTAGGGAATTTAGCTGAACCTCGACTTTTCGGAAAACTATCAATGAACATAAATGATTAATTTGATAGCGAGTTGAAATTGTTTGGTCATGGGTCATGACCCATGAATCATGATGTTGAAGAAGAGAGTAATGGACTATTAGTGGTGTCATGTCGGTATGAAACTTCAAGAGTTGATGTTATATTTTTTTTTAATCTTTTGAAGAAACAAAACAAAAAGCCATAAAGCTGTAGAATGGTTTTTGTTTCAATTCAATACGACCACTCATCACAAAGTTACAGCTCTTCAAAAAATACTAAAAAAAAAAAAAATCTTGTTCCGTCAATTTTTTTGACTAGTGTATTTTAAATTTTATTTGCAGTTTGATTGTGCCTATTAACAAATTAGAATTTATTCATGCCTTAAGCATGAACTCTTGACCAGAAAGTTCACATAAAATTCATATACGACCAAGTTGTAGTTGAATTACTCATACCTTGTGATTAATGTGAATGGTTTTAATATATTAAAGACTTTTAGAAATTTTAAATCCTTGTTCAAAATACCCAACTGTTTATTGATTGAATACAGTAACCACAATATTGCAAACAAACAATTTTGTCATGAATATTGTATGCACTGAAAGACCAAATAGAATTCTTGGTGTATTTCCACCATATCATGACTTCAAAGAATTCAGTGAGATTTAACATTTACCTACTTACTACCTACTTAGTAAGAGTAAGTACATACAAATCACTAGACGGTAGATAGTAATATTTAGAAAATAAATATTTGTGGTACACTATGGCGTATGAGTAATCTATTGTAAGGGAGAACTTTTCAGTTATGGAATTTCCTATAATATTTTACTTAACATTTAAATAGTTTTTATTTTCTAACACCAATTCAAATGATGATGCTAATTAGAATTACCATTAGAAAGTACCTGCATAGTAATGTTTTGAGGTGTATCATATTAAATAAATAAAATCACTCAAAGTTCCCTTTTGTGGTAGATTATGCTCTTTTCTTATTCATATGGGTAATTTATGAATTCATGGAACCTCTTAGTGTAATGGTTATTCCTTTGAACTATCACGACGGAATTCTAAGGATAAAATGCCAGCTATAAAAACAAAAATGTGTTTTTTTTTTTAGAAGTGAATGTGAGTGACAAATTCTCCAAGAGTATCTCTTGTCATGAAAAAAGTGCCTCATTTATATAAAATGCAGAAAAGTCTATAAGAAATGTATTGTTTTTAGTTACCAAGACCTTTCAAGGAAATCTTTCCAGAGCCACGATATCACACCATCTTCGTTCTTAAAAAATGTCTATCCTTCCTAAACTATTAGCAATCAGAAAAAGATCAAGAAATCTTAAAAATTCAGCTCCATAAAATACAATCGACAGGAAAACTAATAAACGTTTTTAAGAAATCCTATACAATTTCCTAGCTTCTAAGATTTCAGAAGCCCAAGGTGGGTATCTACTTGATTTCTTTCACTTATTTGCTTTGAAACTAAAATTTACGACTTCTTACGCTTTCAAATAGCAAATACTATATAATGTGATAAAATTTACAGCTTGTCAATCATTTTGAAGTTGATTTTATCTTAATATACACATTTTGGAATTTAGCTTGAAGATAAACAAATTTGTAAGACTTAGTTGCTAGCTCCTTAAAATTTCTATCAACATTTATAACCAGTTTTTTTTTATCACCTCGAGCATTATATCAAGACTAAACTAATTAATCTACTGTATGTTTATTTCAGGAGAAACCAAATGCGTACATTTATTTATAGGCTAGAGAAAGAATGACTTTGAGATAATTAATCAAAATCAAAACGTTTCGATTAAGCATAAAACTAAGTTCTATTTTTGGCAATGCGTTTGCGTATTGGACTTTGGGCCCTTTTTAGGGTCAAACCCTTAGGCCAAAATGGTTGGACTTGTTTGCTTATAGATATAGTTTTGACTTTTTTCAAGTATTGGAACTTGGGACCTTATGAGGAAGCTACAAAAACATCTAGACAAGCACTTTTACGAAATATTAAAATCATATAGGTACATAATTCCTAGCCAATATTTCTTGAACGATGTGAATAAGAATATTCGGAACTTAAAAAGATTTAAATAGTGTGCCACGAGAAAATATCATTGGACCAACTTTACTTATATTTTTGTTAAATGAACTAAGGTTTATTCTATACGGACAACAATGCTATCTCACATTTGCAGGTGATAATGCAATATTGGTATCTGTTAAAGGCAATATGAAGGCAGCAGAAAAATAGAAAAATAAAGTCGATAAAACTAGATTGGATGCAACAATGGCGTTTCAACCTGAATGAGAAAAATCTTTTCAAATAAATGAAATCTAAACAATGTTGCTAATATATGGAAACGACTAATAATGCACAAAAAAATAACAGAAATGAACTTAAAATTAAATAAACAAAAATGTACAGCTTATTGGAATATACAATTCAGACTTATAGAGTAACAGCCGTATTAATTAAGAAAACTTAAAGGCATCTTAACTTTAAGATTCCTTTAAATTGCTCTTAAGTGCGAAATTGGTATCTATAATCAATTTTCACATTTAAACAACTTACTTAAATGCATCTCAACTTAAACGCCATCCACCGCGTTTAAAGGCTACTCAAAGCAATCTTAAATATATTTTGACATTCGAGAAGAATTATTTTTAGGCGTTTTCCTTTGGAGGTGGCGAAGTACTTGCAAGTACTTTGCCAGCTTTTTTCAATGGAACACATCAAACTGCTTTCCCATGTAAAATGTATCTACTCGCGCATGAGAGCATGTGCAGTTGGTAGTACTAGATTAGGGTTTTCATCTACTCGCAAGTACTTCGCCACCTCCAAAGGAAAACGGCTTTTATTACAAAAATACAGGTATGCCTATGTACCTATGTATGTATGTAGGTAGAGTTTCCTTATTGAATGTTGTAGGTATCTAATTGAAGTTTTAAGATTTGTGATTTCCTTTAGTAAATTTAAATTAAAACTAAATTGAAATTAAAAGTCCTTGCAACCTTTAGTCCAATGCGTTTCGCTCAGGTACAACAGTTGGGCTCATCAGTTAGACGCATTTGGACTAAAGGTCGCAAAAACTTTGGATTTAAATTATATTCAATAGTCAAACATAAACAAAAATAATTTTATATTATTTGCGTTTTTCTTCATACTAAAACTAAATTGTTTCATTGATATATCAACATATTTTCCATCAAAAGACCAAAGTGTGAATTAATAAATTAAATAAAAGAATTTCTGGACACAAAATTAAAAGTATCACAAACCAAAATGGAGTCATGTTTCATTTTTTTTGCATTGCACTATGCCAAGATGCTACATCCAGTTGCTTCTCTTTCTGTCTTATAAGTATGCGCTTGTTTTTGTTTGCAAACTGTCAAAAAACAGCTGAAATGTACATGTATTTGTGAGTTTTCTCACGTTACGTTACATTTCAATCGTTTAGTTAAGTAGCAATAGAAAATTGATTATAGATGAGAATTTAAGTAACGTAATTTAAAGGCAACTTAAATATTTAAGCAAACTTAACTAAATGACCTCTAAGAGCCATTTTAAGAAAATCTAATAAATTCGGCTGTAAGTTATTATGTTATAGTTACAGAAAAGGTATGAAGGCACCCTCTGTAAGGTTATCAATCCAAAAATAGGGATCAAAGATTTATTCAAAAATTGAGAAAAAACATAACTTCATGTGCTGGTAGTCTAAACTAAAAGTACTGTGAAAAGTATTAAAACTTTCTAGAATCGTTTGTCGATCTACCATTGAATAATCTTGTTTCCAAGTTGCTTTTCAATAAATACTACAGGGGTCCCGTTCATTGGGTTGGATGTGAGATTTCCTCTTGTGCCTCCGTCTGCTCTATCCGCTTGTCAAGAGGTTTCAAGTGGAGATCATCTTTCCCAAGAAACCAGAAAAGCGTTCCTTGCTTTGAAATAGGACGGCTGTGGTATATGGTTGAGGTACCTTGTGAGTCAGTACAAAAGACAGAAAGTGGGTCCTAGGACACTAACTTGATTGGATCGCATCTCGCATGAGCTTGCTACATTATGCCAAGCTCGGCAGGTTGTAGAATAACATCGAAGCGTGATCGATTCGACCGTGTGATTATCATTGCCATTGAGCATCATGAAGCCCCGCAGAAACCCGGGTTCCAATTACTAACGGTCTTTGGGTCTGGAGGAGGGGGAACATGATGCAGAAGGCAACCGGTTTTCGTCTCAGATCCATTTTGTGGCGTTTAGAAAAGGTATCACGTCTTTGATCTTCATTTCGGAAAATTCGTTAAGGTCGTCAAAAAATGCCACTCCCAACAATTGTGCTCTCATTCTAGCCAGAGTTGAACATTTACAGAGAAAATGAAAATCAAACTTGACATTACGATGATAGGAAAGATGCACAAAGTGAGTGGCAAAATTCTGCATGTCTGTGTGTCAGTACTTCGACGTACAGCCTAAGGCCTAAGCTATACTGAAGCGATTTTCTTCAAATTTTGAAGGTTTTTGTGAAATTACCTAGAGGGGAAATAGAAATTTTTTTAAGCCCCAAAAATAACGGTACTTCCCATACAACCGTTAAAGATACGCGTATCTATCACAAAAACGGCTCTATCGATTTTTATGAAAAAAAAACAGTAAATTACTGTAAGTATGGTGAGCTCTTTGGAAAAAAAATTACCAGAAACTGCTATTAATGGTACCTACCTGTGATATAACAGTTTTTAATTAGATTTTCCATTTCGGCTAGGCCGATTTCAATCAAAATTTGTATGCAAAATCTTCTTTATATTAATATTATTATAATTTTATATTTTTTTTTAAGCTTGGTTTTCTAATGTTTACTACTCAAAATACTCGAAACTGGTATTCCATTTTTAAAGTGTTGCAAAAATTGTAAATGTATACTCATAATGTGCACTTGTTTGAGGCCACTAATTTTTCAATCCTTTTTTCTCGATAAATACCTGCAAGAAATATTTTTTCCACTGTGTTTGTTTAGGCTCTTTTGGTCTATTTGTAAAAAATGCGAATAAAAACAACTTTTTATTCCATTATTTTCCCAACGTTTCGTAAGTAATCCTTACTTCTTCAGGGGTTATATTTATTTATAAGAAATATTTTTCCTGGACATTTTTGGTATCTGTGGGTAGGTATACTTACTGGCCAACAAAAATAGATAACATTGAAGAGTTAACTTGGAAAATCCATAGGAACTTCACAAGTTATATGAATGAACTGCCAAAAATAGGTATTAAATCTTGAGTCACTTAATTGACAAAAGCAAAAATCATGCATATTCTAACAGAAATTTATAATATTTGAGAAAGGGTCGAAAATATATTTTATTTTAAATTTTAGGTACAAGTGGGCTTGTGAAACACTTTGACGGTACAAGAAATAGGGACAATAGATGATTTCAAGGAACTGGGACTTTTAGGCCGTGGAATAGCATGGAGAATCATGGAGAATGAAGGGAAGTAATATCGCTGTGAAAAATTATCTAACAAATATTAAACATTGCGGTAAAAAATGAAAAAGACGCAGAGCCAAAGCAAAAATATTGGATAAAAGTGGTCAACCCTGGAGAATACCTCGAACTTCACACTATTCTTGCCCAGAATATGGTCGAAAAGTGCTAGTAGCCAGTGTTTTGTAGGTTTTAAGTATAATTCAAACAAGTGATCGCACCCAGCGCAGTGTAAGAAAATGAAAAAGAAACCAGTCTTACAACGACGGCACAAGAACTTCATGTGAATTTCGCCAGGACCTTGTTGCTTGATGGAACGAATGGAAATGGGTTGTCTTTCGGATGAACAATCTTGAAGCATCCGACGGTAAGAATTTCAATTTTAATGATTTAAGAGAAGAGAAAAACTTATTTTGACAAGTTTTCACAGTCGTACGGCAGGTTCTATGGGTCAAGGCGCTATCACTATTATTGAACAGTTAAATTCGAGTATACAACTTCAAAAACTAACGAAAATAGTTACAAGTATCTGTTTGAATTGGAATATTCAAAGATGACAGGCATTGTTCAACTTCTGCCTTGAATTTTACAACAAGATAACACCTCTACCCACACATTCAGAGTAGCTAGAAGCTGGATTCAGTTGAAAAATGTGGAAACGTGGAACGTGGTGTCATTGGCCACCCTATTCACCGGACTCAAACATCGGGTCATATGCAAAAAGATGAGTTCAAGCTGTTTTCTCACTTTTTTGAGAACTTTCTTAGCTTCGCATGCAAAAAAAAAATTACTGACTGAGTTAGATCTCATGTGGTGAGCTCGATCTCACAGTGATGATATCGATCTCATTTTGAAAGCTCTTATGAGATAGAACTCGGTTTGCTATGCAAAAAGATGAGAAAACAGTTGATTGCATGAGATCGATCTCACAAATTATTGAGCATGGGTTTTTTCTTACTCAGCTCATATAGAACCGTCAAGAAACCAGAATTTCAGCTTAAATTTGTTACAAATCAAGTTCATAAAAATTGGAGCGTATAACTTTATTTCCAATTTTGTTTTGCATCTACCTAGACTAGAAAAAAAATAAGGATAGAGGACATTTTTTGAAGAGCTGTATCCTTGTGGCAAGTATTGCGATGAAAGCAAAATCATTTTAAGGTTTCATATTTCCTGTTTCGAGGATTGTTCGCAAATATTTTTTTTAAAGTTGGTAGGTGCCGTTATTGCTAACCGGATGAAATGATACGAGACAAAACTTTCTATTTCTTGCATTTTTTAGATTTGATATCTGACTTAATGAAAAAAGAAACGTTTTTCTATGATCACTAATATTTCAGCCGGTAATGACAACATACAAAACTAAAACTTAAATGAGTACCTCCTACGTACCTTCTCTCAGGAAACCCTCAAAAAATGTTTGGGGATTATGTTTTTACATTTTAAAGCCTAGTTTATACTTCAAAGTGAAGTGAAATCATTGAAATGAAACATCAATAATAAATTAACCCAAAGGTTTTCAAAAAATTAGTTTTCGTCAAAATATTTGGTAACAAAAAGCCCAATGAGTTGTTTTCGTTTCGAGAAAAATTTGTTCCTCCTTGTCGCCAAAATAATTGCATTTAGTTTTTGACATTTTTTCACGCCTAGGAAAAAAATTATTTTTTCTATTAAAACTACACTTCGCATGGATGTATAAACCAAGCTTAACGTTGGAAAATAAAAGTAGACAAAAATGGAAAAACCGTTCAATAAATTAACATCAAGACTTACAGGAATATAATATAAGGTAGGTATATAAATATGAAAATCTGCATACCAACGTTAGGAAATCATTCAATACACATTTGTAACGGGGCAAACAATTAAACAAAGGACAATTACAAAAATTGTTGTTCTTTTTGTAATTTTCTAAACGGTGAAAGGTAAAAATGCATTAAATCCTTTAAGAGTCCTTTAGAATACAGATTCAAGTTTTTAAAACCGTTCTTGAATTTTGTATGCTGTAACTATTTGTTTAAATATTAGTGATCAAACACAAAATTATCTCTTTCAGTTAAAGGCAGATATCTCAGGCAAAACACACCAGTACACCTACACAAAAAAGTTAGTCAAAGCTGAATAAACATGTTAGATGACCTTATACATTCAATTGAAACTCAAATTTAATTCAAAAGAAAGTGAAACCTTTAATAAAATAAAAAAAATGTTTGTCTTGCGCAAGAAAATTATTTTCAAACAAACCTTAAAACAACAAAAATGTGGATGCAGAATGTTTATCTCAAAAAACTCTCAAACAAATTTGATTTTAAAGGCTCCCCCAAACCAACGCGAAACATTCGCCGATGACGCGAAATCATTCACAATAATAGAAAATATGAAAGATACACAATGCTAAACAGCTACAAAAAACTGTCTGCGAATGATTCGCTATGATTTCGCTTTGGCTTGGGAGAGTCTTAATCTAGATTTAAATTTTTTTGATTTACGTATTTTGCTTTTTTAAACGCGATTTCATACTGGCTACTTTTTCAACTATTTTGTTTTTTTGTGTATATACCAAATCGCTTTTTCGTTTTGTTATTGAGAACTATCCCGAAAAAATTTATTTACATAATCCGACTGAATTTTAAGCACCAATTTTTCATTTTCGCGTTCAGAAGAAAATTTTGTTTTTCGCTTCTACTCAATTCACAGAAATTACAGTCACAACTATGTATTTAAGACGAAGAGCTTTAAGATCGATCTCATACTCATCGAGTCAGATCTGTTGAGAGCGAACTCATTTTTTTGCATATGAAACCGAGTCCGAATTCGGCTCTGCTCGATCGATCTCACATGTGAGCTCAAGCTCGTTAACTCGGACTAAGAGATCGTGCTCATCTTTTAGCATACGACCCATCATCGAAAACTTTTGGGCCAGGCTATTTCAAGTATTTTATGAGGCTGGTAGATAGTTTGAAGGCAAAGACCCCTTAATCGAATGTATCTGAGATGCCTAGAACAGGATTTCACTTGACTAAAAAAAAAAACTGTATCACTCAATTCCAAACTGTCTTAAGGCCCTTATTACCAACAAAATATGGACAAACTCATTATTTATTAACAAAGAATATAATAAAAATATGTTTGAAAGCAGAAAAAGTTAACGTTTGGGTATTTTTGTTAATTTTTTAAAAAGATTTTTCGAGTGGCCTCAATCAAGTGACGAAATTTTTATACCATTTTTTTGCGGTTCATATACATAACATGTGAAACTCTTATGGGTTTTTCAAGCTACCCTTTTAACACTTTCTTTTTTTACTGACCAGTATGAATACCTACTCTTAGGTATCAAAAATGTTCAGGAAAAATATTTCTCACAGGTATTTATCGAGAAAAAAACCATTGGGAAAATAGTGGCCTCAAACAAGTTACACGCAGTGTATATACAAAATTATTTTTTTAGAAAGCTCGATTTTAGTTTGTTTTTTAATCGCATTTGTTCATATTTCCTCAAGTAATTAGATGGCATTCTTATTTTGACTGGTTGTAAATTCAATTGAAAAAACGAGTTTCATGCTTCTTTACAATTTTGTATATCATTACATATGTACCTTAGAGCAGGTACGTGCACCCCAGTCGTGTATTTGATTAATGTTGTCTTAGCAAAAAAACTATGTGTGAAATTTTGATTTTTTTTTTTCAAAACAATTATCTCGATTTTAGGACAGGTACAAAAACCAGTTGTTAATTTTCTTAGTACCTAATGTACCTACTATAAGAATTTCCGATTAAGTATACTTTATGAACACGTTATTTTGGTATTCCAAAGGGTTATCAGTTATCACAAACTGTTATTTTATATCTTTCAAAATAAGGATTAAAACGTGATTCAAGATAATTGACGCATTTAAGTTTTATTTTAGAAAAAGAAAATTAATTATTTCTTTGAAAATATTAAAAGGATAAGATATACATACAAAGGTATATCAGTTCTTTGAATTATAATGACTATTTTGTATTTGGGAAAAAACGTTGTTTTGTTTTGTTTTTATTGATTTTTTTTTTTTTTTATTTTTGAAGAGATTACTGGCACAAGCCATAAGTTAAATCAAGAAGACCTTGTAGTTCTTTTGTAGCGGTGAATTACCTAAGAAGAACTGCGAGTACTTTCAAAGTGCGGTTACGTTTTGTGGAAAGTAATAAAAAACAAAATGAAGTAAAACTTCATTTTATAGATTGGAATAGAAATTGGAAGTTTAAAAATGGAAATTTTTCTTTGTTATTTTTAAAATATTTCAAAGATATTAAAGAATTATTATTTTATCCGAGGTACTGCCTTTTGCGAGGAACTGACAAATCCTCCAAGAGTATACTTGTCATGAAAAAGTGCTTCTCACTTAGCCGTTCGGACTCGGCAAAAAACTGGTGGTCCCCTCCAACACGCACACAGGAATGGTTGAGAGTTGTAAGTCACTAGGCCCTGGTTCTCCATGAGCTGTTGCGCCACCCAATTTATTTTATTTTATTTATTTAAAGAATTATTAGGTATTTCAAGAATCATTAAACAAAATCTGGTTACAATAGTTAGAAAATGCACTTTTCAGGTTGTATTTTTTGCTAAATGTACCTATAATATAAGTAAGTTCTATAAATGGGGTATCAAATAAAAGGTAAGATTGTCCTCTACACACGATACCAATCAATGGTCGGACAGATTCATTTTGGTTGTGGCTATGAGTCGGCTCCCGGACTATTAGGGGTCTTAGATAAATCAAAACAAAAATTATAAACTTGAAAAAATATTCCTTAACCTAAAAGAAACAATTTTTATTTAAATTGAATTATTCGAAATAAATACAGTCGACTCCCTCTAAGTCGAATTTTCACGGGATATCAAAATCAGTTCGAGTTAGAGAGAGTTTTGCAAAAATTCGAGTTAGAGAGAAATATTATATGGTTTCAAATTAGAGGGGAATCAAAATTAGAGCGAAAAAGTTCGAGTTAGAGGGAGATTCGTCTTAGAGGGAGTTCGACTTAGAGGGAGCCGACTGTATTTATTAAATTAAGTACTAGCAATCAACAAACAGCGGTAAATTTTGTTATGTCTAGTTACATACACAAAACATTTGTTTAAATAGATCTTATGACTAAAATAACAAATACTCTGGGTGTGATACACTTTACAGAAAAAATAAAAAAGAAAAATGCATTAAATGAGATTTTCCTCTGAAAATTATATTTTGTTCAGCTACGAATACATATTGCAAAAAATTAACTCTCAACCATTTTTCCTAACTATATATGGTTGTGTAGGTACTAATTATTATAAATTATCGTTAATTAGAGCATATATTTGAAATATGAACCTACTACCGTCCCCTCTTTCCACACTACCTATGTATTTTACTCGTGGGATCATAATGAATTGTATATATTTTCAACTGAATCCGTGCATTGGTTTTGATGTCGAGCGTGAATTATCATATTTTCTATTTATGTGTTCAATATATTTATGTACATAAACAAACACATATACAAAGGAAAGAAAATAAAACTACTTACATGTAGAAGGAAGCTTATGTTGTGTGTTCATTTGAGACCACTTTCGCATGAAAACTATCGTGAGTTACTATCGGTTTTCTATCAACTGGAGCGAAATATTGGAATTTTTCAGCCAATTATCAGTTGGAAGTTTTGAAAATGAAAAGAATCATCTTATCAACAACTTTTAAGATTGTAGATTGTACCCACACGCAAGCTTGCTCATGAAGTCTGGAGAGCCACTTGAGGACAGCTCCTGGTACCTATATATTTGTATCTCAAATGCACATCATCAAGTTTTAAATAAAACTTGTGAGGGAAACAAAATGTAAGAATGTCATGACCCAGTTTCTGTATCTCGTGCAGGGAAAGTATAAAACTACATAATAAGTGTTGCAATCTACTATAACTCACTGCACAGATAGCGTAACGCCTTCTGACCAATATCATTTGAAAGATCTAAATAAGTATTATTTTTGTTATAAGGGCATAATTCTGTATCTCTTGCAGGGAAAGTGTTATAGCCCTATAACTACTGAACAATAACTCTTTTCCTGCAGAAATTGCGTCCCAAGTGTTGTAACACTTTTTTACTTTTATCGTTGGAAAGATATCCATAAGCACTATTTTTTGTTGTCCGGGTATAAGTATGTATCCCGTTTCCCGAGCAGGGAAAGTGTAAAAGCCCATAACAATTGTTGCACTGCACTGTAACAATTTCCCTGTACAAGTTGCGTCCCAAGTGTTGCAACACCTTCTGATCTTTGTCTATGGAAAGATCTCAATGAGTGATATATTTTGTTGTATACTACAAGTTTCTAGCACGCTTGGTTCCTGAGATACACCATGTGACCTGCTTACCTTTCTGTGAAGTTAGCAGGTCAGTAGATTCTTCGAATCCAATGTCAAATCCGTGCTGTTATATGCTTGTGAAACCTGGAAAGTCACGTCTACCATTTCGAAGAAATTGCAGGCTTTGTAAATCGCTGTCTTCGCCACATCCTAAAGATTCGCTGGCCACAAATAATATCAAATGAGGAATTGTGGCGCAGGGCAAGTCAAGAGCGGCTGGACGTCGAAATAAGAAAGCGTAAATGGCGTTGGATTGGTCACACACTGAGGAAACCAAACGATGAAATTGCAAAGCAGTCCTTTGAATGGAATCCTCAGGGTGCACGGCGGGTTGGAAGACCAAGAACAACATGGAAATCAACTGTCTTAGCGGAAGCAGAATTCCAGAGAAAGACGTGGCCACAGCTTAAGTACCTTGCAGCAGACCGTGAAGGATGGAGACGTTTTGTTGACGCCCTATGCCCCAGCCGGGGTTACAGGACACGATGATGATGAATTTTTTTTTAAAAAAGGACTTCAAAATTCTGACCTAGCCTATTCTTGAAATGCAAAAAAACTGCAAACTTGGAGCCTTACTGCAAGTTCCTAGCATGCTTGGTTCGTGAGATACACGATGTGGCCTACTAACTTCTCTGTAAAGTAAGCAGGTCACTTAATTACACCGTTACTATGCGAACTGCAAAATCGGGAATAGAAATGCAAAAAAAAAATGCAAAAAACTGCAAATTCCTGTCAAGGTCCCATTTGCGAGGGTGAAAGTTGCCCTGCTAACTTCACAGACGTCATTGAAACGCAGCTCAAGAAATATCTTGAAGAACAGAAGCTTCTTAACTACCAGCAGTACGGCTTTCGTAGCAATAGATCCACTGGTGATCTGATGGTATATCTCACCGAACAGTGGAACAAATCTTTACATCGTTTTAGAGAAATTAAGACTATTGCACTTGATATTTCAAAAGCGTTTGATGTAGTTTGGCATCGAGCTCTCTTATCAAAAATGCATGCATCTGTTATTGATGAATCTTTCCTTCGTTGGATTTGAAATTACTTTTCTCACCAATCAATACAAAGTTGTTTTGGACAGTTTATAGTTTAATATTCATAAAATAAATGCTGATGTGCCCCAGGGCTCCGTTTTGTCTCCTACTCTCTTTCTCATTTTTATTTATGATCTCTTATCTGAAACTTCTAATCCAATAACTTGTTTTGCTGACGACAGCACCCTCAGCTTTTCATATACGTTCCTCCTAGATTCACAAAACTGACCGGCAAATGTGGAACTTGAACGGCAGCGTATGGGGGTCTAGTGGGGAAAAAACCACCTAGAATTTAACTCTTCAAAAACCTAATGCTGTTTACTGTCGTTAAAGCAAAACCCACCCCCAATGCCGCTATCCATGAGTGGTTCTTGCATCTAAGAACCTGAAAGGCTTTCAGTTCTTGGTATGTACATCACATCGTCGCCAAAAATGTTGCAAAGTGATAAGGTTTTCTTCGAAGATGCAAGAAATTGTTCTTCTCTTCTAGTGTTCTAGTGAAATAGCCAGTTGCATTCCTCCCCTAAAACAATTCCGCTGTAATACTCGTACTTCCCTTGAGCCCAATTTCAGACGTACTGTTAAGTACAGAGACTTTTTTTTTTGCCGAACCACACGAATGTGGAATGCCTTACCAGGTTCTACTTTTCCCTTGCATTTTGATATTCAGAATTTCAAAACAAATGTACATCGGTATCTGCTTTTAAATCCTTATGCCTTTGTTCCAAGCGCTCGCATGTTTAATAATAATTTTTAGGGTAGCCACAACCCCTTCAGTGCGCACATAATAAAAAAAAATTATGAATGTATTTTGTATTATCGATGGCAATCTGATTTTTGGCCTAGAAAATGCGGTTATGCCTGTAAAAATTGACCAACTTTTAGTAAATAAAATAAATAGATTGGGTGGCGCAACAGCTCATGGAGAACCAAGGCCTAGTGACTTACAACTCACAACCATTCCTGTGTGCGTGTTTGTTGGCATCAGGGATGGAGGGGACCTACAGTTTTTTGCCGAGTCCGAACGGCTAAATGAGAAGCACTTTTTCATGACAAGTATACTCTTGAAGGCTTTGTTGTTTCCTCGCAAGAGGCAGTACCTCGAATAAAACATTTCTGACCAACTTTTTAGTAGTATCTAGGGTAAATACTAGCGACCTATTAAGGTACCAGATTTACATTTTTTCTAGGATAATTTTCATAAAGAGTTAAAAGGCAACTTTTATTTTTAACAAGTTTGAAAAGTTCACCATGCTCAGCCAGTAATTACAAAAAAAAAATCATTTTATTTCATGTAACACTTTATTTAAGCATTCTTATTCAACCCACGCTTTGAGTTCCAACTAATTGCAACTACACAAAAACTAATTAAAATCAGCAAGCAGGAAGTCAACCTTTTTGTTACAGTAGCACTATACATAGAGTTCATTTTATGTATGTAGTTACGTACAATTGGGTGGTCAAATTTGAATTGTCCTTTTTTATCCTAAAATGACTGACAACAATGCAACAGCTCTGAACTATTTAAATGCAAAGCCTTATGGCTACTATGCCATCACCCCATCACTATCCGTGCGGACTATACAAAAAAAAGGTGAACTCAAACACAATTTGAATAACGACCATGACTGCTATTGCTATATACAACTTTGCTGTCCATTAAGTGTAACATGAATGTTTGTGGCTGACTTCGACAACTACTACTACTGCTTTCTGCATCCTTTGTTGCTGATTAAAGTTGATATAGCTGTACATGTGCTGTACACCTTACGTTCTTTCTTTTTGCATCAAAAATGATAATGAAACAATATGCAAATGGAGTTTTTTTTTGTTGAAATAGACAAGGATAATGAGTGTAAGGCGACAATGATGTGTCAATTAAACTTTTGAAAGCAAAAGTAATGTAAATTGGAATTAATGTCTTCAACACCGAATATATTTTATGATATCCTATTCACAAGTGTTGGTTTCATTTAGAAACTATTCTGCGGAGATTGTATATTCAAACATCATATGATTTTGAATTGTTTTTTTTAAATTACTTTTGATTTAATTTCGTTTTTCTTTCGTTTAAAAGTATCAATCACACAGAACATTCTTTCGTTTAGTAAATTTATATCGTATCATAAGAAAAAGTTCGTGCCACCAAGTAGGACATTTTATTTTATTTCATTTTATTTTAATATATTTTATTTTATTTTCAATTTTAAAATACCTTGCAAAAACGTGGAAATATAAATCAACTAAGAGTCAAGTTAAGCCATTGACTTAACCGTTCCTATTTAAATTGTTCCTAATGTCATAATAAACAAACCGTGAAATTAAAAATCACAAAAAATATATAACGTATACCTACCGCACATAAGTCACATAGTAATAAACCTCTAAATGTTTTTTTTTGTTTGAAAATGTTTTTAAAATAAACTCACGTCATCATTGAGTCGAGAGATATACATGCATACATTGGTATATCTTTAAAAATTTAGATGTTTTGAAAAAAAAAAAATACCATAGAAAAAATAAACAATGTTTATTAAGTCAACAAATCAAATTGTTTCTGGGACTTTAAGACATCAAGTGCAATTGATACTCGTATAACATAATATTGTAATTTGATCTTAAAAAAGCAACTTCAGTGAAGTATTCAAATCAATTTATTCGAGTGACTAATTTGTTTATTTTATGGTTTGGTTTGTTTCTAATGAGGAAGTAAAAATTGTGTCTATCTATCTTCTAATAAATTCAAAAAATAATTATTAGCTGAAGGGATTACTGACTAATAAAATCATCATCTTTTTATGACTAATAAAAAATATATTCAAATATGTTTCAGTTCTTTATTGAGTTTAGAAAAATTAGCTCAGATATTTTTATAGGTATAATGGTGTTAGAAGAACAGAAGCAAATGTTGAAAATGTGAACATTATTTATTTTATGATAAGAAACTTGATAGTAAAACTAAAAAAAAAAAAACAACAATGAGAAAGTCTTAAGGCTGACTTTTTTTACTTTAAGGGATTCTAAACTCAACCTGGCTGGAAATTTGTTGAAATATGATGGTATGACATATTTTATAGAGTGGATATTCTTTAGGCTTTTTTGGTCACAGTGGATTTGGCAATGAAGCAATTAAGTTATCATTTACTTTTTTCGACGATACGGCTTGGTTTCTGCCTTCTTCAGGGAAATTTTCTAAAAAAGCGTTACTTATTAAAATTTGTTATTACATTTAATAAAATTAGATTTTATAAATAAAATAAAATAAACTTTTGCACTTCAAAATGAAGTTAATAAGGTCTAATTACTTTTAAAATGAAACAACAAATTTTTGAATAATTTTGAATGAACAACAGCAATTATTTCCCATTAATGAGGTGCCAAAAATCGCCTTACCTTGATTTTAACTAGCGATATATGAAGGTATTATAAGGCAAGTTTTGGATTCGTGGAAAAAAAAATTTGAGATAACAATCAAACATGATATTACGATGATATAGAGAACATCAAAAAAGTGTGTGGCATTATTCTGTCTGTCTGTTTGTCTGTTCGTGTACAGCCTAAATAGCTCGATCGATTTTCTTTAAACTTGTGGTTTTTGGTGATTATGCCCACAAGTTTTTTAAATTTTTTTTAGAACCAAAAATAACGGTACCTACAATACAATTTTTTTTAGCAATATTAAATAATCGTATTTTTCTCAAAAACGGGTCGACAACTTTTCTTAAAAAAATTTGATAAATTTATTTTAGTAAAGGCTTCCTTTGGGTGGAAAACTGTTTTTCAAAAATGGTTATTAATGGTACCTCCCAAAGAACTATTTATTATTTTTAGAATTATTTTTTTATATAGAAGCTCCCAAAAAATATAAATAGTTTTGTGTACCAAAATTTTTGAAGAATAGAATTTTAAAAAAATGTTGCCAAATTTTTTTTCGGAAAATCAAATATTTCGAAAGCACTATGATCGATTTTTTTGAAACTCGATATTTAAAAGTTTTCAGTACTCTCTAAAATATTTTTAGGAAAACTTTTACATTTATGAAAAATTTGGTACCTTCCATACAAAAGTTAAAAAACGCAAAAGGAAAATATTTGTTTGCTTAAAAACGACTCCAACGATTTTGATCAAACTTTTTTCATATACTAAAATTAGTACAATCTACTACCAAAAATTATAAAATTTTATTCTTAGCAACTCTTACTAGTACCTGTCATAGTACGTATTTGTTTATTTTGAATTTTCTCGTTATCGGCTATTTTCAAAAAAAAAGTTTTTGGATTTTTAAAAAAAGTTTAAAATTTTTTTTTTGAAAATTCGATATCAGTGTTGGACAGAGAATTAGCACACATTAGTGAATCGGATTTTAATAAGGAAAATCTGTATTTTGACTATGTTCTTGGAATATAATTTATTTAAAACTCTTTAATTCAACCCTGAAAAACTTAAATATACATAAAAAAGAATTCAACAAAATAACAACAACAACAACTCCTTAAATAAAATTTGTTGGTGTAACATGTAGTGGTCACAGAATTAGCACAAGTACGAAATTAAATAATTTATCACTAAAACAAGTAGTTTTTTTCTAATATTTTGTTGGGTACCCTTTCTGCTTTAACACAGCCTTAAACGCCCCACAAAAACTCGCCTCTAGGTGCTGGCATTGATGAATAGGAATGCTATTCCAGCCATCCCTAATTGCCTCCCAAAGTTCGGCTAGATTCCTTGCCTTCCTTAGTCCAACCTGATATTCAACATCGTTCTAGAGATTTTCTATGGGATTCAGGTCAGGACTCGGCGCAGGCGAAGGCAAAAAATTGATTTGCAGATCAAAAATCCACAGTTTCACCAGCCAGGAAGTATATTTAGGATCATTATCATGCCTGAATGTCCATGATAATGGTAAATTATCGTCTGCAAAGGGCGCCATATGGTTTTACCAAAATGTTCTTGTACCGATGCTGTTCCATTTGCTGCTCTATTTTTGCAATAGGCCCTGCACAGTACCATGAATACGCAGCCCACACCATACACTGAGGGAAAAAATGCAATTTAAAATCTAATAGAAAATATTTGATTTAAAGTTGAATAATATTCAATAAATCATATTTAATTTCAAGTTGAAAGCCTGTTGATTTAAATAGGCAACGTAGATTTAACAAAGCCAACTTAGTTTCAAAGCGAAACGTATTCAATTTTACATAGAAATCAACTTTTCGAACATTTAAAGTACACTCAACGTAGTTTCAAAGTGCAAGATGCTAATATTTTTCGAAATCGAATTTTAAATTTCCATGCACGTACTTTTAAAGTGTTGCATAGTTAGGCCAACGTAAAAGTTAGATTTTTTAATTACTTTTTAATTTATATTTTAGCTTAATATATAGAATTTCGAGAGCGCTTCGTAATTTCACGAAGTATCTACAAAACATTTGTGAGCAAAATTAACGCGCACTCAAAATTCACTTACATTTAATCAAAAAAAATTATTACTTTTCTCATATTTATTTTTGTCATTTGCTTAATGAATTAGTTTCCATTTTCTTTTAAATCAATAACTGGACGAAGTTGAATTAAAGTTTTAAAAAAGTATTTTAAAATTTTTTTGTATTTCAATCAACGATGCTTGTACTTTAATCGAAATTGATACATATTGTTTTGAAGATGGATGAATTCAAATCAACGATGATGACATCTCAAATGAAGAGAAAAAATGGTAAAATCATATTTATTTTAAAAGAGGGAAACACTTTGAATTGATGTCAATGCTACTTTGAATTTAAAATTTTCGTCTTCGATGCCAAATCGTTCCGAAAAATATTTAAATCAAAGTTGTTTCCGTTGATTTTACATTGTTTTTTTTCTCGGTGTAATACATATACCACCGTGTTTCATAGTTTTAACTAGTTTAACGTGGATTAAGATCTTGCTTTGGTACACGCCAAACATGACACTCTCCATCAGAGCCAAAACGATTAAATTGCGACTCATCACTCCAAAAAACATTTTTCCAAAATGATAAAGATTTGTTTCCGTACTCCAGTTCACCGGAGCCTGGCTGTAATATTTTTTGTATGGCACCAGTGTTTTGTAGTGCGTTTCCATGGTGCGTTGTAGGGCCTATTGTGAGAATAGAGCAGCAAATGGACCAGCATCAGTACAAGAGCGTTTTGGAAAACCATATGGAGCCCTTTGCAGACGATAATCAGCCAAGTTCGCGGCACTACACCCTTTTTACAGGATCAAAGGGCACGGTAGTGCCCAGCCAAGTTCGCGGCACTATACCCTTTTTACAGGAACAAACTCAGGCGATTTTCAACCCCCTCTAACTTCAGTACCAATAAAGTCAGAAACTTCAAATTCGGAGTATTTGCTGAACTGATCAAACACAGGTGGCTCACCAAATTTCAACTCTTTAGCATTAGTAGTTCCCAAGATATAGGACTTCAAAAATCGCAAAAACCGTAACTGACTGACTCACTGACAGATCATCAAAATTATGGAGCACTTCCCGACATCGTAGAAACTTGAAATTTCGCACAACGGTATGTGGTACATACAAAGGAAAAAATCGAAAATCTGCAATTTTCCATTCAGGGGGCGTGGCATCCACCCACTTTCTTAAATATTCTATAAATTATATGGAGCCTTTCCGATTGTTGTAGCACAATGAAAGTTGGTAGGTCGGTAGGGCTTAAGGTATTTAGAAAGAAAAAAATTGAAAAATTGGAATTTTGCATTCAGGGGGCGTGGTATCCACCCACATTATTAAAAATTCTTATAAACTATATGGAGCACTTCCGATTGTTGTAGAACGATGCAAATTGGTAGGTAGGTATGCCTTGAAGTACTTAGAAGAAAAAAATCGAAAAATTGGAAGTTTCAGTTCAGGGGGCGTGGCATCCACCCACATTCTCAAAAATTCTTATAAATTATATGAAGCACTTCCGATTGTTGTAGAACGATGCAAATTGGTAGGTAGGTATGCCTTGAAGTACTTAGAAGAAAAAAATCGAAAAATTGGAAGTTTCAGTTCAGGGGGCGTGGCATCCACCCACATTCTCAAAAATTCTTATAAATTATATGAAGCACTTCCGATTGTTGTAGAACGATGCAAATTGGTAGGTAGGTATGCCTTGAAGTACTTAGAAGAAAAAAATCGAAAAATTGGAAGTTTCAGTTCAGGGGGCGTGGCATCGACCCACATTCTCAAAAATTCTTATAAGCTATATGAAGCACTTCCGATTGTTGTAATACAATGAAAATTGTTAGATCAGTAGGGCTTAAAGTACTTAGAAAGAAAAAATTGAAAAATTGGAATTTTGCATTCAGGGGGCGTGGCATCCACCCACATTTTTTAAAATTCTTATAAATTATATGGGGCACTTCCGATTGTTGTAGAACGATGAAAATTGGTAGGTCGGTAGGACTTGAAGTACTTAGAAATGAAAAAAAATCGAAAATTTGGAATTGTCCATTCAGGGGGGGTGCCATCCACCCACTTTATCAGAATTGCTATTATTTGTATGGAAAACTTTCGGTTGTCGTAGAATTATGAAACTTTGTAGAGCGGTAGGACTTGACTTTCACCTAGCAAAATAAATCTTTGCAAAAAGGAGTGAAATCACAACTAAAACATAATTGTTAAAAAAGGAGCCAAGTTCTTATGTATACAAAAAACCTGTGCGTAAAAAGTCAGCCAAAAAAAGTAATGAGATCTAAAATATATGCCAAGTTTTAAGTTCATGAAGTTTAATATCAAATATCTTAGGTAGAGTTATATCGAAACAATTCCAAGTCATGACAGAAATTTGGTAATTAATGAGTACTGATTAAAATTTGGTGGATTTACTTGGCAAGTTTTCTCTTAAATACTTACTTAATCACAAATTTAAAATGTATGAAAACTTGACCAGTGAACTCACCCAATTTTAATCAGTAATCATTAATTACCAAATTTCTGTCATGATTTGGAATTGTTTCGATATTACTGTACTTAAGATATTTGATATTAAACTTCATGACCTTAAAACTTGGCATATATTTTAGATCTCATTACTTTTTTTGGCTGACTTTTTACACACAGGTTTCTTGTTCACATAAGAACTTGGCTCCTTTTTTAACATTTATGTTTTTGTTGTGATTTACCATTATCATACACATTCATGCATGATAATGATCCTTAATAACCTTCTCGGCTGACGAAACAGTGGATTTTTGATCAGCAAATCAATTTTTTGCCTTGGCCTGCGGCGAGTTTTGACCTGAATCCCATAGAAATCTATAGAACGAAGTTGAATATCAGGTTGGACTAAGGAACCCAATGAATCTAGCAGAAATTTGAGAGGCAATTAGGGATGGCTGGAACAGCATTCCTATCCATCAATGCCAGCGCCTAGAGGCGAGTAATCCTCGGCGGTTTAAGGCTGTGTTAAAGTAGAAAGAGTACCCAACAAAATATTAGAAAAAACCTACTTGTTTTAGTAATAAATTATTTAATTTCGTACTTGTGCTAATTCTGTGACCACTACATGTTACACCAACAAATTTTATTTAAGGTTTTTTTGTTATTGTTATTTTATTGAATTCTTTTTTTGTATATATTTAAGTTTTTCAGGGTTGAATTAAAAAGTTTTCACTAAATTATGTTCCAAGAACATAGCAAAAATACGGATTTTCCGTATTAAAATCCGATTCACTAATGTGTGCTAATTCTCTGTCCAACACTGTATGTATGTATCTCAAAAACGGGTTGAAATTTTTTTTCAAATTTAGTTTTCATATACACATAAATATAAATAAATACTTAAGATTTGCATACCAAAATTTTTTCTTAAAAATATTTTAAGAATTTTATTTAGATATACAAAATTAATTTTTTAAAAAGCCACTCCAACGATTTTATTTTTTTTTTCCATAGAATCACATTCAATCAAGAATTCAGATGGCATTCTTTTTTTTCACCTCAAACTGTCAAAAGAGTTGTTTTATCCAATTTAAATGTCGTATTTCATGCTTCTCTACATTTTTCTCTCATAATTTCCATGCTTTTATATACAATTTTCTTAAGCCCGCAGAGTCTTGAACATAAGAGCAAGTACGTGCGACCCAGTCGTGCATTTTTGTTTTTAATTCATTAGAAAAAATCTATAGCTGACCAATTTCTGAAAATAGTTGACCTTTTATCACGTCCTAGGGATCTTTTTGATGATATACAGTTTTTGCTAATTTTCCACAAATGAGAAGCCTAAAATTGCACGTGTACCTGGTTAATCTAGAGAAATTTTAAGCCTTGATTACAAGTTATCTAGGGCTGACCAATTTCTAGGAGAAGTTGACCTTTTTGACCAATTACTGACTAATTAGATGGCATCATTTTTTTTTTTCTTAAATATTTGAGGTGCCAAAGGTCCAGAGCCAAGCCAGGGATCTGAAAAAGAGATAGTGTGGATAAACACTTGATGGCCCATCGGCAGCTCTCATGCTCCCATAGGGAGACTGCCATAGGAATATCCAGCCTGTTGTCTAAAGGTTGAATAAGGACGCAGTTTTTTTTGTTTTGAAGTTATAACGATTTTAATGATTTTGGCTCCCGTTTCAGTTAACTGGCATCTTTGCAAATCTATAACGGATTTTAAATTTCTGTTTTTGCATTCAAATAAGTATTTTCAACAGCTCAGTTTTTTTTATATTTTACTACCAATCAAGATTTTTAAAATTTTTGAGTTGTTTAATTAATTGTGTTATCAATTTAATTGATTTGATATTGGAGATTTTCAACGTATTTTTTCATGAAATAAATAAAAGATATTATTTTGAATAACGAAATGCATTTAAGTAAATAAATAAATAAAATAAGTGTTTTTAAGTTATTCAAAATAATATCTTTTATTTATTATCAATTTATTCAAAACAATACCTTATTGAGTGCCTATTGTTTTTTTTTTTCTTTTTTACTATGAAAGCCCAATTTGTTTTCTTAAATTTTTTATTGTTTTCAATCGTTTATCACAAAAACATAGAAAATTATATTCAAGAAAAGTTATTTATTTTTTTTATAAAAACAAATGTGGTAGATTTGAAGGAGACAAGCAAATGAAAATAAATTATTAAAACCGTTATAAAAACTGCTACCCAGTTGATTTTATTATTCTTTTGTTTTCTACTTTTGAATTTCTGATTTTGTTTCTTTTTTTTGTAATATCATTAAATATTTTTTTTTCTTAAGAATTTCTTAAGAAACTTAAACATTTTTAAGAAAACAAATTGAGTTTTCATAATAAAAAGAAAAATCATACTCAACGTGTTACTTTGAATACAATTATTCTAAGTAAACAAAACAACTTAAAAATTTTAAATACCGTGTTTAGTAATAAAAAACCGTTTTTCACAAAAAAAATTCTTCTTTGAATGCAAAAAAGGATTTTAGAATCATTTGTAAATTAGAAAAGAATGAGCCAGAATTTAATGAAATGGGACTCAACCGTTATAGCTACAAAACAAAGCGAAAACGAGAAAATTGTCTCATAACTTTTTCGAGTTAGAATTCGTCTGTGGAGGTGAGTGTAGGACACCATAGGCCGAATGGTTAAACCTCAATAAATAAACACCGTGATAATGAAATCGAAGTGTAAAAAGTTTTGGACGATTTTTTTCTCAGTATATCGTAGAATAAGTTTCCTAAACAATTATTGAATTTAAAATTAAACATAACTTTACATTTTGGAATTTGTTTTCAAAATGGCAACTATCCATGACTTTTCGGACACCCTGTACCTTAATGTGTTTCATGCGAATTGAACTTTTTTTGAGAAAAATTAATAGTTTCTTGTCGTTTTTAATGAATTTTTTAATCATGACAAATATGGAAAACCTCCTTGTACAATTTCTGCGCAGGAACCTGCCTTGAAACGTACCTGAAAAGTGAGAAAACTATACAAACCACTTGCAATTTAAAAGCTTTAGTATTCATCTAGCTTTGATTCGCATCAAAGCCACTTTCTTAAACATAATCTTAACTTACGCAAACATTTCCCTACCGATAAAGCTGAAGAATGAAATCTCGCATTTTATTTGGAAAAATCGCGAGAAACGGAATCTCGCAAATATATAATCCCTTAACAATAATCCCGTATTTACATCTCGCAATAATAAAACAGATGAGATTGTATTGCTGGGACAACGAAATTGTTGGGCAACGAGCGATATTGCAACATGTTGGTTTGCTTCTAATTCTGTTCTATTATTTAGTGCAATCCTGACCGACAAAGCACTTATATGGAATTATGGTAATTGGTACATTGATTTCAGTCGAACAAAATGATGTGGAATTATGACAAGACAGATCGACTTTTGTTCATTTATAGTAATAGGCAAAAGTTTCAAAACAATAATTTGATTTTGCCAAAATGTAGGAAGGAGCAAAATAAATTCTTCCTTTTGTAAACGGTGTTGTTAATTTTATATACACCCAATAATTTACTGATTCAAGATTCTTAATAACGACCTTTATTCCACCTTAGCCTTCAAAAATATGAACTTGATAGTTGCTTATTTTTCTTGGAAAATAGGTGCAAAGTATCAACAAATCAGTAAATCTTGTATGTATGTAGGTACTTTACGCCTGCAATAAATCGAAACCAGTTTAAACCCATAATTCTAATTAAACTAATTTTATCAATTAATCAAAGTTACTCCTAGGAGAAAAACCAATTATTATCAACCAAAAGTCCAAAACCAGTCTATATTCAAGTTCAATAAATAACAGTCATAAAGCGAACTTCGGACTTTGCCCATTAGCAAGACTTTCCCCCTAAAATAAACACTACCTACGCATTCGAATTCAATTCTAGGGAACCCTTATTTATAGATATAATCACCTCTCATGACTAAAACATGTTTACAATTTGTAAAATTTATCGTGATTTTCACACCACCTGATATTTTATGGTACACACCTTTCTTTCCTTAAAACTGACCTATGCGATTATTTGGATAGCGATAAAACAAAAATTATATTTCCTACGTCTGATAATATAATTTTTGGCGGTTACGCATATGAAAGCAGCCATTTTGACTGAAAAGTAAGGTGCCATTTTTTTTTTTTTAAATAAACGCCATTTCAATAGATAAATCATCAAATCCGACGAGGCATTGAAATCAGGTGATATATGAACAATGTACATACATATAGGATTTACAGTAATCTTTGAAATACAATTTCTAAACATTTTGCGCAAACATGTTCAGTTTAGGAAAATTTCTGAAAAAGAAACCTCCCATCAAATGAGACTAGAGAAATATTTTTTAGTATATTGATACCTTACAAATTGCACGTTCTCCACTAGTTGATTCCTTAAATTATACAAAAACAATAAGCATACAAAATGATGAAATAGTTATAGGTAGTTTTTTTCAGTAAAATACGTAGACGATACACTCCTATCAACCTGATAGTAAAAAATAGATAGGCTCAGCTCTCTACTAAAGTGATCAATCAAACGCATTCGGCTTCACAGGGTGTTATTAAACTAAAGTTATTTTTTTGTTTCAAATATTGTCTTGAAAATGTTTTATACTGCCGGCCGGCGTAATTATATTAAAATGATTTGATATCATTTTTCGATGTAAAACAGTATCGGCCAGTCTCTTACCTCATGGCTGGGTATCAAATCAGCCCACGAAAAAATAAAATTAAAAAAATTAGTAACCCATTTTTGAGATATTGATTTTTCGAAAAAAAGTTTAAACTTATTAAAAATTCTTTTTATTTTTTATAAATTGATTCAAATCCATTCAAAATATTAATAGATGTTTTTATAGTATTTCTTAGTAGATCACACTAGTTTCAGCATACCTACCAAAAAAATTTATTAAAATCGTAAGAATCGTTTTTAAGGAAAATAAGATTTAGGTACACAATACTATTTATTTTTTTAGAGACTACTATTAATCAGTATACCGTTTTCAAGAAAATCATTAATAATCATTTTTTGAAAACTGGGTTTCCAACCACAAAAAGCCTTTTCTAAAAGAAATTTATTGGATTTTATTACTAGGAAAAGTTTTGGAAAAATAAGATCATTTAAATTGGTAGAAAAATTTATGGTATAGTTTTAAGTTCTATTAAATGAAAAAAACGTGTGGGGGAATGACCAAAAATGCTATGTACTGTAGCTCAACGGACAGACAGACAGACAAAATTGTCAGATCCACTTTTTCGTGCTTCCCTATCATCGTAATGTCAAGTTTGATCAATATAACGAGTTTGCAAGCCTACTAGCCTAACTCTCAGGTTTTTTTTATGATACAAATCCTATATACTATACTGAAATAGTAAATCAGTCAAGTAGAAGACCTAGCATTAAGGATTGTACTTGTTGAATTGCCTGGCCCCAGGCAAAATACACACAGCTTAATGATTAGATACTCTAATGTTGTTGGATATTGTTTGAAGTGGTTTTTTGTCAAAATATCCATGTACATAAGTTGAACTGAACTTAATACAAATTGCGTATGACAAAAGCACTCCCTATGTCACTGATGAGTCCAAGTGAGATTACCGGACGAAATGCCAATTTATAGGCATAAAAAGCTATTTTAGGTGTTTTTTTTTGCAAGCCCGGGGGAATCGGACGAAAAAAATGGAGTTTCCATACAAACTGTCGATAACATGTATGAAATTCGTGCCGGTAGCACAGTTTTTATCTGGGCTAAATTTAAGCACCAAAAATTCTCTGGGATTAGCTAAGCACGAAGGGGCATAGTTGTTGTTGCTTTTAACGTGTACATTTCTTAACCCCGACGTCGTTTTTTTCGTCCAAGCCCATTTGGGCAAGGAAAAAAACACATCTTTTGAATCACCAGCATCAACGGCTGCAGGTTTAATTTAACTTAGAAAATAGCGTTTTTAATCAAAAATATTTTATCTACTTGCCATACATTTAGTTTAACAACTAAACAAAATTATATTTTTATCAAAATGACAGCACAAATTTTTCTAAAAAAAAAAAAAAAAAAATAAGGTGGCTTTACAGTCCGGGGTGGACCAGGGCCTCAACCAACAAGCTTCTTTCAGCCGGCTCGGTTTCTAGCTAGCTGTCTCCAGTTTCACACGGCAAGTTGGTTAAGGTCCTCTTCCACTTACGTGCGCCACCTCTTACGCTGTCCACTTCTACTGCGCTGTCCCAGGGGGTTGGATTCAAAGACTTTCCGGGCCGGAGCATTGGTGTCCATTCACTTTGTGACCCAGCTCTCAGTCACTGACTTTTCACTTTTGTGGCTAGGTCGGTGTCATAGTACAGCCCGTACAGTTCGTTGTTGTACCTTCTTCTCCATTCCCCATCTATGCAGACGGGACCAAAAATCACCCGGAGAATTTTCCTCTCAAAACAGACTAACGTGTTCTCATTCACCGTTACCAGTGTCCATGCCTCTGCACCATACATCAGGGAGGGATGCGAAAACTAGATATTTCTCTATAGTTTGTTTATGTAGATGTTTTCGTACGCAACCTTGAAATCGATGGAAAGATGGTGGGTATCAATTTGAAACTCCTGGGTTTTTTCAAGATCTGACGTAGTGCGAATATTTGGTCGATAGTGGACTTCCCTGTCCTAAAGTCACACAGATATGGACCTATCAGGTTGTTGACGAATGGCTTCAGGCGTTCACAACGTACGGCAGAGAAGATCTTGCAGGCAATATTAAGAAGACTTATGCCTCTGTAGTTGGTGCAGTCCAGAGGATCGGCTTTTTTGGGGATCGGACAAACAATGCTGGAGGTTCCATTCATGGGGCGTGGTTTCCTGCGACCATATTTAGCAGATATGCTGGTGCATACTCCTAACTAATTCATCGCCAGCCACTTTGAATAGCTCAGCCACAATGCCATCAGCTCCAGCAGCATTATTGGACTTAAGTTTAGATATATAGCTATCTTTACTTCGCCGAGATCGGGTGGACGGAATTGTTGGCCTACGTCAATCAGGTTGAATGGTGTAATTTGCATGGTAGCGGAATTCGGTTCGTTATCGCCGTTATACAATTTGCAGATATGATTTTTCCATATCTTCAGCACCGACTGCGATCCTACCACGATGTTCCCCTGATTGTCCTTGCCAGGCTTCGGTTCGGGCTTTGTAACCTTGGGAGGCTCTCTTTACTTTTTGGTAAAACTTCCGAACTTCATTCCTGCAATGGCATCCCTCTAATTCCTCGATCGCACGCTTTTCATGCTCTTCCTTTTTCCTTCTAAGAAACTTGTGCTCCTCGCTCGTAGAGCTCGCGAGCAGTTTCGGTCCTTCTCTGCAGCGCCACTTTGTGTGCCAGTTGTTTGGCTGCATGTACTTGCTGGCATTCTTCGTTGAACCAGGGGTTTCGCTGTGGTGGTCGTGCGAGGCCCAGCACGTCAGAGGCGGCATCTCTGCTGGCTTCCTTTTCCCGATTTTCCGCCACTGGTTCCCGATATTTGCAGTTGGTGGCAAAGGACTATTTAAGAGGATGCGAGAGACTCGATCGGAAAAGGACCTGTCAATTTCTTGCGGCTATAGCCGTCTGACGTCAAACTTCCTCACAGTATTTACCTGTTTCGGCACTGGTCTAGATATCCGTTGCATTACCTGGGCTACAACGAGGTAGTGGTTGGAGTCAACGTTGTCTCTTCGGAACGTTCGGACATCCTTGACACTGGATGAGTGCTGGCGTCGATCGCAATGTGGTCAATCTGTTTGGAGGTTGATTGACCAGGAATTCACCATGTCCCTTTATGTATATCGAGAACTGCGTATACTAGCTACCACAACGTTTCGCCCTGCAGCAAAGTCGATTAACCTGAGTCCGTTATCGGAGGTGGTGTCGTGCAGGCTGTATCTTCCGATTGTACCACCAAAGACGTCTTCTCTTCCTCGTTTGACATTAAAATCACCCAAGACAATTTTAATGTCATAGCTTGAGGGCATTGCTCATATGTCTTGTCCAGGAGCTCGAAGATCTTGTCCTTGGTGTCGTCATCTTTCTCCTCTGTGGGGGCATGCACGCATATGAGGCTGATGTTGTCGAATTTATCCTTGATGCGAATTGTCGGGAGGCGTTCGTCCACATAGATGAAACGCAAGACTTCTTGCCTAAGTCAGCCTCTAACAAAAATTCCACATCCAAAAAGACGATGCCCTTGTGGTCGGTAAGGCTTGTTTCACACATATACGGTTTCATTCGGTTCGGTCTGTATTCGGTTCGTTTTCGGTTTCAGTTTTTTATTTTCACACACATACGGTTCCTATAAGGTTTTTATAAAAATATCAGAAACTAGTCGTCTACTAATCATCATGGAGAGAAATCAAATTATTGCTATGTCGTTACTTTATAAAAGAAAAAAAAAGAAGAAGGAATACAAGAATTCATTGGACGCACCCTATCAATACAAAACGCTTGGAGTTTGGAGCATTTTGCACTATTTTCCCTGAATTAAGGAAAAATGAAGAAAAATTCGCAAATTATTTCAGAATGTCTATAGCTTCATTTGATGAGTTACATCTGAAGCTAAAAGATACGCTTCAACGCTAAAATAAATTCATGAGGGACTGTATTGAGCCAATCCAGATGTTGGCCGTAACTCTCAGGTAAGCCTATCAAATCAAAACAGTTTTGAAAAAAGTGTTTCAGTTTTTATTTTTAATTGCATAAATAACATCTGACAATACATAATTGTAACACAAAAACAAACCAAGTCTTCTAGATATTCGAAAATGAATATTCTGAGCTGTTATCAGAAATCGAGGAAGAGCTGTAGTTGCTATTTTTGCCGTAGAATTGACCACTGAATATTTGTGGTTCACTGGTTTGCTGCGGTGCTGTGGAAGTATACCTAGGCAGTGTCTGAGGATGTTGATGTTGATTATAGTACGGTAGAGTAGCAGATGCTGTATTCACTGCAGAAGGTACGGGATGCCTCCGTTGTCTTATGTTCTTTAAGACTTTTAAGACATCCATTTGAAAATCAATTGTATCAAACTCATCAAACTCTTCAAGAGATGGAAGTAATCCTTTGAAAAATGATAGATGGCGATTTGGTGTTTCTTTTAGGGCCGCAATCATTTCCAATTCAACTGAATCGATTCTTCGTTTTTTTTTTGTGTTGATTTTTTTAAACACCATTCAGGTTTTTTGGCTGCGGCTGCATCACCTGATATGCTCGAATCTCGTTCCTCTGGGTTATCTTCACTTTCAGCATTTATATTTTCATCAACATCTACTATTTCTGACAATGTATCCTCAGTGTTCCTCTCTTCAAATACTTTGTCTAGGAACCGCAACTGAGGTGCATAAACATAGGTCTTCGTTTTTGACGCTCCAGATCCAGATTTCAATAGCAGCTTTTGTTTTGCCAAGGAATTTTCTGTATGAATCCCTTATTTGCGTCCACTTCTTCATTACTTGTTTACTTACAAGAAAAAAAATGATGACGTCTCTTTCTTTATAGATATTTGGCAAGCGGTTCTACTTTTACTGATTTGCACTACACCTATCTTCTCGGGATTTCGACAATAAGCAAGATCGTCAGAGAGGTTTGCCGAGCTATTTGGTCGGTATTGTGACTAGAATGCATTCCCATACCTGATAAGCAAAAATGGGATTCGATTGCCCAGAAATTTGAAGCTAACGCCAACTTTCCAAACTGCATCGGCGCCGTCGATGGAAAACATGTGAGAATAGTGCATCCTCTGAACTCAATGCACATCAACTATAAAGGATACTCATCTATAGTTCTGATGGCTGTAGCCGATGCAGAGTACCGATTTGTCTACGCTAATATTGGAGCTTATGGAAAAGACTGCGATTCGAATGTTTTTGAAAACTGTCAATTTTGGAAATTTGTAGTTAACGAAACGATGGATATATCTACCTGAGAATAAGTGCCTTCCAGGCTCTCAGAGCCCCAAATTGCCTTATTATCTCGTAGGGGATGAGGCTTTTGCTTTACATAAGCATCTCATTAAACCATACGGTGGACATAGTTTGACAGTCAAGAAAAGGATTTTCAATTATCGCTTATCAAGAGCTCGCAGATACGTGGAATGTACTTTTGGTATACTCACTAACAAATGGAGAATCTTCCATCGCGCAATCAACTTGGACCCTGAATATGCTTCGGATATAGTAAAAGCGTGTGTAGTATTACACAATTTTGTACGCGACCGAGACGGTGTTGAAATGGAAAATACGTTGTCCATCACAGGACTTCAAAATACACCTATAAACTCCGAAGAATATAGAAGAAATCAAGCAACTTCCTCAGCCAAAGATGTAAGGAATGTCCTTAGTGATTATTTTATGACTGAGGTTGGTTCAGTGAACTGGCAGTTTTCCAAAATATGATTTTGTTAAATAACTTTTATTATACCTATTTAAATAAATTTATTTACCTATGCATGATGGTTTTTAATACTTACCGAACTCGACTCTCTTCATGTCTTCCAATTCGTCATAACTGCTGTTTATTTAAAACAAAATGGTTTGCCACGCTTCTTGTGTCCTAAATTTGTCTTTGTACTTTTCAAGTCTCTTATCCCATAGCACTGGGCGACATTGTATAAGAGAAATTAGGCGATCAATATCCAAATCAATTGAATTCATTTTCAATTCCAAAAATAATATCAATACTTCAGCACTAGGTTGTCAACTCAAAATAAAAACAATAAAAAAAAACCTTATAGAACCGAATATGTGTGAACGCTTCGATTACTTTGTGTTCCCTAGACCCGAATACGAACAGTTTTGAAACCGAATGAAACCTATTCGTGTCGAGGGGACGTTCGGTGCTATTCGGTTTCTATTAGGTTTTTATTCCTGCCGTTTTCATCGGTTCACACTTATCAGGTCCGACCGAAAACGAACCGAATACAGACCAGAGATTAAAATGAGCGTGTTCGAATCAGTTCGAACAAAATCCAATTTCTGTTTATGATCATTCATACTCGATCGTTCCGCCTCTATACTCGTAAGTCATTTTATCCACGAGTAAAAATACTCATAAGTCAAGTCAAACAAATTGATCGAACTCATGAGTATCAGATGCCTTCTATATCCACAATCAAAATTACTCATGAACAGTTGCAACAATTTTCGGGTACTCAAAACAAAGCGAGTATACTCGAAAGAAAATGGGTATTCGAAAATATTGTGAACATCATGAATAACCAAAGGCAATGGGATAGTGGACCGGTCGTCAGTGTTGCATCATAGTTTGTGGACGGGTTAGGTAGATTCTATGTATTTATTTTTATCTTTTCCTTGTTTCTATGGTCGGTGGTTTCGATTTGCAATTTTGCAAGAAGTAAACCTGTTCCTGTTGTTTTTTGTTTTGTATTTATTGAATACATTTATTGGGTTGGTAAGAAGATGCAACATATGATCGTCAATATCTGCGATAAGTGTATTTATGTAGATTAGGTATTTATGTAAATAATATATGCGACCCTAATAAAAATGCGGTATGTATACTGCTGTATTTTTGGATTTACTTTAAAAAAGGATAACTCTTTTAGTTTTTTGGGTTAAGGTATATTGTCTAGTGTTATTTTAGGGATGGGTTGAATTATCAGGAAAAAAACTGGTCTCTGTTATTTTGCGAGGATGTTGGAAAGGTTTATAAATGGGTCGATATATAGGAGATGCAATTATATGACACATAATCGTCAATATCGCGACAAATGCCTTTTTGTAATTAAGGTATATAATATACCTACACCCGAATGCCACATGAAAGTTTGGGATATTCCGGTTTTAAGTCATTCATTTAAAAAGGATATATCTAGGTACTTTTGTTTGTACGTGGAAGATTTTTAAACGCCTTCAAAATGATATACATACCTATATATAAAAAAATAGTTTGCAAAGCTGCAACATTTGTATATCCTCCCTACAATAAAATGCAAATAATTTCGGAAATCGAGAAAATGGAAATATATGATTATATAAAGTCTATAGTTCTGACAGTGCATTCTACATCTGTTGGCAATTTTGAAGGTCAACCATCTACTTCATCTAGTGCCAGAGACCTTTTCTCCGACTTTATGGTTGAAAATTCGACAACGAACGATACTTCATTTGATATTGAAATTACAAGATATATTCAATACAACTCAAACGGGACTATAAATTTGCTTCAATAGTTGTTTGAAAATAAAAGTATATTCAAACATTTTCATCAAGCTCATTTAACTATCAAATGCATCCCTGCAACATCAGCAGCATCAGAACGAGTGTTTTCACAGTCTGGAAATATAATAGCTTAAAAAAGAACGAGATTGAACCCAGACACTGAAATTAATTTGATGGTCGCGAATTCCAATTTGAAGATAAATCCTATTTCACTCAACGACGGCAATTTAAGAGAATCAACAATTTAATAATAAAATAAAAATAATATTCAATAAAGGCTTTTCTAAAATACATTATAATCTTTTTAAACAGATATATCTAAACTATTATTTAAAAAATAGTTTCACAGCTTTTAAGTTTTTCTTAGTTTTTTCTTTGTTTTATTTATTTTTGTTCATTTTCTTCTCTTATATCTTTTCTTTTCAGTTTATTAAGCTTGTATATCATTATATTTTTTTAATTCAGTTAAATAAAACAAGTTAAACAAATTTCATTTCATCTATTTTAATTATTTTGAAAACACATAATCCGAGAAACATTTATTTCTCACAATTAGTCGAAATACTGAAAAAAGAAATTGAAATTACACCACAAAAACCCAACACCATCCACCAATCCACACATAATTGCTTTGCCTGCCTACCCATCGTCATAAACAGACCTCGAATACACATCTTCCGCCACGATTCGAGTATATTTGATCATACTGATCGTGAACAATATGGTAACGAGCGCCTGACTCGTTTTTATTCGAAACCATTTGAACTCGGTTGCAACGTATACTCATTTGTACTCGTTTGATGATTGTGCTGACTTACGAGTCATCATACTCATGAACATGAAAACTCGCAAACATTTTGGTTGTGTTGACTATGTTTGTTCGAACTCGCTTTTTTCGAGTGAGTATTCAATGTTCATGAACATTACTCGACTCATTTTATTCTCTGATACAGACCGAACCGAATGAAACCGTATATGTGTGAAACAAGCCTAACAGTCACCGTAGTAGATATCGCAGTCTTTCATTTTTCTTTTGCCCGTCCCATCCCATCGCACTTCTTGAATGGCGGTGATGTCTGCTTTTTAGCAGTCTAGGGCCTCCGCTAAATGTTCGGCTGGACGTGGTCTATAGAGAGACAGAACGTTTCACGTGCAGATCCGAAGTTTGTTGTCCTTATTTTGTTTGCTAGGTTCGTCAACAGTTCTCCTTCCTTCCTTCCGTATCCGTGGCTTATTGTTACGTGGCTGGAAAGCCACCCCGACGGCACGACCGCCAACCTAGAGGACCAGACCCTTACAATATGACTCGAAGGGCGGGGAGCCGGATTAACCACTCCTTTATAGGCCTGAGCTCCGAATATGTCGTAGTATAGCCCGTATTAGGTGTTCACTAAGTAGTTCAACCTCACTAGAAGTTGCCCCCCCCCCCGTCTCTCGTTTACTGCCCCTTAAAGCCATCCACAGGGATTGGAACCCCATCTTCAGTTAAAGGTACTAGGCACCCGATGTTCACCACTAGGGGTTGAGAGTAGGAGTTGATAGACAGAGGTTCGCTTTGAAAAAAACTTGTGGATGCTTGTGTTCTCTTGAATGCACCGTGTCTACCCTTTGAACATCTCTCTTGATTGGGTATTTGAACACCTGATAACGATTTCGAATGTGGTAATTTGGTGATTTTTTAATAACAAAATACCTATCATCAGGTCTCTTCCGCTTCCGAAGGGGAAGTTACGAGTGTCCACATAGCCTCTTTCTGGGTATTTTTTTTTTTTTTATAAAAAATAAACTTGAAAATTCGGTTTTAAGTACCTACTTACTTTCATTATCAGTTCACAAAGTAATCAAATTAATAAACCAATAACCAATTACTTATATACCTAGTATCTTCAATGCTTAATTAACATTTGAATCACTTGCAACCGAATTGTGGATTTTATTGATATTTTAAAAATAAACTTTTTCTAATGCTTTGACCTCAATTAATATTCAGTTGAATTATATTTTCTTTTTGCAAATAGGTACCTATGTAGATATTTTCAAACATTTAAAAATGATTCCTTCATGAATAATATCACAGCACAACAGGGAAATAAAAATCACCCAAATTTTATAGTACCTTCCTACCAACCCCATCCCATGCAATGTAACCTCAGTCTTCCAAGAATCTCTAAAATATCCCTCAAATGTTAAAAATATTAAACCTCAAAACACCTTGTGATATAAACAAAACACATATGTATACATAGATTTTAAGTTAATAATACATAACTGTATACAATAGCTTACACGATCGTTTATCGTAAAAAAAATAACCCATACAAATTTTCTCATCACCTTTTACGTCAATTCAAATATTTACAAAGAGTTATAAGTGAACGATAGCTGATGAAGATTATGACTACCTATGACGTCTTCAGTATTCAGTAAAAGGTGTACAAAACATTCTAAATTCAATGAAAAACAAGCAAAATACTAAGAAAGAAAAAATAATATATCATACAGTAAATTAATAATAATAAAGAGAACAAAAATACTATGGCGCTTGAATTGCTGAAAAAAGAGAATAAAACCAAAGAGAACCGCACTCTCAATCAAATTGAATTTAAACAAAAAATAAAAATAAAGAGAAAAAATTTGAAAATAAAATCCTATAAAAGTTCCGTGTTGTCTCTGCAATAATTCAAACTAAAAGTTCATTTCGCGACGAGAACGACGACGTTTACAATCGTATCCGTCGGTATATAAAAAACGATCGTCAAAATTTGTAATAAAAATTAAAATTTCTCCAACTATACGTAAACCCTAGTAATTTTTTTTGGAAGAGCAAATTCCCAATTTTAACTGGAGAAAGTGAAATTTTACTAAACATAAAAGTGATTTCAATTAAGTCATTTGTCAAAAAAAATATAATTTTTTTTTTGTATTTTTTGGACATTAATGCAAATCGTATGTGCCGACTGTGCGTGACTGAACAACAACAAAAAAAACCAAATCAACCTTTCGTCTAACGTCGCTCTTATTTACAAAAAAAAAGAAAAAACAAAACAAATAAATTAATTTTAATTCAAAATGTGCCAGCAGCAACAAAACGATATGAATTCACAAATTGAAATTTTCCTTGAAAATGGTATGCCGCGTAAATTTGGAAAATCTGTTGCGAAAACGCTTAAAAAGCGTGCCGCTGCGGCTGCTGCAAAAAATAATAATAATCACTGTGGATGCATAAATCCAAATAATGATTTCATCAATGATCCATGTGTGTGTAGTTTAAATAATAGCAGTAGTAGCAGCGAAGAGGATTCATCGTCATCTTTATCCGATGAAGAAATTTTAAATAAATTAATTCGTTCATCAGCAAAATATAATAACAATAGCGGCATCAAAAATTCTGCAACACCAACTGAAGATGAAGAAGACTCAGATGAATCGTTGGTAGATTCAGATACTGGATTTCGAAGTAGCAGTAGAAAATCAAGTAACCGACCATCGGCGTGTCCAATGGCAGCTTTTTTTGCCGCTAAAAATAAAAACCTACCTACATCATCATCATCAACATCAGCAGCAGCAGCAGTAGAATCTCAATCATTAACTCCAACAACTTTGGCCATAGCAACAGAGCCAACTTTTAAAGATGATCTATTGGCCATATTCACAAAGCTTACAAAGAAAGTCATTTATAGAGTTAACCAAATTTCAACACGAGTGCAAAAATCTACAACATATAGGTAAGAATTTGATAAAAGCTATGATAAATTATATTTTTTTTTTTTGCTATACTCTTCGAAATAAAATAAAGGACAACATTTTTGAAAAGTCAAAAAGGTTCAATTTCAAACAAAAAATTGGTGAAATTGGCAAATGCTATAATTCAGGAAAAGCAATGAATTAAAAAAAAACTTAAAAATATAAAAAAAATAATTAAAAACCATAGACAAAATTTGTCTTGTAAAATAACATACAATTTTGTAAAATTAAATATTTAACTAGGTAAATGAGTTTGGTTTGTTCAAACATTATTTTCAAAATTTTGTAAACATTTTTGAAAGCTTCTAAAATATTCTTTACAAAAAATATATCCTTTTTTTTTGTTTTGAATAGTATTTATTTAAAACAATAAGACCCTGGTCATGTGAGAATGTCAGAAATGATTGCAATAAAATCTCTTTCAATGCCTCAACCGTCAACCCTCAATATGTGCAGTGTTAATGAACTTTCCCATCAAAGGCTAGACATGAGATGCTGTAAGACAAAGTAAAACATACAAAAAAAAACAAAAGAGAAAATAAAAGATATTAACCATACATTCTTCTCCATAGAATTTGATTTGTATTCTGTCTGTGTACAGTTTTGTTCTCTTTAACAAAGTAAGAAACACATCTTTCCGGTCTTTTATGTCAACTATAGTTATTTTTTTTTTAATTGTTAAATTCAAATGTTTAAAATGCTAAATCAGTTAAAACCAGATCACCAGTTTTAAAACGTGCTCTAAAAATAAATTGTGTCTCTTTTTTTTTGGTATTGTTGCTACATTTTGTGACGCAGGAATATTTTTTAATATTTATTTAAAAATGTAGGTAAATTTGCTGTGCCAAAAAATAATAACAATTTATTTGGCATTTTAAAGCTCATAAATAATTTCAGATCTCAGTTTTTTTTTTTGTCAAAATAGAATCAAATATGTGAAGTATTTCTTTTTTTTTTCAAACTTTATAGAACGGCTGTTAAAGACATAAATTAAGTAAAGATTAAAAAAATAACATGCTTCTCTTTATTATGTTATTTATTATATAATGATGTGTTTATTCATTTTTTGCTCAATAAAAATAACAAAAAAAAAATCCACAAATTTAAACCACCCACAAAAAAAAAACGATCCTCCGATGTGCAAAAAAAAGAAACAAGATATTTTTAGCTCGTGTAGTTTTTTTTTACCTTTCTGTCCCTTTTGTGAACAAAAGTCGAAAGTCCACCTTTAGGTCATACATTTTCAAAGTATTCATTAAATTGTAATAAATTCAAAAACCCTACACACTTTGCGGTGTGGAGAAAAGATTGAAAGATATGAAGGTAGGTGGGTACCTACGTATGCTTGATCTAAAAATAAAATTGTTGAATAATAAATATGCGAAAGTGATCGTACATATTTTTATACACACACGAGCAGCACGAGCATACGAGGAAAGATATTTTTTGACTTGAAGAAAAGGTCAGGGGACTTGTTTTATAAACTTGTAAAACAAAACAAAAATCCGGTAAAATAAAGAAACATTGCCATAATTGGATCCTTTAAGGCAAAAAAAGTTAAGAGAATGTCAAAAAAAAAAAAAAAAATACAAGACAAGACAGCTATTGAAGATTTGTCGGTGATTTTTTTTTTTTTTTTAGATTTTTTCTCCACACGATGACAGCATGTGGAAGTGGTTACAAATTTCCTTGTTTTTAATGTAGGTTAAGTCTTTTTCAATCGAATTCTTGATTTTTTGTTGAGGATTTTTTTTGTGTTAAATGGGAAGAATTTAATCTTCCTGTTTTGGGGGACTACCTCCATATGCCAGATGCCCATCATAATTGAATTTTGACAGATGAATTTTGATGAATTTAAAGATAAAGAACCGTTATGAATAATGTAACGGATGAACTTGTTAGAGAATATTTAAGTTTCTTTGTAGAATCTGCAATTTTGAAGATCACGTGTTTGAAAACTTCTAGGTAGTTCTTATTTTCTTTTACTATTTCTAAGATTTTTTTCGGAATTCAATTGATTGGGAAAATAGATTTACTTTTCACTTCATACTCTTTGTCCCAATTAATTCACTCTCTTCATTGAATTTCTAGTTTCTATTAAAAATAGGAAATTTACAAATTTCATATTAAATTATTTAGTGTCCGTTTTTATTGGTGACTTATAATTAATATAAATTCCAATGAATTCCCCCTCCATTAAATTAAAAGTCAACATTAAAAATTGAAAATTTACAAAATTCTATAAATAATATCTATTAAATATAAAACCGCCTTTAAAATGGGAATTTTAGGAAATTTCACTAATTATTAATGAAGATTTTAAGTTCAATAGAGATTGGATGAGCAAGGACTTAGTATACATCCCAAATATTTCAGTCTCCATTTAATTTGAAGTCACCATTAAAAAAAAATTATAAAGTTTCATATAAATTCCATTTAATTTAAAAACGCCATTAAAAAGACGTTTTACAAAATTTTCAATTTTAATTGAAGACTTTGAATTCAATGGAGATTGAATAAATAAAGACTTTGTCTAAGTTATTCACTCTCCATTAAATTGAAAGTCATCATTAAAAATTGAAAATTTATGAAACTCCATATAAATTCCATTAAACTTATAAACACCATTAAAATGGGAATTTTAGGATGTTTCACAAATTTTTCCATTTTAAATGAAGACTTTGAGTTCAATGGAGATTTAATAAAGAAAGGCTTACTCTAAGTCTCAATTTATTTGCTCTCCATTTAATTTAAAGTCACCATTAAAATTACAGAATATACGAAATTTCATGGAAACTTTACTAATTTCACAAATTTTTTATTTTAAATGAAGACTTTGAGTTCAATGGGGATTGAATATATAAAGATTTGGGCTAGGTTTCAATTTATTCACTCTCCTTTAAATTTAAAGTCAACATTAAAAATGGAAAGTTTACTAAAATACATATATGTAAGTTCCATTAAATTTCACAAATTTTCCATTTTAAATAGGGATTGAATAAATTAAAGACTTGTATTGGTCTAAGTCCCAGTTTATTCACTCTCCATTAAATTTAAAGTCACCATTAAAAATTGAAAATTTACGAATTTTGATATAAATTCCATTAAATTTTAAAGCAAAATTAAAAATGGAAACTTCACAAAATATCACAAATATTTCATTTTAAATAAGACTGTGTTATATGGAGATTGAAAACAAAATAGAGACCTATACACACACACAGAGATAACACAACTTGATAATATTTTAAATTTTTTTCAAGGATAGGTTAGGTAACACATTTTCCATAAAGAATCATTTTTATTTATTAATTTTGTCATGCAAATTATATTTTCAATATCAGCTTCTAGAGCTTAGTAATTTTCTTTTGGAAATTACATATCATTAAAATGACACCTGCTGTTTAATTACTTCAAAATACCAATCAAAAAACTAGTTCTCCAAGATTGATACACAGAAAATAAGCTTCATCAAATTTTCCACAAACATTTTTAAATAATTTTCAAGTGAAATTAGCACATGATCAACTTGAGAATACATATGTATGTACATCTACCTATTCCAATTCAAGGTTGTCATATGGTTATCATGAAGCTTTTAGATTGCCATTCTGGTGTTGAGAGATATTTTTTTCAAAGTTCAAATGGTCTTGTTTATTATTTTATAGACCATCCCCTAGAAATTTATCACAAACCTCAAATAATATAAGACCTAATAGAATATTATTGTCATTCTCGTACACCAGCAAAAACAATTTTATTATTTGTTCATTTTATTCACAATTCAAAGTCTATTTATTGTTGATGATATTTATAGCTACATCAATTGGTCATGATATTATTATTCTAATATTATTTTAATGGAATAAAACCATTGTTTATTTTTATCATAGTCAAAAGAATAATAATTGGAAGTTACTCGACAACTCTCACGTCGTCCACCTTAACTATCCACCAGAAAGTGCAATGTACTTAGATAAACCTTTGGAACAGTATAAACCAGAAATTTTCCTTCCCTTATTTATTTGTAAAATTAGATATGAATTGATAAGATTTAAGATTAAAAATCAATCAGTTATACATATCTTTATCCACCACCTGCAGGTGTGGTGTTTAAGTTTTCACTAAAATCAGAACAAACTTTGTTTGTTTTGTATTTTCCAATAAAAGGTGTGTACGTAGGTTAAATAGTGATAAGTTTGTTATCATAATTATCACAGTGATAAGAACCAAGGTAAAAACTTTTAATGAATATAATTGAGCAGCCATTTCAAAAAATACAAAAAAAACTGATAGAAGAAGTTTAATCAATTTTTTTTTTTAAATCAAACGTGTTTGACAAACTACATAATTGTCTGATAAATGAAGTTGTAAATGATAGAATCATTTAAAATTAATTGCTTTTTTATACTGATTAATAGTGTTTTATTTAATCCTTACGAAATTGATTTACTGATTGGTATAAACTGGTCTAACTCCAAACAATTACTAGATTCCTTTAAACTGAAGATTAATCTGTAGAATGCATAATCAAACATATATGTACAGACTTTATTTATTTGTTTACTAACTGGTATAAACTGGTCTAAATTCAAATAATCACTTATTTAGTGGATATTAATATTTGACTTGTTGCTTTATCGATTTTTGGATTGTTATAGATCAACAAAGCTTAAAATACCATAACACAAAATGCAACACTATCCCCCAAACATGCAAAAATTCTATAAAGAAAAGGAATTTTTGTTTGACAAAATCTTTTGCATGTCTATGCGTACTAATGAATACATAGGCACACACATTTTCATTGAAACGTTAAATTATTCATCATCAGTCATCCCAGTTGTGGAGCTTTTCTTCCAAAAAAAAAAAAAATGAGTGACAACCAAACTCAAGGATATATAAACAGAAACACAGATGGCAATGCATAAAGATACAATTTCATTGAAGTGCATTTTAAAATCATGTTTGTTGAATGATGAAAGATGACATCAAAAACCCAAGACACATATTTTTGTTTATATTAAAATGTATGTACCTCAATAAAAATACATATGTTCATTTATGACTATATGCATTGCACTAGTTTTTTTTTCTTTCTCTCTTGCATGTGAATTTTAATAAGGTATTTCACTGTATCATTATATCCTTAGCTCTTTATAAAACTAGTATAGAGAAGCTATATCATGTTTTATGGTAATTAAGAAAATGTTTGCAATGTGTTTTGCTAATTCATTTGAATGTCATAGATATGCACACACGCATTTAATAAATGACAGGCGATATATAGATAAAAAATATTTGACGTAAAGCTTATATGAATGAAGTGTAATTTTGCTAAATGAGTATTTTAGAAGCGCAAATAAATCAATAATGCGACAGGTTAAACTGGTAAGGTACCTGGGCTTTTACTTTGACGTAATGATATTTTTTTTTAAATGTTGTTTATCTACTTTATTTATACAAAGAAAAAAAATGGGGCTAACGACAAGATCTGTCAATAAATTGAAATGGCAATTATATATGTACAAATGAGATTACTTTTTCGTAATAAGGAACTTTTTATTACATTTTTTAAATTTGTTATGGCCAATTTGTATGCATTGTTTGTGGTTTGTGTGTCATTTTTATACGTCAACTTGGTGATAAGAAAATTTCTATCGATTTGGGGAGTTGGGAAGGACATATATTAAATCAGTGCAAATTATATACAAACATAGAAAAACATAGAAAAAACATAGAAAACATAGAATAACAAAAAAATGTTTCTTGAGTTAAGGGCTGGTCAGTTTTTGACTAAAAACTGTGTATCTACTTGATCTTTGATATGAAATACTCAGTTATTTAAAGTGTACTTAGACTGAAGTTACTTTTATCACGTATTTTGGGAAGAATCAACTGGAATAGTTGCTAAGTACAAATTTCACATATTTGGTAGAACCTATTTAATTAACTGTATGTGAAATTTAACATTTTATCAAAAGACATCACAACCACCCCTTTAAAAAGTTGATTTTATTGCAAATTATTTCTCAACTTCAGGTTTTATTAAATCGATTCTTATCCAAAACACGAACAGTATATGTTTATGTACACAATACTTATTCTGATTGATACCTATAGATACATTAAGAACATACACAAGTGAATACTTACAAAAAGCAGATGAATGTGCAAAACACAAACATTTTATCTGGTTCACAGCAATAAACTCAAATGTAGAACATGGTTGAATGATTTTTTTTAACACAATTTATCATATTTTGAGCTTGATGGATATATGTATTATACATCTCTATTAATCTACTTATACAGTGTGTGTAGTGTATATATTTTTGAAGAGATATTTAGTAGGTAAACCTACTATCACATAAGCTATACTAATTTGTCGTCATAAATAAACCAACAAACACACAAAAGAGTCAATATTTTTCTCTATCATCCTACAATCATTTAATAACGGATATTAATGTGCGATAAAATGATGGGGCAGGGAAAAAAACAGAAGATGCAAATTAAATGAAAAACAATTTTCCACTTTAATATGCCCGATAAGCACTTAATGCCAAAAACACTAAAGCAAAAAAAGATACATCCCGCAGGTTGTTGTATCATTCTTTTTATTTTGTATTGGAGTAGGTACACCAAATGACTATAATTACATCTTAATACTCGTGAAGTAGTAGTAGATGCTGTATAGGTGTATACTCGTTTCAAGTCTTTAGTCATATATATCTAAATATGTGCAATGTGTGTTAATTGAGCAAATTGAACACTATTTGCATGTGAGATAATGAAGTGTGATTTTCCGTCGCTCCGGTATCTTTGGGATTTATTTTTTTGCTTCCTTCATTTTTTTTGCCTGTGATCTTTGTCGACGCCACCGTGCCGCGCCTTCGGGTTTAATGACTAAACGCACATCACACAGGTGCAATGTGATTTGTACTTTACTCGTTTACGATAGAAATCAAGGATTGTAAAGTAGTAGCAAGCAAAAAATCTCTCAGATTGACGCGTTTCACTATGACGAAGCAAACAAAAAAAAAAACAGCAAGATTTCTTGTGCTGCGCGGAGGCGGTGAGTGCATCACGTCACGATTCATTTTACCGGCTCTAAATGTAGGATGCGGAAAAATGCTTTTAGAGATTGAATACATGTTGGTATGCAAATTATTCTAAGTGCATCTCAGCCTAAGATAGGAATGTAGTCCTACAACTTGGGGGATATCAAGTCATTTGTATAGTTTTTCTGTTTTAATTGATTATTTTTTATTTTATAGTAAAAAAGCAAAACATAGAATAAACATAGAAAAGGTCAATCATGAGTGAAACTACTGCTTTGGTGAAGATGCAGTCCTACAACTTGGGGGATATCAAGTCATTTGTATAGTTTTTCTTTTTCAATTGATTATTTATTAATTTGAAGTAAAACAAAAGCAAAAAATAGAATAAACATAGAATAGCTCAATCATGAGTGAAAGTATTGCTTTGGTGAAGATACTTATATGTAGGTATGTAAAATTAGTCATGAAATTAATGAATCTAATCAAATCTTCATTAGGAACCCTATGAATTTTTTTAATAATGATGCATCTTCAACATTTCTAAGCTAAATAATTTATTTCTGTAAGCAGCATTTTGTCAATAAAGTCTCATTTTTATAATCGTTTATATGACTAATGCAAAGAGACATCAAATAATTGAAATATTTGTGCGCATTTTTATCTCAATTAAATCATATGATACACCAAAATTAACTTTTTTAAACAACATAAAACACTGCGCTGACAGAAACAATAATAATGGAAACAACTTGATACTTATTTTTGTTTTTGTCGCTCTCATTTTTGATATATTTCTTCATTTCTTTTTTTTGCACAAAAGAGAAGATATTAATTTAATGACTTCAATTAGACATATCAGTAACAAGAAATAAAATTTTAGACTTGAACAAAATAATAACATGATGAAAACGAAACAATTAAATTTAATTCATAACCATGATGGCATTGTTGGAATACCAAATTACCTCAATGTACATATGTATGCTTGATAGATTTATCAATTATTTTGTATTTAATGTGTATAAAGTATTCGTTTATGGTTTTTGGTTTGCATTCATTTAAATTAAATTGCATTATTAATATGTTCTCTTACAACAAATGTTTACCTGGTTGGTGGTTGGAGAATGTATTAAAAATAAATTAAAACTATTTTACGATTGATATTCTTCTTCAAAACTATACATTTTATTTGAGAATGTAGGAAATACATTTCTCATTACATTATTTTGTTATTCACTTGATTGGAGATTGACAAAATAAGAAGATTCAAGGTTGATTTAATTCAAACTCTATACCATCGGATAGATATATTATTAATTATTTATTTTAGAGTTTGTTTGGCCAATTTGTATCTATGCATTGTTTGTGAATTCAATGTTATTTTTGTATGTGTATGCAGTGAAAAAACATATTAGATCGATTTGGGGAGTAGAGAATGACATAATATTCAATTAGAACAAAAATTAGGCAAACTTTGAAAAACATAGAAAAACATAGAAAAAACATAGAAAAAACATAGAAACTTTTTTTCAAGCTGAAAAGCATTAATTTATTAAAAAGTCTGCATGTACAAATATTTCAGTTCAAAAATCGTATGAAATTCAAAAACAAATCGATACAGTCATAATTTAATGTATTAAGTCCCAAAATAATTCCAAGAGAAAACTTTGAAGTTAATATAAAAATGCAAAAAATATGCCAACCATGAAAACAATAAAATGTATTTTTAATTAATTATTGATGCCCTCAATTAAAATCCATACTATCATAACTTTATATAATTTATGAAATTTTCTCATAATTTTAAAAATAACTCCCAAAGTATTAACTGACCTTCCATGAATACACCTTGAGTGTTGAATTTTATTTTTTTTTCTGTTTATTTAAATTAATTTTCAATAAAATGCAATTTTTGTTTTTGTAATTTATGGCGCCATCATTTTACCGTCATGTTTTATAATATTAACTCAATATTAAATTGATATATAAATAAAGTCTCACCTTTCTGCGAACACAATCGTCGATCAGCAGGCGAGACACAACCCCTACCATGTTTTTGGTCTTCGGTTTCGGTTGCAGTTTATCATAAATCAACCACCTACGGATCGTTGGCTATACGTCTACGAGCATACTGTGTCGTGACATCTAATAGGGAGTTTCATGATTTTTTGATTACCGTGAGCTAATTCAATGTGTCTTTTTCTACTTCTATACACTGAGAGAAAAAATAATAATTTACCGTCTTCTTTTTTTTTTTTAATAGAATGAGTTTTATTTGGCTTTTAGGGATATTCGATTTCTTTTATAAAAAGAACAAATTGAATTAAATATTAATAATCATTGTAAGCCTTCTTTAATGCGCCATAAAGCTTACACTTATCCATAAATTGGACTCGATAAAATTGTCAACGATAATATCAATTCAAATTAAATGTTAAATATATTCAAAAAAAAATTGCTAAAAAAGAAACTTAGTGACTTAAAATACAGTAACCTGTTTAATCATCTAAAAGAATAAATTAAATTGTTGATAAAATTAAATCAATTTTTAAATTTTGCATTAAATTTTGTAAATTTCGTTACCATTTTATTTTTTTGTTAAGTGTACACACTTCGTATAGTGTCTTTGTTTGTATATATTTTTTTTTTATTTTGTTGTTTAGTTCCCTGTTTTGAAGTATTTTTCTTGATTTGTGCGGCCCCTTGTATTATTTTATATATTTTAAATCCGATTCGTTGTGGCGAGTGCGTTTTTGCACGTACGCCATTTTTTCACAGATCTCGCTTGCAACACGAACAAATGCACAAAACGTTGGTACTGCAGTTGTTGCTATGCAACTATTGATTCATTTAAATTACTCTACACAAATGACAGGGTCACACTTAAAGTATTTTTAAAAATTTAAAGAAAAAAGATGTATTTTTGTGACAAAAAAAAAACACTTTTATTTACGTTTTTTTTTCTTTGTTTCTTTGCAGAATTTTGAGTAAAACAACACAACCGGCCCATGTTATAGCCGTAAGCATTCTGTCATTTGTATTGTTGGCCGTATGGCCAAATCTACTTGAGAACGAGGAGGCTGCATTGAATGCAAATAAGAGGCGTAGTGGTTTAGCATTGGTCACGTATCTAGGAGCATTTGCAACACATTTTGGTGCACAAATTTGGATGACATTTGTCTCAGGTAGGCATTGGCATAATATTCTTATATAATTTCAGAATATTCTTCATCCCTCTCATTTATTTATTAATTCAATGACATTATAAAGCTGTTAGCTAACCAGATTTTTTGTTTTTTAATTCCAGGTCTTGCATTATACTTTGCCCTGCCGCGGCACACCTTCGGTCTCTGTCAACAGATCCTGTTTCCAAAATACTTTGCCATGAACTCAATGCTCAGCATTCTCACCTTGATTTTGTTTATCAAAGTCATAGCCGGACGTTGGGAGTTCTCATCTTACGTACAAGTTATTGCCCTCTCAACTTGTGCCATCATTGAAGTCACTGTCCGCCTCTATTTGGCTCCACCACTCCTTCGCTTGATGCGAGAAAAACATAAGTTCGAGGTCACTGTTGGAAGTGGACAAGAAATTGGAACACTTGAACCTGGAGATTTAGTCAAATGCCCCCACTATCAAGGAATCCACAAGGCATTCCGTCGCATTCATATGACAGTTGCCATGGGCAATATGACAGTGTTGGTGTGTACATTCTTGCATTTGCATTATTTGGCTTCCAAAATCAGCGTTGGATAAGAACTTGATATAAAGTATAAAATAGTAAATCCAAAAATGATCCTTTGATAAGATGAGACAAATAAAACAAATCATCATTGGATTCAAATCAATGCTCCCAAATTGGAGTTTTAACCATAGACAAAATACAAAAGTACGAAACTGACTTTAAACAAAAAAAAAGAGATATTAGACAAAATTATAACAATCTTAAGACTAAACGCCATTCGGGCTAGAAGAAAAAATGAAATTTCAAGCATAAACAGAATATTGAAAATATTCGAATTATGTCTGTGATAAACAAATTCGGCAAAAGCAGGAATTTATATTTTTAAACAAAACCATAAGCCGAATAAGAATTATAACCCCGAAACCTAAGTGGTTAAGGTTGAAACAAAAAATAAAAATCTATAAAGAAAATTTAAGCCTCCAAAGCATTTACTTAAATGCCAACCATCAAAAGCTAAAATTAAAACAAAACCCTATTTAAATTTAACTACTTTATTTTACTATTAGACAAAAAAAAATCATCCCTCATCTTAATTTATATTTATAAAATAAAATATCCCAGCGAAAATTTTACGAAAATTAAAATTTAATATTCATATAATGTAGGTACCTAGTTTTCATTTCAAAAACAATCAAATTATTATAACGACATCATTAAAAAAAATTAACTTTAAAAACAAATTTTATTTTAATATTTATTTTAGAATTTTAGAAAAAAAAAATCAAAAAATTATATGTATGTTTGTATGTGGATCAACAAAAATGTTTACTTCTTTTATGTTAAAAAAAAATAAATAAATAAATTAAATTTAATAATAATTGTGTATGTTTTTGAATATTTGCATGTTTCTTTGTTGAATCCAATATTATTGTTTGTAGTGTAGTTAAAAATGTTTTTTTATTTTCTATGTTTGGCAAGAGATAAAAAGAAGTAAAAAGAAAGTATTATTAAATATTGTGTTCTGTTTAAGAATATTTTTTAGATTATAAAAATTTATATTATAAGACAAAATTAAAATTATTTAAATAAAAAAAAATGAAAAATACCAAGAGAATTGAAAACAAAATATCAACTTGAGAAAGTTGAAAAGTGATTAGAAAAAAAAAAATATTTGAAAAAAATACAAATTATGGTAAAAAATAAAAGTCTTATTGTGTTTTTATTTCCTAACACTCGTTGGTTAACTCTGTTGTGATTTTTGGGCAGTTTTGAAAGGTACACAATGGGATCAAATGAAACGGGACGTCATCTTGTCTTCCGCTAAATGAGGTGCCAAAAATCGCTATAACCTTGAACAAAAATTTAAAAATTAATTAAAAAAAAAATGTTGCACAAATTATTCGTCCGCGGAATTAATGAAACTAATGGAGACGAGACCGACCGGCACAAAAAGTTAAACGTTTAATAAAACCAAAAAAAAAAAACACGAAGCCAAACTGTCAAACAGTCGTCGGCGAAGAAGGCGAAAAAAAGCGAGCGAATAAAATTCAACAGGCAACATAAAAAAGTGCTGCCACCATGGCTATGCTCAACAAGGGGGTGGGTTCACGAAGTTGTGTTTTTTTTGTTGTTTTTTATAAGCGATCAAAAGATTATGGTTGATATAAAAAATAGTTATATGATCAAATAAAACTGACTTTTATTACCGCAGGGGCGTAGCTGAAAAAACTTAAAATGGGCGCCAGTGATTTTTTTTTGAATAAAAAGGAAATCACAAACCTTCGGAGCGAAACCGATGGTGAAAACATATTAAACAAAAAGAAAGAAGTTTATATACAGGGTGTCCCGGACCTGAGTGGAAGTATTTCAGGGTGTGATTCTTGAGGTTATTCTAAGAAACAAATTGTATGGGGGGAAAGTTGTATCTCCCCTCCCTGAGGCAGGGGGGGGGGGGTCAATTTCTGAAAAATTGTGTTAAAATGCCAAAAAAAAAAAAAATTAAAAATCAACGAAAACACATTTAATAATGTGGTATATTTTTTTTTTTAAGTTAATACTCCATTCTCGCATTTGGTTCTTAAATCAAGTTGTTTAAGCGAATAATATTTGAGAAATTAAATTTCAAAGTCAAAGTTTAAAAAAAAATAGTGATTTTTTTTTCTTAAGTCGATATTTTTCAATATTTTATTAAGTGCTTTTTTTGTGTTCAATATTCAAGGCCCTCATTATTTTTTAATCCATTACCGATAGTCAAATCCAAAAATTTTTCTTAGTTTTTGAGAAATTATGAAAAAACAAAAGGTATTTTTACCAAATAAGCTCGTAATTTTACCAAACAAAGAGAACAAAAGAATTGAAACACAAAAAGGAAATGGACCGTTAACGTTCGGTCCCGAAAGAACAAAAGGTTTTTAAAACGGGTCAGTTCCGTAATTTTCGGAATAATACGAGGAAAAAACCAAACAATAAAATATGAATATTTTACTCTAGCAAAAAAATGTACGATCAAAATTAGATAAGTTGTTGGGCAACCAATATACAATTTATTAGACAACAGTAATACTTAGCTTATTCCATTTTCCTGCCACTATCTGCTTCCTAGAAAGTTTATCTCTCTTCTCCAGCTCCACCACTATATTCCTCCAACTTCCTTGTTCCTTTAGAATTTCTTCCACTCACAAAATTAAAAAAAACTATTCTCCACACTCAACTTCCTTTTCTATTTCAAAAAAATTCCTTTCTGTTTTTTTCTTGTTAATTTCTCTTCCAGAACCTCTGGTTCCTTTGATACACAGTAAAGAAGTGACTTCCAAGCTTTTAACCTTGCCTGGATGACCTCTCCTTTTTCTTCAATCCTAGTGCTTTCAGCCAATCAGTGGCTGTGGTTTTCGGCCACGTCGTCATTCAGCTACACTCTGCATAGTCGCTAGAGAGAGCCAACGTAGTTGAAAACCAGCGGTCTTTAATACTCGCACCTTCACAGCGGCTCATGCAAAATCATCGTAGAATTCGCTGATCGCTGGTTTCGCTCCCAGGAGCTGCGAATTCGATGAACACATCCAGCCAAATATCCCTAAATGTTTATATCAGAAAGAAAAGTTTTTTGAAACCAAAAAGAAAGTTAAGTTCAACCCGAATGCATTTCTCCCCTCGGAACCAACTAGCAAAATTTAATATGGAAAACTGGTGGAGGGCTTATTTCAATTACTCAGAGCTAGCAAGGAGAGATTGGCTGAACTTCTCTACATCGCAAATTTAACTTAAGTATCGTTTGATTTTTGTGAAGATTTTCGGAAGTAGGGACTAAGAGTTAACTTTCCATCTCTTACATTAATATAAGTTACAGTTAGGTTGGGCACTTAGCCATTCTCCAACGAATGACATCCGCAATCGGGGACTATGTGCCTCCTGCGCTTCTTTTAGGATAAAGTTTGTACAGACCGCCCGTCTGCCGAGTATTGTTCAAAGGGGACCAACTGTCACCCGTGTTCATTAGATCTTCTGCCTGTGGCAAATTCATTAGTGGATCACCGTGTCCACTTTTAACGTGAAAGTTGGTATCGTCGATCACTGTTTCTTCAAGATACCGAGAGAGTGAACCGATGGCTGATGGACCATGGCTGCCTTTCTCTCTCTCGGTAGGTTGAAAGAAACACCTGCAAAAAAATTGGGAAGAGAGGAACCGAGGATCGGGAATCGGAAAAGACTAGTTTTTGTTGCGGTAGTTTTTACCGTAACAAAATCTATGGCTGATTAAAACTAGGTGACGTTTTATAAAGATCTAAGGACCTTTCAGGTGGGATTTTGCAAATTTCCCATAAATTAGTTGTCAAAGATCGTTGTGACCTTGAATTTTTATTTTAAAATTCATTAAAAATTTATAAAATTAAAATTTATAGGTGACCAATTCTTGAAAATAGGTGAGCTTTTTATGATCGTTAAGTGGCCTTTCAAATGGCATACTTGTTTTTAAAACTGACTTAAATGAGGTGCTAAAAGTTTTTTTGTGACCTTGAAACGAACTTTAAAAATTCATAGAAAAAAATCTATGGCCGACCAATTACTGAAAATAGTTAACCTAGAGATCTTTCAGATGGTATGCATTTTTTTTTTGTAAATTTTCCACAAATGAGGTGCTAAAAATCGTGGTTGACCTTGCGTGTCCTTCAGAAGCTTTAAGCCTTGATTAAAAGTTATCTAGGGCTGTCCAATTTCTAGGACTAGTTGACCTTTTTTGACCAACTACTGACCAATAAGATTTGCATTTTTATTTTTTTCAAATTTTCCATATCTGAGGTGTCAAATGTCCAGGGCCTAGAAGCACCCTTTGATAATTTTCCAGTTGCAAAAATTATTAATTTAGGTTGATTAGCTTAGATGGTCATTGACATACAGATCTCTGTTCACAAGTGAATAACCAAGGTCATAGAACCATTTCCGGTTATATTTCTTTTTTGTGTCTGATCTTATCAAATTCGTTATATTCTATGTTTTATCGTCATCGATTAATGTACATATACATATATAGGTAGATAATTTGGTGATATTGCAAATTTAATTCGTACAGTTTTTGTTGCTTTGCAAAACCCACAAGCTATGCCAATAAATACATACTTTATCTACAAAAAAAAAAACTAAGCAATTTGATTTTGATGATAAATTAATTAAAATGCACTATTAAGTCGCATATACAAGCTCTTGTATATCAAAGATTTTTTTGTGTACAATATACGCTGACTCAAGACTCAAGGGGTTATGAATGACTATCCTTAATATTCAATATGTAGGTAGGTATAACTCAGTGCAATCGTTAGGCAAATAGGAAAGGACTAAGAAGGAGAAACATAGAATATGGCCTGCAGTCTTAAAGGCTTAACAAGGACCTGGCCCTCCTCTGAGGTTGGTGGTTGTATCGTCGGGTTACCTTTTCATTGTGGAAAATGGGTTAAAAAAACAATATAATTGACTTTAAGCCGATAAGTGATCGCCTGGCTGTGATCTGCACCAAAGCCACTTTTCAAAATATAAGCCTTTTATGTGCACACGCCGCTCATAATACAGTTGAAATTTCCTTAAAGATGAGTTTTATGACCACCTGGCCAGAACTTACGGAGCCTGCCCGATGAGAAAATTCTGCTCGGGGACCTCATTGCTCAAATTGGAAAGCAGGAACCCTAAGGCGGCTAAGTTGATAGCCTTCATGAAGAGACAAAAATGATAACGGCTTAGTGACTTACAACTCACAACCATTCCTGTGTGCGTGTTTGTTGGCAGAAATGGAGGGGACCTACAGTTTTTTGCCGAGTCCTAACGGCTAAATGAGAAGCACTTTTTCATGACAAGTATACTATTGGAGGTACCTCGAATAAAATAATTATTCTGTTTGTAGGTGGCACAGTTGGAAATCGAACCCACACCTTCGGCATGACAGTCCTACGCACTAACCATCATGCCACGAGGTACTACGTACGTTGGTCGCCTTACCATACCGCTGTGCATTCACCTGCCACAGATGCCAACACAGTATCGCGATTGGCTATATCATCAAAGTGGTAGCCGAAACTCCAATAGGTGACCAACCACACCCGAAGAAGCACCCGTGGTGATGAATACGTACAACGGAAAAAGTGGCAGAAGGCGCGCATGCGAATATGCTGCATTGTCAAACAAGAGCAGCGAGATAGGAGTATAAAGCAAGGGAGAAATATCCTGCGTGGAAAGAAGAGCGTGTAAACAGCTTCACAGCTCAAGGAAATTAAAAATTCCCGCGTTGGAAACAATAACCGGAAGCTTTATAAAAAAGTCAAGCAAAACTGAAACGCTGGCTTTCCGATACTGCGAAGGTAACCTAGCCACCATAGGACAGGGAATAGTAGATGTATTTAAGCAGCATTTCCAGCAACTGCTAAATAGGCGTTAGGTAAATATTATTGATGAGCTAAACGTGAACATCTTCCGTTTATGACTCATTTCACCCACAATTTCTGGACCGGAAAAAAGTGCCGGTAAACACCCCGCGCAATACTAGTAAACCTAGCCACCACCATGCATAGGCTGAGTCAAGCCCACCACTGCCAATGAGACACCAGAAACGAAAATGACCGAGGGGCTCCTGTATATCGTGGTACCAGAATATAGCTTCCGGTGGAGCTTCGCAACCGTGAAGGACACTTCCTGATGAACTCCTTAAAATTCGAGGCCTGTCAACCTCCTTACTGCCCTGTTAGATCACCAAAATCGATGGAGCAGACCGATCAGCTCCACACCTAACAATAGTTGAAACAACAGACAAGACGACATAATGACCATCTAATTGAAATAACCAGCTTAAGGATCACTGAAGTGAAAAACTGAAAACCAGTAAAGAAGTCGAAAGACAACAAAATAAGCCTCAGTTCATGGTAGCCAGTTGAAAAACAAAACCAGCAGTCAAAAGCAAGGGATCACCAGAAGCAGGGACAATAATTAAGTGCTTGTATTAGGCGGTCGACGACCAGTATGTGAACAGACAGTAGAAACCAAAACATAGAGGGATACTCCGACTTCACTCATGCAGCCTCCACCACACCCTTACATCAGCATAGTGTGGGCAGTCAAGGATAACGTGCCACCAATCCTCCAAAGGTGCTCCGCATGAACAACCGGCCAACTCAGCAAGGATCCTCTTACGCAAGAATGCATTTAAAGGAGCCATGCCCAGTCAATAAGAAGCCCGATGCGGAGCGAGAACCCTTTATTCACTCTAGCTGCCTCCTAAACTACGTTGGGAAGAAACTCAAAAGCTACTCTTCCCACCTCACTGCTAGTCCACCTAGACTACCACCTAGATAAGACACAGTAGTCAACCAAGGATTTGATTTCCCTGATTCTCATATCTTCCGCATCAGGAGCCTCTTCCCAGTCAGATGGAGATAAGCTTAACTGTCTCCTCAACCTGGGGCATCAGGTAGAGCAAGGAATAGGCCTATATGGCCTTGGAATCTACTGAGCTAGGGATCCCGGGAAAATTGATCAAGTTGTGTCATGTGACATTGGAAAATACGCGATGCAATGTGCAACTAGGGAAAAGCTCTTCCAAACTATTCCAAGCATGCCAGGAATGCGATATCAATATACATATCATGTGATTTCTTCAATTTCGTTCTGGAACAAATAATGCCCAAAGCGGGCGTTAACATTGAAGGCACTATTTTCGACAGATCTATCCAACTTCCTAGAGGATATGCCGATGATATCGACATCATCGGCCACTTCCAATAAAAAGTTTTAGGGTCTTTCATGGCATTTGAAGAGCAAACGAGGACAAGACTATATACAAACATGCTATCAACAAACAATGACAGATCTGTCAACCAGCTAGGATAAAATGGCAAAGTTAATCTTCCTCGGAGTAAACATTAATCGCACGAACAACATCTCAGTGGAGATCCGACGAAGAATTACCCCAGCAAACCGGTGCTTCTTCAGTTTGGTGCAACACATGGGTTCAAACCTCTTCACACGAAAGACGAAAAGCACTTATCTCACCGAGTGTTGAGCGATAAGCATCAGAAAGGAAGAGCTGATACTGGGCTCTAGACTCTTTCAAAAGAAAAATTTTTCGACGGATATTTGCGAGGAATTGACGTTTTAAAGTTTCTCGTATTCAACGTATACGACTTGAAAAATAATAATTTTGATAGGTACAAGACGAGACGAGTTCGAGCTCCAGTTCAAATACGAGTACGAAACAAAACACAACAATGGGTGAATTCTTAAGTTTCTTTTCGGTTTTCTAGTTGCACATCAGAAGAACATGGAAAAACTATAATAAGGAAAAGAACCGGATACAAAACGGAATCCTGAGCTACACCAGAGTTAATTTTATGAATATCAGACTTGAAACCATCCAATATGCCTTGTACTAAGCTGTTCACAAGGTTCTTTTTAATCCAACGAAGAAGAGATTTATCGATACCAAATGTATGGATTTCTTTCAAGAGAGCTTGATGATGAACTCTATCAAATGCTTTGGAAATATCAAGTGTACTTTCTCCGAAAAAAATCTAAGGGTTTGGTGGAATATGTACGTACTTCATGATATATCTTGAGCTGGTAATTATTCAGCGTTTCCATGGCCTAAGAAAGAAGGGAGGTAAATGCTATTTGAGGATACTTTGAGGGCGAAGAACATTTTATCTTTTAAAGTTCAAGATAGATAAATGCTATTTTCCATTCACTCAGCTACTGAGCAATGGGACATAGGAGGAATAATATCCAGTCCAACAAATTTTTGTATAGTTATCTTTTAGAACTCTTGTGACTGCAGCAGAGTGAAAATGGATTTCTTGTTCCTTCCATGAAATAGCTAGTCCTGAAGGAATCAGAACTCTATTTAAGAAGCCCCAAGCTGAACTCCTGAACAAAAGCATAATTTAAGTTAAGTAAGAGAACAATCTGCGCCAAAAACTGAGAAACTCTTATTAAGTGAATAACGCAACAGTGAAGTTTTTTTCTTCTAAATCTTTAGTTTCGTTTCTGGAAAAAAGTTTTTACTAAATATGTAATAGCTAAATATGTAGCAAACCGTTTTTACAAAAAGCTGCTTCAGCCAATGGGACTATCAGAGTAGTGGAACAAAACGACAGAATCGAGGGACACCATTTAAGTATTCTCTACATTATCGTTGAAGATCTCGAGTGCATGCATGTGGTTTTTCTTTTTTTCGTGATTCAAAAATTTGCTATGGAGATGAAAGATGATGTACTTAACTGTTTCATTCGATACCGCAGATATAATTTATGCTTCCACACGAATTTTATAGTCAAAAAATGATGATTAGTTAATAGGTTAGCCATCAAAGTTTGTATGGACTTTGTTACGGCTATACTACACTCTCATATAGAATATTTCTAGATTAACTGACAAATTGCCATATTTCCTGCTTTATTTTCGGCATTTTTTTTTATTGTTTGAATAATCGTGTTTATGACTTGAAATTTAATCAAATAGCCTGCGCGAGTTGCCACGCGTTAAAAATAAAATGCACAGCTGGATTGCAAGAAGTTGCTCTTATGGTTCAAGTCTAAAATCGACAAGTTCTATAAAGTAGTGGTTTAGCAAAACAATGGCTCAGACAATGAGAAACAAATTTTAACAATACTAAAAATTTGATTTCCTCTTTTTTTAATAATAAATAATACATTTTTGAAAAAAGTTGGTATGCAGTTTGATTTGAACTTTTTAGAAGTTAGTTTGTATATGAATATAGCAACCATCAGTTCAATTACTTTTCATATTAGAGGAAGATATGAGGTTTTATCAAAATCTTTAGAGCTATTTTTGATAAACTTGAAAAAAGTATTTTAAATTTACCTGCCAAATGGATTTGTTCTTTGGAAGCACATTGAAAAAGCTGTGTACTAAATTGGAAGCAGTTCTATTCAACCTTAAACGCCCTAGTTTGACTTCGTGCGACACATATCAATATAAAGACACAAGCCAACAGACGGACTATATGATGAAACCCTCTTTTTCACTAACTACCTACTCCATCATCGCAATGTAAGATTTGACTATTAAACCTCTAAAATGTTTTTTTTTTAACATGAAACAAATACTTGCGCTATCGAACAAGTATAGTAAAAAAAATATAAGTAGATACAACTGTATACACACTGTATGTAGATTGTAGATCAAGTTCAAACATTTTGTTCTTTTATGATTTCACGTGTTTAAATTATTATATTCAATTCCTACTAGTTTTCGTCATGGTATGGTAATTGATAAAATTTAAATAAATGGGGATGGAAATTTTTGTGTACACACAATTTTTTTTTTTTTTTTTTGTTCTGTTGCCATCTGATCTTAAAACTATCAACTCGTATGTGGCACAAAGTATAAATTAAATAAACTTTTCATGTTAAATTGCTGATAATAATAATTTTATTACTTTTGTTGTTCTTTGAGATTGTAGTTTGTATATTTCTGCCGCTTTTGAAATTTAAAAATAATTGACATTTTCTTATAAATTATTGCGATTACTTGAAAATTTTGTGTTGACAACGAATAAGTATAGTAAACCTAATCTATCTTCGTAATTTGACAATTGTCGTCTGGTAAATTTAGGTGAAGATTTTTTTTCGGATTGTATTATGGCGTTTATGGTGATGTTGAGGTGGGCTTAAGAGGCAGCAAACTATGTTAGGCTATTCAAAAATATTAATCTAAAGTACCTACATACCTATAAAATTGAAGCAGAAATTGAAGGCTGACTTCTACGTAGAACATGAATGTTTTCAAACCATTCTAAGCTTTATGTTACAGCTGAAAATTACTTACAATTTATGAATATGAGAGACGAAAGTGAAATTCTTCTATTACCACGACTATAATGGAGGAGGAAGCATGTGTCACTCATAAGTTAATACAAAAAATATCACCGTGGTATATTTTATTATTGCTCAAGTCATAAAATAAATGCCATCAATAGGGCTTTTTGCGATCAAAGCACTTCATATTGGATATTCGCCATCTTATAGGTCAGTAATTGGTCAGCAAAATTAATATTTGTTGAATTATGTGTATCGATATTAAAAAATTGTATATTTAATAAAAACAAAATGGTGTAGCTGAAAATGATGTGCCACCATTTTTAAAAATACTTTTTTCTAAAAGGAATTTAATTGCTTTTCTTCAAAGATTTATATTATAAAACAGGTAGAGAGGTGATAAATTTACTTTTTTCAATTTTCAAACTATCCTACAGCTCCTAGTTAAAAGCTTAAAACTGAATAAAGAAAAGGTGTTGGCACTTTTGGCCAGGGGGTTATCTTTTTGAAAATTCAATAATTGTTGCACTCAAAAATAATATTTTTATTGGAAATATAGATAATTTAGGAACAGTTTTTTTCAGTTAAACGTTAACCCTGTGATAAGTAAGTAAAATCTATTCTTCATTTTTGTCTAGCAACACGAAGGAACTTTCTTTCCTTACTACTTTCTTTACTGTGAACATATACAAGAAAACGTTGTATTCCCAAATATTGTAGTCAGGTTGGTGGGAAAGCGTAAGCAGTTACAGCCTCGGGAAATCGAAGTGAAATGCGATAGTAATGCGATCAAAAAATTGCTTCGATTTGCTCGAGGCTTATAAAGTTGCTTCATAATGCTAGCAACTAAAAGTTGATCGCAACTTAGTTGCCTAGTGGTTACTAGGCCTTGACTTTGGGATCGTAGCAAACCATATGTCATGTGGGATATTGACAAAAAATGTATGTCATTCAATTGGGCAATAATTAGTCCAAGCATGTAATTTTATAAATTGATCAGGCCTAGAAAATTTTGAATCAATGATAAAGTTTTTCCAAGTACCGCACGATTTTTGGCACCTCATTTGTGGGATATTTGCAAAGAATGTACTTATACTGCTGTCGTCCTTAGAAAAAAGGTCGTAAACGCCAAAATTTCAAAATTGAGTTAGTACCGTTTAATAGTTTATTATATTTGTGTAAAGCTAAAAATTCATATTTCCAACTGCGAACTGCTAAAAATCACGAACGCAAATTTCTGCAGATTTCAAGCAAGTTGCTTATGTGCCTACACCAAGCCTAAAAGTCGCAAGTTCATTTTTCTAAGTCATCACAAAAATTTCTATAACTCATACGCATGGTAAAATAAGACCATTGTTCTCTTATAAAAAATCGTGCCTTAAAATTTTCAATTTTAACTATAGTTTGAAGGCGAGCAAAGCATAATTATTAAAATGCATTTATCTCAAAACTACTAAAATGGAGATACGCCCTCTTTCCTTATGACGGCAGTATATTGAAAGGCTTGGCGTGGTACAATACAAGGTCCCACATACCAATATCTAAAAAATCCAAACTGCACTATTTTTTGTATCTTAAAAAACGAAATCACGCAAATAGTTAATCCTGCTTTTCATAAAATCCCAATTACAAAATCTGGCATCACCCATCTTGCAAATATCATCCAAAATCTCGAATATCAAAATCTCGCAACTTATGCTATGTTTCCACCAAAGGTTTATCTCAGATTAGATTTTAAATAAATCTTTTTGGTGTTTCCACTGAACAAAAAGATTAAAAAAAATAAATTTGACAGCACCTTCAAAAATGCAAATGGCGTTCCAATTTTTCTTATGAAGTGCGAATGAGACAGAATGTTTGATTCGTGTGAAATAAAGAAGAACTGAAAGCGAGTCTCGAATGAATCGTTCAGCACCATTTAAGAAAAAGTTAGTTCGATTTGTAAAACTATTTGTCCTTTGAAGATTTAACAAGATTAATTTCTAATCTTCAGGATTTACGAAATAAATTTGTAAGGTAAATCTCCGAGATTTGAAGGAGATTTGAGGTAAATCTTATTAAATCAGGTGGAAATGTAGCATTACAATCTTGTGCAAGATTTTATTTAAAAATTAATTTATTGTTATGGTGATTTTTACTTGCGAGATTTCGTTATTCCAGATTTCAAATGTGTGATTTTCATTTGCAGGATTTCGTAATTCATTCCCAATCCGAAAGGTCACTAGATCATAACAAAAGGTCAACTAGTTCCAGTAATTGGTCATAGATTTATTTTAATGAGCTTTTAAAGTTTTTTTTTCAAGGTCAGGTCGCTCATTTTCAAGAATCAATAAATAACGCCATATTAAAGGTCATCAAATGGTCATTTGTGTTTAGTGAATTTCAATGTTTTTTCATGGTAACGGTATAAATAATTATTGTTAAAATGCATACTGTAACCTTTTAAACAACTTCACAAATTTCTGAATGAAATCTAAGCGCTATGCCTGCCAAATAACTATAACTACCTGACCTTTTATGATCATTTAGTGACCTATCAAATGGCACACATATGGAATGCCATGGATCTTATGATTTGATTCGGTGTACGGCGGCGTCTTCAATTTTCACAAAATTCTGATATCAATTTTAAAATAATTTGTACGGTTAAATTAAAGCAGAGATCGAAAATAACAGTTGACCTTTATTTTCAATTGGGTCTCACTGAGAGATATTTAATTCGTCAAAATTCATTTTCGTCTGAGATTTATTTTTAAAAATTAATTTTTTCGGTCTTTGTTGAGATTTATTTAACTTCCAGAGTAATTCTTATCTGTTCACTTTTTTTTTTTTTAATTAAAGGGAAACGATCAACCTAAAACTGTTTCCATGGAAAATAGATAAAAAATGGATTTTCCCTCTTAGAAAAAGTAGATATAAAATCTGTGTTGTTTGAAATATTTCGGATAATTCAGAACTCAGTCGACTCAACTCATCATCAACATTTATAAAAGAAGAGGTATTACGATACCGACGCCACAGATACCGTCTAAACGTGGCTTTCAGTGCTATTGTGGTCATTGTGTTAGTCTCGCTTTTGTCTCAACGGCGGCGTGCCCGTTTACACGACTATCTGTGTCGTGGTCTTCTCGCTTTGGTCTCACCATGATATTTACACGTGGTTTTTGGCAATTATAATGTTTTTCCATCAACTTGCTTTGGTCTCACTATCGTCTCGCCAAAACTTTTTTTTTTCAAAATTATTTTGTTTCAAAAAGGTTACAATAAGCTAAAAGCGTGGTTAAAAATTCTAAACATGGTTTTATGTTTTATTGTCATTGTGTTAATCTCACTTTTGTCTCGCCGTACCCGTTTTCATGGCGAGTACATAGATTTTTCGCTATGGTCTCGCTTTGGTCTTGCCATGATATTTACACGTGGTTTTTGTCATTTAGAATGTCTTTCCATCATCTCGCTTTGGTCTCGCTATAGTGTCGCCAAAACTAATTTTTTCAAAATTACTTTTCAAATAGGTTACAATAAGCTAAAACCGTGATCAAAAATTCCAAACGTGGTTTTATGTATCACTTGAATGGCTACCTGTTTCGCCTGTTCACGTCTTATCACCGTCTCGCTGTGGTCTCCCTTTTTTGTTACTAAAGTCCGACTATTATAGCTGTTTCATTATATATGTAGCTACATTTCTGAAGCTGCTGACAACGGTGCAATTGACACACCTTACTGCCGACTGAACATATGTACATACCCTAAGTGGGTCAACGGAGTTGCGTGAGTGGCACAGATGCCCCAAAGAAGGAGTAAAAATCCAGATGATAACCCACAATCGTTCAAGAAAACTGTTGACTTACCTTAAAAGATCTCTTTAAGCTAATTTTTCAAATAAGACCATAACGAGATGAAATTATAACCAAAAGCGAGAAAGTCTCGTGTACATGTACCTAAATGCATGCGGTGAGAAGATATGAACACCATGGCTTTAAATGAAAAAAACAAAATGTAAACGGCCATGGTGAGGCAACAATACACAAAACTACGTGTAAAAGCAATCGGCAAGAGGACGCCAAGAAATCGTCACTATCTCCATCGTGCAGTCGTCGTTGGCGTTATTGTGTAGGTCATCGTCGGTGACGTTTTATTTCGACTTGCACCATTTTTAAAAATCTCGGCAGGCAAGCGAAATTTTAAAGACTTTTCAATAGGTTGGGTTTTATTTTCGAGCTCTGCATTAAAGTAAACAAAAAAAAAACAAAGGATTTTGTATTATCCCTTAAAACAAATTATAAATTTATTATTTAGTAAAATAAACTAAGCAAAAACTTCACTTGCAACTTCATTCATAACATATTTTCTCATCCTCTTTCCTCAAAAGAAATAAATTTTTTTTTTTTCAGGAGGAAGAATTTTTTTTGAGACTTGTGTTTTTCAAGTCTTCTTTAAATACGCAAATTATTGGTTAATTGATAACCAAAATAAAAATGAAGTCAATATGTAAGCGGATTCTATCCTTTGAGTACATAGTGAAAACTTTTTTTTTATGATTGAATTCATATCTTTTATATTTTTGTCTATATCTGGGAAAAGCCCCAGGGGGTTCATGACCCCCAAAATGGCCGTTGAAGCACATACATTTTAGTGCGCCATTTCCAATCATTAAATAATTTGGTATATGCAGGTATGTATGTATATTTTTTTCATTATGAAAAATTTATCTTTTTTGACTTTTCCGACTGGCCTACATTCTAAGCCTCCCCCTCTCACATCCTAGATCCACTACTGAAAGATTTTAGAACTCAGTTTTAGCGTTTGCAAGGGAACTATGTACATATGTACATAACATAAAACTAAACTGAATTTCTGAAAAAAAAGCCTTACGTACATTTTTGACATTTGCTTACAGTGTGTGTTTAGATTAAAATACATTCATAAATTCCGAACGAGTTGTTAATACCTAACAACAGCTATAATATGTTTTCTTATGTCCGTCAAGTTAGCATTACCACTTCAAAATTTTTAAAATCTAATAATTGGATTATTTGTCGTAAATTTGTCGTAAATTTGTCGTGAAAGAAAAAAATTTGTCGCGCTTGTTTTTTAAAAATTAACCCCTGGTAATGCTAACTTGACAGTCAAGTTAGCACTACCACCCCTCGAAATAGGGTAAAATGAACTCAAAAAAGAAAAAGGAGTATGTGAGAATTTGTCGTAAATTTGTCGTAAATATATCGTAAAAGAAAAAAAATTGTCGCCCTTATTTTTAAAAAAATAACCCCTGGTAATGCTAACTTGACAGTCAAGTTAGCACTACCACCCCTCAAAATAGGGTAAAATGAACTCAAACAAAAAAAAATAAATATGTGAGAATTTGTCGTAAATTTGTCGTAAAAGAAAAAAAAATGTCGCACTTATTTTTTAAAAAATAACCCAAAATCGATTTTTTTTCCTTTTTATTTCAATAAATCCAGCACTACCATATGAAAACTTTTTATTCTTTTTGGTTTTTGGTGTGGAATTTGTTTAAACAATTGTCGTAACATGTCTTTAAATAAGTTGTGTCAAAAAATAATTTGTCGCGCCATTTTTTTTATAAAAAATTCCTTGAATATGACAAAAACCCCTAAAATAGCATTTTTTTTCTATAAATCCAGCACTACCATATGAAAACTTTTTACTCTTTGTGTTTTTTGGTATGGAATTTGTTTAAACAATTGTCGTAATATGTCTTAAAATAAGTTGTGTCAAAAAATAATTTGTCGCGCCATTTTTTTTATAAAAAATTTCTTGAACATGACAAAAACCCCTAAAATAGCATTTTTTTCAATAAATCCAGCACTACCATATGAAAACTTTTTATTCTTTGTGGTTTTTGGTATGGACTTTGCTTAAACAATTGTCGTAACATGTCTTTAAATAAATTGTGTCAAAAAATAATTTGTCGCGCCTTTATTTCTATAAAAATTCCCTTGAATATGACAAAAAGCCCCAAAATCGATATTTGACCCTTTTTTTTCAATAAATCCAGCACTACCATATGAAAACTTTTTATTCTTTTTGGTTTTTGGTATGGAATTTGTTTAAACAATTGTCGTAACATGTCTTTAAATAAGTTGTGTCAAAAAATAATTTGTCGCGCCATTTTTTTTATAAAAAATTCCTTGAATATGACAAAAACCCCTAAAATAGCATTTTTTTTCTATAAATCCAGCACTACCATATGAAAACTTTTTATTCTTTGTGGTTTTTGGTATGGAATTTGTTTAAACAATTGTCGTAACATGTCTTTAAATAAATTGTGTCAAAAAATAATTTGTCGCGCCTTTTTTTCTATAAAAATTCCCTTGAATATGACAAAAAGCCCCAAAATCGATATTTGTCCCTTTTTTCCAATAAATCCAGCACTACCATATGAAAACTTTTTATTCTTTGTGGTTTTTGGTATGGAGTTTGTTTAAACAATTGTCGTAACATGTCTTTAAATAAGTTGTGTCAAAAAATAATTTGTCGCGCCATTTTTTTTATAAAAATTTCCTTGAATTTGACAAATACCCCTAAAATAGCATTTTTTTCAATAAATCCAGCACTACCATATGAAAACTTTTTATTCTTTGTAGTTTTTGGTATGGAATTTGTTTAAACAATTGTCGTAACATGTCTTTAAATAAGTTGTGTCAAAAAATAATTTGTCGCGCCATTTTTTTTATAAAAATTTCCTTGAATTTGACAAATACCCCTAAAATAGCATTTTTTTCAATAAATCCAGCACTACCATATGAAAACTTCTTATTCTTTGTGGTTTTTGGTATGGAATTTGTTTAAACAATTGTCGTAACATGTCTTTAAATAAGTTGTGTCAAAAAATAATTTGTCGCGCCATTTTTTCTATAAAAATTTCCTTGAATATGACAAAAAGCCCCAAAATCGAGTAGTGCTGGATTTATTGAAAAAAATGCTATTTTAGGGGTATTTGTCAAATTCAAGGAAATTTTTATAAAAAAAATGGCGCGACAAATTATTTTTTGACACAACTTATTTAAAGACATGTTACGACAATTGTTTAAACAAATTCCATACCAAAAACCACAAAGAATAAAAAGTTTTCATATGGTAGTGCTGGATTTATTAAAAAAAATGCTATTTTAGGGGTATTTGTCAAATTCAAGGAAATTTTTATAAAAAAAATGGCGCGACAAATTATTTTTTGACACAACTTATTTAAAGACATGTTACGACAATTGTTTAAACAAATTCCATACCAAAAACCAAAAAGAATAAAAAGTTTTCATATGGTAGTGCTGGATTTATAGAAAAAAAATGCTATTTTAGGGGTTTTTGTCATATTCAAGGAATTTTTTATAAAAAAAATGGCGCGACAAATTATTTTTTGACACAACTTATTTAAAGACATGTTACGACAATTGTTTAAACAAATTCCATACCAAAAAACACAAAGAATAAAAAGTTTTCATATGGTAGTGCTGGGTTTATTGAAAAAAATGCTATTTTAGGGGTATTTGTCCAATTCAAGGGAATTTTTATAGGAAAAAGGCGCGACAAATTATTTTTTGACACAATTTATTTAAAGACATGTTACGACAATTGTTTAAGCAAAGTCCATACCAAAAACCACAAAGAATAAAAAGTTTTCATATGGTAGTGCTGGATTTATTGAAAAAAAGGGACAAATATCGATTTTGGGGCTTTTTTTCATATTCAAGGGAATTTTTATAGAAAAAAAGGCGCGACAAATTATTTTTTGACACAATTTATTTAAAGACATGTTACGACAATTGTTTAAACAAATTCCATACCAAAAACCACAAAGAATAAAAAGTTTTCATATGGTAGTGCTGGATTTATTGAAAAAAAGGGACAAATATCGATTTTGGGGCTTTTTTTCATATTCAAGGGAATTTTTATAGAAAAAAAGGCGCGACAAATTATTTTTTGACACAATTTATTTAAAGACATGTTACGACAATTGTTTAAACAAATTCCATACCAAAAACCACAAAGAATAAAAAGTTTTCATATGGTAGTGCTGGATTTATTGAAAAAAATGCTATTTTAGTGGTTTTTGTCATGTTCAAGGAATTTTTTATAAAAAAAATGGCGCGACAAATTATTTTTTGACACAACTTATTTAAAGACATGTTACGACAATTGTTTAAACAAATTCCATACCAAAAACCATAAAAAATAAAAAGTTTTCATATGGTAGTGCTGGGTTTATAGAAAAAAAAATGCTATTTTAGGGGTTTTTGTCATATTCAAGGAATTTTTTATAAAAAAAATGGCGCGACAAATTATTTTTTGACACAACTTATTTAAAGACATGTTACGACAATTGTTTAAACAAATTCCATGCCAAAAACCAAAAAGAATAAAAAGTTTTCATATGGTAGTGCTGGATTTATTGAAATAAAAAGGAAAAAAATCGATTTTGGGTTATTTTTTAAAAAATAAGTGCGACATTTTTTTTTCTTTTACGATATATTTACGAAAAATTTACGACAAATTCTCACATATTTATTTTTCTTGTTTGAGTTCATTTTACCCTATTTTGAGGGGTGGTAGTGCTAACTTGACTGTCAAGTTAGCATTACCAGGGGTTATTTTTTAAAAAATAAGGGCGACAATTTTTTTTCTTTTACGATATATTTACGACAAATTTACGACAAATTCTCACATACTCCTTTTTCTTTTTTGAGTTCTTTTTACCCTATTTCGAGGGGTGGTAGTGCTAACTTGACTGTCAAGTTAGCATTACCAGGGGTTAATTTTTAAAAAACAAGCGCGACAAATTTTTTTCTTTCACGACAAATTTACGACAAATTTACGACAAATAATCCAATTATTAGATTTTAAAAATTTTGAAGTGGTAATGCTAACTTGACGGACATTGTTTTCTTTTGTTTTGTGTGTTTCTTATAACCGTCTTATACTGTAGTTCAATAAATAAAATAATCTTGAATACAAATTGCGTGTTAAAAACGTGCCGCTCAAGCTAATTACTGATTCTGAATAGCCTATTCTGAATAATTATAATTTTTTTCTTGTGAGACACGTTCTCAACACGCAATTTTATTTTTGTTTCTTTCATTCATAGATTCTTTGCAAAGAATCAAATGTGACGTATGAACTATGTATATAAAATAAACAACAACAATGTCAATCAAAAACTAAAGTTATAATATAAAAATATGATAACAAATATATTCGTTGACTCTACGAATAAATCATTGATCAACGAATGCATCTTATGTAAATTTGGAAATATATTCATCTCTTCAAAGGAAAAGTATCGTTAATTAATGAAATAAATTCATTAACTCAACGACAAATATCGGAAATTAATGAAAAGAATTCATTGACTCAACCAAAAACTTTATTGATAAGCTTTACGTTGACTAATGAAATTTTACTGAAAATTCGTTGCTTGATGATCAACTTCATTAACTTATGCATGACTATTCCCTGATCCAACGAACTTTAGCATGGGCTGATTAGCAGTTTGAAGATTTCTGAATAAATGTACCTACAACATGTTTCATTGTATTTACGTACCGATTTGAGTCAGTGTACGTACAGGTGTTTCTAATACACTCCAAAATTTTACAAGTAAGTTTTATTTATTTCACTTTATATTTATTTTCACACTTTTTCACTATCGATGTTATTGTTTTGATTAACAGTAATGTAGTCAATAAATACTAAATATTTATTCAGTATACAATCATCATATTGCCTAGAAACGTTTAAACCTTGAACTTGAACTATACAAGAAAACAAGCTCTTGAAATTAAATTATGTTTTTTTTTTTTGTATAAAATTGTATTTATTGCAATTTGTGATGACTGATATTACATATATTGTTTTCTGACGTCATTGGCTCTATGCGGTCCAAATTGTTCTTGATGACTTTTTCAATCCCTGATGTGGTTTCTTTCACTCAATTCCATAAGAGCTGGCAAAAAAAAATCCCCACGTACAAAATTCAGACTTATTGAAAATCTTCCATTAATTCGCATTTTTGAGGGGTCAAAGTGTATCTCATTGATTTTTGTGTAGTCAATTTTGTTTTATTTTTCAGTGTCATTTTTATTGAAGCTTTAAGCTCCACCGAAACATACATACATAATAAACTATATCACAGGGTTCATTATTCTTAAAGAGAAAATAGGGATTTGCTCTTATTAAAATGATGATAACAAGTTATCTGTGTGAATTTTATTACCTATCCATCTCAAGTCAGTGGACACCTTCGATGTGTGCATAGGTATATAGCAAGGGACCTTATGTTGTTTATTGAACTTGTTAAGAGATTAAATAAATAGGTGCTAGAAGTTGTAGATTAAAAAATCACGGCGATTAATTTATATTCTTGTTATTATGGTTCAAGGCTAAAAAGTGGTTTATCATTGATGAACAAAAATTGTAAATGAGGAAATCTTTGTTCAGTTTATACTATATCAGAGCGCTCACCTCAGACGAATCCAAAATGTTTGTACTTAGTACTTGACAGCAAAACTGGGGAAATTCTCTGAGCCCTCAGAAATATAAACTGGACAAATAAAAGCGTCAAAAGAACTGAGCACAGGCAGGCGCGGATCCAGGATTTCGTTCAGGGGGGGGGGGGGGGGGGGCAATGTGAGTGATGAGTTTGAAATTTAAAGAAAGCAATTAACTCTTTCATAACTGCCACAGTGTCTCGAGAAGAGGGTACTTTGAACTTTGTGAAATGAAGTTTTGCCGTTTGTACAGCTATAGCATGGTATCTCTACAGCGTTTTTGAGTTCCCTCTGGATCTGCGTACTTCCACAATATTATGCTCGGAAAACATATTCAGACACATGACGTTCGAGTTCGAGTGAAATTTTCAGCCTCTATTTTAGCTGGGACAACCTAACCTAGCCTCGCCGGTAAAAGGCCGTTTTCGTGAACGTCATCAGCGTCAAAAATGTATTTTGCAGAATATTATCAAAACGCAAACTGAAGAGCAAAAAGCCAAATACAAGTTTAGCTGCATAAGCATTGTGTTCGATAATGCAGTTTGCTAAAGTCACATCTTCGAAAATATCATCTGCGGTGCAATTCTGCAGTAAAAAGATCGAGTTGGCAACAAAAATATTGAGAAGGTGTTGATAAACGTCAAATGCGATTGCAAGAAAATGGAAGGACGTTGATAAAAAAGATTTATTTTGTGCAAACACAACCATTGCATTAATTTGAAAATAGCTGTAAGCTAAACTAAAATTAGAGATCAAAACCGAGATGAAACTTTCTGACATTTAAATAAAACACAATGATTATAGGGAAAATACAAAGAAAAAACCACTCTTTTCATTTCATTTACAGTATACTAAGCCTTCCTTATATTTTAATATAAATGTTTCATATGAGCTCAAAACATAGACTGCAGAGTTGCCAGACTCATGCAGTTCGATACAAAGCAATATGCGCTTCGAAAAATGGCGATCATTTGACAATCGAATTGACGAAACAACTATCCTTTCCTTAGGTGTAAAAGTTCCATCCAACTTCTCTTCGGCAGTGACTGATGTAGTCGTTTCCTGGTTTTTGAAGCTAATTAAATCGACGTATTTTAAAGATTAAATTTTTTTTAATTAAAATTAAATTTAAGGTTGAAAATTTAGATAAGTGCCCCTGCCGCCTCTCCCGTCACATTTAACTATAAAAAACCACTAACAAATTTGTAGAGTAGGTTTGGAGGTGGAACAATAACTTTTTAAAACGTTGTTTTTCAAACTGTGAAATTTTTCATTCAAAGCATTTTGAAAAGTAAAAATGAAATCGATTTGGGATTCAACCTGCTCCCTAGGTATATGAAATAAATTGTCTTTTCTCATAAAATGTTATACAGTAATGTAGCCTGACATTTGGCTAATAGTAAAAATGTCAAAATTGAGTCTGATTCCCTCCGCAATTCATTTGTCGGATTCTGTAATCGAGGTGAATATCTTTTAATTAAAGACCTTAACTTTGAAGATCGAGATCTAAAACCGAAGTTATAAGCTCTTTTTTTGATAACATTTTATTAAATTCATATTTTATGTTTCCTTCGTTCTTGCCCAGGGGGGGGGGGGGGGGGCAATTGCACCCATTACCCCCCCCCCCCCCCCCCTCCCTGTATCCACGCCTGAGCATAGGTTCATTCATTTCATTTTGACATCTTTGATGTCCAATGGGACCATGGCAGGAATTTGCAGTTTTTTTTGCATTATGTATGCATTTCTATTCCGGACTTTTCAGTTCACCAAATAGTGTACTGCTTACTTCACTGTGATGTTAGCAGCACATATCTATGGTGTTCGGGAGAAACATGATAACTCCATTTTCAAATATGCGTCTTTAAGGACCCGTTGTACTAACGTGGCTCAAATTTTGATCCGTGGTGTAAATATTTTTATTGGCTGATTTTGGCGGAATTACTGAGGTTCGACAATGGTTCAAGGTTCAAGTATGTTATAGTAGCTAATTTAATGCCTGAACTACGGTTGAACCTCAGTGCATTCTCCGAAGTCAGTTTGTTACATTTGCTGAACCACATAGTTAAATATTTGTACAACTGGCCCTAAGTCCTAGAGCTAGAGCCCAAACGGGCTTAAATTTCCTTAAATTTGAAACATTATTTGACAAGGAACATGTTCATAACTATTCCAAATTTTTGAAGAAAATCGGTAAACTCGTTTCGATTCTAGCTCAATGTAAAATGGACGTAAAGACGCAAATTTTAAAATGAAGTTACCTATCATGTTTCTCCCAAACACAACATACTTCCTTTTCTCAGAAACCGGGCTAGGTAGGAATCTGAGATGAAACTCTTAATTTTCAGTTTAATTAGCATTTTAAGAAAAATTAAGGTCCAAATTTTGAAGTTCTTATTAAAAAAAAAAATAATAAATCCCGTTTTCACTGCTAACTTCACAGTTAAATTAACAGTGTTAAATGAATTTCTCGATATTTTGGACTGAGATTTTTCTTGAAGCACATAAAGGGTGTTTTTTTTAGACGTCTGGTTTTCAATCTGGCAATACTTTTTTCGGAGTTGGTCTTTTTGACAGCTGTCACTTGATTTATTCTCAGTTTGGTTTGCCATTTCATAATGAATAGACTTACTCCTGAACAACGTTTGCAAATCGCTAATTTATTACCAAAATAATGGTTTGCTTCGCGCAGCGCGCGCTGCGTCCAATATTCGGTCGACATAATCGCCCAGCAGAGTCGGTAATTCGAGCAACCATGGCTCGGTTTTGCACCACGTTTACTCTAGTGGATAATGCGCATCCTCAGAGATGCCGTACAGTGCGCACCGAAGATGCTATTGCTGCTGTGGAGCAGAGTATCGAAGAAGACCCGAATGAGTCCATGTGCCATCACGTCGAAAATTGGTGGTCGAAAATAGGGCTTCTCGGCTGGAATTTATTCGAGCCAGCTGCGGCGGCCACTTGCCTGAAATCATTTTTAAGCATAATGGCCAACCCTTATCTTTATAATAAAATTAAATTCTTGGTAATAACATTAAATTATATGCGTTTTATTTCTTCTTGAAAACACCCTTTAAAAAACTGCTTTGGGACCTAACTGAATCTTCTAGGCAGCTCAGTTGCTGAGAAAAGGACATGTACTGCTAACAGTAATATGTAGAAAAAATTGTTTTAGAAAATCTTGGTAGGCATTATGACTTGGGATTTCGAGGAATACGTGCGAACAGAATATGAACAGAAATATATGAGCGATAAATGAGAAAAAATTGGATGGATTTTTGCATTTTGTATTCTTAATCGAAAAACCATTTTCAAAAGAATTTGTAAAAATAAAAAATTTCTTACACTTCCAGCTAAGTCAACTGAAATGGGACTTTCTTCTTCAAACAAATCTGTTATCTAAACAGATGATAGACGCAAAGACACACCGACGCAAAAACGCACAGACGTTGCGTCACGTCATTCAAAACTTCACAACAAAATATTATTTCAATATTCATATTTTTTTTTTTTAAAGCCATTTCATATTGTCAATATTGTCAAAGTGGCTTAAATGCATTTATGTATATTAAATTTTTTGAAAATGTTATGAAAAATTTTTACTATTAATTAAAAACTAATTTTGAATTTTACTTTTCACTCTGATTGATCAGTTTCAATTTTTTATGTTTAATGGATCTTAAAAACCACTTTTTATATTAGCCATAAGAACAGGAATTGAATTGAATTGAAATGAATTGAATTGAATTGAATTGAATTGAATTGAATTGAACTGAATTGAATTGAATTGAATTGAATTGAATTGAATTGAATTGAATTGAATTGAATTGAATTGAATTGAATTGAATTGAATTGAATTGAATTGAATTGAATTGAATTGAATTGAATTGAATTGAATTGAATTGAATTGAATTGAATTGAATTTATTTGAATTTAATTTAATTGAATTGAATTTAATTGAAAAAAGTAAAAGGAAAATTTAGCAATATTCACTGTAAATCTTCGGCTATCAGTATATGAGTTATAACAGTATAAGAGCCAACGACAGTAAAGTCAATTCATTTGCGTAACATTGTATCCAAAATGTAGTTCATATTCCGTCATACATTTGAATCGAAATACATTTTCAGTCAAAATGTAGTTCGCACTTCATCTGTCAAGCCATCAATTTCTCATGATTCGTTTTTATAGCTCTACCTAGATTTAAAGTTAAATTTAATTCTCGTTGTCTCATTTACATCCCGTTCATTGGTCTTATCTCAAGTTTTTCATAATCGCCCACCCAGAATAAAATCCTTTACCCTTCCTATCAGAAAAATAATAATTAATTGCATGTTCAGCTCAAATGACTTTCATATTCAGAATTTGTTTAAAAGATTGCCTCATCAGTCATAAAACTTCTACTTGCACACAAAAGACAAGAACTCCTGATTGACAGTCATAATTTTTCTTTTCGACAAGAAAACAAGGTCATGGATAACATACATCTTCGTGGCGTCAGCAATATAATCAATGAGCAATTTAAATAAAAACAAAACCCTTTGGGGACATTTATGTAAGATGTAACAGAAAAAAGTTCTTGACAACCCCACAGGGAATACTCAAACTCTTGAGACATTTTAGTCTGAAGTTGAAGCAGTAATCTTGATCGTTTAAGTGGATCAAAATGTGAGTTCACGAATAGAGTATTTTTTTTTTTTTTTATTTTATTTCTGAAACCGAATGAGAAACATCTTATGCTTGTAGTAATGGGAAGGCAATCAATTAGCAGCCACAAAAACAAATATTGTCAATGGAATGCTGTTGGCGCCTTCCTCAAGCAAGATTCAGAAATGTATTTTTTCTTTTTTTTTTATTAAACGAAAGCAAAAGCAAAAATTACTTATGGTTTTAAATTGAGTGAACCGGTTCGAGGGAACTCGGCGCCTTTGACAACATCTTTTTTTGAGGCCTTTAAATTTTGTTATTTGTAAAATTTTAAATAGGTATACCGCTTTTTTTACGGAACTTCAATTGGTCACTTTACTTCCTTCATAGTGAAGTTGAGCCTAGATATTATAACAAATATTATGAGGTTTTATTTTCAATGAAATTTTAAACTCAAACACCTATATGAAATTCAGGAAATGCTGTGACATGTTCTCCCAGGTTCAACTTCTTAGGGCCCCTAAATTAAATGACGCCCTATCTATTTAAACATTTTGAGTAACCTTTATAGCAGCACTGGGCCAGTGAAAATAAATTGAGGTTGGTTTCATAATGTAAGGGCACAATATTGAAAAAGGATTTTAGGTATAGTCATATGGTTATATGTCAACATCAACCGTTTGAATTTGAAATAAATTAAATGTATGAAATGCATTGACCCGATGCGAACAAAATTTATTATACAAACGAAAAGATTTACTTTTATTATGCTTCAGACTCGTCATCTCTTATATATTTTTGTTTTTGTAAAGTTTGACTCTTTTTTTACAAATTGAATCATTTCGCAAACAAAAACACAAAAAGCTCTAAAGAGAATTTTGCAATGTGATAATTTGATGGCATCACTAATACAAAAAAAAAGAAACCTATTCTCACCAGCATCCGCAAAGACAAAATAAACCGGATACATGGATATTATAGGTACTTGCATAGCAATGATTTCATGACACTATTATTGTTAATTTGTATGATTGTCTACTGTAATAAATATCAGTTCAAAAAGAACATGCATATACCTACCTACCTACCTACTCCTACATATATATACATACATACCTTTATTCATGTACGAGATTTTATCTAAAATTCAAAACAATTTCTATTGTTTGTGTTAGAATAGATCGTTTTTGTAAGGTAAATTTCAAATTTGTTTAAAATCGAATTTATTTAAATCAATGCGAAAGTCTATTTAGGATCAATTGAGTTTATTTCAGGATTTAATTGAATTTACTCTGCGATGAATCTATTTTGTGTGCAACCACATGGGAATTCGATTTACTATAATAAGAATGGAAAGGGAACTTAAATTCAAATGCAATTTTGTCAATGAAAAATGGAATAATGTAGGTTTGCAATGCAGTATGTATAGATTGATTCGATAATAAAGAGGTATATGTATTGTACAAGTAATATGCTATAAGTTCTGTGCCTCTTTTTATTGTTAAATTGATGAACTTTTAATACAACTTGCTTTTTGGTAAATGGTTAGGTATAAGGTGTACAAAAATGTTAAGCACTGTAAGTTAAAAGGTTTTGAATTAGGTATATTGGTAATATTATATTACCAATATTATTATATATTGGTTTAAAGAAATGAATTTTTATAATTTTTACTTTTGTTAAAAAAGAAAAATACAGCTGGGTCATATTTAGACATATAATAACCTATGGCGGTCTATCCATCATAATAATATAAGAAAACAAATCGTTCTCTGTAGATATACGTACGGTGAACTGAAAATGAAATATGTACCTACTTTAGAGTAACCAGGGCCAGTTTTTCAGTCTCCAGAAATATATTTGTCAGTCAAATGAAATCCTTAGTTAACTCAGGGGCCAAATTAAGGGCGGCACCACCTCTATTTAATAAATTTATTTTAGCATAAGCTTTCTTTGGGCGGGAAACTATTTTTCAAAAATGGTTTTTAATGGTACCTCCCAAAGAACCATTTTTTTAATTTTTGATTTTCTTCAATACGACGAGGGTATAAAATAGTTTTGTTTTTGTTTTTAGTTTTTTAGTACCTTCTAAAATATTTTTAGAAAAAATTTTACATTTGGGTCAATATTTCAAAACAATAATATTTTTCACTCCAAAGTGGACCCTCGCTATTTTGGTAGATGAACAATTATGTCTCTTAATATCTATAATAACCACTTTAAAACAAGGAGTCATAACATTTGATCAAATCTAATGGTTTTTTCAGTCAGGGAAATGATACTTGTATGAGGGGAATTACAAAAATTTATATTTACTCCGTTGATTAGATGGATATTTAATTTTTCAAATGGTTTCAAGAGTGTAAAGAAAAAAGAGAACAAATACTAACATGAAAAATAGCATCCAAGACTATGTTGCACAAACTTGCTCTCATGATTCAAGGATTTTGCGAGACTAAACATTTTATAGTATAATAATCGTATTTTTGTATTATATTTTGACCGAGAAAATGTGAAAAAATTTAAAACTACTAAAAATACTGTAAATATGTGGAAATGGAATATTATTGATTCTTCTAGAGTTACCAAAACGCAATCAATAATTTTAATGAAAACTTGAAAGTCAAGGGAATGACACAAAAATGATGTACGGGGAATGACTGCGAAGGGTGTTTTATGAGAATTAAATGGAGGTTATTAGAAAATTAGATGTTTTATATTATTTTTCACGTATGCCCTTGTAAAAGACACAGACAAGTAAAACTTTTTAATTTTTAGACCACACGGTTTAGTAAAAAACACGCATTAGAGGAATGACAATTTTGCTTGACGAAAAACAAGATCATTGCCTTAACTTAAAATAAAAAAGACAACAAAGTTTTTTTGAAACCCTTACTTCAATTTTCATAAAGAACAATTATTCTGTACCGTTACAACAAAAAAATCAGTTTTCTATTTTGAGCCTATATTTTTTTAAATTTCCATTGGTGGTATAGAAATGATGAATTTATGTGGGACACTTACTTAATAGCTCCTTTTAAAAAAAAATAAAGCAACTAACTATATTTAACTACTGTTTAGTTAGGATGCATATATTATTAAAAAGACTGCATCATTAGATTTTTTGTATCGTTTTTAGTTTCGTTGCTAAAATTCAGTGTGGTAAGTAGGCCTGGGGACACGTCAGGGGAATGACATTATGGGTGTTTAAATGGAGATAGCGGGTATGATATTTTTTGTAACTTTATTTTTTCTAGAGCGAATATTAGAACCCGTTTGTTTCAAGCCATCCAATTAACAAACTTATAATACAATTTTGTACTTCGGTTCAAAAATTAAGGAGACTGAAATATTAATATTTATTTTGAAATATTGACCCATTTATGAAAATTAACGGTACTTTCCATACAAAAGTTAAAAAACCGTGAAGGAAAATATTTTCTTTTTTCTGAAAAGCGACTCCTACGATTTTCATTAAACTTTTTTCATATACTAAAATTAGTACGAGCAACTATTAATACAGTACACCCTCGGTAAAAGCAGGGGTTGGGTACGAAATCCCGAATGCCAAAATCCCGAAATGGCAAAAAATCCCGAATGCCAAAATCCCGAAAGACGAAATCCCGAATGGACAAAATCCCGAACGGAAATTAGATTTTAGTATTCGGGATTTTGGCATTCGGGATTATGGCATTCGGGATTCTGGCATTCGGGATTTTGTCCATTCAGGATTTCGGCATTCGGGATTTTGGGTATTCGGGATTATGGCATTCGGGATTCTCATTTTTTGCTTTTCGGGATTTTGGCATTCGGGATTTTGTACCCTTCCCAAAAGCAGCCCTCGATAAACGCAATACCTCGGTTAAAGCAACACCCAAATTTGTACCATTAGTGACTCAGTAATTGCAACTTTTCAAAAAAGTGTTGTGTGACTCAGTAAACGCAACTCTCCTTACAATTATTTCTTTTTCGTTTGATTATTTATTTCTGTGCTAACTTTTATTGTAAATGGGCAGTTATTTAACAGCTACTTCTCAAAATATTACACACTCGTAAATCATAGGTACATATATTGTATTTTGGTTTGGTTTACCATTGTTCAGCTAAATTTCTTAGCCAAGGCTCTCATAATTTCCATGTTTTATATACAATTTTCTTAAGCCCGCAGTGTCTTGAACATAAAAGCAAGTATGTGCGACCCAGTCGTGCATTTAATTTTTTTAAGTTAGGGCTCTATTATTTTATTTAGTATTGCAATGAAGTCATTTCCATGAATAGTTTTATTTTTATTAATTTTCAAACTCAGAATTTGAGAAAAAATAATTATTATTATTTTTTTTAATTAAAATTTTCTTAATTTTACGTGAAAAAGTTAGTTTTTTTGTTTTCAATGTTCAATGTTTTCACTTATCTTAGGTGGAAGTTTAAGAACCAGATGGTTGTATTTATTTAAATTTTTGATAAAATTGAAAATAACAAAAACTCTTTTTTACATTAAGATGGTAATTTTTATAAACAAACACATTGATTTTGGATTGTTCTATTCTAAAACTAAACCTACAGAATAATTTCTCATCATTGTTTCATTTTATTGACCTTGGCAATGACGATAACTCTCGAAGTCCATAAAGTCCTAGATAAAACGTTTTCCTTTTTCTTCTGAGTATGCTCCCAATGAAGTTTTTAATTTTTTTACTAAATGACCGTGCAAAATACGCTATCTTAAGACATCCTGCATGTCCCCCTAGTTTCTTAACATTATTTGCAAAAATGATAATAATGTGAATTTTGATCAAATAACCACATAGGTATATAGCTAAATACATTAGCATCACCTTAACATATTCTTAATAACATTTTAACGTCCTTAAATTTCAAAATAAAAATATGTGTAGCATGGGACACACATATATTCTATAGATATAGCAAATGGGCGTAACAATTCCCCTGCCTTCTCCTCTTTTAAAGGAAATATTAAAGCAAACATTTATTAATTCTATGAAAACAACTATGGTAACTGTTTTTTGACTACCAACTCAACAAAAGCAAACTTTAGGGGGATGTGGGTATTTTGCCATCATTTTGGAGCATGACGAATAAAAAAAATCATGAAATAAGCCCAGGCACAAAGATATTTTTTTTATTTTGTTGAGTTGTGTTATTAGACTTAGAAAAAAAAACTTTGGTATAAATTTGTAGCAAATTCAATTCTCTACAGTTCATGTAACAACACTTCTTGTCGTAAAACTGTAAATAAAAACATCATAACCACTGGGAATATATTTTGTTTTTATATTTTTTTCTGGAAAGGTCATATCCACTCACTACCCACTCGGGATGAACATGATCAGCCGGGCCTGGTTTAAACTAAAGCTCAACAGAACAATTGAACTCAGTTCAAAGTTCAAACGAGACTATGAAACTGGGGGTTAGAGTCTCAATGGATGGAATCAGAACAGGAAATATGATTGAAAAGTATCTTCATATGGGTAGGCCACAAGGCAAAACAAATACTTACAAAACGAAATTGATAACAATCCCGAAAAGATTCATCACCTCTCAAAAATTTACGATCAAGTTCAACGTAACTTATCATTCTCATTATATTTTAATGGTTCCATATATAAAAAAAACAGTTTTTCTTTAAAATGCACGTGTTCTTTTAACGGAATTTGATAAATGCTCTGTGTAGTGTACCCTCATGAATGTGTAAATTTATGCGTGCATCGAACTTCTTGAAATTTGTATGTAATTCTGTATGCGTCGATTAAAATAACTTGATGTGCATCAAAGCCCTATAATTTGATACATCTTTTGAATTAGCGTGTGTAGGACCATTCACTTTTTGTTTATAATTGTTTTAACTGCATATACCCTTACATTTCCTTTATCCTTACACATTATAATTTCCATGTACAAGGGTCTCAAACATATTTAATTAAAACACATACTCAAACTAAAGTTATGTATATCCTCAGTTTTGATCAAATTTAAATTTCCATAGCAAATAAATTAGGCTCCACGCCCTTTAGCCAAAAAGTTACCATAAATAGATCACACCTTTTTTGTTGGTCTGTTTAAATGCTTTTATTTAGATATACCAAAATGATTTTCTAAGTAGGCCGCAGACGGGTTGACCTCCTCTTCACTGTCTTCTATCACAACATTTCAATGGCCATATTAAATTCAGCCCCAAGCTAAATCCACACCACCTACATGATTGTTTGTCACCCTTGTGCTGACGATATTTAGATACTGATGCCGTCAAAATAAACGAGAAAAACTGTCTCAAAGGACTTTGTATGGTTTCAAGTACAGAAAATATAGCTATACACACATTATGTATAGATATGACTTTATGTATTATATATTCAAACATAAAGGATATCGTTATCCTCTGGGTTGATTTTTTTTTTGTCATTAAGTCTATTTTCACTTTCACATATTAAGCTGACCAAGCACGTAATGAATAACGACAGAATCAAAGTTTCCAAAATAAGGTCACAACTCGATTCGCCCACACCAACAAAAAGAAATATTTTTATGGAGTAATCTAATTCCTTCTGTTTTGGCTAGGACTTTGGCTCATATACATATATGTACCTGCATATCCTCAAAAGTGGGTGAATTTCAAAGTTTGAAAATTACTGAATTATTAAATAGGTACCTACTTTTCATTTCGAGGAACCATTGCAATTGAAATTTAGATGTAAGCTCATTCTATACACTCTTTATTCTTATTGGTTCTCCACAAAGACTGTGAATTGAGAAGAAAGAGCATTATATTTGTGTTTTCTACTTACAGTTTAAATTAAATCTAGTTGGAAGAGACCAAAAAATGGGCTCTGAACCTTTGGCACCTCATATGAGGGAAATTTGATAAAAAAGATGCCATCTAATTGGTCAGAAAAGGTCAAGTGGTCCCAGAAATTGGTCAGCCCTAGATAACTTGTAATAAAGGCTTAAACTTTATCAAGGTCACTCAAGGTCACGCGTGATTTTTGGCACCTCATTTATGGGAAATTTACAAAAATTTAATACCATCTGAAAGGCCCAAGGATCTATATAAAAGGTCAGCCCGTTTCAGTAATTGGTCAGCTATAGATTCATAGCCAGAAATCGCTATGACCTTGAAATTTTTAAGAATTCATTAAAAAAAGTCTATACCTGACCAATTACTGAAACAAGCTGACCTTTTATATAGATCTAGAGATTTTTCAGATGGTACACTTTTTTGGAAAATTTCCCTAAAATGAGGTGCCAAAAATCGTTCTGACCTTGAATTTTTTTTTTAAATTCATTAAATATTCATACAAAGAATCTATGGCTGACCAATTACTGAAAATAGCTGACCTTTTACAACCGTGAAGAGGCCTTTCAAATTGCATACTTTTTTTTTAAATGACCCAAACTGTGACCTTGAAACGAACTTCAAAAATGCATAGAAGAAAATCTATGGCTGACCAATTACTGAAAATATGTAGTTGACATTTTATCACGATCTAGAAATCTTTCGGATGGTAAAAAATTTTGGCAAATTTCCATTAAATGAGGTGCCAAAAATCGCGCGTGACCTTCAGCGACCTTGAAAAAGTTTAAGCTTTGATTAAAAGTTATCTAGGGCTGACCAATTTCTGGGACCAGTTGACCTTTTCTGACCAATTTCTGACCAATTAGAGGGGATATTTTTTTTTATCAAATTTCCCCTAATGAGGTGCCAAAGGTCCAGGGCCGGTGCCATCTCCATTTCGATAAGGAAAGTTATTGTCAGTGCAATTTCGTTGTGGCGTCATCGCCATCTTTATTCCGATGCGTGAAAGGCGTAGAAGGGTGATATCCATGTCGGACATCGTTGGTCCTAGATTTTTGACAGCTGAAAGATAAAGTTTATCCTCTCCTGAAAAACTGTTCCCGAGTTAACTTGGGATTAATTTATTTTCAGGATTAGCTAACAGCTGAAAAGGTCCTGAATTTGGACCCAGAGTTCACTCACCAAATTAGGTGAGTTAACTCGGAGTAAACTTAGGATTTCAATTGACTGAAAAACACGTTTCTGGAGTTAACTTAGCTTTAACCCCGAGACTAGGATGATCTCGCACTGAAAAACTTGGCCTAAGTGTTGGATAATCCTGAAAAAAATTAACCTCGAGTTTACTCGGGAACAGTTTTTCAGTTAAGGATAAATTTTATAGTTCAGTTGTCAAAAATCGATTGTAAATGTCATCAATGTGCGACGCTATGGATATCACCTTTCTACGCCATCGAAATAACGGGTGATTTTTTAAGAGGTTTAGAACTTAAAAAAAAAAAAACAAAAAATTCGAAAAAATGAATGAAATATTTATTTGAATCGATAGTTTGAACCTTGCAATTTAATGTTTAAAGATAATTTCATGCAAATGTTGACCGCGGCTGCGTCTCAGGTAGCCCATCCGCTGAGTCCAATTTTGGCATACTCTTTCACACATATCAGCCGGTATCTCACGAATGAATGCATGGATGTTGGCTTCCAGTGCGTCAATCGAAGCAGGCTTGTCCCTATAGACATTAGCCTTGACATACCCCCACAAAAAATAATCTAATGGTGTCAAATCGCACGATCTAGGCGGCCAATTGACCGGCCCGAAACGTGAAATTAACTGTTCACCATACTCGCCTCGCAATTGCGCCATTGTTTCGCGTGCTGTGCTTTAGTTCTTGCACCAGCTGTATCTTAAAAGGCTTTACGCCCAAATCCTTCCGCAAAATTTTCCACGTAGTGCTGTAACAAAGGCCTAACTGCTGGGAACGGCGGCGAATCGACATTTCGCGGTCTTCTGTCACACTAGCTGATACGGCCGCAATATTTTCTTCACTACGCACAGTACGTAAACGTGTTGGTGGTTTAATGTCCAACAAAGTAAATTTGGTGCGAAATTTGGTCACAATCTTCCGAATAGACTGCTCAGAAGGTCGAGAATGCCGACCATAAAATGGAAGCAGCGCGCGATGAACATTTCGAACCGAGCACGAATTTTGATAGTAAAATTCAATAATTTGCAAGCGTTGTTCATTTGTAAGACGATCCATGGTTAAATTGCAAACCAAACTGAAGCTGTTTGACAGTGACACAAGGTACTAAACACACGTCAGCTGTCAAAACCAGTGTTGCCAAAACCAAACCAGCTAAAAAATCACCCGTTATATATGGCGCCACAATTGAAAAGGCCCTCAATTTACTAAGTGAACTTAGGATTTCAATAAATTGACTGCAAAACACGTTTCTGGAGTTAAATAAGGTTTAACCTTGGAGCCAAGATGATCTTACATTCAAAACCTGGCCCTTAGTGATGCATATAAAAAGCGTATTTTCATTTCTATAAATAAATAAAATAAAAAATAATCAGTTCATAGTTTTTCTGATATTTGTATTAGCATTTCAATTGCAACAGGATGAATATTAAATGACTTAAAAAAATGTGAGTAAGCAGAACAAGTAGTAGGTGTTTTTTGACAAAAAAAAATAGATAACATCCTCGCTGCAAAAAAGACATCCTTGGGAATATTGTCACAGTCCTGCAAGTGTCTCTATTGAGGTATACGACCACATTTGTCAGTCGGAAAAAGTCTTTTTTTTTCTTCCTATAGAAGGTAGACAGATAACCAACACTTTGAATTGTTTCCTCTTATCTGCTACCAGTGTTTTTGGTGCGACTTTTATGTGTGTGATTTTTCTTAAACTCCTACCAACAAAAAAAAATATCTTTTTTATCCATTGAATTAATTCAGTGCTAGGGAATTGCTAAACAAAGAAAACCCATGAAAGTATGGGGGCATGCTTTGTTTCTGAATGGGCTTAAAAAATAGGGGAGGTTGTTTTTGGTGGTTTGTTCGTGCAAAGATAGCAAATTGCTTTTTGAAATAAATACCACAAAATGAACGAAGGAAAAGAGACTTCAGTATAGCTGTGATGTGGGATGAAAAGAAGCTTATGAAAGTTTTTAAATTAAATATTGACTGAAGGATATTGATTTGGCATGCATTCAGATATCATATACCTACATATTATGTGGAACGAATGTTAAACAAGCATTTTTACATAAAAGAGTATTTGAACATTTTTGATGGGTTACATTTTGAGTGAATCTATAGTATGGATATCATCAAATTAGAATAAAAATAAAAGCTCATTAAAAGTTTTGAAACATTATTATTATCTACTTAATGTCTGGAAAAAAATGCTTCTTATGTGAAAGGTCAAAGGTTTAACTTATCTTTATGTATATGTAATCTTATTTCACTATCGCAGAGCCAATTATCTAAGTCTCTAGAGTTATTTGTTTCAAATTTTACTTCAGAAGGGTCAAAAGAGATTGTCCTAATGGAATATTGGAGTTTCATTAAGCTCTAAAAACAAAATGTCGTACCTAGTGTAGGTATCATTTTAATGACAAGGGTAGGTTTAATGGTTTGGGAGAGCCTTAATGAATGGTGTGCATACAAAAACAAAGTGACTCCCTAATTACATTTACAAAATGTTATAATTATGTTTGCTAACCACAACAGTTTTTCTATTTAACTATATATATTTGGCTTTCAAATTTTTGTTTTTGTATTTCGTGTATCGTGCCATGGTGGCCCATCTGACTTTAAATTTAGCTAAAGCGATTTTATTCAAAGAAAAGAATTGCTATACCCAAATAATTTCTTGAAAAGTTTTAAGGTAAAAAATATTGGCGCAAAAATTCTAGTGACACGATACTAAAACAATTTTAGTGTAATAATAGGTGGAAATGGCGGTTTCTTAAATTAAAGACGATTTCAAAGTTTAAACACTTGCATTAAAGTTAAAATCACCAAAGTCTGTATTTAATTTTTTAGTACTAGCTCAAATGACGCCTGTCATTTGAACTGTCATTGATTAAGGCGAGTTCAACCTTAATTTGCTAAGAAAATGGTCTTAGCGCCACACTAACTAGCATGTGTCTATAATTCAGGAAAACTTAGAGAACTGCATTAAAGTTAAAAAAATGTTACCTAGTGTCACGCTAAGGCCCTTAAAATAGGCTGTCTATAATTTTATGCCATTAAATCTACTTACTTCAATCAATATTTATTATAGGCTATTGAATAAACCAGGGGTGGAATCGGCTAAGGTGATTGGTGATTGTCACATTTATGATAATCAAATGTGATCACATTTTATTTTCCGTCTGTGTAAGGTGATCACCAAAAATTATTATCGAATTGGCATCACTTTGAAAGACAAGTACTGAGACCTGTCAAAAATTCATTTATTTGATTTTGAAACATTAAGAAGTTGTATTTGTGTGTTTTATGACCATTATAACTTGGTGTACTTTGTACCCATAAACTAATAACAAATTAAGAAGTTGTCTCAGACATTATAATTTGGCCCATTTTAGCTGTCCATTCTGAACTGAATTGCATTTGGCGTCCATCAGATCCAAGAAAATTGCATTTGAAAATAACTCGAATTGGACAATAGGAGAAATGTGAGATAATCAAATTCCAGGTGGCAAATCTATGAACCGAAAAATTTGTGTAGCAAATGTGTTTCTACTAGCCGAATGTCTTAAGAACCTATGTACTTGCGGGTACCCGGTGCGCGTGCGCTACTTCGATAAAAAAAGAAATATAGGTATACATTTTGTTGATTTGTTGGAAAAAATGAAGTTTTTGTATTGTATGGAAAAATTCGAAATCAATTTGATGAAAACGAATGTGTAGGAATTTTTTAGTTACCAATGAATAAAACAGAAAATAACATTTGTGAATGTCACTTATTTATAAATAAATTAGAACTTATATGTTTATACAAACATATGTGTGTGGTGGACAGAATAATGTGCTCGGGTTTGCTTCTAATGTTAATCTTCAAGAGTCGCATATTTCCGTTGTAGGTACATAAATGTTTTTCATTTTCCACATTTTGGTTTGGTAAAAATGATTTCACAGGCACTAATAGATTAGTGTTTTTTTTTCAACCTCAGAAATTCAAAATACAATTTGGATTTTATATGAAAATGACAACAAAATAGCTGTCACAAGAAAAGTCACAAAAATATGATTATCACATGTGACAATCACCTTACGCAGACCGAATTTGATTATTGTGACTGTCAACTATCACAAATCACCTTAGCTGATTCCACCCCAGTAAATGAAGTGTATTTAGAAGCAATTACGTGGAAAGATTTTTATTACTAAATATGTTTCTTTGGACCATATAGCGTATAAGAATGCCTTAAACAGAAAATGCTACTAAATTCACCCTTGTGTTTGTGAGAGAGTGGTAGCGGTCTCACTGGCCAATTTTCAATATGTCTGGTACAACTCAGATACTAAGCTGAGTTTGACAATTTTACACTTGAAACTTTCTCTCAGCTTTTGTCCGAAAGCTTATTTTTTGATACTATTAGTCCGTTCAGGTAACCGAATCCGGTGATTTTTTTTATGACTGGAATTCATTTCTTACACATTAAGTTCGAAATTTAGCTTAAGGGTAATTTCTGTAATCATGTCGCTTGGACGGAAAAATGGCGCCCAATCTGTTGTCCAGTCAGGAAACCGCTATCCCTGCCCTTTTTATTATTGTATTTGTATTTTTTTTTTACATGCTACGGATGTCACTTAGCTTGGGAGTCATTGGCATGGATGGCATTTTCAAAAATGGCGCCCAATCTGTGGAAAATGGTATATTAAAAAAACTCGTAAATTAGTCGGAAAATTTCAATAACCAAAATAACGGTTAATATCTTAAAAGAACTATTCAGTATTGTCACTTTTTGGGAAGATACTTTTTTTTATGTCGACGGGTGGAACCTCCACTGTTTTGATCATTTCTAATATTTTTTTAAACATGAAAAAAAGTTGCAGAAATGCCTGTAGAGCCAAATGCGAGTTGGGAAATAAAAATTGATATTTTGAAAGTTGAGTAGATGCACCTTTGGTTAAAATTTCAATATTACCACTTTTCAGGAACAAACTTTTTTATGACAAAATGCGGGGCTTCCCTTTTTTTGTAGTTTTTAACGTGAAAATAAATTGCGTATTGGAAAAATAACCATTGATGTCGTAAAAGAAAGGTGCAGCGTAGAAGAACCCTCGGTTAATATTCATGTTTTGCCTCTTTAAGGAAACATACTTTTATTGATGTCAAAACGAAGCCAAAAATAAGGGCTCTTGTATACAATTTTTTCATCAATTTAACAAAATCGTATTAGTTTCTCAAAATGTTAATTTTCAAAAAAGTATTTTTTTTGGATCTTTAATAAATTCAATTTTTTTTTGAAAAATCAATAATGTGAAAACGACTCAAGGGATTTTTATAAACTTGGTACTTAACGGTTTCTTAACACTTAGAATATGTTAAAAAAATATTTTATTTTTATAAAAAAATAACGGTACCTTCCATATGCAAATGTTGAAAAACCGTTTTGATAAAATGTCTTCTGTATTCTAAAATTTGAATGGTTTGCTATAAAATATAAAACAAAATAACAGTACATACTTCCCTTAGAAGGCTATTCTGCCGTGTTAAGATGAAAAAACGTAAGTGTATTTTTGACATTACGAGATAAACACGTTTTTCTGTTTTTATCTCTTTCTTTTTTGTTTTGTTGTTGAGTGTTTTTCTGTCGTATTTACAAGTAAATAATTTTTTTTTGCCTTGATTATTTATCGGATGTACAAATGCTTGTATAGTAGTCACTTTTTTTTTTATTAAATTGAGTGCTAAAACGTCAATTTTTCCTAAAAAAAAGCATGGTTCTTTGAACGAACGTCATTTTTCTTAAGCGTTTTAAGCCATTACAAAAGCAAGTTAGGGCTTTTATTTTTAAAGAATAAAATAGCAAACATATCAAAGATGTCAAAACTGGCCCTAACTCAAAACAGCCAAAATGTCAGTTACGTTTTTTCTTCTTAACACCGCAGTATTGTTGAGTGTGAATTTTCTTGAATTATTGGCTGATCGAATTTTAATAAAAAAATTTATATGAAAACTTCCAATAATATAAATAATATTGCATACGAAATTTTTTATAATTTTGTTTTTTTAAATAAAAAAAAATAAAAATAGTTTTTTTGGAAATTCGATGTTTGAAAATTAGCTTAATATTTTCAATTTGAAATTCAAATTGTTGTATGCGTGCATATTAATAAAAACTTAAAATGTGCATACCAACATTTTTCCTAAGGAATGTTTTGAAAATTTTATATATACCTATAAGAATTTTTTTCTTTTAAACCACTCCAACAATTTTCAAAATTTTGTTCCCATTAATACATATTTGTTCATGAATTCTGATGTTATTTCTTTTGTTCAGCTAAAGATATTAAAAGGTACGTTTTAGCAAGTAAAAAACTAATTCAATGCTTTTTTGTCTCATAATATCTATGTTTTTATAAATATGTGTATTACTATACAATTTTTAAGATTATGGGCTTTTAAACATAAGAGCAAGTAAATAAAATAAAATATGTAAAATAAAATACTGGACTGGGTCGCACGTACTATTTCTTATATTCAAGAGGCTGTGAGTTTAAGAAAATTGTATACAAAGACATAGAGATTATCAGAGGAACATTTTGAAAAGCAACAAATACGATATTTTAACTATAGCTAAAATAAGATAACTCTCTTCTTATAGTTTGAGGTAAAAAAAGAACGTCGTTTTAATTCTTAATTGGATATGATTGTTTGAATAAAAAAATAAAAAATTTTTGGAGCGGTTTTTTAACAAAATTAATAATAAGGAAACATTTTGGTGTGCAAATCTTAAGTATTTACCTATTTATGTGCATATAAAATTGAATTTCAAAAAAAATTGTCAACCCGTTTTTGAGACATTGAATATTAAAAAAAAAATAACTTGAAACTTTTTTTAAAAATTAAAAAATTTCTTTTCGAAAATTTTGATATGCAATATTATTTGAAATTTGTATATAAAATTTCTTATCTAATAATGGGAAAATTTAGAAAAAAATAACATTTAGAGGTACCTACTAATAGTTGCTAAGTGTCAAATATAATATACTTTTGTAGTAGATCGCACTAATTTTGGCCTACTAAAATAGTTTAATCAAAATTGTAGGAGCCATTTAAAAAAAAATACTTTCCTTAACGGTTTTTTAACATGTTTAAATGGAAGGTACCGTTATTTTTGCATAAAAGTACATTTTTTTTTGTAAAAATTTTAGAACGTATTAAAAAACTCTGAAGTATCGAGATTAAGAAGAAAACAAATTTGAAACATTTTTTGAAAAATTCTAAAAAAATATTTTTTTGAAAATTTTCGTAACAAAAACTGTTAATATTTTTTAGAAGCTTCTGTATAAAAAATTTTTGAAATCATAAGTACCGGTTTGAAGATAGTAAAAAAAAAAACGGTTCTTTGGGAGGTACCATTAATAATCATTTTTTGGCAAATAGTTTCCTACACAAAAGTATCCTGTACTAAAAGAAATTTATTGCATTATTTTTAAGAAGAGTTTTTGAGCCATTTTTGAGAAAAATGAGATTTTGTAAAATTGTTTAAAAACTGTATGGCAGGTACCTACCATTTTTTTTTTGGTTCTAAAAAAAAGGTTGTATACAAGGGTTTTTTTCATTAGCACTGTTTTCTAGAGCAATTTTATCTTCGCTTAGACAAAAAAAGAAGCATGTTAAATATACAATAATGCGGAATCATACCAAATTGTTGTTGTACTTATGATACTTCTTTTTACTTGCGATATAGGTAGTATAAGGCAAGTTTTGGATTCGTGCAAAAAAAAAAATTGAAATAACAATCAAACACAATATTACGATGATAGAGAACACCAAAAAATTGGGTGGCACAATTTTGTCTGTCTGTCTGTCTGTCTGTTCGTCTACAGCCTAAACGGCTCGATCGATTTTCTTCAAATTTGGTTCATAGTGGTTTTTCTCGTTCGTTTTTTTCATTTTTTGTTTAGAACCAAAAATAACGGTACCTGCCATACAATTTTGTTTAGCAATTTTACATAATCGTGTTTTTCATAAAAACGGCTCGACAATTTTTCTTAAAAAAAATTCAATAAATTTATTTTAGTAAAGGTTTCTTTGGGTGGAAAACTATTTTTCAAAAATGGTTATTAATGTTACCTCCTAAAGAACCATTTTTTTTAAATTTTTAATTTTCTTCAAAACCGATTACAATAATTTTTTATGCAGAAGTTTCCAAATAATATAAATAGTTTTGTGTACCAAAATTTTTGAAAAATATTTTTTGGATTTTTTTAAAAAATGGTTCAAATTTTTTTTGGAAAATCAAATATATCGAAAACGAAAAGATCGATTTTTTTGATATTTAAGATTTTTTTAGTACTCTATAAAAGTTTTTTTAGAAAAAATGTACATTTATGGAAAAATAACGGTACCTTCCATACAAAAGTTAAAAAACCGCAAAGCAAAATATTTTTTTTCTTAAAAACGACTCGTAAGAATTTGATTAAACTTTTTGCATATACTAAAATTAGTACGATCTACTAGCAAAAATTATAAAATTTTACACTTAGCAACCTGTCATAGTCTTAGTCTTAGTACCTGTCATAGAACGTATTTTTTTATTTTGAGTTTTCTCGTTATCGGCTAGGCGGATTTAGATGAATTTTGTTATATACAAATTTCAGATAAGATTAAATAATATTGCATATCAAAATTTTCAAAAATAAAGTTTTTGGATTTTAAAAAACGTTTCAATTTTTTTTTTGATAATTCGATAATTCGATTCTTAAGCCCGCAGTGTCTTGAACATAAGAGCAAGTACGTGCGACCCAGTCATGCATTTTATTTTTTAAGCGGAGATAAAAATGCATTAAAAACACGGCTGTTATTAAATCGGATGCATAGATCATATTCTTTGCAGATTTTACTAGCTTCGTTCCAAACCAGAGCTCTCAGCTAAAACCTAGTACGCTGCTGATGCGAAACGAAATTTTTAGTTGGTCTCCAACAAGACAGCGAAATGCTTACGAAAACGCAGCGAAAAATATTCACTGTCAGTTACACCAATTCAAAAAATCTAAACAAAAATGCAACTGAAAAAAAGAACACAGACAGCCACGCTGTAATGAAAGAAACAATAAAAGAACGAAAAGTAAAACTAAATTTTTCGTTTATGATTTCGCTGTGTCATTTTTGTATGGGATTTTTCGTTTCGCATCAGCAGCGTACTAGGCTTAAGAGTTAAAATAGAAAAACACCAAAAGTTGTTAAAATGAACAATCGGTAATCCATAAGTCTGGGTGGCGTGTCGCGTGGTTATCAATACAACTCCTTCCACCTGTCAGTTTGAATTCGTTGGTCAGCGTCTACTTTCTGTATCTCTCGCATCGATGAAATCGGTTGAGAAACGATGAAAAATGGAACATTTTTAAATTTTTATCATTTCGCGACCAATTTGCGAGAGTTACAGAAAGTCGGGACAGTGCATTTATCTTGATTATTGATGGAAAACAACGTACATAGTTATGAATTTGAATACAAAAGACAGTCTACACGTCAAAACTGACACGTCACATTAGCATAATGTAGACTGACAATGTAAGCCAACAAGTGTGGAGTTGCTTAAGGCATTTTCCAAACACTGACCGCCAAAACACATTTTTCATTGATTCTATTATTTTGTTTACAAATTATTATGTCAACGGTTTTCTAAAAAATAAAGGCAAAAAACCGTTTTCATTTCTTGGCGCCTAAGTTATCGTACTCTCCCCACAATAAAAGTACAGTATAATTTTAGGATAAGAATATAATTAGAAAAAAATCCCTCATGGGAAATTTAAAAAAAAATAATCATTGCATACCTCAATGCGGAACAATACATTTTTGTTCACAGAAAGTAAAATTTTAGGATGACAATTGCAAGCTTTATTTCAATTTCAACTGTCATTATATCTGCATGCATGTATACATTCCCTATGTTGGAGCAAAAAAATGTTTACAAAATGCTTTGGAAATACAAAAAAACTATTTCCATCTCAAAAATTACATGGGAATAACAACAAATTCACAATCATAATTTAACATTGCACTGAGAATTGCTACACACATTCAAGTCATAAAATGTCTCTTCTTCCTTGTTTCCGCTATTGTAGCTATTGTTGATGTTTGTGCAGATTTTTGTTCGAGTCTTTGAGTAAAAAAAAAATCCATACAAAATAGCTTTAGGCATTTTATTCATCATCTTGTTCAACAGTGTGAATTTTTTGTATCTTTCTACATCTATGCACATCAGTAGTACATGTAGGTAGGTATAAGCTCCTATAAATCCTCTGAAAACATTTGGAATTCAAACCGCATAAAGATGATTTAAGGTCTGTGACTAATGACAGTCACGTAGCCAGATTAAGCGCTAAGGGTGACCTTAGCAGCTCAGCCGTCAGCCCATATTGGAATTTAAAAAAAATAATATTTTTGAGGTACCCCTAAGGCCTTAGATAACTGTAAGTCCAGAAACTTTCTTGGAACTTTTGATTCCCATAAAGTTTTAGGTAGGTACTAGCACTAGTCCAGAAATCGGTCATTTAGCGACAAAAACGGCCATATCACGAAATGGTATTTCAGAAATGACTAGGCTGAAATTGGGGTAAAAAATGTGGCAAAATTGAAAAATACCACATCCTGAAGCAGGTCACCCAAGGAACTATTTTTCAACAAAGCAGTTGACTTAGGCGCCCCACAGTGGGACCGAGGTGGAAAAAACCTCATAAAAGTGTTTAATATGGCATTGTGATACACTTTTCCTTCAGTATTTTTCATGCCGAATCCAGCTGTTATAATGATTTTATAGTTAAAAATTTGCTTTTGGCCGAAATAAGGGGTTAAAACGGACCATTGAAATTTTGGGCCTTTAGGTTGTAGTCGTTTTAAGAAGAGCCACAACACAAATTAAGGGCTTATGGTCGTTATTTGTTAATGTTACATCACGATATGGTCTTATTTCGCTCAAAAGGTGAGCGTTTACAATGTAAGTAATTGATTCGCTTAAACAAATAAATTCCCCTTCCAAAAAAAGCTCTTAGTGCGGCCTTCTTCGATGGATTTGGTCACTACAACAATACTCGAAAAGGGTACATTAAATAAAACTCAATTCTGGCCTCAAGCTTCTATGGCATTAACAGCATTCCAGGAGGCTCATCTCTTTGAAAAGAAAAGGATGACAACCATTCAACCTACATAGGTATCCATATCTACCTTTAGTGTCTCTTATGAGTCATGAAAAAGTTATTCAGCAAAGAGGAAGCCACCTACCTTGGCACCTACAACAAACCTCCCGAAAAAGAAGCAACAAGAAATAAGATTGAAAATAAAAATCTTTGACTAGGCTAGACCCAAACTCTACTCAACTCGTCACGATCACATCTTTCTGATAAAATATGTATAGGTACTACACTCGTATAATGTGGAAATGGATGCTAGATGGCAGGCAGTGTGGCGCTTAAAGGCATAATTTAATCGTCATATTGTCGAATCCAATTTCAGAAAAATTGATTATAATCGAATCAGGGCGATGTGTCACGTTTCTGTTCACACTTTAGCTACGATTTTTTTTTTTTTCATTCCAGAAGGTGGGAATAGGAAAACGCTGGTTTCATCATAGACAGCTATGACATAAGCTATAGGCAGCTTCTACCAGTAGTGGCATGCATCACGATTCATGAATGATCTGGGGAGGTGGGCAAAATACTTACATATAGAACGATTTAAAATGATTTGAAAAACGATGAGAGGATTGGTGGTGTTGGTGGGTTAACAGTGCTTTCAAAATTTGAAGTATTATCGGTTTCTTTATAAGAGGATATGACGGCGGATGACACGATTAGTAGGATAGGGACTTTATTTTAAAGTTTGATGAAGCTTATTTTTGGAGGTCTTTTTAATTTATCCCTTATTATGGATGAGAGGAAAAGATTTTTATTTTAAAAGAATTTACTAAGGGTAGGACCTTGGCAAAAGAACTTGCTTTTACAACTCAAGCAGGTTTGAATTTTTAGTTTCTTTACTTTAATTTAGATGGCGCTCACAGTCCAGGATGGACTACGGCCTCAACTAACAAGCCCCTCCAGCCAGCTCGGTCCCAAGCTATGCCTCCAGTTGGGCACTCCAAGTTGATTGAGGTCGTTCTCCACTTGCTTACGCCACCCAAGGTGGGGTCTTCCTCTGCTGCGCAGACCATCAGGGGTAGATTCAAAAACTCGTCGGTGTTCATATGTTCAACGTGTCCCAGCCATCTCAGCCGCTGTATTTTAAGCCTTTTGACTAGGTCGATGTCGCTGTAAAGCCCACAAAGTTTATTGTTAAATCTTCTCCTCCATACTTCATTGATTAAGACTGGACCGAAAATAACCCCAAGAATTTTTCTTTCAAAGTACTCAAGCACATATTCTCATCCGTTTTTGACAGGGTCCATACAGCAGGACCGGGTTGATTAGGGTCTTATATAATGTCTCCTTGGTTCTTTGAGAGAGGGCTTTACTACTCAAATGCCTTCTTAGCCCGTAGAAATAGAGGTTGCTCTTGACTTGCTAGTTGCCTACAATTGCTTCAAGTACGATGTTAAACAGGTAGCATGATAACGCGTCGGCTTGCCTCAAACCTTTCTTGACATAAAAGAGTTCGGCGGTGTTCTAACCAACTTTGACGGAGCAGTCAGATTTCTCAAAGTCATCCTGCACGCAAGCGGATGAGTTTGGCAGGGATGCCAAGATGCGACATGGCTCTGTAAAGTTCTTCTCTATCTACGCTATCATATGCGAATTTGAAATCGATAAAGAGGTGGTGTGTATCGATTTGAAACTCCTGGTTTTTTTTTTCCAAAATCTGTCGTAGTGTGAACATTTGGTCGACGGTTGACTTGCCGGGCCTAAAACCACACTGAAAGGGGCCGATCAGATCGTTGACAAACGGTTTTAAGCGATCACAGAGTACAGATGACAGGATCCTCCACTTGGCCTCCACTCAGCGTCCACTCAGCGTCCGCTCGGCATCCGTTCGTCTTAGCGTCCGCTTGCCTCCGCTCAGCGTCCACTCGGCGTCCACTCGGCCTCCGCTCAGCGTCCGCTCGGCGTCCAATCGGCATCCGCTCGGCCTCCGCTCAGCGTCCACTCGGCGTCTGCTCGGCATCTGCTCAGCGTCCGCTCGGCATCCGCTCGCTCTCAACTCAGCGTCCACTTGGCATCCGTTCGGCCTCCGTTCAGCGCCAATTAAGACCGTTTGAATAAACCGGAAAATTAGGGGTATAAAGGAACAATTAAGTGCAAAAGTTTTTATTATTGAATATGTTTGTTAGGCCCATAACATGCTTAAAACCGAAAATGCTACTAAATTCACCCATGCGTTTCCGAGAGAATGGCCACACTGCCGCTTTTCAATATTTATTGGTATAACTCGAAAACTAAGCCGAATTTGACAATTTTCTTACATTTAAGACTTTTTGTTCAAAATAAAATTTTCTATTGAAATGGATAGTTCAAAAAATTCGTCGCAAAATAATAATGGTGGTAGACGTCGTGTCATTTAAAAACCTCTACACCAATATGAAGTTGCACGAAATAGCCCAATCTTCACACTCGTAGAAACAGAGAAGCCCTTAAGCCTTACGTGTTCTTATTATTTATTTCAGCAAATAAGCCTGTTAGAAATCTGTTTCAAACTAATTAACTCTTTTGTTTGATTCCTTTTAATTACGTAAGGTACCTAACCTTAATATTAACCCATTGCTTCATAATGAAAATATCAGCTCCCATTCTGCTCCGTTCCTTTCACTAAAATTATTTCAAGCACTCTTATAAGTCTTATGCACATGCATGAGATGTTTAAATTTATGTACTCGTACTATGTACCTACTATACATATATCCATAGAGAACTTATTTATTGGAGGGAATTTTCAGACTCAAATCCCTTAAATAAAATGCAGTCTTGTTTAAAAGTAGGAAAATCGATTTTGTATCAATATTACTAAAAACATCCCCATTTCACCCAAAACATATTTGCATGGCACTAAATTTTTAGAGAGTGAAAAAAAAAAAATTCATATAACAACCCTCCCTATCCTGAAGACCTCTTAAGAAAAAAACTTGTTCATTTGAAAATTGAAACCTTATCCTTTCGTTTGTGTGTCCTATATTGGAGTTTTGTTGCTGGGAATGAATGTTCTCATATACATGGTTCTTTTTGGCTCGCACCATATATTTCAAGCACGAGCAGTTTATAGAAAACCCAACGAAGAACTCACTTCCGGAGTGAAATGCATTTTTTCGGGTAATAACATTGTTTTCTAACAATGAAACGAAAGGAAACTAAGTACCACTTAAGGCGCTATTTTCGAGTGATGGCGAGGCACAGATATACGAGTTTGTACACACAAGAGAACCCCTCCGCAGCACGATAAGTCCATTTATTTTATACTCTCAACTTTCAATTGTGTGCGATACTTTTGGTATAGAGAATACTCGTAGCTCTATGCTTAAAAATCCCAAAACTGAACTTAAAATGCAAAAACAAAAACAAAGAAAATATACAAGTCTGCATCAACAACCGGGCGCAAACGAAATAAAATATCTATATACTCTACTGATCCAGTTTTTGAGGCTATGAAATACAATCATCTAGCTTCGTTTTAATGGGATTCAAGTTTGAGTAATGTTTTTCATTTGGCAAAACTGTTTTGACCTAAATTGGGATTTTTTTTCTCCTATAATAGGGGAGTACCTATATATGTATGTACTAGTAGTTTGAACGTCAATATATTTTTTCATATACATAATAGTTCGTTGCGGGAATCTTTAAAGATTAATTGATACTCGTTCCACGCTGAACTTATTTCAGATTGATAAAGATCATAAGAGAGTCAGAGGAGCAAAAGAAATGAACAAAGGTAGGTACCTGAACTACATTTTCCCTTAAATCACAGGGAAGGGAAAACTGTTTCGTTAAGAAGTTTAAAAAAAAAAATTAAACAATTACAATTTCTAGCTAAGTCTTGTGAAAACTCTCTAAACCGAACTTACAATGTCAAAAAAATTCAAATGTGTTGAAGATACAGTTCTGCATATTTTTCTTTTTTATTTGAACACTAAGTCCATTATAGTTATAGGGCCAAGCGGAGTTCTTAAAATATCGGTATATTGTTTTTGGGCGGAATGTGATGAATATGAAAAGTGATTGTGAGGTCAAGCTAAAATTCTTCGCTCATGTTTTCCTTTAAGTGTTCTCCACAATATGAGCGAGATTGTTTTCTTTGGTTGTTGGTTTCTCAAACATATTTTTTGAGAAGGATAGTTTTTCAAAGTTGGTTGTCCTCTTACCCAATGCAGGGGGGTGTGTCACGCCCACTTTTCTTCAATCTTGGTTTGCTGCACCGATATGGATGAAAGTTTAATAATTTGTTAAAATTACTTCAGAAGGAATTAAAGAAATTACTAAAGTAACATCCACCCACTGCCACGCCCATTTTTTGTATGCCTTATTTTCTTTCCATGAAATTGTCAGTGTTTGTTCTTATGGGTGTGCAAATAATTGTCAAATTGGTGTAAGTAAAATCCACCAACTTTCACGCCCATTTTTATTATTTCTGTGTTTCTTGGAAACGCCTCCTACGATTTGCAAAAGCTTTTCAGATTTTATTCTTATGAACGAGTAAAAATTTAATTTTTTTGATTTAAATCCACCTACTACCACGCCCACTTTCCTATATCTTGATTTATCAGAAACTGATTTGGATACAATTTTGAGAGTTTGTTCATTAGGGTGGTCCTTATATTGGGTTTTTTTGAAATTCCAACTTGGATAGGCATCAAATGACTCTAAATAGAGAAAAAAATCCTCCTAATTTTTTCAGATTTTTATTTCACCCCCATGGTCTCCCTTTTTTCACTTCACGGTACAAATATTGGAGTTAGGGTGATTCTTATAACACGCGAAAATAAAAATCAGAACTTATAGATTAGTTTCAAACGAAAAAAAAATCGTATCGGAGGGGGTCTATTTCCCCCCGTTCAGGCGAAAGGGGTACTTTTCTAAAAATTGTATCCAAAATAGAAAACAAATATTAAAAAACAACGGGACCACTTACAATGGCATGCTATAGCTGTTTTTAAAGCCATGCATCCAGTCTCTAAAATATTTTTTAAATCAAGCTTTTATTATGAATAGTTTCTGAAAAAAAAATCAATTTCAAACGTAAAAAATTGATACTTTTTTTTTATTTTTAGGTTTGAAAATTATTTTTTTCAAAAACCATTTACAATATAAACTTGATTTAAAAAACATATTAGAGACTGGATTCATGGGTTTAAAAAAAGCTATAGCATGCCATTGTAGGTGGTCCCGTTGTTTTTTAATAATTTTTTTCTATTTTGGATTAAATTTTTAGAAAATTATCCCTCCCGCCTGAACGGGGGGAAAAAGACCCCCCCTCCAATACGATCTTTTTTTCATCTGAATTCTGATTTTTTTTCACGTGTTATAAGAATCACCCTAACTCCATTATTTGTACCTTAAAGTGAAAAAAGGGAGACCAGGGCGGTGAAATAAAAATCTGAAAAAATTAGGGAAATTGTGTTTCAATGTTTTGAATCGAAAGAGGGCTATCCAAGACAGTGTCCAATTTAAGGACCACCCTATTGTTCATACTAGTTATATAAAGATTTAGAAAGCACTTTTGGTTTTGTGAAACCCTAAATTGTCCTAGCGTGTAACGATTTAACTTTGAAATTAAAAATAAAAGCCCAAATCAGGCTTCAAAGTCTTTAACATATCAAATTGAAGCAAATCATTTATTAGTTGTTTCCAAAGCGCAAGGTTTTTTTTTTTAATGCTGCTGTTACTTGGAAAATCACTGTATAGGTGCTTTTAGTAAGATCCGCTCATTGTCACGCTTACTTTTCTTCAATATTAACGTTTTATTATCTCCGGATCTGGGCCGGGGTTATCTTTTATCATGTATTACAAAAACAACATGGGATCCAGGTTTCTATCGAGGTTAATTTCAATAATCCAGATACAGGTTTTCACTCTGACCGACAGAAGTCTATTTACCATTGTGAATGATGTCAGCAAATTGTCAGCAGTTTTGGAAATAGAGTTTACAGAGCTGTTCCGAGAGCCGACATCATAATTGTCATGGGAGATCTCAATGGCCAAGTCGGATCAGATAACTACGGTTTGGAACGTGTGATGGTAAAAAATTACTTGGGGTCACGGAATGAAAATGGCGATTTGCTGGGTCGATTTTTGTAACGCTAATCGTCTTGTACTGGGTGGGACTGTGTTTAAACATAAGACTTATGCAACAAAATCACCTGGGTACATCCGGATGGTCAAACTGAAAACCAAATTGACCACATCATGATTCAGCAGCGATGTAGGAAGTCAATGTGCGATGTTCGAAGTGTTAGAAATGCTGACATGGGAAGCGATCACCATTTGGTTCTCATGAGTCTCAAGCTATGAATTGCAGCTGTACAACGACAATCACAGGGTGCAGCATGGAATTCGAAGTTCAATACAAATGCTTTAAATGATCCCAACATATGTCATAACTATGTCACCAACCTTAACGACAGAGCTTTGTCATTAAACAGAATCCAACATTCAACTATTGATGAGATGTGGGGTAATATAAAAAGAGTTTTTATGCAGGGTGGATCAAAAACTGTACCGAAGCAGACGAGAGTTAGAGACTCTTGGATATTCCAAGACACCTGGGATAAAATCGAGCTTCACAAATCGTTGAAGATGCAAATAAATGCCGAAGCAGATGCCCAACGAAAGGCTGAATTACGAAGAGAGTATCGCCTAGCACATATGATGGTCTTTCACTGTGTGAGACGCGTGACAAGAGGGTGAGGTAAGACGGTCTCGCAAAATATGCGGAAAACGCAGCAAGAAGAGGAGATATGAGGGTATTGTACAAAATATCCAAGGAAGTTGTCGAAAAAAAAGCAACAAAAATCATCCTGTAATGGATGTAGATGGTACACTTTTGGTATCAATTGAGGGTCAGCTTCGCAGGTGGAAGGATCACTTTTGTGCCTTGCTTAATGAGGATTCTTTTTAGCAGAGTGCTGGAGTGCCCCAGCTTAACGAGATGTATAGATCATATAGAGGTATTGACATAGAACCCCCTACAGTACTGGAAATTCAATCTTCGATAAACCTTCTCAAAAACTACAAAGCAGCTGGGCTTGACGGAATACCAGCCGAATTCCAGAAAGCTGACCCCGTCAGAACGGCTGGTATTCTACACCCGTTGGTACAAGCTGTGTGGGAAAACGAAATCTATCCCAGCGACGGGAAGGATGGTGTGATTTTTAAGTTACCAAAGAAAGGTGACCTTAAGAATTGCAACAATTGGCGAGGTATTACAGTTTTGTCCGTTTTTCCAAAACTAATGGCAAACATCATTCTCAAGCGGATAAAGGATAGAATCGAGTCTATGCTCAAGAGACATCAAGCTGGCTTCCGCACAACGGTCGATCGTGTGTCGACCATATCAACACCCTTCGTATCGTCCTTGAACAGTCGACGGAATTTCAATCACCGCCTTACCTCATGTTTGTGGATTTTGAGAAAGCCTTTGATCGAGTTAACCGAGAATGTATATTGAAGATCGTAGCTTGGAGGAATTCCCCCAAAAATTGTTACAATTATAAGGGAGTCCTAACGCAAGGTGTTTTGTTTTACACAATGGGCAGCTATCCGACTCGTAGTGCAACAGGGTGTGAGACAAGAGGATGTTCTATTGGTAATTCTCTTCCTGCTGGTGATATATGACGTATTGACGGCCAGTGTTGGTACATCTGTGCGATAGGAGGTTCAATGGAGACCGTTCGAAAGGCTCAGTCACTTAGAATATGCCGATAACATATGTCTACTGGCAAATAACATCAGTGGGCTGAACGGGATGTGTCAAACACTGCAATTGAAGAGAGAAGCGAGTGGTCTAATAATAAACAGCAAAAAGACAAACAGAGTGCTCACAGACCCCTCCACACAGCAGCGTATTATTTTTCAGGAGACGCCAGTGATGGAAGAAGTCGATCAGTTTAACTACCTCTTGGCAATATTTTTTCCGCAAATTGCGATACGGCTCTGGACGTTGAAAGTACACTGCCGGTCATTTGAATAGGTTCAATCAATTTGCCACACTACTCTCCTTCTTCCTTAATATTTATTGGACATTCCCCCCATTGTTATATTATATTGGAGGTCATTTATTTACGGTCAGTTTGAGATATACAACCAACTTGGAAAATGCACTGTTATTTTGATATGCTACCTTCATCATGTTAACTAAAAAAATTATACGCTTTTTTTTGCGTCACTTGAATAGGTTCACTGCCAATAAATTTAGTTCACGTCAAACTGAGTTCACTAATCGTCGTGTTATTTGACAATCGATATTTGGAATTGTTTTTAACAATTGGTTTTTAAAACCGGTTGCGGAAAGCTTTTGATTGAAGAAGAAAAAGGGTAGTTCAAAGCGTGCAGTGAATTGTTTTCAAAACATCGCAGGAAAAATATAGTAGAAGCCAAAAAGTGGTAATAAATAATTTACAAAATACATCTGGCTATGGGAAAATAATAAAAGGGAATCATTACACAGTGGCTACGAATGTGAGTTGATGAACCAACATCCGCAACCAACTCTCATCACTTTGCTTCAAAAACAATGAAAAAGACGGTGTTAACTTGAACTTGGCTACGGTAAAGTGTGTTATTCGAAGTGTCAAATATTTAACAAGTATAAAAAGATCCAAAACAAACCACTGTTTAATGTCACTCACAAAGAAATGCACTTTTAATTCTATTGAAATAATTTGTAGTGAAAAATTGAATTGCAATGTTTCGTTTTGTTGGATAAAAACCAAGTGTTTTTGGCATCAAAGGGCCAGGTGGGTATAATTCCTATGCGAATAGTAAAAATTGTACCCACCTGCCTCCTCGTCTGGGGCAATTTTCGTGAGTTTTCACAATCTTGATGAGGTCTACAGAAAATTGGAGTCACTTCATACCGCTCTACACACCTTGTCACAAAAAGCAATGTGACTGAATGAGTTTGAAATTTGAAGAAAGCAATATTACATACCTCTTTTATAACTGCCGCATAGTATCTCGAAAGTAGAACTAAATTTTTCGTTTATGTTTTCGTTGTATAATTTTTGTATTGGATTTTTGGTTTCGCATCAGCAGCGTAGGTACTATAGGCATCAACTAATGTTGTATTTTGAAAGACGTCTGTGCAGTTAGCAAGGCAACTTTCACCCATGCAAATGGGACCTCGACAGGAATTTGCAGTTTTTTTTTGCATTTTTTTTGCATTTCTATTCCCGATTTTGCAGTTCGCCAAATAAGGGTGTAATTTAGTGACCTGCTAACTTCACAGTAAAGTTAGCAGGTCACATGGTGTATCTTAGGAACCAAGTGTGCTAGGACCTGGTAGTAAGGCTCCAAATTTGCAGTTTTTTTGTATTTCGATGATAGGCTAGGTTTGAAATTTCAAGTCCTCTATTTGAAAAATTGAGATCTTCAAATTCATGTGAATTCACATGGTGTATCTCAGGAACCAAGCATGCTAGGAACTTGCTGTAAGGCTCCAGATTTGCAGTTTTTTTTTTGCATTTCAAGAATAGGCTACGTCAAAGTTTTGAAGTCCTTTTTTTGACAAAACAAAAATATTTCATACTGACCTGCTAACTTCACAGTAAAGTTAGCAAGTCACGTCGTGTATCTCAGGAACCAAGCATGCTAGAAAATTGCAAGAAAGCTCCAAATTTTCATCTTTTTTGCATTTCAACGATATACTATGTTCAAAATTTGAAGTCCTCAATTAAAAAAAAAAAAATATTAAAAAAAAAGGACTTCAACATTCTGACCTAGCCTTTTCTTGATATGCAAACAAAATTGTAAATTTGGAGCCTTACTGCAAGTTCCAAGCATGCTTGGTTCGTGAGATATACGATGTGACCTACTTGCTTCATATTGAAATCAAATTTGGGAAATGTTTCTAGCAAGCTTAGTTCGTGAGATACACGGTGTGACCTGGACCCATGTTCTGTAACTATCGCGTCGATAAAATTCGTCGAGAAACGATGGAAATTGAAACAAATCGTATGAGTTTTGTTTCATTTTTCAACGTTTCTGGACGAATTTTATCGATGCGATAGTTACAGAACATGGGTCCTGCTTACTTCATATTGAAGTCAAATTTGTGAAATTTTTAAATTGAGGACTTCAAATTTTGAACATAGCCTATCATTGAAATGCAAAAAAATGCAAATTTGGAGCCTTGTTGAGAGTTCCTAGCATGCTTGGTTCCTGAGATACAGCATGTTACCTGCTAACTTCACTGTGAAGTTGGTCAGTATGAAATTTTTTTCAAATTGAGGACTTCAAATTTTGAACCTAGCCTATCGTTGAAATGCAAAAAAAACTGCAAATTTGGAGCCTTACAACAAGTTCTAGCACGCTTGGCTCCTCAGATACACCATGTGACCTACAAACTTCACTGTGAAGTTAGCAGGTCACTAAATTACACCCTTATTTGGCGAACTGCAAAATCGAGAATAGAAATGCAAAAAAAAAATGCAAAAAAAAACTGCACATTCCTGTCAAGGAATTCATTTGCGTGTGGGTCAAAGTTGCCCTGCTAACTTAACAGACGTTTTTGAAAGGCATAGCTTACACAAGAAAAAAAGTCAATTTCTGAACTACTGTCCTTAATAACGATCGTTTCAGTGTCATTGAGACATTAAATTTGTATTGCAATACAAAATAAATTAGTATCCTCCCACTACTTTTCTATTTTGTTATTGTTATAGGTACCTATAACTGGAATATTCAACGCTTTGGTAATAATTAGATACACCTAATTCCCTACAACTTTGAATTTTGAATGCAGCAATAAAAAGATGAGAATGAATAGCTTTCCTTCATTATTCTTTTACGTCCCTGATGATCCATTTTCAACATCACTTCGAAGGTATTGTTGTTGATGAAAACAAATAATCTTTTGAGTGCATAATTTCGAAATATACCATTGAGGCATAGATACAAAATATACAATAAATAAATGCAGTCAGACTGAATGACAATCTGCAATACCTAACTGCAGTTTGTGATTGTGATGGAAACTGAAAACTATTTTCCACCATTGTTCCCCTCATCTAAAAGGAAAGTAGCCATTATCGTGTTATCCCCATCATCATTATTGTGAGATTGTCATGCTATTCCATTTATTTATATTATTTTTTTTTTTTTCAGTTTTTATTGTCACTATATCACGAACATATTTGCACAGTTTATCCAAAAGGAGGTTTAACAAAAAAAAAAAATATATATATCTCTTTAACCCACTAACAGCCTCAGCAGACTACCCAGCTACAGCAGTGATGACTCTTTTTTTTTTTTTGTTTCTTTGTCATTTTCTATTGTTTTTGCAGTATTTTTGTTTTGTTGTTAATTTAGATTGCATTCAACTATGTGATGATGTTGTTGACTCTTTTATTGTCAAACTCGGATTTATTAGCGAGAAAAACTGAGAAGCTTAAGGGGGGATAATGAAAGCTTTTGTTTAAGAGTTTAAAAGTAAAACAAACAACTAAACCAACACTACTTATTCGAGGAAGGTAGTGATTCAAGAATTGAGAATAAGTAATGTGGACAAATAAATTGAAACCATCGATTGGGACGCATGTAGTTGCTCTTATAGTTTAAGGCTAAAAATCGGTAACATCCTGTAGGAAGATGTAGATATGTACATAACATACATAAGTATTGATTTATTGAAACACCGACAAGAAATTTTTAAGCAATTTTTGATTATATGCTTGGATAAGATAATAATCATATTTTCGTGAGGATTTTTGTAAAAATTGAAAATGTATTTTTTACCGTCTAATTTTCTGTACCAAATTTCTCAACCGATTTACTTCAACTCTATACATATCTAGAGCAGCGTTTCCCAAAGTGTTTTCAGGGTTCCACAAATGTTTTGAAGTATAAACAGTAAAATACAAATAATAAAAGAAAAAAGGTTAAACATTTCCTCAAACAAAAAAAAAAACTTTAACAACATTTTTTTTTAAGTTTATCTTTTTCTATCGAAGTGTGCACTTCAAGGTCATAAACTGTTTCATGAGTAAACACATCATTAATTGGGGAAAATGTATTGATATATACAGCGGCGGAGCCGCAGCAATGGTGGGGAAAGGTTAAACGGGTTGTTTTAAATATTAAAAACTTTGCTCCTAGAAGCACCAGCAGTGATTGTATTTTCCATCGTTATGCACTTGAAAAGAATGCCAACTGATTTAAAAAAGTTCTCGTGAAGCCGTGTGTAAAGATATGGGCAGTCACTAGTCAGTACGAATCGCTTCTTCTTTATACTGAAATCCGATGGCTTCCCAGAGGGAAAGCTTTATCCATGTTATTTCAACTTCGTGGTGAGTTGAATGTGTTCAAACTGGCAAAAAAATTTGTCCTGAACTGCAAACCTCTTTGATGTATTGCAAGATAATGAGCAATGGATTACGAAATTAACTTATCTTGCAGACATTTTCGAGAAGATCAACGAAACTGTTACAGCTCTGCAGGAAAAATCAATTTCAGTATTTTTGCGAGACACAAACTGGCAGCTTTGAAAAGAAAAATTAATTTCTGGCTCTTAGTCCAGTTAATTTGTGCTCAAAAAGGCTCTTTGCGAGCAAATTGTGGGGTAGTTTTGATATTTTCCTTCCTCTATGTTTTCGGGGGTGCTGAATCCGAATCTGAGGTTTTCACGAACGACTCGAAAACTACCAACTATTCGAAAATTACATCAAAAAACTATTGAAAGTATACACAATTTCCAATATATTTCTTTTCAAGTTTTTTTTCTGTGACAACCCATTTGGACTCAAACCTCGTGAGTGACGTATTTTTACTGTTTCGAAAATCCACTCCAAAGCGCTAGGAAATTACTTTGTGTGACAAAATTTAAACTTTTGTCTGTAACATGAACCAAGATATACTTTTCTGATGGTCTTTGATGCGCTGAGTTCGAATTGCTCTAGCCGTTACGTTTTTGAGATATTTGAATCTAAAGATTTAAAAAAATGCATTTTTTATGCAATTTTCGACTAGCGCATGAGTCCAAATGGGTTGTTGCAGAAAAAAACCTTGAAAAGGGATTTATTGGAAATTGTGTATGCTTTCAATGGTAGCTTGATGTAATTTCGAGCCATTATTGAAAAACTCCAAAAAAAATGCATTTTTGCATCATTTTTTGCATTTCTTTCCATGTTGCGTCATGAAATATTAATGGCAAACCTCAGATTCGGATTCAGCACCACCGAAAACATAAAGGTGCGAACAAATCAAAACTACCCCAAAATTTGCATGGTAAAAATGCAATATGACGGGACTATATCATGTGTACAAAAGAACAATTGTGAGTGTCTTCCAGTTTTACATGAATTCTTGCAAGAAAACATGTTTGAACTCAGAGCAGATATTAGCAATGTTATTGCTCTCCATTTGGTTAGTCTCTATAGATCCATGCTGGATTACTTTCCAGATACAAATACTGACATCGAGTGGGTACGAAATCCATTTCTAATGAAAGCCATAAAGCCTATGACCCTGAGTATACAGGAATACGAATCACAGATAGATCTGCAGAGCTCCTCTTCATCAAACTTTGTATTTGATTCTGTATCATTAAACGAATTTTGGATTGGTATTAAGAATAAATTCCCTGGTCTACCTACTCAACAGAGATGTGTCATACATCAATGAAAAGGTCATTGCAAATACTTCATTTTATTATATGGCCGTTAAGTTGTAAACCATGGGGTTCAAAAGATATTCGGCTTTAAAGCACCAAAAACAATAATAATGCATTTCTTAATTGGTACTTGGATGACCTGCTCAACATTTATGTGATATATATCGTTGGAAAGGTTATTGCATGTACTACGTTTTTGTATATGGCCATTAAGCCGTAGAACCCGGGGTTCAAGAGCTACATGGACATGAAAAACTCCAAATATAACAATAATGCAGTTCTTGATTGGCACTTGGTCTACCATCTCAACAGAAATGTGTCATATGTCATTGGAAAGGTCAATGAGAGTACTTCATTTTCTTATATGGCAGCTAAGCTCCAAGCCATGGGGTTCAAAAGATATTCGGCTTTGAAGCAGCAAAAACAACTAAAATGCATTCTTGATATGGTAACTGGTTGCACAACTCAACGGTAATGTGTCAGGTATCGTTGAAAAGGTTAACTTATGTGCTTTATTTTTTTATTTGGGCGTTATACGCTCAACCATGGGATTCAAAAGATATTTGGGAAAAATGCAGAAAAGAGCAATAATGCATTTCTTCATTGGAGCGTGGTCTTCTTACTCAACAGTGATGTGCCATACATTTTTGAATACTGTGAATCTTTGAAGTACTGTAACTTTGTAACGGTTAATGCTAAGAACAATTTGGCATATATGTTTTTTGTTGGAAATTACCTCAGCTACATGTTTGTAGAACAATTTTTTCTTCTAAAACTTACCGTTTTCGATATATTTATCAAAAACCCATTTTCGTGACCTTTGACCCTCCTAACGGGACTAGCGGGCATTGGATGTTTGAGGACTTTTGACAGGTTATAAGTAACGCCAATCCCAACGTGTGTACCAAAAATCGGCCTGTTACAAATTTTTTTCCTTGAAAAAATCTATTTTTACTGGGCTATCTTGACTTAAACGAAATTTAGTTTTCAGCGTCTTACGGAGGGTTATTGACCGAAAAAACGTCTTACACTTGAAATGTGTGTTTGTTTTTATGTCATCTTAATTATGTGTAAATACCAGCCTTGCTAAAATGAGGTGAATGGGGTAATTTTTTTTACATATACACGAGCGTCTTACAGCATGTCATGGAGGGCTAAAACGTCTTACATTGTTATTTTCGCGTATATATTGAATCAATGAACGATATATTAAAAGATGAGCCTTGCTAAAATGAGGTGAATGGGCACTTTTTTTTTACAACTTCAAGCCTTAATCTAAAGGCCTCATGGAGGGTACCGGAGTGTAAGACGGGCATTTTTATAACTGTTGGGCCTCAATCTTTCTATGACCAAAGTTTTAGCCTTGCTAAAATGAGGTGAGTAAATCGGTCGCTAGCTCTTGGTCTATAAGCATAACACCCATCATATAATACATACAAGACGTTTTATTTTCGTGTCTTCATCATGTTTGTTTGCTTATTTTTTTATTTAAGAACAAAAAATATGAGCTCTGTGGAATTAAAACAAATACTCTTCGCTACCGGGCTGGTTTGTGTATAGATATTTGCTTTAAACTCAATTGCACATTGTAAATAATTTCAACACATAAATGCTTAATCTTATGAATTTCATTTTGTGAGCAAAAAATGTATCTAATTAAAAAGCTAACATTTGCATTTGAGTTTTTAAGATTTTGTTTCTTGATTTAAAAATAAAACAGGATTCTTTGAGAAAATTTTAAGGACTATAAACATGAGAGCGACCAACGACCGACCAATGAACATCAAACAATCGTAGGTATATTCTGACATCTGGTTCATGCATTTTTTCTTGCGATACATAGATACCTACTATATGGCAAGTTATGCATTTGTCAAAAAAATCGAACCTGAGATTTTGACAAAACTTGTGATAACAATCATAGGGAAGACGAAAATACATATATTTGTCTCACTATTCTGTTTGTCTGACTGAACGTTGAGCTACAGCTTAAGTGACTGAATTGATTTTTTTCAAACTTGGTAGGTATTTGGGTGATTCTACAAATGATTAAATCTTCGTCGGCTCCGTTGATATTTTTAAAAATCGCTCAAGTATTAAATCTGATTTTTTTAAGCTGTTAATCTGATTGATATCTACATGGCCAGACAACGTTATTAAGATCGGATGTATTTTCATAACTCAAAAAATTCTTCAGAGTATCTAATTTTCAGTTCCCTGACGGACTTGTCCTTTGCCCGTTTTCGAAGGGAAAACATTTATACGGTTCTCTTATTTTAGTCCCAAAACCAAAATGAACCCACAATTATTGATGTTAAAAAATAATACCTATATCTTCCTATGATTTTAAATAAATTTTTAGTAATATTATGTTTTATGAAAAAAAAATTTCATTGAACTTTCTCCCACGGATTCCTTATTTGTCCCCTGACAGATTGAAACAGGCAAAAATATCATTGAAAACTATCGAAGTTTCAGATCTATCGAAGTTTCAGATCAGATCAGTTTCAGGGTGAAGTATTAAGTCTCGAGAAAATAAAATCGTATCCAATTATCCATATTTTAGGTTCGTTTGTTATTTCATTTGTGAAGGAGGCATTTTGAGCGAGAAAGTTTCTCATTACCCTGATGAGTATTTACAGGAAAAATTTCTATATAAGTAGGCATAATGTATTTCTTAAAATTATATTATAGGCTAAGAAAAACCTTAATAATTTTTTATTTTTTCGTATAATTTTTGGCGCAAAAACTATGAAAACACTCAGTCCTCTGGCCTCAGTCCTTTTGCACTATAACGACTGATTCACTATCTGAAGGCCTCAGAAATGTTCAGTTAATACTGATTTTCTTTTAAAATAATTGAAAATAAAAAGCACGACTCAGCCGCACAAACTTGCTATATAGTATTCAAGTTGCTTGGAAATTAAATGATAAGCTATACAGGGTGTTTTGCATAAAAAACGCTACAGGGCATAGGTTGGATCGAAAAAAAAACAATTGTATGGGAGGGGGGTGTAGTCTGTCCGCTTAGACGAGGGGTACGATTTGCTTTAAAAAATACCTAAAATAAAAAAAAGTTTTTAAAAATTTGAAGTTCCCTGGAACACCTGTTTTCAGAAAATACTCATAAAATCGTTATTTTTTTGTTTCTTTGACTATGGCTGCTTTCAATTATGTGAAAGGACGTTCTAAAGCTCAACTTTTGTTAATTTTTGCGTCTATTTGCTAACAAAAATGTTTTCATTACTTTTCATCATTTTCTTCCATTATTAGCAGAATCACCTAGGTATATAGTGGTTTTTGGTAGTTCCCACAAAAGGTTTTTTTTCGATTGTTTTAGAACCAAGAATATAACTACTTCAAAAATCAATAAATTACTTTTAGTAAAGGCTACCTTCGGGCGAAAAACCATTTTCCAAAAAATGCTTATTAATGGCACCTCCCGAGCAACCATTTTTTTTGATTATCAATTTTCTTATACGACTGGGTCGCACGAACTTGCTCTTACATATGTTCAAGAGGCTGAGGGCTTAAGAAAATTGTATATAAGGACTTGGAAATAAATAGACAAATACGCCTTTACTAAAAGAAATTTATTGAATTTTTTTTAAGAAAAGTTGTGGAGCCGTTTTTGAAAAAAATTAGATTTTTTAAAATTGCTAAGAAAAAAGTTGTATGACAGGTACCGTTATTTTAGGTTATAAAAAAAAAATAAAAAGAACATGTGGGCAGAATACCACAAAATTTTGAGAAAGTCGATCCAGCCGTTAAGGCTTTTGCCGAACAGACAGACAGACAGAAAAGTGCCACCCACTTTTTTTGTGTTCTCTATCATCGTAATTTGTTTCTTGCACGAATCTAAAACTTGCCCTATCGTACCAATATCGTAAGTAATAACACAGAGTATTGTTTACCAAAATTTACAAAAAAATTATTTTTGGATTTTCAAAAAACATTATATTTGTTTAACTTAAAATTTAGAAAACAACATGTTCGGTGTTCGGACACTCTTTAGAATATTTTAATAAAAGGTTTTACTTTTATGAAAAAAAATAACGGTACCTACCTCCCATGGATAAGCAGACAACCCAGCTTTGCTGGTCAGGGCACAAACTTGTCCTTGGGATGGTTAAAAGCCCCCTTAAGACGGATGAACTGCAGGCAGCGGTCAACGGCATGATAGTCTGGTGGCGGAGGAGCTTTTTTTCGTAAAAGGCCAACGGCAGCAGCAGGTAGCGTCTGTAACCCATATTGGGCGGCTACAAAAGGCGTCTGTTTTCCCATAGTGGGCGGCCTCGAGCAATTATGTGTTTGACCATACAAAAGGCGGGTGTGCCTGTCAAATCTGAGCTTATGTATGTTATTAATCATATCTCGGAAAATACCATGGTGGAAGGATATATGCAAATACATGAATTATGACAACAAATGGAAATGAGTCCCTAAGAGGTAATCTTTTTATGGAAAATCCTTCTGCAGCTTCGGTTGCAGTAAACCGCACATCGGATTTGGGGGTGCGGCATCTTTCGTGTACGAGCGTCAATCAAGACGCCATAATAATAAATGAATCGTTGACAAATAGAAGAAATCTTTCAAGAAGCGCAAATGTTACTTTTGGCTACCGCATACGTACGAAAATCGGAGCATGGAACGTTCGATCCTTGTACAGCGATGGTAGATACGAGCAGGCTGAGCGTGAAATGCTTCGCCTAAAGATCAGTATCCTGGGCATAAGCGAAACTAAGTGGAGAGGAAGAGCTGAATACAGATCACACACTGGACAGACGAGAATGCTGTATTCCGGGGAGGATGAAAGAGAGGGTGGCCAAAGACTGCATGGTGTCGGAATTATGTTGAACGAAGAAGCGAGGCGTAGTTTGATCTCTTGGGCGCCCATTTCTGCGAGATTAATGACAGCAAGGTTTCGTTCAAAAATTCGTAACGTCACAATTATTCAGTGTTACGCCCCCACTAATGAAGCGACAGAGGAAGACAAAACCGCGTTCTACACTCATCTTAACTCGGTTTACAGTAGTGTTCCGAGAGCCGATATCATAGTCGTTATGGGAGATCTTAATGCCCAAGTCGGTTCAGACAATTACGGACTGGAACGCGTGATGGGAAGAAATGGCTTGGGGTCACGGAATGAAAATGGTGACTTGCTTGTCGACTTTTGCAACGCGAATCGTCTTGTGATAGGTGGGACTGTATTTAAGCATAAGACGTGCAACAAAATTACCTGGGTGCATCCGGATGGTCAAACCGAAAATCAAATTGATCATATCATGATTCAGCAGCGATGGAGGAAGTCTATGTGTGATGTCCGGAGTATAAGAAATGCCGATGTGGGAAGCGACCACCATTTGGTTCTGATGAGTCTCAAATTACGAACCGCTGCCGTACAAAGACCAGCGCGGGATGCAGCAAGGAGCTCAAAATTCAATACTAATGCTTTAAATGACCCCAACATATGTCGAAACTATGTCACCACCCTTAGCGACAGAGCCTCGTCATTAAACGGAATCCAGAATTCAACAATTGATGAGATGTGGGGTGAAATTAAAAGTGTTTTTATGGAGGCTGGATCCGAACCTGTACCCAAGCGAACGAGACGTAGAGACTCTTGGATATCCCAAGACACCTGGGATAAGATCGAACTTCGCAAATCGTTGAAAATCCAAATAAATGCCGAAGCAGATGTTCAACGAAAGGCTGGCTTGCGAAGAGAGTACCGCATTGCACATAAGATGGTCTATCGCTGTGTGAGACGTGACAAGAGGGTGAAGTTGGATGGACTCGCAGATAATGCGGAAATTGCTGCCAGAAGAGGAGATATCCGGGAATTGTACCAAATAGCCAAAGACGTGATCGGGAAAAAAAGCAACACGAATCATCCTGTAATGGATGTGGATGGCACACTTTTGGTATCAATTGAGGATCAGCTTCGTAGATGGAAGGACCATTTTTGTGCCCTGCTAAATGAGGATTCAGGCGAGCAGAGTGCTGAAGTGCCCCAACTAAACGAGATGCGCAGGTCCTATAGGGGTATTGACATCGAACCCCCGTCAGAATCGGAAATCCTTACATCAATAAATCTCCTCAAAAACAACAAGGCAGCTGGACTGGACGGAATACCAGCAGAATTCCTGAAAGCCGATCCCGTAACAGCGGCTAGTATTTTACATCCGTTGATACAAAGCATTTGGGAAAACGAAAGCTATCCCAGGGACTGGAAGGATGGTGTGATCGTTAAGTTGCCAAAGAAAGGTGACCTAAAGAATTACAACAATTGGCGTGGTATCACCGTTTTGTCCGTTTTCCCAAAACTAATGGCAACCATCATTCTCGAGCGAATAAAGGATAGAATCGAGTCTACACTCAAGAGGCATCAAGCTGGCTTCCGCAGTGGTCGATCGTGTGTCGACCATATCAACACCCTGCGTATCGTCCTCGAGCAGTCGATGGAATTTCAATCACCGCTTTACCTCATGTTCGTGGATTTTGAGAAAGCCTTTGATCGAGTTAACCGAGAATGTATATGGAGATCGTTGCTTGGTAGAGGAATTCCACCAAAAATAGTTGCCATTATAAAAGAGTCTTACAACAACGCAAGGTGTTTTGTTTTGCACAATGGGCAGCTATCCGACTCCTTCGTAGTGCAACAGGGTGTGAGACAAGGGGATGTTCTATCGCCAATTCTATTCCTGCTGGCGATGGACGACGTATTGACGGCCAGTGTTGGTACAGCTGAGCGACAGGGCATTCAATGGAGACCGTTCGAAAGGCTCAGTCATTTAGACTATGTCGATGACATATGTCTACTGGCAAATAACATCAGTGGGCTGAACGGGATGTGCCAAACGCTGCAAGTAAAGGGAGAGTCGAGTGGTCTAAGAATAAACAGCAAAAAGACAAAAATAATGCTCATAGGCCGCTCCACACAGCAGTGTATTATTCTACAGGAGACGCCAGTTGAAGTAGTGGAACAGTTCAACTACCTTGGCAGTATTGTCTCTGCAAACGGTGGTACGGATCTGGACGTTAAAAGTAGAATAAATAAAGCTCGTGCTGCCTTCGGTACTCTGTCCCCAATCTGGAAATCAAGTCAAATCTCCTTACGCACTAAGTTGAGATTCTTCGAATCCAATGTGAAATCCGTGCTGTTATATGCTTGTGAAACCTGGAAAGTCACGTCTATCATTTCGAAGAAATTGCAGGCTTTTGTGAATCGCTGTCTTCGCCACATCCTAAAGATTCGCTGGCCACAAATAATATCAAATGAAGAATTGTGGCGCAGGACAAGTCAAGAGCGGCTGGACGTCGACATAAGAAAGCGTAAATGGCGATGGATTGGTCACACACTGAGGAAACCAAACGATGAAATTGCAAAGCAGTCCTTTGAATGAAATCCTCAGGGTGCACGGCGGGTTGGAAGACCAAGAACAACATGGAAAACAACTGTCTTAGCGGAAGCGGAATCCCAGAGAAAGACGTGGCCACAGCTAAAGTACCTTGCAGCAGACCGTGAAGGATGGAGACGTTTTGTTGACGCCCTATGCCCCAGCCGGGGTTACAGGACACGATGATGATGACCTCCCATACAAATATTTAAAAACCGTTCTCGAATACGGCTCCTTAAGATTTTGATAGACAATTCAGTGTCCTAGAATTAGTGCGATCAAATATAATACAAATTTACATTAACTTTTATAGTGTTTCATTTTTATGTTGAATTTTCGTAACTCTCAATTTTTTAATATTTATTTCATTGAAATTGAGTTTTTAAAAAATTTAAAATTTATATGAACATTAAAAAATAATTAAGATTTCTATAACTAAAATGGTTCCTTAAAATGTTTTAATTTTATATAAAAAATGATTTTTTTTTTTAAACCACTCCAACGATTTTCAATTTTTTTTTTCCATTGCATATGTTCTATCATGTTGGTTTTCATATCTTATCGAGAATTCAGAAGTCAATTTTTGTTTGCCCAAAAGTTGCCAACCGGCGATGTTCTTTGGCTTTAATTTGAAAAACTTTGGTTCTACTTCTGGATTAGGATTATTTGACTATAATGTTTATTTTCATTAAGTCGAGAAAATAATATTGGGTTAGTGGCTGGCAAGGGCCAGGAAAAAAAATTCGGGGAGGTTTTTGAAAAAAGCAAAAAATTCATGAATACTTGCATCAATTAGAAAATGTCTCATTGAATGATTTAAATTGGAGGAGGTCTTTAAAACCTAGAATTTGTTGCTTATTTTTATATTATTTCATTTGGAAGTACATACAGCCTCACTTATATTTTTTATTAAAAATGTATATATATTTTATAGAAAACTCCTCCAGTCATAGAAATCAGTTAGAACTTAGCTTAATCTTAGGAATCATCTCATCTTGTGACTCAATATACAATTCCGTATGCTGCCATTGAAAAAAGTGCCAAAAACAATAATTTATTTAAAAAAAAATATAAGTGGGGCTATCCAAATGCTACGGACTGTATGTACATTCATTTAAGTATTTTCGATCGCAGGAGGTATGTTGGTCGATTTATATTATAATGTATTTTATGCTCTGGGGTGATGATGTACATATGTACAGTCATGCCCGATTAGTTGCATGAGTTGCAAACGAAGTCTACTAAATTAAAAAAATAAATTAATGGTACGCATTTTCATTATGTTTGGTTTAATGCTTTTTTCAGTTTTTGCTGCCTATAACGGATTTTTTAGACAAAAACCCCCATTGACAAAATTTATTGCTTGAAATGAATTTCTCGACCCTGATTTTCAAAGTTAACCGCTGCGGCCGCCATTTAAAAAAAAGTGACTTTTATCACGAAGAAAACACCTAGTAGAACCAAAACACATTAAAAACATTTTGTTGGAGTCTGTTCAACTAAATGTCATTTTGAGACTTATATTGACTCGTCTATATTTATTTATTTATTTATCAACTACAGACATAAATGTCAAAGTTGTTTCTAAAGTCTTACAAACTTATTTTACAAATTAGGTACATTATGTGTAATTTTTACCCCCCATATTAATAAACGGCGGATAACAATGTGCTAGCGTTAATACATCTGTTAACTAGTAATTCTTATTAACAAATGCGTAATTGTCTGTGACGTGTGTTAACGTATGGATAACTTTAACTAGCCAAATTCCACGTATAATGAACGGATAACTTCTTAGCACATACACGCACGCGTATGATAGCACCGTTTACTACTACCAGTATACACTTCGTAAGGCAGTGCATGCATGTGACACATGTATTAGAAAATCACCATAATTTGATGAAGTGGTGAATTTGGTGAAGTGATAAATACTGGAAAGATATCATATCTTTTTAAATAAGAAAAGTTATCAAGCGGACAAGTTGTCTATCCTTGTGCCAGTTAACACGTGTGTTAGGGAGCGGATACCAGTTTTTTATTAATACTGCTCTACATGAATACAAAACTCTACTGCAATCTTGAATATAATATATGTTTAACACTAGAAGCAGATTTATTGAAATCAATTAAGTTATAAAATTAATTAAAATCACTCCTCATAACATAACATAAGTTCCGTATTTGAAACCAATGGTATATACCAAACTTTCGTCGATATTCTTTAAAATTGAGAACACTTTTTGTTCCAGTGATATTCTTTCATGAAAATAATAGCTTTCTTCCAGAGATTTTTTGGGTACAAATTGGCAGTCTATCAAATTTTAAGGAAATATAATCAGAGAAAAGGAAACTGTCGAGAAAATGCGGAACAGTTTGGTGGCAACCTACGTCAACCTGTATTTGACAGACCAAAGAATTTCTGTCCAAAGAAATTTCTTGAGTAGAAATTATCAGGAAGGAGAAATGTTTTTGCATTTGGTGAGCACTCTCTTCCGCCCAAAATAAAATCAAGTGTGCGACATAAATTGGATAAATGTTGATGACAAAAACATTGGCATTTTGAATTTGTGTACAAAATTGACACAGAATCTATGGAGTATTTAACGATATAATATAGAAATAACCCAAAAAGACAATTTTCTCAAAAAAACATCCATTGCTTATTCATACATATGTATTAGCTAGCACCCACCAAGAGCATTATTAGGGTGCGATTATATTTGAGAGTACTTTTCACTATCAAACTCTTGATTGTGACTCTCGTTGTCAAACCCTCTGTGAACTTATTTCATGACTGATGATTCCACTTGCTAGTTCTACTCTCGAAGGCAGCTTGAGAATAGGCCGAAGTGTTTTTAGTCTCAAATGGATACGCACCTTTAGAGCTAAATTTAATCAAAATAAACAGAATCGTTTTTGAGAAAACTTAAACAAAAAAAAAATGTTTTGTGGCAGCTATACCCGTTTAAGTAGATGAACTTAAACCAAAATTGATTGTTTTTTCCCTAGGCAATCACATTAATTTTATATTAATATAAATTTTAATACCAATTTTGAAGCAAATTGGTTTGTTTATATAGCTCGATCTATAGTGGATATTCAGACCCACGGATAACGCATTGACCAACAACAACTCAATGTAAGCCAAAAGACGAGACCCATTTTGTTGCAAATTTTCCATCATCTTAGATTTGATTAAAACCCTAATTTTTGTTTGTCACGAAACCAAAATTAATTCTGAGAAAAAACAGTTATTATTGTTATCTTTGATTTGAATTTTAATCAATCACCCGCTAAAATTTCTACAAGCGTGCGACAATACACGCAGGGAATTTTGCTTGTAATTAATCAATCAAAAATTCATCGAAATCAAAGCAAAACTGAATATTAATGAAACAAAAATGAAAGCAAAGATGAATGAATAAGTAATAGCAAAACAAAACATTTTCAACAAACATTAATCGTTTTTCAATCATGTCGTTATACACAAGCAGGAACCAACCCCCTAAACAATGTTATTGAATTCATATGACTCTCTCCATATCGTTGATTTCCTCCTTCATTTAAAAATACTGGGTGCCAGAATGTGACCTAGAAAAATATTTTTACTCCCCCGAAATCACACACACACAAACACACACACATACATACAGACTATTTTATTAACCAACCTTCAAAAGACTGATATACATTTTTGGCTTGTTTGCTGCTTTAGCTTAGTAGTGGGCAAAGTTATTGGAAGCTCCTCTTTATATGTCAGAAACCGGCAGACTTACCAAGCCAAAAAACCTCTCTGCCTGTCACAAATAACAGCAGAGCCGTAACAGTATTATATAGCAGAGCAAGATGGTAAATTCTCATGGAGAATTTTAAATAAAACATGCAATATACAAAAAACCACCCCAAACGCGATAAGAATGGGGTTTTTGAGGTGGTAATTGGGAAGTAAGTGAAAACTTTCAATAACGTGAAGCGAGGTAGAAGTCAATACAGGGTGTTCATAATGAAAGATTTCATATCAATAACAAGAAGAGTATTTTTTTGTAGGCAAACACAAAAACATTCCACAGACAGCTGTATTCTATAGTACAGTCAAATCTCTCTAAGCCGTCGCCACGTTTCAATATTAAAAATTATTTCATTTTGTGTAATAAGAGATTAAGATGCTGTAAGAAGTCGAAGAGAGATAAAATGCACGTTCTTGCTCTTATATTTAAGAGGCTTATGGCCATTTTCATAAACAAACACTAAAATTGCTTTTATCTAAATTCTATCAGACATTTAAAATTTTTCAGTTTCACCAATGTAGTAAAGGGAAATTTTAAGGATATTTTAATTTAACTGAGTTTGCTCACATCCTTCGATACAAAAAAAAAAGGAAAAATTGAAAAAGAATTGTCGATGAGGGGACATTATTCTGACAGCAAAATATCAGCTGTTGTTGACTAGAATGGCTTAACAAAAAAGACTTTTAAAATGTAATAATACCAAAACGAGCTTTTAGTTTACAAGGACATTTAAAATCTTCTTAAATTTAACAGCATTTGATGTAACCAAAAAACATAATATAAAGGCTAAATGGCTTTTTAAATAATTAAAAGGCTTTCGTGAAATTGGCCGTTAGGGTTTTATCTGCTATTAACAGATCCAAATGCTAATTTTTTATAATATTTGGAGGCAGTCTGCACTTATTTTAGCATAATAAAATTTTTTTTTATCAAAATCGTAGAAAACATTGTTGAGAAAATAAGATTTCCCGGAAAGTTATTTTTCATAAAAGTAAAATATTCTACTAAGCTCCAATGACCATTTTGTTTTCGAAATATTAATTAAATTTAAAAAAAATTGGAATAGTTTTTAAAAACCTGAAAAAAACATTTTTTGAAGATTTTGGAACACAGCATCTGTTATTTAAAATTTTAAGAAGCTTCTGCGTGACAAATAAAATGCATGACTGGGTCACACGTACTTGCTCTTATGTTCACGACACTGCAGGTTTACGAAAATTGTATACAAAATGAGGGAAATTATGAGAGAAAAATGTAGAGAAACATGAAATACGACATTTTAATTGGTTAAAACAAATCTTTTGAAAGTTTGAGGTGAAAAAGAAGAATGCCATCTTAATTCTTGATTGAATATGATTGTATGGGAAAAAAATTTAAAATCGTTGGAGCGGTTTTTTAAATAATTAATTTTTTATATGTATAGATAGATAGATAGATAGATAGATAGATAGATAATATAATTTTATTTTCCATTAAAATTTTTTAACAAAAACATGATTAAGCACTTTATATTTAGCAGAGTGAGTAACAAATTTGTTCCTAACCAATTTCGACCATGTTGAGTTGATCGAGTTTTTCGATGATGTAAGTCGTTTTGTTAGATGATATGACCAGGACATGTTATACGAGAAAGTAACGCCAAGATATTTGTATTGGTTAGTTATCTTTATCTCACCATTGTTAAAATTCCATTTTTCAGCTGCTGCTCTTCTACCACCATTCCTAAAAATAACTATTTCAGACTTTTCTAGATTAACAGCCAGGTTCCAATTATTGCAGTATGTGCTGAAGCTATGTATCAATGATCGTTTGTAGGGTATTAGGGCTGTCAGAAAGGAGAACTATGTCGTCCGCGTATAACAAAGCATTTATTTGCATACCATTCACGATGAGACCAATTGGAAGTTCGAAGTGTAGATCGTTTAGAAATAATACAAATAAAAAGGCACTCAGTACGCATCCTTGCTTGACTCCTTTGGATGTCTGAAAGAAGCTAGATATACTAGTTCCATCCCAGACTGTAGCAGTCGTATCCTTGTACAGTAAACGTATAATGGAAACCATTTTTGAAGAGACACCTAGCTTTGACAATTTGTAAAACAAAGCTTCTCTGTTAATGTTGTCGAACGCTGCTGACAAATCTACGAAGAAAGCGTAAAGTTTTTTCTTCTGGCTAAGTTGAAGTTGGATGATACAAGAAAGGTTGTATACTTGGTCAACTGTACTGTATTGACTTCTGTATGCGGCCTGGTATTCATTGAGTATGTTGTTCTCTTCAATCCAGAAAGTGAGCCTTTTAAGCAGAATCGTTGTAAATATTTTGTAAAGCGTGTCCAAGAAGGAGAGCCCACGATAATTCAAAGCGATGCTGGCATCACCCTTTTTGTATAGGGGGAAAATTATTGACTTTCTGAAGGAAGATGGTATAGTTTCTGCGTCAAAGATATCTCTGAGTAGAATGTGTATTTCTTCAACAAATGAAATGCTTGCGTTTTTGTAGAACTCGTTCGGAATGCCGTCAATGCCTGGTGCTTTGTTTTCTTTTGTTGTTTCTATTGCCCAACACACTTTAGAAAATTCTATTTGACTATCAAGCATTGGAAGATGAATGGTTTCAAAAACTGTTGTAGGTAACGTGATACTCGACGATAATGTATTCAATGTGCCATTGAAATGATCCATGAATTCATTAGCAGTGATTTGTATTCGGATATTTGTTGAATCTCCACGTATCTCTTAAGTGATTCTTTTCTAGCAATGTGACACTGTAAATCATACCATGGTTTCTACTTTTCAAATGTTATACCCTGATTGTTAGGCTTTCCGTTTGCTTCGTATACACACTTTTTAATTGTCTCACATCTTGATTCAATGTGATCATCCCGCACAATATACTGTGGTATAGCTTCGTTTAGCTTGTTTATGTAGTCTGAACGCTTTCTTTCCACCCACTTGAGCCTTGGAAGTAACTGCATTGTTGAATTTCTAGAGATTTCTTCAGATGACTTTAATTTTAGGGTTAAGGGCATGTGATCAGAGTATGCCTGACAGCCAATAGAAAAATCTTCAATGATACCTGCTGAATCGTAAGATGAACAACAATAGTCAATTACCGATGATCCTCTGCTCGATACGAATGTGAATTCTCCACTTTTATCACCAAAGCTTCTCCCATTTAAAATGAACGCACCAATGTCGTCCAAAAACTCAAGAAACTCATTGCAGTTTCTATCAGTTGTAGAGTCTTTCGAACGTCTAGAATCAGTGACTGACTGCTGTGACACCGCCTGAATATCTACCGAACCTCTCGATCCTGTTCTGACGTTAAGATCACCCAGCAATATGAAATTACTCAACTCAAATTCAATAAACGCATTTTTCAAAGTGTTGAAATCTCTGCTCCAGTGGTTGCAGTTTAGATAACATGGAACTAAATTGACAGTTTCCCCGTAAAATACACCTCGTAGTATTGTAATTTCATTATGAGTTATAAATTGTAGATGATGTGAAGACACTATACTTTTACTATAACCCAATAAACACCCTCCGCTGGCTCTGCCGAAGTTTTGAGTTTTTATTGCTGGAACCCAGTGTAGCTTAAAATTCTTAAAATATTTTTAAGAACAAATTTTGGAATGCAAATCTTAAGTATATATTTAGGTATGTATAAATAAAAACAAAATTTGAAAAAAAATTGTCAACCCGTTTTTGAGATATCGAATTTTCAAAAAAAAAAATTTGAAACTTTTTTTAAAAATTCAAAAACATTTTTTTTGAAAATTTTGATATGCAATATTATTTAATTTTATCTGAAATTTTTATATAAGAAAAATCATCTAAATCCGTTTAGCCGATAACGAGAAAATTCAAAATAAAAAAATACGTTCTATGACAGGTACTATTAATAGTTGCTAGGTGTAAAATTTTATAATTGTTGGTAGTAGATCGTACTTATTTTAGTATATGAAAAAAGTTTAATCAAAATCGTAGGAGTCGTTTTTGAGAAAAAAAATATTTTCCTTTGCGGTTTTTAAACTTTTGTATGGAAGGTACCGTTATTTTTTCATAAATGTAAAATTTTTTCTGAAACTATATTGGAGAGTACCAAAAAACTCTTAAGCATCGAGTTTCAAAAAAATCGAACATGTTGTTTTCAAAATAATTGATTTTGCAAAAAAAAATTTTGAAACATTTTTTAGAACCCCAACAAATATTTTTTTCAAAAATGTTGGTACACAAAACTATTTATAGTTTTTGGAAGCTTCTGCATTAAAAAAAAATAATTGAAATCGATCGTACCGTTTTGAAGAAAATCAAAAATTAAAAAAATGGTTCTTCAGGAGGTACCATTAATAACCATTTTTGAAAAATGGTTTTCCATCCAAAGGAAGCCTTTACTAAAATAATTTTATGCATTTTTTTAAAGAAAAGTTGTCGAGCCGTTTTTGAGAAAAATACGATTATGTAAAATTGCTAAAAGAAATTGTATGGCAGGTACTGTTATTTTTGGTTCTAAAAAAAAATTAAAAAAATTTGTGGGCAGAATCACCAAAAACCACTATGTACCAAGTTTGAAGAAAATCAATTGAGCCGTTTAGGCTGCAGACGAACAGACAGACAGACAGAAAGATAGAATTGTGCCACCCACTTTTTTGGCGTTCTCTATAGTCGTAATATCATGTTTTAACAATCACACTCAATCTCAAAATTTTTTTTTGCACGAATCCAAAACTTGCCCTATAGTACCATTATTGCAAGTTAAAATTGTAGGCACACACCAAATTTTTTTTTCCTGAAAAAAAAAAACAAAGAAGCTATTTACCAAGTTTGAAAAAAAAATCGATTCAGCCTGTATTTTTTGAACAATTGGTCAAACTCTCTGTAGCTTGTCCCTAAGAAGATAGAAAGCGGCAAGTTTTCCAAAAAACACTCAGGTAAACAAGTGATTTTTGGAAACTTCTCTGCTATATATCTTCTTAGGGACTAACTGCAGATGCATTATATCTTCTTTCACAGGATCATTTTTTCACCGACAGAATCAACAACCTGATTGATATTTCTGTTACCTATTCATATTGATTCTATGCCCCAAAATTTGGTTATCCAAAAAACTGTGGAGCAATATCAAGTCACTTGGTTACTTAAATCAGCAAAAGCTCTGTGATGAAGAATGTGACGTTAACGAGCTGAACAAAATATTTGCGCCTTCCTCCTATGTAGACAAAGTTTTGAATAGGAATGCTGATATTTTGACAGGTTTAAGTTTCAGAAGAGTTAATGAATTACAAGAATTCAAAGCAATAACTGAAATTAAATCGGAAGCCATTGGTCTCAACAACATGCATCCTAAGTTTGTTAAATTAGTTTTTCCTTTTATATTACCTTTCATTTTTCATATCATTAACACTTTAAACCAACTCCTGTTTACCTGAGCTGAACAAAGCTTCTAAAATCATTCCAGTTCCAAAAAAGTCAAATTCAAGTACTAAAGACTATCGACCAATTTCTATTCTGCCGTTTCTATTGAAAGCGTTTGAAAAGCTGGGTAAGTCAACAGATACTTTCTTAGAAACTCATCAGCTGCTTACACAACTCTGGTTTTAGGACACATCATAGCTGTACAGGAGTACTCCTCAAAATTATGAACGATATATACGACTGCAAATAGATAAGAACCTAATAACAACGATGGTTTTTTAGACTTCTCGAAGTTTACTTTTAAAGAAGTTATAATATTTTTTTCTGTTTTGAAAGCTCAGCCTTATCTCTTATTGAAGAATATCTAACCGAAAGAACTCAAGCGGTTTCTGCAAATTCTAAGTTATCAGTACCTACCTACGTTCTGTAACTCTCGCATCGACAAAATCAGTCGAGAAACGTTGAAAAATGGAACAAAACTCATGCATTTTGTTTCAGTTTTCATCGTTTCTCGATCAGTTTTTTCGATGCTAGAGTTACAGAACGTAGGCACAGATTTCCTTTTCTCTCATGCTGGTGTACCCCAGGGGTCAATTTTAGGCCCTCTTATTTTCACGGTGTTTGATAATAGCCGCGTTTTATTATCACTCATAACCCATATGGTTCACCTCGTAAAAATAAAACGATGCGGGTTAGTGCAGAAACTGAGCTGTATAACAGTCTCTTTTTTTCTTATGTTTATTGATTTTTTATTTAAAGCCTTTCTCTTTTCTTCTATATTCCTAACACTGCTGACAAACCGCTGAATTCATTCACAATGGTAAATAGCCCTCTGCCATTCAGAGTAAAAACCTGTATCTGGGTTATTGAAATTAACCTCGATAGAAACCTGGATCCCATGTTGTTTTTGTAATACATGTCAAAAGATAACCTTGACCCAGACCCGGAGATAATAAAACGCAGCTAATGATTTACTATCGGTTCTAAGAAATTGTGAAAATCACATCTACACTGACGATGTTAAAATTTATGGAATGGTTGAAGATGCAACTGCTCGAATTAACGAAGATCTGATCCGTATAGTACAATGGTTGCATACAAATCTTTTAAAACTCAACTCGAAAAAATGCCAGGCCATTGTTATATGGCGTTTTTCTTTTTTAACTCAGAGCAGATCATGCATAGGCGTAGGAAGGGGGGAGTGGAGGTGGACAGTGCCCACCTTAAAAAATGAACTGCCCACCTTAGAAAAATCGACATTTAAACTTTTCTGGTTCTACAACCCACCCAAGAAGCAAAATTGAACAACTGTGATTGAAATTTCAGACACGAAAATTAAAATTTTGCCTACAGTTACATTTGGGGGTCACATAAAAGCAATTTTTGCCCACCTTAATTTTGTTTGTGTTTACACATTGAATCACTGTCCGGGAAGCCTCAGCACGCACAAACCTAGTTGAACCAGTTTAAACTTGTCTCAAACCGCGTTATCTTGAACCTTGAAGATGAGTAATGTGGTTTTCCTTTCGACCAAAAAAGTCGACTTTTTTCTGATTTTTTCGACCTGAGATCAACTTTTGCTTTCCATTTAACCAAAAAAATCGATTTTTTTTTCGACCTCAGGTCGATTCTTCAAATCTCAATTTTTAGCAAGATTTACACGCATTTGCACACACACCAAAATAAACTGACATTAGATCTGAACGTATTAGTTTGCATTTGGCATTTCACAGTGTTGTTTACTTTCGATCAGAAGGTGGTGTTTGTTGAACAAATTCATCAATAGAAAAATAGTCACTAACACGATTACAAAAGCAAATCAAATCTCATTTTGTGTTCTATTTACCACTAAAAAATTATGATCTGACCACCAAATCTGAAATGGTTGAATGGAAAACCACATAAGTTTTGAGGTTTCAAAAGCGGAATCACCAAATGTAAGATATTTGGAGTGCGTTCAAACTTAGTACTACGATGGCTCCATCTAGCAAAATATTAGATTATAAAACGAATGTCAAGTTTAAGTAAAAACTTGGAAATAATTTAAAGATTTGAATTCAAAAAATTAAAATCACCAAAAGCTAAAAATATTGCCTGTTTTTTGTACGTCGCCAAATCGATTTTCATGCCACCAAATGAAATTTCAAATCGTCTGTTTGGCGATAAATCGCTACATCTGACAAATTTGGAACATGAACACTAACGTAATTCTATTTGGTTTGTTTAAAATTAAAGCTTACGGTTCTGTTTCGGTATGTATCAACTCGTTTGTCACCGACTCAGACTTAACGTAATATTTGCTCTGTAACAGACAAATCAAACCAAATAATTGGAATTTTATAAAAAAATCTAAACCGAGTTGCTTCTACTTATTGCCTGCGGAACAGTAAAATGTGGATGAACTAAAAAACCTCAACAAAATCAGAAATTTTAATTTTTTACTGTTCCGGAAAAAGATTATTTTAGGGCAATTGGGTGACATTTGGATCAAAATACACTTTTTCTGTGCCAGTACCTACACTCTACAGACAGTACAGTCCATTCCATACCTTTGAAACATTAAGGAATGATTTTAAAATTTGGTTTGAA